>CANTUR010000486.1:945000-2145000 GCA_947683625.1 Mallotus nudiflorus
ATATAAATAATTATAATAAATAATTTTAATAATATAAATAATATAATTTAAATAATATAAATAATATATTATAATAATTATTTATAATAATTATAATAAATAATATATAAATATATTCAAATAATTCAAATAATATATTATAATTATAATAATATATTATAATTATATTAAGTAATATATAAATTAATATATAAATTAAATAATATAGTAATTAATATAGTAATATATATATATAAATAAACATTAAAAAAAATTTATTTAATTAATATTTATATTTATAATTTATAATATTTTTATATTTATAATATTTATTTATTATTTAATTAATATTTATATTTATAATTTATAATATTTATTTATTATTTTATTATTTAATTAATATTTATTTATATTCATTTTATTTTTTATTATTTTTTATTAAAAATATAAATAATAATTAATAATTTATAAATAATAATTAATAATTGAAATTAAATAGTATTAAAAATGGAAATTAAATAGTATTCAAATATGAAATATAGTATTAAATATAGTACTAAAATATTAAATAGTATTAAACAGAATTAAATATAATATTAAGTATATTTAGAATATTAAGTAATTTATATTATATTAATTTATATTATATTAAGTATATTTATATTTAATATAATATAATTAGAATAATATATAATAGAATATAATTAGAATATAATATTTTATATATTAGAATATAATATTTTATATAATTTTATATAATATAATATTTTTAAGTTTTTAAGTAAGATTTAAGTAAGAAAAAAAAAATACGTATGAATTCTGTATGAATAAAGTATGAATAGAACAAGAGAAGGGGGGATAGGCAGTGAAATAGATTATGCAGTATTAGAACTATGATTCATACTTAATATTCAGATCCCGTGACCGGATTTCCAAAAATTTCAAAGAATTAGATAGAAGGTATAAATTGAAAGATTTTTCTTCCTCTTTATCTATGTTTGATCAAAGGACAAACCCTTCTTTGACTTTTTACTCATTATATTTATTCAGTGAATAAGTGATGATACAATGGTTCTTACTCGGGGAATCTTTGGATTTAGTTTGAAGTTTTTATTAAATCATCGCGGTTCTAATATGAATCTGCGGTTTCAATCGATTTCACGCATATACCTTTATATACCTTTAAAAATATACCTTTAAAAGAAAAATTGAATATTTATTTAAAATATTTATAAAATATTTATTTAATTAATATTTATATTTATTTAATTAATATTTATATTTATAATTTATAATATTTTTATATTTATAATATTTATTTATTATTTAATTAATATTTATATTTATAATTTATAATATTTATTTATTATTTTATTATTTAATTAATATTTATTTATATTCATTTTATTTTTTATTATTTTTTATTAAATTTTTAAATTTTAATAAAAATTTAATAAAAAATAAAATATTATTATATTAAATAATTATTATATTAAATAATTTGTTATATTAATTATTATATTAAATAATTTAATATTTAATATAATAAAATACTATATATAATATAATATATTATAATATAATATAATATATAATAATATAATATTAAAATACTATAACTATAATATTATAATATAATATATAAAATTAAAATAATATATAAAATTAAAATACTATAATACTATAATATATAAATAATAAAAAAAAATAATAAAATAAAATAATAATATAATTATAATATTAATATTTAATAATATTAATAAAAATAATTTGAATTTTTAATTTAATATTAATAATAATAATAAAAAAAAAAGAAAAAAAGGGGTATGTTGATTATATCAAAATTAGAGAGAAATCAAAATCTTAGTTTATTATGGGTAGGGATCCTATTATTTCTCGAACCATTTCTTCTGACTCTGTTTCAAATTCGATAACTGTTGGTTGATCGTATATTTCATTATAGTTCTATGATTCAGAGTATCATTTCCTATTGGATCCCTTTGAATTCCATATTCGAAGTTGCGATCGGATCTATTCATTAAAAAGAATTGAGTCAATACATTTCTTATGTATCCATAGGTACTATATTGGATTTGAATCAGATTTAGGATCAATCCATATTGATTGACTGCCTCCATTATGTTGTTGCTAGCAAATACCACTATTTTTTGTTTTGGATCTTCCAAATCATTCCCGCAGGAGATCAGGACCCATTTTTTTCTGATCCTTCGATAAAAAGATTCATTCTCTTCATAAAAAATAGGAGGTAGAACCAATAAAGATTTCTTTTTCGATTCATCCCTGGAGTTGAATACCTCATTCAAGAATTGTTTTTGATCCAATCCGTAGGAATCAATAAAAAAGGTAAATCCCTTATGATACACCAGATCCGGCTCGGTTATTGATAGAGTGAATAGATCCGCCATTTATGAAAAATTGTGTAAAAAAATTCGTGACCTTTTTGCACCATCTGCAGATATAAAATCATTATCTAACTTTCTAATACATCACCCACAACATTTTAAAATTTATCAAAATTGACACATTTCGTTAAAATATATTAAACGGACATCTAACATGTTTATTAACAGAGTCCATTGTTCTGAAAAAAAAATAATAATAATAAATAGAGCCCATCGTTTGACAAATAGAGCCAAGTGGCAAGTGGATTTGATTAATTATATAAAAAATTCTAACATTTTTATTAAACTTATAAACTAATATCAAAATATTAGGTTAGTTTTTATAATGCAAATTTAATAAAAAGATTCAAATTTTTATGTAATTGTTCAAATTTACTCAATATATGTGGGTCTCGTTTGTCAAAAATAAACTCCACTGATGAATACATAAGCTGTCTGTTTAATATATCTTTACATAAGATCGATTTTGATAAATTTTGAAAATTTATAAGTAATTGTGTTAGAAAAGTTTTATTTATAAAAGGTGTAAAAGATTTGGATTTTTTATATACTTTTTCCTTATTATTATTATTGTTAAGGTAATGATTTGTGTCATTAGTGGCCGCACAATTACTAAAATACTCATTTATTTATTTTTCATTTGATTATTAAAAAAATTATAAATTATGTGTGTTTAAATTTTTACATGATATATTCACCTAATGTATAACTTTAGTTTTAAATTAAAAAAAATTGAAATTAAAAAAAATTTGACATTTGATTATTAAATTTTTTTTACAAATTATAAGTATATAAATTTTTAAATAATAAATTTACTTATATATAACTTAAGTTTTATATTTTAAAAAATTAACCGAAAAATTAAAATTTTAAAAAAATTAAAAAAATTTGACTGGGACGCAGAATGGCCATTGCCCCACAAGCATAGGCCACATGTATACCGATCCTTATTGTTACTGTCATGGTCGTGGAAGTCAGAATTACATTCAAAGAGGAATGTGATAGCAAGAAAAGCATCGCGCAAGGTTCATCACCCCTTACCACGAAACCAAACATTCCACCGCTCAAAGCAGACCTCCTGTTTGTGGGGCTTCATTCCTTTGACCCGAAGGATTCTCCATTTCCTTTATTCAATAGGAAAAGGATTTCTAATTTCCTTTCCTTCCACCGTACGTCATGCTATATTTCTATATATACAGCTCCATCTCCTCCTCTTTATACCCATCAAGCAAACACCAAATTCTGTTGTTCCGAAAAAAATCGTTGTGCTTATTTCTCTTGAAAACTCCTTTTCAATATGCAGATCTTCGTCAAGACCCTTACAGGCAAGACCATCACTCTTGAGGTCGAGACCTCTGATACAATTGACAATGTTAAGGCCAAGATTCAAGATAAGGAAGGCATCCCTCCTGATCAACAACGTTTGATCTTTGCTGGAAAGCAGCTTGAGGATGGGAGGACTCTTTCTGACTATAATATTCAGAAGGAATCAACCCTTCATCTGGTTCTCCGGCTGAGGGGAGGTATGCAGATCTTTGTCAAGACTCTCACGGGCAAGACTATTACTCTTGAAGTTGAAAGCTCTGATACGATTGATAATGTCAAAGCTAAGATTCAAGATAAGGAAGGTATTCCACCTGACCAGCAGCGATTGATCTTTGCTGGAAAGCAGCTCGAGGATGGCAGGACACTCGCTGATTATAACATCCAGAAGGAGTCTACCCTTCACTTGGTTCTCAGGCTTCGTGGTGGAATGCAGATTTTTGTCAAGACTCTGACAGGGAAGACCATCACCCTTGAGGTGGAGAGCTCCGATACAATTGATAACGTGAAAGCAAAGATTCAAGACAAGGAGGGAATTCCACCTGACCAACAACGGCTGATATTCGCGGGGAAGCAGCTCGAGGATGGAAGGACTCTTGCTGATTACAACATTCAGAAGGAGTCCACTCTTCACCTTGTGCTCCGTCTCCGTGGTGGTCGTTACTGAATGAAATTTTGGTCACTCTTGATTGGTGTGACTTATTTCGCATGTAATAAAGTCCAAGTTTTTTAATTTCAAGTATGCTCTGTTTTCTCTTTAGAATAACATGCTCTGTTTTCTCTTTAGAATAACACAATGCCAAGGTGTCCCATTATAATTACTTTATTTTGCTAGCATTTTATGCTTAATTGCAGTAGAAGTATCTTGAATATGCAACAGCAGTGTCACTGCGTGTCAGGTATTGGAATTTGTTTCAAGAATATGTTATGTTCCTGGTAATTTTACCAGATACTGTTTTAATTTCCACAATGATTAGACATGTCAGATATGAATGGTGTCAACTTAACACAACCTGGATTAGGACTGCTTACTACATTCAGGGCCAAACCCTGATTATAACTCTATAAGATACCTCATGTGTTCAGAAAATGGGGAGTGATTGCAAGACCATTAAAAATTTACATCATCAAGAAAATCTCTCTACTGTTGTTTTGAAAAACATGTTATAGCTTTGTAATATTTGATAATTATTTTAGGTATACAAAGGTAGTTAATGCGAGAGCTTGAGTGACAGAAGCCCCCTCACAGCAAGACAGAGACTGCTGTCTCTTGTTTTCCAATGTGACGGCAGGATAAAACACGTTCCTTATTGTTTGCTTTTTTCCTTGGCTAGTTTATGATTTAACTAATATGAAAGATGGATTATATTGATTGAAAACCAAAAATAAAATTACAAAAGGAATAGTTGCTTGGATTATAATTCGCTTTACATGCAGTGTTTTAAACGGTACTTTACCAGTCGAAATTGCAAAATAATCTAGTAGCTCCCTGTAAAAGTAGATTAATAAATAATCATAATAATATTAAAAATAAAAAACAAAAAAATTACAATATTATTATAATTAACTACTCATAATCATAATAATATTAAAATAAAAAATAAAAAAAACCACTAGACACAACACACAAACCTCATGCATAAGGCTACTTTATATTATAATAATAATTATTATTATACAAGATATTATTTAACATAAATTTACATGGAAAAAAATATGTTCCATTATATACAAAAATTATTAAAAATTATTTTACAATTAAAAAAAAAAATCCAAACATATTTATTTTATATATATATATATATATAGTGAGTGGTCACGTCAAACATGCACCCAAATATTTGGCAACTGTAGTATTATATGAGATTAGAGTCTACTGGAAAATATAAAATGGGTTTGAGATTCAAAATAGAGATGGAGTTGTTATACGGATAAAAATCAAAACACACTGTATAACAACTGGCCGTCATCAAATATCGAGTTTAGAAATTGAATATGGACTTTTGGAATGCTCACCCAACTTTACGATTGGCCTCCGTGTGTGTTTCATATTTTATTACATTTGACTATTAATTATTTCCTTATTTTAACATGAATTACAATCGTTTCCAATTATATATTTTAATCCAAGTTTGCACATTAGTCCTGTTTTCATGTTTATAGCCCGACATATATCACAAATAAAAAAATAATAATAATTTACAATCGTACATTCCAAATAAATAAGGGAAATGATTAAGGATTACAATGTTTTGTTAAAAAAGAATATAAAATAAATAAAAAATAAACTATACATAAACAAAAAATAAACTAATTATTTATACAAATAAAACCTCTCAAGAACTAATTAATGGAATAACTATTTGATAATTAAAAATTACCAAATAATTCCTACAACAAATACAAGTTAATCCTATCTCACAAAACAACAATATTATCTTACAAAAATAATCAACAAATAACATTCTTAGGAAATAGAAATAAAATCACAAAATAGTCCACAAATAATACAATAATATTTATACAATAATAATATTAAATAACATTGTAATCATATATAAAATCAATATATATAACAAAAAAAGCATGAAAATCATACAAAAATATACAAAACAAGTATTAAAAATAAAAGAGAATGATAAAAGATTATGTTGAAGTAACGATGCCTCTTCAAAGAGGTGTTGCCTCCTAACTAAGAGGTGATTTTACATCACTGCATCATGAAGGAGCGATGCCTCTCAATAGAGATAGAGACAAGCTACATTTCTTAGATTCTAAGAAACTTAATATTCATGCAAATAAATGAAGATTGACATAAATATACAAAGACCAACTATCAATACTTAGTCTTTCATACAATCATACTTCACATATGACCTTAAATAAGCAATGAAACTCAAGAAAACAAGCAAGAAAGCAATAAATTTAAAGCTTTAACGGAAATAAGAACTTACAACTTAAAAATAGGGAGTCTCAATGATTTGGACGAGTTGATGCTCCTAACTAAGCCCTAAGAGATCGGTTGATTGACTTGAGTCCTTTGAATGCAAGGAAATTCTACTCCTTGTTAAGGAAAATGAAGTCTTTAAGCTCTCCAAGTCTAATTCTTATTCTTTTTCTTCTTTTTTTTTTTTTTTTAGACTCAAGGTCTCTAGGTCCAAAAAAACATCCATAGTTTCAAGCCAAAAGTCTAAAAGTCCCTTCTCCTCCACTCACACCTTCCTCTTAAGCCCCCCTTACTTTTCCTTTTTCAATTCCTCAAAACCCACTCACTCTCACTTTCTCCTCATCATTCCCTGTGCTCTTCTCTCTCTTTTTCCTGCCTTTTTCTTTTTACCTATAAGAACATCCCAAATCTAAAGCAGATGAGACCCAACTATTATCATTAATGGTATTTAATACTGGAGAGGGTGGGTGTGAAAAGGTGCCACCTCTTTAATGAGGTATTGCCTCATCGATGCCTAGGGTAAAGAGGTGATGCCTCTTTGTTGAGGCGATCGCCTCTTCATCTAGGCCAAGTTTGGGCCTCTGGGCCAAAAGGTAATGGGCTTGGGCTTTGAGGCTTAAGCTTACTATTTAGACTTGGATTTGGTATTATGGGCTTCGATTTGGTGTTTTGGGCTTAGTCTTGGTGTTTGGGTTTTTGAGTCTATTTTAAAGAAGTTTCGGGCTTCCCTTGCATTCAAAACTCGTACTTTTTTCATCATCGGGCTTTTGTTGCAGGTTGATCAAACTAAAGGTGTCCACAGTTTGCCCTTTTCATTTTTTGAAAAACTGAATTTCTAGAAATCAATTTTTTGAAAAAGCAACATGCATACAAAATAGTAAATGATAAGAATGACATCCTGGCTTTTGAGCTTCACTTGGGTCTTTAGCCTTAGGAATTTAAACCCGAGAGGTTGAAATTTTATTCGAAACGTAATCGTGATCCTTGGGTTTTCCTGGCTTGATCAACCACTCATTATAGTTTGGCGTGATTTCTAAGTTTTTCTAGCTCGAGAAGTCACTCAATAGAGAATATGAAAACATAATCGTGGTCTTTCGATTTTCATAGCCCGATTAGCCACTCATTATAGTTTAGTGTGATTCTCAAGTTTTCCTGGCTCGAGAAGTCACTAAGTAGATAGAGATGAAAATGTGATCGTGATCCTTTGGTTTTCCTAGCCCGATTAGCTACTCATTATAGTTTATTATGATTTCCAATTTTTTTGGCTTGAGAAGTCACTCAGTAGAGACATGAAAATGTAACAGTGATCCTTGAGTTTTCTTGGTTAGATCAACAACTCATTATAGTTTATTATAAAACTCAGGTTTTCCTGACCTAAGAGTCACTCAGTAGAAAGAGATGAAAATATGACCATGATCCTTGGGTTTTCTTGGTCCGATCAGCCACTCATTATAGTTTGTTATAAAACTTGGATTTTTCTGGTCCATGAGTCACTCATTAGAAAGAGATGAAAATGTAACCATGTTCCTTGAGTTTTCTTAGCCTATTCAGTTACTCATTATAGTTTGTCGTAAAAATCGAGTTTTCCTGGCCCACGTGTCACTTAGTAGAAAGAGATGAAAATGTAATTGTGTTCCTTAGATTTTCTTGGCCTGATCAGTTACTCATTATAGTTTGTCATAAAACTCAAGTTTTCTTGGCCCAAGAATCACTTAGTAAAGGAAGATGCACTTTAGGGATTCAAACTCGATCAGACACATTTTATGACATGCACTTCAGGGATTAAAACTCAACTAGATGCTTTTTTAGAAAGGAAAATGCACTTCGACGGTTCAAACCTGACTAGATACTTTTGCTGCCATGCACTTTGGGGATTTAAATATGACCAGATGCTTTCTCTATTATGCATTTCAGGGATTCAAACCTGACTAAATGCTTTTCCTGCTATGCACTTTGAGGATTCAAACCTAACTAGACGCTTTCTTTGTTGTGCACTTCGGGGATTCAAACCCGACCAGACGCTTTTCCTGCTGCACACTTTAGGGATTCAAACCCAACCATATGCTTCTCTTGCTGAGGCTTTGATAAGAATATCTTTAATTCTCAAACATCGATTTTGGGGTACACCCGAGAAGCGAAATAAAAATTTTTTTTTGCTTCACTAGGGAGTGTATTCCTAATGGCCTAACTAGTGTACCTTTCATCAAATAGGCTTCTCAAATTGGCTTCACTCTCCTCTTTTCTTTTTCTTTTCAATATATCTTCCTCTTTTACCCTTCTGCCTTGACATATAAATCCTTTTTTTTTTCTAAAGTCACTTTTACTTTTGCCTTTTCAAATTCTTTTTTTCTCTTTCTTTTCACTCTTTAAACTCTTTATTACTATAGACTCTGCATGCCTCTGTGTGTCAAGGGGCTCACAAAGAGACAATTACCTCTTAGCCAAGAGGCAACACCACTATAATGGGGTGATTGTCTCTAGCCTAGAGGCGTTTGCCTCTTTAACAGAGTTCTGAGTAAAAATTGAATTCATTTATGAAAAATAATAATTTCACTCCTGTAGCTCGATGCCTACATGCTCAAAGGTGCTGGGAACTTTAGTAGTGCTCGTATTTAGTATGAAGAGCTCATGAATATGGTAAAGGTTCATATCCTTAACATGGGATTTTCTAATTTTGTCCTAGCACTTCTAGGGCAACAGAGGTGTATAGACTATTAGCATCTTTATGCTATGATAGAGAGATGGTCCGATACCACTCATACGTTCCATCTTCCTTTCGATGAGTTTACGTTTGATCCAATGGCTTTTGTTACAGTCACTGGCATTGCTATCTCTAGATTGTCTCGCCTTCATCAAGTGTTTGCTTAGCATGGTCCTAGATATAAAGGGGACATACACAGTGAAGCTCGATTCCTTTGGGAGCTTCTATTCTCGCACTAGAGTGGAGGCACCTACCACATCTCACCAGATTGATAAGGTAGTATGCGTATGCTTGGTCTACTTGCTAAGCTCCACTCTCTTCGTAGAAATTACTAGTTGTGTAGACCTGAGCTTTCTGATACCTTTGAGAGATCTAGACCTAGTGGCCATATATGACTAGGGTAGCTTTGCTCTAGCTTATCTATATAGGATTATGGATGAGTCAGTGCATGGAGCCAAGAGGCTTTATGGCTTCTGGCATGCCAATATAGTACTTCCCTATTTTTTTACTATTAAATTCCACCTCAACTACTATTATCAGAATTTACTAACAGTTCTTTCTTTCTTTTGTAGGATTGGGCTCTAGAGTTAGAGTTAATTATAGGGATTACTCATGTTATTGACACTCTTTTCCCTGCCATGGCAAGATGGGGCCTCAGTCGTGCTTGGAGGAAGTCGGTTGCTCTTGTACACATTCATCATGAGTAATTAAATACTCTCATACACAATGAGGTAGGTACTTATAAACATAATTATAATAAATAACATATTTATTAATCAAATTCTTTCATTTACTGACTTATTTTCAAAGTTATGTCCGGATCTGTTGGGTCCCCAGGCTAGATGTCTCAGGCTATGGTTCGCTCGATTCTACTATCCCAAAAGAGGGTACTATTGTAAGGGCCTGACTGCAGAGTTTGGTATCTCGATAAGAGAGTACACTAATGGTAGATGAGTGCTTAAGTAAGACGACACCCTTTGCTCCTCCCTGATATGTTTTCTGCGCATATGAGTTAAAGGGAGACGAGCTTGACTAGGCTTTGGTAGGAGATGACAATGTGAATTATTATAAGAGGAGGAAGTCTTGCTACATGGATTTCATATGAGCTCATCTCATACAAAGGCTGCCTCTACCTGCACTTACACTTACACCTTAGGTAAGCATGCAATTCTATTAAACACATATTTTACATTCATGCTTATAGATGCTATTTCCTAACTTAATTTTCATTCTTAGGTGCCAGCTAGGGCACTAGCTCCTCATTCTAGGCCTACTGCATAGGAGAGGCCTTATTAGCGCCCTTGTATTGTGCTTAGTGGTGAGGGTACCTCCTCTAGTGCGCCACTTGCTGGGGAGCCTTCTAGCTTTAGATCTCTGGTGATAGTTGGTAGGCTTGTTGCTACTCATGACTTGCTGACCCACTGTTGGGTGCCTTCGGGCGAGCTCTCTCATTAGTTCTTGATGCTAGAGAGGAGCTTAGAGCTCGAGTTCTTACCAGAGGCCACTAAAAATGTGAGTTCCCTTTTTTTAAAGTCTTATTCTCAATTTTGACTTAATTGCATAGATACCTTAAGATTAGGGAGAGTATATGTATAGGGTGATTGAGGCCTATTGGGACTTTTTGATGTAGATGACATAATAATGGAAGGTAATAATTACACCTTATTTCTATATATATGCATGCTCTCATGATTTCTTACCTTTTATTTCATTTTGACAGAACTGAGATAAGGCTAGCCAGGTCATGATTGCTACTCTTAAGTGTTAGCTTGCTGCCCTCCAAGTCGCAAGTGATAAGGAGGAGGATGACATGAGTGATACCGAAGAGGAAGAGCCAACTGATGAGCATACTGAGGATAGCAGTGATGATGATGGAGTTGATCCTGCTGATGATGAGTAGAGGGATATCCCTGAGGCCTTTTAGCATAGGATCATTTGAAATATTTTTACTGTTTTAAGCTGTTGATGTGTTACTATATGGATTAACTTTTTTTTTTATCATTTTCATATTTTGTACTGAATGAATGATGCAATATTTGAATTCAAAATTTGGCAAGATTTTGAATCAATTAAAGGATTTTTATTACTGAAATGCTCTCCTCTGAATTTACATGTTTACAATCATTCTGTAGCAACACAAAGATAAGTTTTAATTATTAGAGAGTCCTCTCCTCTTCATAGAGGCATTGCCTCTTTATAAAGAGGGACACCTCTATGTAGAGGTGATTATGAATCGCCTCTTCACATAGAGGCGCCACTTGATAGTAAAGGTGATCACCACTACAAGTTCAGTCTGCAGCTACTTAAATCCTTAGCTCTTCTTCAAAAATCCCCAATTCTTCCATTCATATGAATTCTCTTCATTCTCCTTCTCTAGACAGCACCCATCCTCTCAATATGACTAAAAGAAGCTTGAAACAGTTACAATCGATTCTGAAAAGCCTGAATGGCGAATCATAGGCTAGATTAGAGCCGTTTAACTTATCCAT
Source organism: Mallotus nudiflorus (assembly GCA_947683625.1). Taxonomy (NCBI): domain Eukaryota; kingdom Viridiplantae; phylum Streptophyta; class Magnoliopsida; order Malpighiales; family Euphorbiaceae; genus Mallotus; species Mallotus nudiflorus. The sequence continues at coordinate 956,863 of CANTUR010000486.1, forward strand.
TTTTTGATATTTGCATGCTAGGAAGATTAATTTCCCATTTCTCCATGTTTTTGCTCAATTCTGGGATCCTCATTTAAAGGACTCAAAACAATCAACTAAGCTCTGAGGGCTTACTTAGGAGCATTAACTCATCCATATTAGTGAGACTTCATATTTTCAAGTTTTAAGTTCTTCATTTCCTTCAAAGCTCTAAATTTATTACTTTCTTGCTTGTTTTCTTAAGTTTTATTGCTTATTTAAAGTCATATATGAAGTATGATTGTATAAAAGACTAAATATTGATAGTTGATCTTTGTATATTTATGTCAGTCTTCATTTATTTGCATAAATATTTAGTTTCTTAGAATCTAAAAAATGTAGCTTATCTTTGTCTCTATTGAGAGGTGTTGCCCCTTCGTAATGTGGTGATGTAAAATTGCCTCCTGGTCAGGAGGTGACGCCTCTTTGATAAGGCATCATCGCTTCATCAGAACTCTACACCAGTCTATTTTATTTTTAATGCTTGTTTTGTATATTTTTGTATGATTTCCATACTTGTTTTGTTATATTTATTTATTTTATACATGATTATAATGTTATTTAATATATTATTGTATGAATATTATTGTGTTATTTGTGGACTATTTTATGATTTTATTTCTATTTCCTATGAATATTATTTGTTGATTATTTTGTAAGATAATATTGTTGTTTTGTGAGATAGGATTAACTTTTGTTTGTTGCAGGAATTATTTGGTAATTTTTGAATTATCAAATAGTTATTCTGTTAATTAGTTCTTAACGGGTTTTATTTGTATAAATAATTATTTATTTTTAGTTTATGTATAGTTTATTTTCTGTTTATTTTACATTTTTTTGAATAAAGCATTGTAATCCTTAATCCTTTCCCCTATTTATTTGGAATGTATGATTGTAAATTATTATTATTTATTTTATTTGTGATGTATGTCGGGGTATAAGCATGATAATAAGACTAATGTGCAAACTCGGGTTAAAATATAAAATTGGAAATGATTGCAATCCACATTAAAATAAGGAAATAATTAAATAGTCAAAGGTAATAAAATATGAAACACACATGAAGTCCAACAACAAGGTTGGGTCGGCATTCCAAAAGCCTATACCTTGTTTCCAAACCTGATCTCTAATTATGGCTTCTGGGGGCCTCCATGGAATTGAGTTACTATACAGTATATCCCAGCTTTTATCTGGGTGGTGACTTTATCTCCATTTTAGGCCCTAAGCCCATTTTGTATTTCCTAGTAGGCTCTGAGCTCACACAGTGTTGTGGTCGCCAAACACTTGGGTGCACAGTTGATCTTGCTGCTCACAGTGGCTACTCCATTAGGGATAAAGAAACTGATCCCAAGTGTTTTGTAATTTATCATCTTTGATTATTTTTTTTATTTCTTTTATAAATTCTTGCATTCACTAAACATTTTCCACACAATATGCACACCTAGTCCTAAATAAACCAATAATAGTCTTTGCTTTACTACCTGTATTTCACTCAAACCTAGTGGTGGAGTCTTTGATTATTATCACTCATAGCACATACTTATCCACATCACACAGACCCTTGAGTGGGGAGATGTAATGGAGGTATATAGCTATGGGAGCCGAAGGTTATTACCCAAAACTCAACTCATGTAATGACTTAGCAATTTTCATTAAGTTTTTTCATAAATGCATGTGTTTGATTCCATATAGTAATTCTTCAAATAAGGCCCAAGCCCATTACAAAAAAACCTTAACAAGATGGGCCTTTCATGCTTATTTCAGCCCATTATAAATGGATCTTGGTAAGCTAGGCCTTTGATATCATTCTTAGCCCATTAAAATGGACTTCAGAATTATTTGAAGAAATTACTACTTGTTTGTACCATCATGAGAGTTATATTACATCCGTCAGTTTTATTGTCCTTTACTGATAATTAAACAACAATCCTAGGACAAGGAACTCACCAATGAACACTTGTGTGGGAGAAATAAGGGTGGAGATACTGTTTGAGAGCTTTATATTTTATTTCTTATTGTTATGTGTAAATAGATGTATGTTGATTTTCTTTTTTATTGATTGAACCTGCATCTTATGCATACACATCATGCATATTTCTAATCCATGATGATTGCAGATATAGATTTAGGACAGTCTTCCAACTAGAAACAATCTGACACTAGTTGCCTAGTTATAATTTCTAAAGAAATCGAGATAGCAGAGTTTAATGTTGAGGCTTTTGGGGATGAATTGAAAGCAGAAATAGCTTATCAGACCCGGGCGATTATGAGAGAGATGATGATTGAAATGAGAGGACTGGTTAAATAAAAACCATTAGCACCTCAACCCTAACCATTTAATTTGGATGCTAAAGACTCTAGAAGATAGGAAAGAAAGGATGATCAAGAAACCTTAGTGGCGGAGCCTATAGATAGACAAAATATGACTGCAAACACTATAGAGAATGTAGAAAAAATTAATTGGGCTAAGAAGTGACCAAGACTATGGCTTAAATGTAGTTAATGATGAAAGAGAAGGGGATAAATGCTCTAATGAACTACTTTGATATGAGTTTGGATGAAGATGATGACCCCTTACCCTGGAAATTTAAGTTCCCTAACATAAAGAAATTCACTGGCATTGAGGATCCTCATTTACATCTAAAGCAATATATGACTCATATGAAGACAATCGGTTTGATAAAGGCACAGATTGTGAAGCAATTTCCTCTATCTCGAAGGAGCCCTGATCAGATGGTATTATGCTCTGGAATCCTATATCCAACCTAATTGGGAGGGATTTGTAATATCTCGTGTTTTTAAATAGTTTTATACTGCATCGGGATATGCAGTGTTAATAATTTTTGTATATATTTATGATATTTCATAAGTTGTTATTTAATTAAAATGGATTTTTAATTATTTTATGTTATTTTAAGTACTCTACGTAAAATTTTTCGGAAAATTTTATTTTCGGAAAAATTAATACGTAAATAATTTAATATTAATTATTTTAAACAATTTTATGGACTTGCATGAACTCATATGTATTTTAAAAGTACTAGATAGAGTGTATATATGTGTATTTATTTATTTAACTAGGGTTTAATTAATTACCCTAATATTTTTATTATTTATTATTAGTTTTAATATTATTTAATTAATTATTTTTAGTGTATAAATTATTAAAAATATTAAATTATATGTGTGTGGTGTATGTTTAATGTGTGTGAGTTTATATTATTTTAATATATAGTGTAAATGTATATATATATACATATACATTTATTATTTAAACAAAATATAAAGTTTGAGTTATTTACGAGTTTGCCATCGAAGCTTCTCCTTCTTCCCCGATCACCTCCCATCGTCAACCACCATCTGTCACTCCTTTCCCTTGCTGTTGGTGTGCCTCCCGGTGTGCCACCTCCTTCCTCCAGCTGTTCCACCACCAGCAGAGCCCATTTTCGGCATCGGGAAGCTCGTTTTGGTCGGAGAAGCCGAAACTTGAGTCACCGTTGTTCACAGCGTTTCCGGCCACCGTTTTTGACACCGCTGGTCTCTATCTTCTTCTTGAGCTCCAGTGAGTGTGATTCCAAGCTTTGTTTCACTTAAAATGGTCTAGATCTGCCTAGGTTTCGATTTTTGTAATTCAGCCATTTTAGGGTTCTTAATTTTTTTGAACTTTGAATTGATTAATTCATGAAAAATTCCTTCACAAATTTTGTTCCCCTTATCTTAATATACATGTGTGAATTTTTGTAGAATTTTTGGAAATTATTTTAATTTTTGGGTATTTTTGAATATTTTATTATTATTTTCTAATATTTGAAAATTAATTAATTAAATTATGAAATTTTGTTTTATGATAAATATAGGTGTTTAAATGAATTATAGAAATTTATTTGGAATTTTTATGAATTTATATATATTTATTTTGAATTTAATTAGTTTATGTAATTTTTGAAAAATAGGGTTAATTGTGTGTTTAATTGAAATTAATTAGTTAATTGAGTTTATTTATTGATATTATTGATAAATATGTTGAGAAAATTAATTTTGTGCAATTATATTATTTTTGGTGAATTTTTGGATTAATTTTAGTATATTTATATATATAGGGGCATTTTGGTAATTTTACCCTAAATTGGCTAAAAATGTAATTAAATTGGTTTTAATAGTTATTTAGGGTATAAAAATGATTTCTACAAATTATTTAGTATTTTTAACTAATTAAAACTATTTTTCGTAAATTATTTTCAAATTATATATATAATATACGATTTTTCTAAATAAATGAGTTTTCATCGGTTTTTACTGTGTTTTAGGGTTAATTACATAATTTCTACTTATTAAATATATTTTTGGTATACAAGGGTATTTTCAGTATTTCTGTATTGTTCTGTGAATTGTGAATCTCAATCGGTGAACTGTAGTTTGGAGTCTGACCGAGGGGTTGTGATTGTAATTCTGTGTCTATTTTTCAAAGTGTGTTTTTTTGTAGGGCCGGCTCTACTCTTTGAGTAGAGAGATGTCCGTTTTACAGGGGAGGTTCTGTCAGATTTTTGATAGAATTCTCGTAAAACGTGGTGTCCGATCGAACCCTAATTCTGATTCTGTGTCTAATATTCTAGATCGAGTTTCTAGGATTTTCTGATAGGTTTATTCTGATGTCTATTATTTTTATTTGTTTAGTTGCGTCGAGAACGAGGCCTAGTGGACCAGGCCCATCGGACCCATCTCGAGGAGTGCATTAAGTGTGAGTTACTATTCTATATATATATATATTTTAGGGTGCATGATTTAGAAATGTATATTTTATTTTGATTAATTATGCATAAATAATTCAATTAGTATTTAAGTTTATTTTTAGTTTATTTTGGTTTATCTTTGGTTTATTTTTGGTATATTTTAAATTATATGCATGCTTTATTAAACGTTTATATTTAACATGTTTTTAAATATATATTTAGTTTATTTTATGATTATATTGGATTTATTTGACGTATATATACTCGAAATATACCTAATTTATTTTTGGTATATTTTTAGTATGTATATGGTTTATGTTGGTATTTTATTCAATTCATGCATCATTTACTTTTATGAATATATGCTTTATATTTCAATGAAGGATATCAATAGAACGTGCTACCTAATGGGCAGCACTAGGACCGAGTACGTACCGGTACGCTTATAGCATTTAGGCTATATTAATAACCATTTGTGGATATTGATTGGATATGATTATTTGATGTGTATGATATGATTTGGGAGTGTGATTGTTGGAGCTCGATTGACCAAGTGTCTCGAGGCCAATCACATTGATAGTCAGACTACTGGAGCTCGATTGACTTAGTGTCTCGGGGCCAGTCTACTATCTAAATGGAATAAGTGAGTATATTTGGATTAGGTGAGCCTGTATGGCTAGAGTGTTGTTTAACACTGTTTTGAGGTTGCAATTTTCTAAGGTTCTATTTGATCCTTCATAAACAGTGATTTTCAATGAAAATATATAAAATGATTTTATTGCATCTGTGTGTATTTGCTTGTATACATACATATTATATATATTTTGATTATGTGCATTGGCATTTAGTATGCATGTATATATACTATAGTAATTCACTCAGTGAGGTCTGACTCCCCTCTGTTGACTATTTTTCAGGAGAGTCATCTTCATCAGACCTCAGTAGTAGGTCTGTACGCTGGATTTCTTCCGCTCCGACTTTACTATGTAAACTGTTCACTTGAGTTTTATTTTATGATCTAGACACTACAGTAGTCGTAAAATTGTTAAAAGATATTGTATTATATTTGTATGAATTATGTATTTTAAGAATTTGAATTGGATTTGTATTAAAAGAGTTTATTTATATATGAGATGAGAATTTGATTTAAATCCCGTGATGGTGGATTATTATTTTGATATTTATGATTTTATTCTATTGCATAGTTTTTTAATTAAATGTGTTGTTATTATTACTATTGCATGTTTTATTTTATTTTAGGCTTGCTATGGGTTTTGGATTCAAAAGAATTCCCATTCCCTAGCGCCGGTCATGGCCCCTGTTTTGGGTCATGACAGGATTATATGCTACATTTGTAAAGTAGTATAGTCTTAATATTTAAATGAAAGTATCTTTGAGAGACCTGCAGAATGTAAAGCAAAAATTCAGTGAATCCTTCGTATATTACTTGATCAGTCACAGAGCAAAATTGGCACAGATGAAGCACTAGCCTGTAGAATCTGATAAGCTAGTGATAGATATAAAAGGGTGTGTGCTCATGCTCTCTAAAAGGTTAAAAGACTTGGGGATTTAAAATTTTGAAGAACTATATAGATTTAGGGTGCAGAAAAAATCCAATTTGGCACAAGAGAAGAAATTATTCAATGGAAGATCTACAAACAGAGGAGGGATTGGATCCAATAGTGGTATTGGGCCAAGTAGTAATATACAAATCAATACTATTAGAAATCCCGATGGTTTTCTAACTTGGGAAGACCTCTCTCTAAAGTCTTAGAGAAGCTAATTGAAAATAACCTACTGTGACCCTTACGTCAAATACCTCCTTTTCCAAATGTTGACCCAAAATTATAATGCAAATACCACTAAAACATTAGACATGATACTGATAGTTACACCCATTTGAATCATGAGGTTCAAGATTTAATTGATTCAGGCAAAATAATTGACCCTGAAACTATAAAACCAAACACCCAAAATAATCGTCTGCCCAACTACTGAAATGTACCTCCATTAAATCCATGCATCTTAATGATTTGTACTAGCTTAACAAAGAAATAAGTCCTTAATGCCTTCATTGATGCCATACCCTCACCACCAAAACCATAACTAAAAGACTTAACCTTGAACTATCAGTCTATGGAGCCTCTTTTGAATATTCTAAACATTTAAAGTTTTGATGATGAAGGAGGTGAAGCAATTGATATATGGAAAAATAATGAGGGAAAGATAACCCAATTAGGTAAAAAGCTTGAGAAGAGGGAGGAAGTGAAAGATGTTGTGCTAGAAAAAGAGAAAAGTTAATTCAAAAGAAGAACCAGAGAAAGATGAGAAAACTGAGGAAGTTATTAAAGCTATAAGAGATAAGAAAACTCTTGCTAGTGTTTAGGAATTTCTTATGAATTCTTGAGCCCATTGGGAAGCACTGGTTATGGTCCTTGATCACAAGAAGATCCCCTCAACTTATACTCTAGAATAAATAGTGGTATCATTAATAGAAAGCCCTCTGGGGGCAATTTTTTTTACAGATGATGACCTAGCCTTAGAAGAAAGGGACCACAACAAAGCCTTATTTATAAAGGCCAAGGTGAAAGGGAAATTGACTTGCTATATTATGGTTTGAAAGAGTCCTAAGGGGGGGGGGGGTGAATAGGACTATCGAATAAAAATAGGAAATTAAAGGAATTCTTTACAAGAATTAAGTGAGAGTTGAGAAGGAAGAATGAAGAACACAAATATTTAAGGAGTTCGGATTCAACAATAATCCTACGTCTCCACCTAACTTATCCCCAAGTTAGGATTTTTTAATCACCCAAAATCCTATTAAAAAGATTGAGAATACACAAGAGTTTTATGGCTCACTCTTACAACCTTACAACTTGAGTTTTCAAGGCTCATTCAAAAACAAAATTACAAGTGTTTTCAAGGCTCACACTAAAATCAATTTTCTAAGTGTTTTAATGGTTGTTTTAATGGCTAAACACTTAAACCAATTCCTTTAGAATTGAATCTCACTTTTTGTTTTCTAAACCCAAAAAATAGAAGAATAAGAATGTCTATTCTAATCACTCACCAACCCTCACAAGATTTATACACAAAGAATTTTTTAAAGGAGAGTTTAAGAGCTCAATTGAATGTTTAAGAAAATGATGAATAATAAACAAGTTTTCTTAACCTTTCAATTGAATTCTAAGTTGTGTTTATATATAAAAATACTTAAAAATGTAGTTTTTGGATGTATCAGTCATGTCTCCAACGTTTAGAATTGATTTTGAATCAATTCTTGGACTTTTGGTAGCTCAAAGGTTGCTCACGAGTGCCTCACGAGTGAACAGTGCTCGTGAGGGTTGAAAATATGTCTGTTGCATTCAAAAATTCCCATTGGAATGATGTTAGAGATTTGATCAAGAGCAGGTCATGAGCAAATGGCTTGTGAGGAGAGCTCATGAGGGGTGCTGCCAATTTTTGGCAAAAACGTGCTCCAAAGGCTCCATTGAAGGATAACTCATGACCACTTTGAAAGATGATTGTAAACAGGACTGAAGAAGATCCATTAAGCCAAAAATTTATTCATAAAATTTGTAGATAATTGTCTTATCTTTTCATAAAACTTTTAATCATCTCAATTGAACATCTGTAGCTTAAGATATTTCTGAAATACCAAGACTTGTGCAAATTGAAATGCAAGCTGCATATGCTGAGTTCGATTGAATATTTTCATACACAAATGAACTTGGATTTTGATAAGAAAGAACAATCTGGAAAGCTTAAGATGTCTACTTCAAAATTGAAGAAGCTCATTTTCTCATTTAAGAGCTCTAAATATGTCAAAAGCCTTCTTCAATCTCAGAGGTCCAATCAGCCCGAAAAGTCACTATTCATCCAAAAGTGTATATGATTGGTATATGTTTGGTATATAATTCCCTACACACTTAATTGAAATTATTAGTATAAAAATTGTTTGTCAAAGTCCAAAATTAGGATTTTGATCATGCCAATGGTCAACAATCTCCCCCTTTTTGGCTTTGACAACCAATTTGAAAAGATGATAAATAATATGTGTGTGTGTGTAAAAAATAAATAACATGTATAAGTACATTAAATAAAATAGCTCCCCCTTTAAAATTAAATAGATGCAAAATGAGAAAAAATTTTGCTCCCCCTTAACATGTGCATAAATTCAATATTTATCATGTATCAGAGCATATAAATAAATGAATTATCATAGCATGTATAAGGGTTTACCAAATATATTCCTTTAACAAAAATATATTTCTTTATTTCTCCTCCTTATTGGACATGATAAGAAATATAAATAAATTTTATTATCCTTCTTGTAAAAAATAAAGACAACATAAAAGAGTTATCAAGAACATGCCCTAACATAACAAATGATGATAATATGATTATTAAAAATGTTATACAACATGAAGGAAATAATTTCAAACATAATGCATCACAAAATAGTATGTATGCTATATTTAAACGTCATATGATCATGTCGAGTTTAGCTAGTCAATCAATCATACATAATCATGTGGTACTTAACATATCTTAAACAATTATTTATCCCCTAAGAACATAGCTTCTTCTCCCCCTTTGTCAAAGATAAAAATAAAATAAAGTGATATAAGGGGAAATAGACCTTAGGGAGCCAAAGATACTAAAGGGAATAAAAGATCAAGAACCAAAACAATGCAAGCAAAGATATTCAAAATATTTATGAAATTCATGTCATTTTAAAAGATAAAACCATTCCCAAAAAGAATTTATACATGAACAAGCATAATAAATAGTCATAAAAGAAATACAATGATGCGAAAGAGGTACACCAACAATTCTTAAGTCTTAATTATGGAAAATATACGAAAAAAAAAGAAAAAAATTAGTCTTGTGGAGGAGGAGGAAGTGGCCAAGAGCATTGAATATTATGATGGTCATACAATTGATGAATATCATATTCCATGTGACCCATTCTTTGCTCAAAATGATCAAGTCTAGTATCTACTTGATCAAACCTTGTGTTGAAGTTTGACTCCACTATGGATAGGCGATCAAAGAAACCACCAACCCAAGTGGGCTCATCATCAACACTTTGAGAAATGGAAGGTATTTTTGCCCTTTTTCTTTGAGTAGGAGTTTGCTCTTAAGGTAAATCTTCTCCAATAGAAAGAGTGCCTATATGCTTAATATCTTGTTCTTGCTCTATATGAACATCTTCATCTTCTACTTCGTCTTTCCAAAACCAATAATTTTAAACAAGTTTGAATTGCCTAGAGTTTTTTAAGAGTTTATCATTAAGAAAAGATGGAGGTAAAAAGGAATATTTCTCAAATTAATCCCAAAGAAAATAGCGATTTTAGCGATAAATCCTCCTATACATAAGGCACCACTCACACTATCACTAGCTAACCAAAACCTCCATTGAAGCCATCTTCCAAGCTCAACATCTATACCTTTAACAAGACACCTAAGAAGGAAAAGATCATCAAAGGAGATAGTTTTATTACTCAAGCCTCTAGCATGAAAAGAGTAGGTAAAAAACCTATGTATATACCAAAGAGATTTTGAAGCCAAACTAGATGCTTTAGTGTGTCCAGCTTCAAAGATTCTTACATGAGGTTTAGAATGTTGAGACAAAAAAAGATTAGGGGACTAAGTTGAAATAGGAGAAACTAAACCTCCTTATTTAAAGTTAAAGATGTCATCAAAGGCTTGAGAAGTAAGGAACCTATCTCTCCCACCCAATCTAAATCTCATGCTATTAAAAGGATTTTGCTCATTAAAAGAATGAGTTCTTAAACAATAGGAAGCAAGGAATTCATGAACTAAGGTAGGATAGGTAGGAAAGTAATTAAAAGAAAAATCATATGAACCCACATTATCAAGTAAATTTCTAACCTCATTGAAACAACCTATCTTTTCCAAGGTAGCTTGAGACATATATTTAGATGAAATGATTTTCCTATCCTTGAAATGAGCAAGTCTTTCCCTAGATTGAAATTGAGTGTATGAGAGAGGAGGTTGTTTATAGGTTGATCTTTAGTAGCTCTTCTAGAGGAGGAAGAAGCACCTTGAGAAAATTTTGAAGCCATGGCAAGGGCAAGGTAAAAGAAGATTGAAAGAGTTTTGAAAGAAAAACTTGAAAGAATTTTGAGGAAAATTTAATTGAAGATGTAATTGAATAAAAGTGAAGGGGGAATGAGGGGTATTTATACATAAAAAATAATATAAAGAATTAAAAAAAGTTTAAAAAAATGCAGGTTACCGTTTGAAGAAAAAAAAATTTTGTAAAAAAATGAAGAATGGGCAACCAGACGAGCGATTCACGAGCGGTCTGCTCATGAGTGGTGCTGGGTGTGTCCAGACCGCTCCTTATAAGCGGTATGCTTGTGAGCAGTTTTGGATGCCCTGACCGCAACGGTCATGAGCTTAACGGCTCGTGACAAAAATTATAAAATGACCCTTGTACTTTCAAATTTGTTGTAATTAAGTCTAAAAAAACTGACAAATAGGTCCTTGACCATAAAATGAATTATATAATTAAAATAAATGATAGTTAAAACAAATATTTTTGACATGAATAAATAAATTGAGAAGAAAATTTTGAAAATATGTAAAAAATTATTATTATTATTATTTTAAAATAACACTAAAAATAAGCCAAAAAAATATACAAAGCATGAATTAAAAAAATCTATATAGCTCAAGGTTTATATCCTGAAAATAAATTGAACATAAACTAACAAAGAACACAGTTAACAGCTCAAAACTTATACGAAAAGTATACTAAAAATAAACCAAACATAAACTATCATGAAAATACAAAAAGAAATTTATTAAGGAGGAGGAATATTTATACAAAGATTATAATAATTAATTAATTGAATTTAGCTCAATAATTATTTATTAATTTACAAAAAAGAAGGAACAAATTCATCAATTTAACAAGTAATCAAAACAAGCTTGAGCCATCAATCATACCAAGTTCATGCTTAATAAAATTCAATCTTTCCTCATAAAGAGGCTTGGTAAAGATGTCTGCTAATTGATGATTAGTATTAACAAAATCAAGAAAAATATCACCATTTTGCACATGATCACGCAAGAAATGATGTCTAATATCAATATGCTTAGTTCTAGAATGTTGAATGGGATTCTTACTAAGGTTTATAACACTTGTATTATCACACTTAATTGGAATGTGATTAATATCAATGCCATAGTTAAAAAGTTATTGTTTTTGCCATAGAACTTGGGTGCAACAACAACTAGCTACCACATATTCTACTTCAGCGGTGGACAAGGCAACAGAAACTTGTTTCTTACTAAACCAAGAAATTAAGCAATTTCCTAAAATTTGATAAGTTCCGGAAGTGCTTTTTCTATCTAGTAGGCTACCAGTAAAATCAGCATCAGAATAACTGATCAAGTCAAAGGAAAAACTCCTAGGATACCAAAGTCCTAAATGTAATGTACCACAAAGATATTTAAAAATTCTTTTGATAGTATTGAAATGAGACTCTCTAGGACTTGATTGAAATCTAGCACACAAGCAAGTAGCAAACATAATATTGGGTCTACTAGAGGTTAAATAAAGAAGGGATTCGATCATACCTCTAAATCGCTTTTCATTAATCAGTTTGCCATTCTCATCCTTGTTGAGTTTGGTTGTGGTGCTCATTGGAGTTTTGCTTGATTTAACTCCATCCATTCCAAAATTCTTGAGAATGTCCCTTGAATATTTGGTTTGATTAATGAAAATCCCATCTTTACTTTGCTTGATTTGAAGTCCAAGAAAGAACTTGAGTTCACCCATCATACTTATCTCAAATTCTCCTTGCATTAGTTTAGAAAATTCCTCACACAAGCAAGCACCGAAAATAATATCATCAACATAAATTTGAACAATTAATAAATCATGCTTGGATTTCTTTATGAAAAGAGTAGTCTCAACCTTTCCTTTAGAGACCTTTCTCTAGTAAAAAGTTACTCAATCTTTCATACCAGGCTCTTGGAGCTTGTTTCAATCCATACAATGCTTTTGATAATTTAAAAACATGATTTGGAGAGTCAAAATTTTCAAAACCCGGAGGTTGTTCAACATATACCTCCTCTTCAATAAAACCATTTAAAAATGCACTTTTAACATCCATTTGATAAAGTTTAAAATCCATGTATGATGCAAATGCAAGTAACATCCTAATAGCTTCTAACCTTGCAACGGGGACAAAGGTTTCATCATAATCAATTCCTTCCTCTTGATTATAACCTTTAGCTACTAGTCTAGCTTTGTTCCTAGTTATGACACCTTGTTCATTCATCTTATTTCTAAACACCCATTTGGTGCCAATAATAGGATGATGGTTAGGTCTAGGAACCAAGGTCCAAACCTTATTTCTCTCAAATTGATTTAACTCTTCTTGCATAGCAAGGACCCAAAATTCATCACTCAAAGCATCATCAACATTTTTGGGTTCAATTTGAGAAATGAAAGCTAAATTAACAATAGACTTGAGTTTAGATCTAGTAGATACCCCTTTTGTAGTGTCACCTATAATGAGGTCTTGAGGGTGAGCTTTCTTGAATTGCTATTCCTTTGGAAGTTCATCCTTCAAGGTAGATTGAGGTATCTCCTCATTTTCCTCTTGCTTAGATCTTCAAGTTTTAAAGGCTTACTAGCATTTTCTTCTTATGTTTCTACAATCTCATTGTCACCTACAATATCATCAATACTACAAACATCCTTTCTAGGATCAAGAGAGTTTAATTCATCAAATACCACATGCATTGACTCTTCAACTACTAGAGTTCTCTTATTAAAGACTCTATATGCTTTGCTAGAGATGGAATAGCCTAGGAAAATTCCTTCATTGACTTTGCAATCAAATTTCCTAAGATTATCCTTGGTGTTCAATATAAAGCACTTGCATCCAAATACTCTTAGATATGAGATTTTGAGTTTTTTGTTATTACATAGCTCATAAGATGTTTTATTTAAAATTGGTCTTTTGAAAACTCGGTTTGAAATATAACAAGATGTGTTAATAGCTTTCGCCCAAAAGTATAGAGGCAAACTATACTCATGAAGCATTGTTATAGCCATTTCCACAAAAGTTGTATTTTCCTTTCAACTACCCCATTTTGTTGAGGAGTTCTAGGAGATGAAAATGTATGAGAAATATCGTTTTCATTACAATAGTTTTTGAAAAATTCATTTTCAAATTCGGTTCCATGATCACTTCTAATGGATGAAATACAAAGTCATTTTTCTTTTTGAACTCTTTTTGAAAAATTTTCAAAAGCTTTAAATGTATCATTCTTATGAGCAAGAAAACACACCCAAGTGTATATAGAGTAGTCATCAACTAATACATAAGCATAGTGCATTCCACCAAGACTAGCAACTCTAGTTGGTCCAAACAAATCCATATGTATAAGTTCAAGTGGTCTAGAAGTGGACACTACATTTTTTTTGATTAAATGAAGACTTAGATTTTTTTCCCTTTTGAAAAGCATCACAAGGTTTATCCTTAGTGAATTGAAGCTTAGGTAAACCAATCACAAGTTCATATTTACAAAGGTCATTCAAAAGCTCAAAATTTGCATGTCCTAACCTTCTATGCCATGTCTATGTATTATGGAAAATTGTCATTAAGCATTTCATGTCTTTGTTATCAATTTTATTCAAATCAATAACATAAACGTTATCTACTCTTTCACCACTAAAAATTACTTTGTCTTCATCAAGACTACTAACAAAGCAATTTCTAGGATAGAAAGTCACCTTATTTCCTATATCACATAATTGACTTATACTTAGCAAATTATGTTTAAGACCATTAACAAAAAACATATGATGTATAGATATGGATTGAGGATTACCTATTTCTCCAATGCCAATAATTTTTCCTTTTGCATTGTCTTCGAATGTAACATGTCCTCCATTCTTAGCATCAAGTTTTTTGAATTGCTCCTTGTCTCCCATCATGTGCCTTGAACATCCACTATCAAGATACCACTTGCTTTTTATTTTTGCGGATTTTAAGCACACCTACATAAAATATTTTAAATGTTCTTTTGAACCTAAACCTTTCTTGGTCTAGGTTGGTTAGTTTCAAGATAATCCAAAGGAAGCAAATTCATGTGCAGTTTTCTATAGAAGCACATATTATTGGTATGTCCTTTGATCATGCAATATGAACATACAATATTTTCAAATTTATTTCTCCTAGGATGATATGCTTTCCTAGTATATGCAACATGCCTTTGGTGTTGTGTGTATCTCTTATTGTTTTGTAACATTGAGTGAGACATAGCAATGGTGATGAACGTTTCGATAAGTTTGTGCAATATGTTTATGTGCATTATGTTGTTCAGCATACTTATTATAATTATGTCTAGTGTACATATAAGCATGCTTAGGTTGAGGTGCTTTAGATTGAGGCTTACCTCTTTGTGTTAATAAAGGGTTAATCTTATGAGAATTTTCCTTGCTACTTAACACATGAGATTTTTTAGCTTGAATCTCATTTGAGGTTGAAGGAGTAGAATCATGTGAAGCTTTAACAAAAGTAATATGTGATGAGCATGATGAGGACATTCCATTTTTATATCCAATTCCATGAGTATCTCCATGAAGTTTTTGAAAGTCAAGAAGACTATCTAAAGTTTCTTTTCCTCTCTTAAATTTAGCAATGGAATTATTTAATTCTAAGACTTCCTTAGAAAGCTTATGATTTTCATCATTTGCTTTCTTAAGTTGGTCTTCCAAAGAATTAAAAGATTTAGCATCACTTACAAGTTTTTCATTTGATGTAACAAGTTTAGCAAAATCAATTTTTAAACATTCAAAATCCTTATTTAAGCTAGCTAACTCATGTTTATATTTTTTCTTCTTAGACAACAAACTTTTACATTTAGCAAGCAATTTGCTGACAATAGAGCTCTCATCATCATCATCATCACAATATTCATCACAATCATCAAAGGAAGAGTAAGAAGTGGATGGTACCTCATTTTTGTTTTCAATGGCCATGAAGCAAAGATTGGCAACTTCTTGTTATTCCTCTTCCTCTTCGGAGGAATCATCCCAAGTAGCTTTGAATGCCTTCTTCTTATCTTTTGCTCATTTGCTTTTGAATTTGATTTTAGGACATTCACTTCTAATATGTCCTGTTTCTTGCATTCATAGCAAGTAACCTCTTTTGTTTTCTTCCTTCCATCTCCTTTAAACTTCTTGTTAAAGTCCCTTGTTCTTGAGAAATTTTTCTTTCTTAAGAACTTCATGAAGTTTCTAGTAAGCATGGAAATGTCACCATCTTCATCACTAAAATCTTTGATGCTTTTCTCTTCACTATCTTCTTGAAGAGATTTTAGAGCAATGCTCTTTTTCTTTTCTTCTTTCTCTTTTTGTTATTCACCTCTTTGCTTGATGGTGAGCTCATGTGTCAAGAGCTTACCAATGAGCATATTGGTTGATAGAGTAGAGAGGTCTTGAGCTTCCTCAATTGAGGTAACACGAGATTCCCAATCCTTCTTAGGTAGGATTCTTAGAATCTTATTGTTTACCTCTTCCTTAGAGAAATGTTTTCCAAGTTTCTTGAGGGTTCTGAGGAGAGCACTGAGATGGTTTGTCATCTCTATAATTGATTATTGAGGCTTCATTTTGAAGAGTTCATATTCATACATATAAAGTTGAACCTTCTTGCTTCTTACTTGAATGTTGCCTTCATAGTGATTCTCTAAGGTCTCCCATATTTCTTTAGCTGAAACGCAATGTTGAAGCTTGCCTCCTTCTCTTGTCATGAAGGAGACTAGAGTAATCATAGCCTTTTTATTTTTGTGATTTTCTTCCTTTTGATCAACACTCAATTAGCTTCTTACAAGAGTAGTTACCACATCATCAATGATAGTTGTAGGTGGTTCCCAACCTCTTAGGACAATATCCAAAATTTTGATGGAATCACAATCAAGATATAATTTCATTTTGAATTTCCAATGTGGATAGTCACTACCATCAAAGAATGGTCTAAGAGAAGAGATGTTTTGAGATTCACTCCCCATGATCTTGTATTCTATCAATGAAGTACCTAAAAATCAAGCTTTGATACCAATTAAAAGAGTCCTAAAGGGGGGGGGGGTGAATAGGACTATCGAACAAAAATAGAAAATTAAAGGAATTTTTTGTAAGAATTAAGTGAGAGTTGAGAAGGAAGAATAAAAAACACAAATATTTAAGGAGTTCGGATTCAATAATAATCCTACTTTTCCACCTAACTTATCCCCAAGTTAGGATTTTTTAATCACCCATAATCCTATTAACAAGATTGAGAATACACAAGAGTTTTATGGCTCACTCTTACAACCTTACAACTTGAGTTTTCAAGGCTCACTCAAAAATAAAATTACAAGTGTTTTCAAGGCTCACACTAAAACCAATTTCCCAAGTGTTTTAATGGCTAAAAACTTAAACCAATTCCTTTAGAATAGAATCTCACTTCCCATTTTCTAAACCCAAAAAATAGAAGAATAAAAATGTATATTCTAATCACTCACCAACTCTCACAAGAGTTATACACAAAGAATTGTTTAAAGGAGAGTTTATGAGCTCAATTGAATGTTTAAGAAAATGATGAATGATAAACAAGTTTTCTTAACCTTTCAATTGAATTCTAAGTTGTGTTTATTTATAAAAACACTTAAAAATGTAGTTGTTGGATGTATCAATCATGTCTCCAACGTTTAGAATTGATTTTGAATCAATTCTTGGACTTTTGGCAGCTCAAAGGTTGCTCATGAGTGCCTCACGAGTGAATAGTGCTTGTGAGGGGTGAAAATATATCCGTTGCATTAAAAAATTCCTATTGGAATGCTATTAGAGGTCTACTCATGAGTAGGTCATGAGAAAACAACTCGTGAGGGGTGCTGCCAATTTTTGGCAAAAACGTGCTCTAAAGGCTCCATTGAAGGACAACTCGTGACCACTTTGAAAGATGCTCATAAATGGCATTGAAGACGATCGATTCAGCCAAAAAGTTATGCATAAAATTTGTAGATAATTATCTTTTATTTCCATAAAAATTTGAATCACCTTAATGAAACATCTGTAGCTCAAGATATTTCTAAAATACCAAGACTTGTACAAACTGAAATGCAAGCTGCATATGCTAACTTCAATTGAAGATTTACATATCCAAATGAACTTGGATTTTAATAAGCAAGCACAATCTGGAAATATTAAGATGTCTACTTAAAAAGTGAAGAAGCTCATTTTCTCATTTAAGAGCTCTAAATACATTAAAAGCCTTCTTCAATCTCAGAGGTTCAATCAGCATGAAAAGTCACTATTCATCCAAAAGTGTATATGCTTGATATATGTTTGGTATATAATTCTCTACACACTTAATTGAAATTATTAGTATAAAAATTGTTTGTTAAAGTCCAAAATTAGGAGTTTGATCATGCAAATGGTCAACATGGTTAATAATAGGTCCACCATTAATGTTTATCCTTTAAAAATTCTTCCAAAGTTGGGAATGACAGTAGTTAATCTAAAGCTATCTAATGTGGTCATTAAGGCCTATGATGATACGAAGAGACTAGTTGAGGGAACTTTCAGAGCTTTGGTTAAGACTGGACCTATTGAAGTTTAGGTTAATTTGTATGTCATTGATATTCCTGTCACCATTGCGATCGATCTAAGGAGGCCATGGTTTCATCCTTTAGGGGGAGTTCCATTTACTGTCCATCAAAAGATTAAATTTTTACATGAGGGAAGGGTAGTCACTATCACAGCAGTAATCAAAACTGGTATCACTACTTTGAAGTTAACTCCTAGTGAAATTTCAGTCAGTCCAAGTTTCAAGGTTTGCATGATCTATGAAGATGAGTTGAATTCTATAATTTTGAGTATAATAAAGAGGATAAACTTTATGCCTAGAATAGGATTAGAAGAATTTGTAGGGCCCACCTGAGTTTGTTAAACCTAAAGTGCCGATTTTAAAGCACAGGGTAGGGTATCCAGAAGTAGATGAATATGATGAAAAGCAAAAAGCTGAGGGAAAGTCTGAGAAGAACAGAGAAAGAGCTAAACTGAAGAAGAAGATGCTATAAGAAACATTTATGGAGGAAGGCACTAACCATCCTTATAGAGGAGCTCCTCAACCCTTGATTATTGTTGAGAAATTGGTTCCCAACTTTGAAATTTTTGCCAAACATATGATTAGGATCAATGAAGTTAATGTTGAGGAGCTGATAGTGGAGGAACTAGTGCTAACTCCAGAATCAAAAGAGGACATTCCTGTGGTGGAGTTGAAGGACGGTGCTAACCAGGAAGAGGAATTCAATTTTGAATCTTATGTACTTGATTTTATTATGGATGTTTTTTATGATGACCTTGACATTTGTCTTTTTAACTTGTTTGAAACTGATGATATTTTCTCTTCTAAAGTTAATATGATAAGGTGTGACTTTGATTATTTGTGTGATTTTTTTCCTAATGATTATTATGTTTGTGATGATCATTTCATGCATATATTTGACATTAATTCAATGTAAACTAAATCATTTAATTTAGGCACATGTGATAACCTTAAGAATATACTTATTACTTTTGACTTAACTCTTGATGAGAGAAAAAAAAGAAAGAAACATTAAAAAGAAGACAAAATATATTTGCTTGGGGCTATGAGGATATGCTTGGGATTAATAGAAAGACCATAGAGCATAGGATCCCCATATATTCTCACATCACCCTGATCAAGCAAAAGAAGAGAGGGTTAAGGCTAGAATGGGCTCTCTTGATCAAAGAAGAAATGGAGAAATAGTTGAAGGCAAAGTTCTTGGAAGTGGTAGATGGCACCTAGTGGCTAGCCAATATAATCCTAGTTCCTAAGAAGGATAGGAGAGTCAAAATGTGCATGGACTACAGGGATATGAACAAAGCTTGTCTGAAAGATGATTTTCCTTTGCCGTATATTGACACTTTAGTTGATAGTGCAGCTTCAAGTGCTATGTACTTCTTTATAGATGGATTCTCAAGATATAACCAGATTATGGTGGTAGTGATTGACAAGTTGAAGACTTATTTCACCAATGAATGAGGTGTTTATTGTTATATAGTTATGTCGTTCAGGTTGAAAAATGTAGGAGTTACTTATAAGAGAATGGCTACCACATTGTTGCATGATATGATTCATAAGGAGATAGAGGTGTATGCGAATGGAGTGATGGTAAAGTCTCCGACCAGAGTAGGGTACTTTGAGGCTCTAGACAAGTTCCTGGCGAGAGCTAAAAAGTATAACCTTAGGTTGAATATGAAGAAATGTGTTTTTGGGGTAACCTCCGGAAAGCTGCTAAAATCTATTATTAGTCAGAGAGGCATAGAGGTGGATCTGGATAAAGTAAGAGTGATGAGAGAAATGTCTACACTAAAAATGAGAAAGAGGTCAAGGGGTTTATTGGATGGTTGCAATACATCAGTAGGTTCATTGCTAAGTTGACTACCATATGTGAGTCAATCTTCAAGCTCTTAAAGAAGAATAAACTGATCATTTGGGATGATAAATGTCAGTAAGGTTTTGAAACTATTGCCTTTAATTCTCTACCTGGTAATAGAGAAGGATGTGATTGGCATAATGTTAGCTTAGGAGGGAGAAGGAAGGGTTGAGCCTGGTGTGTATTATTTGAGTAAAAAGCTTCTACCCTATGAAGCTAATTGCAGTATGGTAGAAAGAACTTGCTTGGATGTAATTTAGGCAACAAAGAAGCTCCGACATTGCTTGTAATCTTACAGAATTCAGACTATTTCTAAATATAATCCTCTCAGATATCTCCAGCAAACTTCATCACTTATAGGGAAATTAGCCAAAGGGTTAGTCCTACTTACCGAATTTGACATAGATTATGTGGTGAAAAAGGTGATAAAAGGGAGAGCTGTAATGAACTTCTTAGCCTATAATTTGATGGATGATGGAAAAGAACGGGAGTTGGAATTTCCATATGAGCATTTGAGGGCAATAGAGATCTAGACATAGAAAATGTATTTTGATGGAGCAATCAATAACAGAGGAGTATGTATTGGTGTGATTCTGGTCTTGTCAGAAGGAGAAATGATTTCGATGGCAAAGCAATTGGAATTTGAAGTCACCAATAATCAAGCTAAATATAAAGCACTTAGGAATGTGGGGGCAAAAGAGGTAATAGTATACATAGACTTGATGCTGGTAGTGAGATAGATCTCTAATAATTGGGAAGTGAGAGAAGATAAACTAAGACTATACTAGGATTATTCAGCCATAATTCTATTATCTTTCTCCCAATGTAAATTCATAAATTTACCACGGGAAGAGAATCAAATTGTAGATGCTTTGGCCACTTTAGCTTTAATATGGGAAGGAGGAAAGCAGGTAGAAATTAAGCCCCTAATTCTAGTAAAGTCTCAAACTTCTTGTTATGAAGATATTAGAATAATGTCAATAAATCCCCATAGAGAAGCATTGGTTTCATGATTTACAGCAGTATTTGGAAATAAGACAATTTCCTAATGATGCTAATAGAAAATAAAGAATGTCATTGAGGATTTTGTCTCAAAAAATTCATCAGCCATAATGGGATGTTATACAATAGGATGCCAATTGGAGTGCATTTAAGAGTGTTAATAAGGACAAGGCCCGAAAAATCATGGAAATAGTTCACGAGGGTGTATGTGGACCAAATATGAACGGAATAGTCCTCACTAAGAAAATAACTTGTCAAAGGTATTTCTGGCTAATTATAGAGGCAGATTGTGTGAAATATGTGAAGAAATACCATAACTGCTAAGTGTATGGTGATGTGAGTCATTTTCCTTCTATGGAACTTCAAGGATTGACTCCTCCTTGGCCATTCATAGTCTAGGAATCGATATCATTGGAGAGATAAGGCTGAAGGCATTTAATGGTCATTACTATATTATAGTAGCAATAAATTACTTCTCTATGTGGGTTGAAGCATAATCGTTCACAACTATTAGAGCAAAACAGATAGTGAGGTTCATAGAAAATAATATAATCTACAGATATGGGTTGTCTCATCATATCAACAATGATAATGATGTTTAATTTAGAGCAGAAATGACCATTTTATTAGAGGAATATAAGATTAAACATCATAAATCCTCTCCTTACAAACCACAGGCGAATGGAGCAATAGAAGTGGCAAATGAGAATATGAAGAGGATCCTAACCAAGATATTAGAGAAGTATAAAGACTAGCCAAGCTACTTATAGTTCGCATTATGGGGATATAGGACCACGACTAAAACATCAATGGGAGCTACTCCATATTCTCTAGTGTATGCATGTGAGGTTGTGTTGCTTGTTGAGGTCAAGATTCGGTTATTAAGGGTTCTCCTAGAATCTAAAATCCCTGAGTATCAATGGGTTGAAAGCCAATTAGCATAATTGACACTACTAGATGAAAAGATAATGAAAGCCATGTATCACTCTCAGTTGTATCAGAAAAGGATAGCCTGAGCTTATAGCAAGAAGATTAAACTAGGTAAGATCAAAGAGGGTGACTTGATCTTAAAGCTCACTAGACCTATCATGATGGATCCGAAGGGAAAGTTCAAGCTAAAGTAGGAAGGTCTATATCAAATGAAGAAGCTATTTTCCAAAGGCGTTGCTATACTATTAGATTTGGAAGGAAACGAGTTCATAGAGCCTATTAACTTAGATAAGCTTAAGAAATACTTTATGTAAAGTCTTATTAGGGAGAAAACCTCAAAAAAAGCTGCCTAAGAAAAAGGTGGAGACATAAAAAAATGAAAAAAATAAAAAGGTCCTATTGGATTGAAAACTTGAAAGGGTGGTCAAGGCAAAAGTAAAGGATATATAAAAGGAGAGAGAGAGAGAGAGAGAGAGAGAAATAGTTAGTTGGAAAACTTATTAGGGCAAGCCAATTGATGCTAGGATATATGTAAAAAGTAAAATGTATAATCAATTTATGCTTAAATTAAATGGAATGGATTGCCTTTATTATTATTGAACATTGCATTAAATGCTTATTACACATTATTTAACTAGAAAGGAAATTCCATTTAATAAAAAAGTAAATAAAGACTGAATTTCATAAACTAGTGATGTTTGCTTTTCTTTTGAACACCTTGAGCACTCAATGCCTGTAATGCCCTTGTCCTTTTATTTTTTTATGAATTCATCCTTCTCTCTCTGCTATAACTAGATCCATGCGTTGTACTAGTCATCAGTGGATTGATCTCTATCGTAGTCAATGAACCTTTAAATGATTCTTAGAGGCTAAGTAGTGACTAAGTTGTCCAGAAAGTTCTAAGAAAGGGGCCCTAACTCAAATTCATGCACTAGTTCTATAATTTGTTTTTTCTATCCATATTGCCAAAGTTGAGCAGGATTGTACAAAGTGGCAAAATGGAGATCGACAAGTGGAATGTAGTAGGTATAGGATTGAATGGTCATATGATGTAACCTTCACCATAGGCATATCCACTGAATTAGAGTGTTAGAAAATGTAGCCAACCAGCTCCAAATATCCTCTTGAATGGGGTAAAGTCTTATGGTACAATAGTGTTTGGCCTTATAATGTGCCATGTCTCTGGGAGGTTTGAGCAACCTCAGCTTTTTTATGAAACCATGCCCGTTGGAAGAATGAATAGGTGAAAATGGAAAAAAGACATAAGTTTGATAAAAAAGAAAAAAAAAAGCTCACCTTTAACAACAAGGTACTCCCTAAGAATCGTTTAGTTTTAGAGAAGTTATCGAGCCCAATAATAGTCTTTACCAGAATAAAAGGGAAAGGATTTAGGCTAGCTTCAACTTAGTCCAGAATGTGAAGAACTTTTGAGTCACAATTGTCAGAAGGGAAAACCAGTAGAAATTGAGCAAATAGGCAAAGGGCAATCATCCGATGCCAGTAAACCTCATTATCATCCACAGTCATGATAGCTTTGAGAAAAGAACTCGTTAGAATTGTTAGTGATATGCACTAGGTCAATCATTTGATTATGTATTGGCTTTCTTATTTTATTAATAAAGAGGTATTTCATTATCATTTGATTTTATGATAATTATATGAATGGTTAATTCTTACTAAGGTCATCAAGTATGTGACTTGATAGTAAAACCCTTAGATTAAAATAAACGTTATATTCTAATTATCCCTAGCCATTTATTAATTATATAAATGTTAAAGTATTATGGCTAGTATGATGTTGACTGATGGTTATATTTTACTAATCATGAATATGAGATATTAAGTCAACTCATAGGTACATGATGAGAGATCATGTACTGGATTGACCCACTATGAGAATACTGCTTAGAATATTATCATAAGTATTTCTCATCATAGTAATTTTATTTTGGTCCTTTGACCTTGAAATCATCATGGATTTCTACATAGCTATTTTATATTTTGGCACATTTTAACATTGTCTTTAACCGGATGATTAGATAGGATGTTGTTGGATATGAAATTAGTTATGTGAGGAATATGAGTGATTTAGAAGGAATTTATCCCTCATTAATATGAGAAAGATATATATGGGCCGCTTGATGAGATAGACTGAAGGAAAATGCATGGCTATGCTGAAATGAATTGATAAAGAGTTATCATTTTTAGTCTACTTAGAATCAAGTCAGAATATTGAACTATATAAGGATGACATTCTATGCCTTATGTTCAATTAAGATATCATGTGATAAAGGGACGATAAAATTCACTATAATTAGGTTATATCGGATTATTGACTTCACATGACTTGGGTAGTCATAATGTCTTGCTAGAGGCCACTTATGACTTGTAGGCCTAAATAGAGATTTAGGCCCACTGCCAATGTTATGTGAACCTATAGGGTCACACACTTAGAACAAGCCCAAAACGATTATAGGTTTAATAAGCCCAAAATAAACTCTATGGAAATAAATAATTACAGTGTTTTATTTATTTATTTATTTGTTTATTTATTTAAGATAAATGTTATTTTAAATAAATAAATAAATAAGATATTATTTATGATTTGTTTTTAAAACAAAATCAGAATGTAATAAATGGAAATTACCAAAAAGGTTTTTGATAGGTGAAACCCTAATTTGGAGTCTATAAATATGTTATATTCTCTAGGGTTTAATAGTTTTGTTTTCCCTGCCTCCAAAAATGGTTTTCTCTCTTCCCAGAAAACAAACATAGAGTTTTTCTCTTGTTCTTGATTTGTGAGACAATCAAGAAGGTTGCTAGCACACACTCCAATTTGTTTTGTGAAGGGCTGTTCATGTGGATACCTATAGAGGACGCATCGTTATGGAGATGTCTTGATCCAAAAAACCAAAGCAAAAATCTTGAGGTAAGGTGTCACCAGTGTGAACCTCCTCTCATCCTTTCAGAAAATCATGCCTCTTCTGCATTTTAGTGAGATTCTTGAAACTCTAAATTTAATCAAGTAGTCGAATTACATGGATCCAGGTTTGGGAACGTGATAAAATTTTAATTTTTCGCTGCGTTTGTATCACGAAACCCCAACAAGAACCTCATTACCAAAGATATGGCAAAGTGAAGACTGAGGGGAAAGGTTGAACAACCTAGCCATTTGGTATTGGATGGAGTGTAAATATGGGGTTTCAACTAAAGGAATTGTAATTTGATAAGTAGAATCCATTTAAAAGCCTAACATAGCTTCAAATTCCTTTGATATGAGGCATAACTCTATTGTGTTGAATCTGAAGACATGCTTCTGAGGATCCCAAAATTGAGCAAGAACATGGAGAAATAGGAAATCTAGCATGGAAATATCAAAAAATGGACAAGTGAAATGGCTCTAATATAGCCTATGATATGCCATCTAGGCTTTTTAGAATTAGTTGTAACTATTTTTAGTTTCTTTCAGTTATATTAGGAGGATGGGATGCTGTCTAGAGAGGGAGAATTAAGAGAATTCACGTGAATGGGAGAATTAAGGATTTTTAAAGAAGAGCTAAGGATTTAAGTAGTTGCATATTGAACCTGTAAAGGTGATGGCCTTTACGATTAGACATCGCCTCTGCCTGAAGAGGCAATTCGTTATTGCCTCTTCACAAAAAGACGATGCCTTTATAAAGAGGTAACGCTTCTCTAACAGTTGAAACTTATCTTTATGTTACTACAGAATGATTGTACAGTAAATGCAAATTAAGAGGAGAGCATTTTAGCAATAAAATCCTTTGATAGATTCAAAATCCTACCAAATTTTGAATTCAAATGTTGCATCATTCATCTAGTTTGAAATATGAAAATGATAAAGCAAAAAATTAATCCATATAGTAACACATCAATAGTGCAAAAGCAATAAAAATGTTTCAAATGATCCTATGCTAAAAGGCCTTAAGCATACCCCTTTACTCGTTATTAGTAAGATTAACTCCATCGTCATCACTGTTATCCTCAGCATGCTCATCAGTTGGCTCTTCCTCCTAGGCATCACTCACGTCATCCTCGTCCTCATCACCCATGACCTAGAGAGCAGTAAGCTAACACTCGAGAGCAACAATCCTGGCCTAGCTTGCCTCATCTCAATCTTATCAAAATGAAATAAAATATAAGAAATCATGAGAGCATACATACATATAGAAATAAGGTGTAATTGTTACCTTCCATTACTATGTCATCTACATCAGGAAGTCCCGATGGGTCTCAATCATCCTATACATATACTCTCCCTGATCTTGAGGTATTTGTGCAATTAATTTATTAGAATTAATAATGTTTTAGTCAAAATTGAGAACAAGTCTTCAAAAGAAGGGAACTTATATATGTAATGGCCTTTAGTAAGAACTCAGGGTCTAAAATCCTATCTAGCATCAAGAACTAATGAGAGAGCCTGCCCGAAGGGACCTAGCAACGAGTCAACAAGTCAGGAGTGATAATAAGCCTACCAGCTATCATAAGAGATATGGAGCTAGAAGGCTCCCTAGCAGGTGGTGCGCCAGAGGCAGTACCCTCATTGTTAGGCACAATGCGAGGGCACTGATGAGGAATCCTTTGTGTGATAGGCTTAGAAAGAGAGCTAGTGCCCTAGGTGGTGCTTGAGAAAATTAAGCTAGGAAATGACATCCATAAGCATGAATGTAAAATATGTGTTTAATAGAATTACATGCTTACTTGAAGTACAAGAGCAAGTAGAGGCACCCTCTGTATAAGATGAGCTCGAGTGAAATCCATGTAGCGAGACTTCCTCCTCTCATAATAATTTATAGCATCATCTCCCTCTAAAGCCTAGTCAAGCTTGTCTCCCTTTAACTTATGTCCCTAAAAAACATGTCAGCAAGGAGCGAGGGGTGGCCATCTCACTCGAGTACCCATCTGTCACTGGTGTACTCTCTCATTGAGATACCAAACTCTACATTTAGACCCTCATAGTAGTACCCTCTTTTATGATAGTGGAATAAGCAAACCATGGCTTGAGACCAACTAGTATAGGGACCCCACAGATCCGAAAAGAGCTATAAAAAAAGCCAGTAAGTGAATGAATTTGATTAACAAATATGGTACTGATTACAATTATGTTTGAAGGTACCTACCTCATCCTATGTGAGAGTGTTTAGTCACTCATAATGAATATGTACACAAGCAACCGCCCTCCTTCAAGTGCGACTGGGGCCATATCTCACCATAGTAGGGAAAGAAGTGTCAATAACATGAGTAATCCATATGATCAACTCTAGCTTTAGAGCCTAATCCTGTCAAAGAAAGAAAGAACTGTTAGCAAATTCTAATAATAACAGTTGAGGTTGAGCTTAATAGTAAAAGAAAAGGGAAGTACCAGAATGGCATGCCAGAAGCCACAAAGCCTCTTGGCTCCATGCACTAACTCTTTGATACTCCTATATAGATAGGCTAGAGCATAGCTACCCCAGTCATATGTGGCCACTAGGTCTAGATCTCTCAAAGGCATAAACTCAGGTCTATAAAATTAGCAATGTCTACGAAGAGAGTGGTGCCCAGCAAGTAGACTAAGAATGCACATACTACATGATCAATCTGCCGAGGTATGGTAGCCACCTCTACTCTAATGCGAGAATAAAAGCTCCTGATGGAATCGAGCTTCACTATGTGTGTCCCTTTCATATCTGGGACTATGCTAAGCAGACGCTTGATGAAGGCAAGGCAGTATGGAGATAGCTGATGGAAAATAGCATCAAGAGGAATAGAATCCCCTGCACAAGCAATGCCATTTATTCAAGCAAAAGCCACTAGATCAAGTGTAAACTCCTCAAAAGGAAGATGGAATGTATGAGTGGTGTCGGACCATCTCTCCATCAAAGTATAAAGAGGCTGATAATCTGTATGCCCTTGCTGCCTCGGAAGTACTAGGGCAAAATCAAAAAATCCCGTATTGTGGATACAAGCCTTTATCACATTTGTGAACTCATCATACCAAATACAGGCATCGCTGAAGTTCCCAACACCTTTAAGGGTGTGGGCATCAAGCTGCGGGAGTGAAATTATTATTTTTCATGAATGAATTCAAATTTTACTTAGAACTCTATCAAAGAGGCGAATGCCTCTAGGCTAAAAGTGATTGCCCAATTATAAAGGTATCACCTCTTGGCTAAGAGGTAATTGCCTCTTTATGAGTGCCTTGACGTGAAGAGGCGATTGCCTCTTTGTGATGAAGAAATCGTCTAATCGAAGAGGCGATTGCCCCATTGAAGAGGAGACGCTTATTCGTGTCAATGATATGACAGAATAATTTAATTTTTGCAATTTCTTTCAATTTCTTTTAGTTAAAATGATAAACATTCATATATGCATAGTAACCCAATGTTATTTAATATTATTTATAAGAAAAACCAAAGAAATCAGGTACTAACCTCTCATATAGCCAATCCATAGATATAGGATCATATGTCTACAAAAAGAAGGACCTTATCTCCGATACTGAGCTCGAAACTAAGCGGAGGATGTACTGTGGGAGTCACTAGGTCCCATATAGGAAAATCCAGAGTTTGTATGGTGTCCATATCAATAACAAGTTTGAGGTGTGAAAAGAAAAAGAAAAAAAGAATTTGAAAAGGCAAAGGTAAAAGTGACTTAAAAAAAAAGGGATTTATATGTCAAGGTAGACAAGTAAAGGAGAAAAATTTGTTGAAAATAAAAATAAAAGAGGAGAGTGAAGCCCATTTAATGAAAAGGACACTAGTTATCCCATTAGGAATACACTCCCTAGTGGAGTAAAAAAAAACTTTTGATTTTGATCGAAGCATCAGTAGGAGAAGGGTTTGGTCATGTTTGAATCCCCAAAGTGCATGACAAAGAAAATGTCTGGTGAAGTGCACGGTAGGAAAAGCATCTAGTCGGGTCCCCCAAGTGCATGTCAGAAAGAGTGTCTGGTCAGGTTTGAATCGTCAAAATGAATTTTCCTTTCTAAAAAAGCATCTTGTTGGGTTTGAATCCTTGAAGTGTGTATCACATGAGTGTTTGGTTGGTTTGAATCCCCAAAGTGCATTTTCCTTTATTGAGTGATTCTTGGGCTAGTAAAACTCGAGTCTTATGACAAACTATAATGAATAACTAATTGGGGTAGAAAAACTCGAAGAACAGTTTTACATTTTCATCTCTTTCTACTGAGTGACTCTTGGGCCAAGAAAACTTGAGTTTTATGACAAACTATACTGAGTGGTTGATTGGGCCAGGAAAACCTAAGGATCATGGTCATGTTTTAATATCTTTCTACTGAGTGACTCTTGGGCTAGAAAAATATAAGTTTTATGACAAAGTATAATGATTGGTTGATTGGACTAGGAAACCCAAGGATCACGATTACATTTTTATCTCTCTGATGAGTGACTTCTCAAGCTATGAAAACTTGAGAATCATGATAAACTATAATGAGTGGCTAATCGGGCTAGGAAAATCTGAGGATCATGGTCACATTTTCATCTCTTTCTATCAAGTGACTTCTCGAGCCAGGAAAACTTGAGAATCATGCCAAACTATAAAGAATGGATGATTAGGCCAGGAAAACTAGAGAATAATGGTCACATTTTCATCTTCTTTACTGAGTGACTTTTTAAGCTAGGAAAACTTGGGAATCACGCCAGACTATAATGAGTGGTTGATCAGGCTAGGAAAACCCAAGGATCACGATCACGTTTTCATCTCTTTCTATTGAGTGACTCTTGCGCTAAAAAAATCTAAGTTTTATGACAAACTATAATGATTGGCTAATCAGGCCAGGAAAACTGAAGGATTGCGGTCACATTTTTATCTCTCTATTGAGTGACTTCTCAAGTTAGGAAAACTTAGGAATCATGCCAAGACAAACTATAATGAGTGGCTGATTGGGCCAGAAAAACCTAAGGATTACGGTCACATTTTCATCTCTTTCTATTGAATGACTTCTCAAGCCAGAAAAACTTAGGAATCATGCCAAACTATAATGAGTTTCCTGAGGTTGACAGCCCAAGTGAAGCTCAAAGGCTAGGTATGTTGTTCTTATTCTTTACTATTTTGTGTGGATGTTGCTTTTTTAAAAAATTAATTTCTAGAAAATTGATTTTTTAAAAAACCAAGGGGGCAAACTGTGGACACCTTTAGTTTGATCATCACAAAAGCTTGATTATGAAAAAAGTAAGAGTTTTGAATGTAAAGAAAGCCTAAAACTTGTCTAAAATAGAATCGAAAAACCAAACACCAATCCTAAGCCCAAAACACCAAATTGAAGCCCAAATAGCATGCTTAAGCCTTAAATCCTAAAACCATTACCTTTTGACCCAAAGAGAAGAGCATAAGGAATGATGAGGAGAAGGTAAGAGTGAGTGGTTTTTAGGGAATTAAAAAAGGAAAAGTGAAGGGGGCTTAAAAGGATGGTATGGGTAGAGGAGAAGGGACTTTTAGAGTTTTAGCTTAAAAATGGGGAATTTTTTCTAGACCTGGAGACCTTGAGTCTAAAAAGAAAGAAATAAATAAATAAATAAAGAAGATAAGAAAAAGAAAAAGAAGTAGACCTGGAAAGCTTAAAGACTTCATTTTCCTTGAGAAGGAATAGGATTTCCTTGCATTCAAAGGACTCACGTCAATCAACCAAGCTCTAAGGGCTTAGTTAGTAGCATCAACTTGTCCAAATCAATGAGACTCCCTATTTTCGAGTTTTAAGTTCTTTATTTCCTTCAAAGGTTTAAATTTATAGCTTTCTTGCTTGTTTTCTTGAGTTGCTTTACTTATTTAAGGTCACATGTAAAGCATAATTGTATGAAAGACTAAGTATTGATAGTTAATCTTGGTATATTTATATCAGTCTTCGTTTATTTACATGAATATTGAGTTTCTTAGAATCTAAGAAATGTAGCTTGTCTATCGCCTCCTGGTTAGGAGGTGACGCCTCTTCGCTTCATCAGAATCCTACACCATTCTATTTTATTTTTAATGCTTGTTTTGTATATTTTTGTATGATTTCCATGCTTTTTTTATAAATGTTAGGCTTATATATAAAAAACATATCCTAATAGCATACTAAGCATAAAAACTCATTATAGTATTTAATCCACTTGAGGCACAATAATGTACTTTTAAAGAAGAGTGTTGTGCATTTCCTACTTATCTCATTCTAGGTACTATAGATCGGAAGTTGATTAGATCTTGCATATGTAATTGATACTGAAAAAGAAGAATTAAAGCTAGATAACATTTTAATTATGAAAGACTTTATTGATGTATTTTCAAAAAAGCTTCCAAGATTGCCCCTTAGTAAGGAAATTGAATTTTCAATTGATTTGTAACTTGGAACATCCCCTATTTCATAATCACCTAATAGAATGGCCTTAACTGAACTAAAGGAGTTGAAGGTACAATTGTAAGAGTTACTTGACAAGGGTTACATTCGACCTAGTGTATCACCATGGGGAGCATCAGTACTGTTTGTAAAGAAGAAGGATGGTACAATGCAATTGTGTATTGATTACCAACAATTGAACAAGGTAACAATATGTAATAAATACCCATTACCCTATATATATGATTTATTTGATCAATTACAAGGTACATGGGTATTTTCTAAAATAGACTTAAGGTTAGGGTTTCATCAATTGAAGATCAAGGAAGTGGATGTGCCTAAAATAGCTTTTAAGACCCAATATGGCCATTATGAATTTTTGTTAATGCCATTTAGGTTAACCAATGCACTGGTGACATTCATGGATTTGATACAGAGGACACTCAAGCACTTTTCAGATCAAATTGTGATTATTTTCATAGATGATATCTTGGTTTATTCTAAGAGTGAAGAAGAACATGTTGAACATTTGAGGCAGGTATTGCAGAATCTAAGGGAAAATAAATTATATGCCAAGTGAGTTTTGGTTTGATCGGGTAATCTTTCTAGGGCATGTTATCTCAATTGAAAGAGTGTTTATTGATTCCACAAAGATAAAAGCAATTGTAAAGTGGGAAGCTACTAAAACTATGCATGAACTATGAAGTTTTCTTAGCTTGGAGGATATTATAGATGGTTTGTGTAGAATTTCTCTATTATTGCCTTACCACTAACTAGGTTGCTTCATAAAAAGGTGCCATTTGTGTGCAGTGATGATGTCAAAAAAGCTTTGATACATTGAAAACATGCTTACTCTCAGCTTAAGTTTTGACACTTCCAAAGGAAGATTATGGGTTTATTGTGTATATTGATGCATCTATAAATGATTTAGGGCATGTGCTTATGCAACGAGGTAAAGTGATTGCTTATGCTTCAAGGCAATTACACTTTTATGAACTCAACTACCCTACATATGACTTGGAACTTGTAACAATTATATTTGCCTTGCAAATCTAGAGGTATTACTTGTATGGAGTGATATTTTAGATTTTTACAGATCATAAAAGTCTGAAATACATCCCTAGTAAAAAAGAATTAAATCTCAAACAATGAAGATGGATAGAGTTACTCAAGGGCTATGACATTACAATTGAATATCACCCGGGCAAGGTGAATGTGGTAGCAGATGCCCTCAGTCATAAATCCTTTGGTACTTTATCTTATATTAAAACTGCTATATTTTCATTACTTCTTAATCTCTGTGATTTGAATGTATAAGTAGCTCATGATAGTTGTGGAGCATTGTTAGCCATTCTAAAAGTTCAACCAATATTAGTATACCTAATTAGAGAAGCTTAAAGACAATATTATTAGATTAAAAAGACTATAGAAGAAGTAAAAAGCAATGCCCAAACAGACTTCTTTATTTTTTAAGATGATACTCTTATGCTTGGAAAAAATAGAAGTCTTGAAACAAGAAATCATGGAAGAAGCTCATTGTTTTACTTATTCAATGCATTTAGGAAGCACAAAGATGTATAAAACATTATGAGAAAATTATTGGTGGATTGGAATGAAGAAGGACATTATGGATTTTATTGCTAGATGTTTAGTGTGTCAATAAGTGAAAGCTGAACATCAACATCCAACGAGTACCTTACAATGTCTTATAATTCCAGAGTGAAAATGGGAGCACATTACAATGGATTTTGTGACAGGGTTGCTTCATACTCAATAAGGAAATGATGCTCTTTAGGTGATCATTAATAGATTAACAAAATCAGCTCAAGTGAGCTTTTCACTTGAGAAATTAATGGAGTTGTATGTTAGAGAAGTGGTAAGATTACATGGTGTACCATTGTCTATCATTTCTAATCGAGACTTAAGATTTACTTTCAGACTTTGGCCTAGTCTTTAATATTCCTTAGGTACTAAACTTCAATTTAGTATTGCATTTCAATAATAGACTGATGGCCAAATAGAACGTATGATTTCAGACATTGAAAGATATGCTTCGGGCATGTGTAATTGAATTCAAAGGTATTTTGGATAAATATTTACCATTGATGGAGTTTTCTTATAATAACAATTTCCATTCTAGCTTAAATATAACTCCATATGAAGCATTTTATAGTCAGAAATATGGAACTCCCATATGTTGGGGTGAAGTAGGAGAAAGAAAGCTTGTGGGTCTATAAATTGTTCAAGTGAACACGGAAAAGATAGAAATTATCAAAAGCAGGTTGAAAACTGCATAAGATAGATAAAAAAGCTATGCCGATCTTAAGCAAAGAGAAATAAAATATAAAGTTAGGGACAAGGTGTTTCTCAAAATTTCTTTAAGGAAGGGTGTAATGAGGATTAAGAAGCGTGAAAAATTGAGTCAAAGATTTATTGGTCCATATGAAATTGTGAAGAGAGTTGGACCAGTTACCTACATATTAGCATTACTACTAGAACTATCCTAAATTCATGATTTTTTTATGTTTCTATATTGAGGAGGTATCGAAGTAATCTATCTTACATTTTGCAAGCATAACTAATTGAATTGGAGGATGATTTAACTTATAAGGAAGAACCTATTACCATCATTGTAAGAGAAAAAAGAGTTTTAATAAACAAGGTAATTCCTCTAGTTAAGGTATTATGGAGAAATCACTCAAGGAAAGAAGTGACTTGGGAGCATGAGGAAGATATGAGAAGTCAATATCCTCACTTGGATGAAATCATAGGTATGTAAATTTTCGGGATGAAATTTCTTAAAAAGAAGAGAATTATGAGACTTGCATTCTCAAAACATACATGCATTGCATTTTCATGTGCATAGCATTTTGACTTGTTAGTATTAATTAAATTAACTAGAGGGATATAAATATCATATAAATATAAAGGAGAGTTAATGAGAAGTTATTATAAATTATTTGGGTTAAAAGAGAAATTTTATCATAACTTATGTCTTATTAAAACAAACAAAAGAAAAATCTTTATGAGAAGAAGGAAGAAAAACACGTGAGAAACCAAGAGGAAAAAAAATAGAAGAAAAGAAAAGGGGGAAAAAGAGAAACCTAATCCTTAACCATTCTTCCTTCATTTTTAATCACAAATCCTAACCAAAACCTTATCACCTAACTCAAATTAACCTTGATACACCTTAATTATATTATTTCTTTAAAGATTAAAGCTTGAAATTAGAAGAGAAGGGAAGTAAAGCTAGCTAAATTGAAGAAGAATTTAGCCATGTTTAGATAAAATAAGATGGTAAAGTAAGGTGTGATTCCTCGAAGAGATCGAATTGGAGAGGCTTAAGCTTATAATACTCCTTAAGAATTTTCTTATTTGGTGCGTTGGACTTGATCTTAAAATTTGGCTTTGACAAGGTGAGTAGAACATTAATTAACAATGTCATGTTTATAAATCTATTTTAAATATGTAAATATACATATGAATATATGTTTTCTCTAAAGTTTGGTTTATTGTTAATGATGATAGGAATTCTATGAATGAGTTTTTATGGTTAAAGATGATACAATTCCTATAAATGAGTTTTGATCCCATCTTATGAAAGATATTATAAAGCTATTTTGCTACTAAATAATGGGAACAAGTATTGTATTTTGATAAAGATTGCTACATAGAAAGTATATATATATATATATATATATATATATATATATATTGCTTAAGGATAATGATACACACTTATGTTATAGTTAATAAATAAGATCTCTACACGTATGTATGACATGGACATTTAAGGGGAGTAACATATTGGGATTACCACCTAAGTGTGTTTAATTCTCTTAGGGGACTAACATATTGGATGGGTTAGCACTAAAGAGTTTAGAATGTTGATTATGACTTAAGTGTGTACTAAATCTCTTAATTATGATAATGAATATTTATATAAATATGATTTTCCTTGAGAAGTATGAGATTTGCTATTTATGATTTGATAAAGTTTTATGATGAAATGGAAATACGGTTGGTTATTTGAATTTGGTATAAATGATATATATTATTGTATTTAAGAAATACATGTTCCCTTTTGTTAATTCTTAATCTATTCACTGAGTATTCGTACTCATCCTTTTATTACTAATTATTTTCAGAGAATCTATATTAGGAGTGAATCTTTAGTTTGGTTGGATATCATTATGCACTCTTCCACATTAGAGCCAAGGTCGAGACAACATTTTAGCTTTTAGGTGATGTTTTTAACATTTAGAATAGTATAGTATGTATAGTTTTATGAATATGAGCATATTTATATGTGTGTATATATACATATTTTGGTTGTAATAGATGAGTATGCTGTTTAGCTAGTTTTTGTGCGTTTACTACACTAAGCCCTTTTTATTAGAATGTTGAAATTTGGTTATTTATGAGCATGTTTCTTCTTGTAGTTATTAAAAGTTTTTAAGATGTTTAGGTTCATCTTGATTGGGGTGTGATAGTGGCAGTTGGTAGGCTTGTAGGAAGGTTATATATGTTATATGACTCTAATTTCTTAAATAGGAAAGGTACTTCATGCAATCAGTTATAAGAACATTGTATGAAGGCAAATTACAAAAACACTTGTACTAATAATGCTTTAATGAATGAAACTGCTGGCAATGATTTTTTTAAATGGCACAAGAGGCTCGACCATCCTTCCTTGATTATTTTCAACATCTTGATTTTTTTTTAAAACAAATTCTTTTGATTCTAGTAACAATTTACTACAATAATGTCATACTTTCCATAGAGCCAAACAACGTAGATTGAGCTTTGCTACTAGTTCCATACAGACCAAACATGCTTTCCAACTACTACACATAGACCTTTGGGGACCTTATAATTATTATTCTTTTACTGGAACACCTTACATGTTAACTATTGTGGATGATTTTAATATATCAACTTGGACCTTTCTCCTTGTTCATAAAACATAGGTTTTGAAAGCCCTTGAATGCTTCTTTACCATGGTCAATACATAGTTTGGAAAAAGGGTCAAAGCTATAAGGATAGATATCAACATCAAGTTTACTAATTTGGATTATCAGAGTTTATTGCAAAGTCTAGGAATATTGTACTAAAGAACATGTGTCTACACTCCACAACAAAATGGAGTTGTGGAGAGAAAACATAGACATCTATTGCAAATAGCTACATCTTTAACGTTTTAATTAGACTTGCCAATGAAATTTTGGCCTTATTCGCTTTTTATGGTAACCCATATCATAAGCAAAATGCCCACACAAGTACTAAATTGGTATACACCATTTGAGATCTTATATGGACATAAACCAAATTACTCATCTATCTTTAGGTCTATGTTATATAGCAAATAATAAACCTCATAAAGACAAATTTGAGGTTAGGGCCCATAAGTGTATTTTCATTGAATATAATATTGGTAAGAAGGCTTACAAAGTCTATGACATATGCATTAGAAAAACATATATTTTGAGAGATGCAGTATTTTATAAAGATATATTCCCTTTTAAGTCAATCTCATTTGAAAGTTTAGAGACTCAACTACCTTTAGTTTCCCCTGAAGACAAAAAACATAAATAACTAATGACTTTTGAACTTGAAACATCCATTCATGAACAACATCATCAAACAAAAGTCTTAGAAACCCTTCAGGACCAAAATTTTCAAAATTTTACAGTTAAGCCAATTGATGTCACAGAAACATTAACAGTACCACAAAGGAAAAGTACAAGAGTCAGGACCAATAATATTTGGTTATAGGATTATGTAACAAATATGGCCTTAAATATAAGTTTACAAAAGCCTGAAATTGAAAATATCAGTCTCAAGAAACCTTTTTTATAATACACACCAAACACTTATCCTTATTACATCTCACCCAATCTTGATAAAGCACATGTTTCTTTTCTAGAAAATATGTCTAATGTGTAGGAACCTACGTCATAGTATTAAGCTAGAAAAGGCAAGAATTGGATTTAGGCTATACAAAAGGAAATTCAAGCCCTTGAAGCCAACCAAACCTAGGATTTGACGCAATTACTAGTTGGTAAAAGAACAATTAGTTCAAAGTGGTTGTACAAAGTAAAAATCAAGCCTAATGGGACTGTTGACAGGCTTAAGGCGAGATTAGTGTCAAAGGGCTAAAATTAGTTACTTGGTGTTGATTATCATGATAGTTTATCACTAGTAGCAAAATTGGTAACAGTCAGGTTATTTCTTGCAATTGCAATTGTAAAATCTTGGAATCTATATCAGGTGGACAAAAACAATGCTTTCCTCCTTGGAACACTTAATAAGGAAGTATACATGTTACCTCCTGAAGGATACAACAAGCTTTTCTGAATCAAGTTTGCAAGGTAAAACAGAGTATATATGAATTGAAATAAGCTTTTAGGCACTAGAATGATGAATTCTGCACTAAGCTCAAATTATTTGATTTTCAATAATCAATCCATGATCATTGTTTGTTTGTTAGGCATAAGAAAGGAAGTTTTTTTTGGCTTTGTTGGTATATATGGATGACATCTTAATTGTAGGAAATAATGAAGCAGACATTACATAAGTTAAAAGATACTTGTATAAACTCTTTACCATAAAGAATTTAGGAAGAGCAAAATACTTTCTTGGATTGGAAATTTCTAGAACCAAAGAAGGAATCGTTATGAACCAAAGAAAATATGCTCTTGACATCATTGAAGATTCTAGTTTACTAGGAGCAAAACCTGTAAATATACTAATTCTAAAGGGAACAAAATTAGTGGAAAAAAGCAAGGTAATTGCTTTATGATGTAAAGAAATGTATAAGACTTATTGACATATTACTCTACCTGAATTTTACAAGGCCGGATATCACATATGGAGTACAAAAGCTTAGCCAATTTGTTCATGAACTGTGTCAACGCCATTGGAACACAGCAATACACTTGCTCAAATATATCAAAGGTTCACTTTCCAAGTGACTCTTCTTTCCCAACTCAAATAATTTCAATCTTCAAGGTTACTCAGATGCTAACTGGGCAATATGGTTGGATACAAAGCGTTCTCTAACTGGATATTGCATATATTTAGGAGATGCTTTAATTTCATGGAAAACAAAAAAGTAGATTACTATATCCAGATCTTCGGCTGAAGCAGAATACAGAAGCTTGGCAACAACAGTGTGTGAGCTACAATGGATTACTTACATCTTAAAGGATTTCAATGTTGAGCCTCCTCTTCCATGAAAGAGTTAAACATCTTGAAATAGATTGCCATTCGGTTGAGAACAAATTCAAGGAAGATGTCATTCTGCCTCATCATATGAGTTCCAAAAATCAGCTAGCAGACATATTTACGAAGGCTCTAGCTGCACCACAATTTACTTCTTTGCTTTCCAAGTTGGGCTTGGCAAACTTCCACCAAGCATCAACTTGAGGAGGGGATGATGAAATACATCAATGAAAATGCAGGAATAGAGAACATCAATGTTGGATATCAAAATATGAGTTGGCCTGTATGAAGTAATACAATTATTTTCAACTCTTTTGTATTTAGAATAGAATACCTGTCACCTGTCTATTGGTTCTGATTTGTATATATATATATATATCTCGCTTGTAATTAAATGAATATAAAAAAATGAAAACCTAATTTTTCTCTACAAATTATCCATTGCAGCTTTGAACACATTTTGGTGTGGTGAGTAAATTCCAACTGATCAAGTGCAGCTTGCGATCCTCCGTTGCACCAGACCAGAAAAAGCGACTCATGACTTAGATTGAGCTTGTTTGCAACTGTACATGGGACAGTGAATAATTTTTATATGCAGTCCTACGGGGTGAATTTAATTATTCTCTTACTGAAGAATTTCTCCACACCTTGACCAGTTATGGGACTCACAACTATCCTTTTATTTTTAATTCAAAATTTATATAATTCTCGACAAAAACCCTCAGGTGCTGACCCGACTCTTCAGGTATCCTTGGCCGCAATTTTCAAGCACTCATAAAGGCGAAGAGCACAGCTCCCCCGAAGAATAATGCAAGTTCTTGAATCAATTAGTTTAATAGTAACATTATAAAGTAATAATGCAAAATCTCGGTGTTCATTAACCAAATTAATCTAAATATGCAATGAACTGTCAAAAAACATAACAAGAAATGCTGATAAAATTTGTAAAGGGAAATTAATCTTAAATTTGTAAAATTTAAGAAATTATTTTGGTTTGCAAAGGGAATTTTTCTATGCTTTTATTGACATGTTCACATATAAAGTCCATGTTAAATCCTGCTGATACTTCTTTTTCTTCATATAGTTCCACAAATTGAAGTTATAATTCTTATTCTCATAAAAAGAAGTTTTATTTTTTTATTATTATTTTTTCACTTAAAATTGGTATTTTTGTGAAGTAAAGAAACTTTATTTATAAAAATTATTTTAGCTTACGAACAATGTGAAAAGATTATTAGTATATTTTTTTGGTGAAATAACATTATTTTTAGTAAGTGAAAGAATGAATGTGTTTTTCATTATACCTTTATATTTTTTTAAATGGTTCCTTTATAAAAAAATAAATAACGTTTTTTTAGAATTGATTTTTTTTATTATAGCTAGTTTTTTTTCATAAAGTATCAGTACCTCTTTATTAATTGAAAGTAATTTATTAAAATTTGTATTCTCCATAAAATATTTTTTGCAAAAACAAAAAAGTTGTGAAATTAAGATTTTTTTTTTGCCAATACAAAATTTTACTGTCATGTATTATTATTTTTGTTAATTTAAAAATCAATTTCATGAAAAAAGTAGTTTATTTTTTATGAAGCAACAACTTAACTTAAAATATATCAAATTATACTAAAAGAAAATTATAATTATGAAAAAAAAATAATAATATTTTTGCCATATTTTTAAATCAAAATACAATTTTTAAATGAAGTAAATTAGTTTGGATTAAAATAAAATAACTATAAAAATAAAAGAAAAATTAAAATTTGAAATTAAAAAATAATTAGTACCAACCATAACAAAAAGTATGTATCTAACAGTCTGACATTATGTTTTACTTATTTTTTAAATATAATAATTCAGATGGTTAAGAAATTTTGGACCTTATATGTGGATTTTCATTTTTTTTTTTTTTGTCCTCTCAAGTGTTAAAAGATGTGGACATTGAGTTTAAGTAGATAAGAGTTTAAACCCCTCTATCCTTCTCTCTTCCCTTTTATATTATTGGAAATTAACTATTTATACTAACTAAAAAATAAAAATTATATTATAAATGTGAATGAATAATATATTGCTTATGAATAAACAATACATTGTTTATGAGAAAATAATTTTCAAATAGTGAAAAGAAAATCTCTATATAAAGAGATTAAAATTTATTAATGAGAGGTTAAGAAAAATATAAATTACTCTCCAAATTCTTTCAATATTATAATTCTCTAAATTCTCTCCAAACTTTCTCTAAATTCTCTCCAAATCATTCTACTATAAAATATTTTTTTTCTAATTAAATACTACTAAATTTAAGTTTAGTTCTATAACAAACTAAGCAATTCAATCTTTATTTCACAACACGTTATCAACACGAAAAGCTCTCAATTAAAATAATAAGGTACATAGTTCTTAATATTTAATATTTATGAATATATTATTTGATTATATATTATCATGGATAACTATACCTCCTACTAATTTATATATATTCATATTTACATTTATTTCTTCAACCTAACTTTATATTAATTGTTATTTTTATTTTGTTTTACTAACTACACCATTGATGCAAAAATTGCTAGAAATGGTTCTAACCTTATGGATGACTATGTCTCATACCAATTTATATTTATGCATATCTATTTATTTTTATTATTTATGTTAATGGAAGACTATATTCCATTTTATATTAATGGACGGTTTTGCCCCATATTTATATATATCATTATATTAACTCACTTACTATAAATAATCATATTAACATTATTTATTAATTTTTCTTTATATAATTTATTTCTCAATATATTATATTAAAAAAAATTCTAACAGCTATAAATTACCAATGGTAACATAACGGTAACAAACGGTTATATTTTTCATTATAAATAGACAAGCTATAAATTTTATTTATTCACACAAATTCATACATTTTCTCTTTCTCTCTTTACTCTAAATTGTAAACATGATTTGGTATATTTATATTTGTGTTTTGATCATGACTATTATAATAGTTTTAGGAATAATTCATATGGAAGATGATTTTCTATTTGATATAATTTTAAGTATTATTGTATCATTTTTTGTACCGCTATTATTTCTTACAATATTCATTCATGATATAATTAATTAGTAAATTCTGATTATGTTTGATTTTTTTAGTAGTCATCAAATTTATGAATTCTAATTGAATTATTTTTTTTATTAGTTATCATAATGACAAATCTAGCAAAGCTTGAGTTCGTTGCTCTTGACATCATGGGAAAACATTATATGTCTTGGATTCTAGATGTAGAAATGCATCTTCAATCAATGGGGTTAATTGATACCATAAGAGAAAATAATAACACTTCATTGCAAGATAAGACCAAGATTATAATTTTTCTCTGTCGTCATCTTGATGAAGGATTAAAATGTGAATATTTGACTGTTAAAGAACTAAGTGTTCTTTGGAAGGATCTAAAAGACATATATGTTCATCAAAGAGACGTAATACTACCAATAGTCACTGATGAATGGAGAGCTTTACGCTTTCAAGATTTTAAAAAAGTGAGTGACTATAATTCTGCAATGTTCAGAATACTATCACAATTAAAATTCTGTAGACAGACAGTCACAGACGAGGATATGCTGGAGAAAACTTACTCCACATTTCATACATCAAATGTTACACTGCAACAACAATATAGGATGCAGAGATTTAAAAAATATTCTGAACTAATTTCATGCCTACTGGTAGCTGAGAAAAATAATGAACTCTTGATGAAAAATCATCAGTCCTGTCCCACTAGCTCAGTAGCATTTCCAGAAGCAAATGCTACAAATTATTCCATATATAAAAATTACAATAGCCATGGACGTGGGAGAGGTAGAGGTCGTGGACGTGGGAGAGGTAGAGGTCGTGGACGTGGAAGAGGTCAATTTTTTGGCTGTGGTCGTGGAAATAAATATAATAATACTCCACAACAAACTCAGACTCAACCTCAGTCATCAGTGGTGTTCAAGAAAGACCCCAACATAAGTCTAAAACTGTGTGTTTCAGATGTGGTAGTAAAGGACATTGGTCACGAGTTTATCGTACACCACCACATCTTTGCCAATTTTATAAGGCATCATTGAAAGGCAAAGAAAAGGAAATAAACTTCAATGAGCATCATACTCCTGTTAATGATACAACTCATCTAGATGTTTCTGATTTTACTGATGATTTTACTGACAATGGAAATTGAGACATCTATAATTTTTAAGTATTTTGTTATTACCTATTTTATTTTCAATTCTGAAGAATATATTATTGTTATGTATGTTATTTTCAAATTAAATAAAATGTCATACTTTACAATTATTTTATGTTTTTACCTTAATTGATTAATTATGTGTTTATCTATTTTGAAGTTTAATATGGATTGTACTCAACATAAAGACAATATTGGAGATCTCTGCGTACTGGATAGTGGTACTACATATACTATCTTGAAAAATAGAGATTATTTCTCTAAAAAAAAGCCCACAAAGGAAGTTGTAAAAATAATATTAGGTCCTAT
This sequence comes from Mallotus nudiflorus, assembly GCA_947683625.1. Taxonomy (NCBI): domain Eukaryota; kingdom Viridiplantae; phylum Streptophyta; class Magnoliopsida; order Malpighiales; family Euphorbiaceae; genus Mallotus; species Mallotus nudiflorus. Next base: position 1,000,122 of record CANTUR010000486.1, read on the forward strand.
AGATCTGATTGAAGGAATTGGCAAAGGTAAATTTATGTTACCAAATGGAACAAAATTTATAATTGATGAAGCTTTGTTTTCACCAAAATCAACAAGAAATTTGTTGAGTTTTGATGACATATATCGAAATGGGTGTGATACCCAATCCATTACTATAAATGGTAATAAATATTTAAATATAGTTTCCCATGAATTAGAAAAAATACAAGTATTGGAAAGACTGCCAAAACTCCCTACTGGATTGCATTACATGTATATACATGTAATTGAATCACATATGGTAGTAAAAGAAAAATCTTATGATCCTTTAGCAATAAATTTATGGCATGACAGATTAGGTCATCCTAGATCAATAATGATGCGAAGGATAATTGAGAATTCACATGGGCATCCATTGAAGGGGCAAAGAATTCCTCAATCAAATGAAATGTCATGTACAACTTGTTCTCTTAAAAAATTAATTTTGAGGCCTTCACCATCTAAAATTCAGAATGAATCACCTATGTTTTTTGAAAGAATTCAAGGTGATATATGTGGGCCAATTCACCCACCATGTGGACTATTAAGATATTTTATGGTATTAATTGATGTATCTAGTAGATGGTCACATGTTTGTCTATTGTCAACTCATAATGTTGCATTTGTAAGGTTGCTAGCTGAAATTATTAAATTAGGAGCACAATTCCCTGATTACACAATCAAAAGGGTAAGACTTGATAATGCTAGTGAATTTACATCTTAAGCTTTTAATGATTATTGTATGTCTATTGGGATCATTGTTGAGCATCCTGTTACCTATGTACATACTCAAAATAGTTTAGTTGAATTATTGATTAAACGCCTTTAGCTTATTTCTATACCATTAATAATGAGAACAAAGCTTCCTATTTCAGTTTGGAGTCATGCAATCCTACATGCTGCTTCATTAATTCGCATCAGACCTAGTGCATATCATAAATACTCCCCACTATAATTGGCATTTGGTCAAGAGCCAAATATTTCCCATCTCAGAATTTTTAGTTGTGCAATATATATACCCATTGCACTACCTCAACGCATAAAAATGGGTCCTCAATGAAGATTGGGAATTTATGTTAGGTTTGAAACACCCTCGATTATTAGATATCTTGAACCTTTAACTAGTGATGTTTTTACAACATGTTTTGCTGATTGCCAATTTAATGAGGTTATTTTCCCAACATTAGGAAAAAGGGAGAAAGAAGGGAAAAGGGATATTTCATGGAATGAAACATCATTATTGCATCTGGATCCTCATACAAAACAATGTGAATTGGAAGTGCAAAAGATTTTGCACTTACAAGCAATTGCAAATCAATTGCCAGATGCATTTATTGATACAAAAAGAATGACTAAATCATATATACCAATAGCCAATGCTCCTGCTCATATTGAAATTCCATAAATAAAACTTGAGAATAAAGACACTCATGAGTCTAAAACACGCCAAAAGCGTGGAAGACCAATTGGTTCTAAGGATAAAAATCCTCGAAAGAGAAAGAGAGTAGATAATCATATTGATAGCGAGGAAAATATCCTTGAAGAAATAGAAAATAAAGAAAGTCATGAAATATTTTCATATACTGTTGCATGTGAAATCATAAATGACAAAGATGATTCTGAACCAAAATCAGTCATGGAATGTCAAAATAGGCATGATTGGATAAAATGGAAAGATGCTATGCAGGCTGAATTAGACTCACTAAACAAGCAAAATTTTTTTGGGCCAATTATTCCTATGCCTAAAACTATAAAATCTATAGGATACAAGTGGGTCTTTGTACGAAAGAGAAATGAGAAAAATGAAATAATAAGGTACAAAGCTAGACTTGTAGCTCAAGGTTTTTCACAAAGGTCGGGAATTGATTATGATGAAACGTATTCTTCTGTTATGGATGCAATTACGTTCAGGTATCTGATTAACCTAGTAGTTTTTAAGAAATTAGAAATGCGTCTTATGGATGTTGTAACTGTTTATTTGTACGGATCACTTGATAGTGATATTTATATGAAAATCCCTGAAGGATTTAAAATACGTGAAGCATTAAGTACAAAACCCAAAGAAATGTATTCGATCAAGCTCCAGAGATCTTTATATGGGTTAAAACAGTCTGGGTGCATGTGATATAATCGTTTAAGCGATTATTTGATTAATAAAGGATATGTGAGTAATATTATCTGCCCATGTGTTTTTATTAAGAAAAAAATATCCGGATTTATGATTATAGCCGTATATGTTGATGATTTAAATATCATTAGAATAGTAAATAAGATCCATGAAGCAACAATATACTTAAAGGAAGAATTTAAAATGAAAGATCTTGAAAAAACCAAGTATTGCCTTGGTTTATAAATTGAGCAAATGCATAATGGGATATTCGTGCATCAATCAAATTACACAGAAAAGATCTTGAAACACTTTAATATGGATAAAGCAAATCCTTTAAGTACTCCAATGGTCATCAGATCACTCAATATTGAGACTGATCCATTTCGACCCTATGAAGAAAATGAAGAAATTCTTGGTTCTGAATTTCCATATCTCAGTACTATTAGAGCTCTAATGTATCTTGCTAATTGTACTAGACATGAAATTTCTTTTGCAGTCAATTTATTAGCAAGGTTCAGTTCAGCTCCAATAAAAAGACATTGGAAAGGGATTAAACATATACTTTGATACCTTCGAGGAAATGTTGATTTGGTTTTATTTTATTCTAACAATTCAAAATAAGAATCGATTGGTTATGCAGATGCAGGGCATTTATCTGATCCTCATAAAGTGAAATCTCAAACAGGCTATATGTTCACAAATAACGGAACTGCAATTTCTTGGCGTTCCCAGAAATAAATGCTTATCGCTACTTCTTCAAATCATTCTGAGATTATTGCACTATGTGAAACAAGCAAAGATTGTGTGCGGATTAGATCAATGACACATCATATTGAAGAATCTTGTGGTTTTCCAGTCAACAAAAGTCCAACAATTTTGTATGAAGATAATGCAGCATGCATTGCACAACTAAGGGAAGGATATATCAAAAGTGATAGAACCAAACATATACCTCCAAGATTTTTTTCATACACTCAAGAGCTAATAAAAGATAATCATATAGATATCAAGTATATTCAATCTAGCAAGAATTCAACTGATCTTTTTACAAAGGCGCTTTCAACTACAATCTTTAGAAGGCACATTCACGATATTGGAATGCGACATATGCATACTATGTGAAGGAAGATTATACATATCAACTTGAGGGGGAGAAAATCATACACTGTACTCTTTTTCCTTAAGCTAAAATTTTTCCCACTGAATTTTATTTAGTAAGGTTTTAATGAGGCAGTTGCAAAATATTGTTATTCAAGGGAGAGTATTATGAATGTGAATGAACAATATACTGTTTGTAAGAAAATAATTCTCAAATAGTAAAAAGAAAATCTCTATATAAAGAGATTGAAATTTATTAATGAGAGGTTAAGAAAAAAATAGATTACTTTTGAAATTCTTTCAATATTATAATTCTCCAAATTCTCTTAAAATTATTCTACTATAAAATATTTTTCTTCTAATTAAATACTACTAAATTGAAGTTTAGTTATATAACAAACTAAGCTATCCAATTTTTATTTCACAAGACATAAAATAAAAAACTTTAGAGAATAGTAAAATCGTAACTTCTTTTCAATAATATTATTGTCATCCAATTCCGATGAAGTTGTCACCTCTTAAAACCCTATAATATGTCTATTCTCTAATGGTCATGATCAAACTAATCAGGATAGGTACAAATTCCTCGTTTGGAACCCTTTGGTTGGAAGGACATTTCAGATTAGATTCTATTAATAGATATCTTCTTTGTTTTTTTTTTTTTCAGCTTTTGCGAATGGTGCATTGAATTGGGTCATCACTAATAAAAGAAAAAAAAAAAAAACTCAATCATGTTGTTGAAAATGTGATAAGAAAATAAAATGATTTTTTTTTTGATAAAACATGATAAAAATGTAGCCATATGACTGCTGATTATATCAACTATAGAAATTTCAAGTTGAAAACTCAAAACTAAATCTTAGTCTAAGTCTAAATTCAGCCAATGATAATCATTACAAAATTCAAAAAACTAATGAACCTTTGTTTTGCAGAAAGTTAGCACTTTAAACTTCCCACCAATGCTTTAAACGTCCCACCAATGCCATTTTAATAACTTAACCATAAGTTTATTTAAAAAAGGTATTTTTAAAAAATTATCATTCTCCAAATGTTTCTTTGAAACTTTTTTAATCCTCAAATTTTTTAATTTTTATGATGGAATATTATTCTTATTATTCCAGTGATAATGTATCATCACTCCAGGTAGTTTTCCAATTTTCTATTGATTTTCATATGGATAGAAAACTATGGATTTATTTGTCACCTATCTTCAATTTTTGACTAAAATAATAATTATAGATCATTTATGATAAAAAAATTTATAATTGATTATTTTGAAATTAAATAAAAATTTAGTAAATAAAAAGATATAAATTAAAATTCGATCATGTAATTGAAACAAAATCAAAATTTAATAACTTTGGAAGTAATTACCTTAATTGAGCTTTCAAGGCTAACATGAACTAAAATACTTTTCAATATGAGTTCAAGTAGCACATTTTTTTTTTTACATTTTACTTTTCAAGGTTTATATATATATATATATATATATATATATATATTCTTTAAAATATACAATATTGTTGTTGAAGGGTGAATAGGCTAATAATGAACCTATAGATCAAGGATTTAATTCAATTCAAAAAAAAAATAATAATAATACACACTCCCACACGATATAACTCTTTTCAAGGTTTTAATTTCTACCAATCTCCCAATTTATTGAAGAAAAATTTTGAAATACTTTAAGAGAAGACATCTGACTAAAAAGAATTTTTTATTTGTTTTTTAGAATGTAATATAAGATACTATTCTATACAAATTATATCTGTTATTTTATATTTTAGAAATCAAAATATTTTATATAATAATTTTATTCGTATTTTTATATCATTTGCATATTGTGTGGACGCATGTCTAGTTGGTAGTAAATTATAAGCATGCACTTTGAAGTGAATATTGATTTTATTTAATATGGTCACATTAGCCATTAAACATTGACCGGCTTATTTAAATAATTCATCAACTAATTAAACTCATTAGGTTGGTATCACCTCTTGGTGTTGAAGCTATCTACTTCATGTTTTTTATATCTGTTGACGTAAGGATCCACCAAATGCCGTGTGGAATCTTTCTCAACAAAGAGAAAAATAAGTCCTAACTATTAACTCAAAAGCAGTTGAATTCTTGAAACTAAGACATTGTGAGAGAAACCAGAGATTTATGTTCAGTTGAACCAATTTTATTTTCTGGTAAATAACAACCGATTCTTGTCTTCTCTGATGGAAGCTGTAATCACTACTGTGGGCGGTGCAATCCTCTCTACTTCCTTTCAGGCCTTGTTTGACAAGTTGGGCTCCAGTGACCTGCTCAAGTACGTTCACCATGAAGAAGTTGTGGAAGAGCTTATGAAGTGGAAAATTAAGTTGAAGAAGATTGATCTAGTGCTTGATGATGGAGGGGAGAAGCAAATGTCGAGCCCGTTGGTAAAGATGTGGGTGAGTGAGCTCAGAAACTTGGCTTATGATGTGGAGGATAGTCTTGATGAGTTCTCCACTTATCAGACTCTTCGACGCAGGCTGGAGGGTGAGTCGTCACCTACTACAAGTAAGTTGAGGCAATTCGTCCCTACTTTTTGTGGTTGGCTTAATTTGGTGACTTTGAAGTCCAATGCTAAGATGATTTCCAGGATCAGGAGTATTACTGCTAGATTAGATGAAATCACCAAGCAAAAGGATGGCCTTCTTTTAGGGGAGGGTGGTAGAAGATGGAGCAACAAAATAAGAGAAAGACCAGCCACGACCTCTTTGGTGAATGAAGCACAAATTTATGGCAGAGAGAAAGATAAGGATGCAGTAATTGAAATGCTGTTGAAGGCTGAGGCTAGTGATGCAAAACTCTCCGTAATTCCCATAGTTGGCATGGGCGGTGTTGGCAAAAGGACTCTTGCTCAGCTCATCTTCCATGATCCTTCACTGGGTTTGATTTGAGAAGTTGGGTTTCCGTTTGGTGAAGATTTTGATGTTCTAAGGATGATCAAAACAATTCTTCAACTAGAGGGTGGTGATAATGACTTGAATTCTCTTCAGCTAAAATTAAAAGCAAAACTATCTATGAAAAAGTTTTTGATTGTCCTAGATGACGTATGGACGGAGAACTATGAAGACTGGACTCGTCTTTGTGCTCCTTTCAGCTATGGGAAGCATGGAAGCACACTCATCATCACAACTCGCAGTCAACATGTTTCTTCAATGATGGGTACAACTCTGGCATATCCTCTCGAAAAGTTATCATATGATGATTGCATGTTAGTGTTTGCACAACATGCTTTGGGAGAATCAAATTTTGATGAGCACATGAATTTAAAAGATGTAGGTAGAAGTATTGTTAAGAGATGTCAGGGATTACCATTGGCGGCTAAAGCTCTAGGTGGCCTGTTGCGAGGTAAGCCAGATCGTGATGTGTGGCTGGACGTGTTAAGGAGTGAGATATGGGATTTATCAGATGATAAAAGCAATATACTTCCAGCATTGAGGTTGAGTTATTTTCATTTGCCTTCACACCTAAAGCAATGCTTTGCTTATTGTGCTATTTTTCCTAAGGATTATGAGTTGGATGTGAATCAACTGGTGTTGTTATGGATGGCTGAAGGTTTTCTATATCAACTAAGAAAAATGAAGCCATTGGAAGATCTGGGCCATCAATATTTTCATGATCTGTTTTCAAGATCATTTTTTCAACGATCTAGTAGTAGTGAATCAAGATATGTGATGCATGATCTAATGAATGACTTAGCTAGGTATGTTAGCTCAGAAACATGTTTTCAGTTGGGTGATAAGTTGGAAGATGGAAAGTTATATGCAATGATTCGGCATTCGTCTTTCATTCCACATGATTTTGAGATGTAGCAAAAATTTGAAGTCTTTCTGAAAATGAAGAGTTTGCGAACATTCTTAGCAATGCCTATCATGGTAGAGGATCGGTATTGCCACTTGACTGGTAAGGTGCTGCATGAGTTGGTGCCAGATCAGTTAAAATGCTTGAGGTTATTATCACTAGCAGGTTATAAGATTGTGGAGCTGCCTAGTTCTGTTGGAGCATTAAAGCATCTAAGGTATCTCAACTTATCTTGCACTGCAATTAGAAGATTGCCTGAATCAATTGTTGACTTGGTAAATTTGCAAACATTAAGATTGTGTGGGTGTGATCAACTTACAGAGCTACCGCTACGCATAGGCAGTTTGATCAACTTGCATTGCCTTGATATTAGCGGTTGTTACAAAATTACTAAGTTACCTTTGAGCATCAGCAAATTAACAAATTTGCAGTGCTTAGATGTTAGCAAAATATTTGATTTGGAGCTGCCACCACAGATTGGTAATTTGAGAAATCTGCACACATTGACCAAGTTTGTTGTGGGACAAGACAATGGACTGAAATTGACGGAGCTGAAGAAAACGCTCCATGTTGAAGGGCTGCAAAATGTGGTGGATATTTGAGATGCAGATTTTAGCTATCTAAAGGAAAGGCATGGCATAGAAGAGTAGAATTGAAGTGGGATAGTGGTTTCAGTGGTTCAAGAAATCAAACCGATGAGGTGAAAGTTAACTCATTTAGGCCCCATCAAAATCTATCAAGCCTTTCCATTGAATATTTTTGCGGAACTGAATTCCCCTCATGGATTGGAGATGGTTAATTAACTAACATGGTACAGGTTAACCTCTGGGGCTGTTGGAACATCACATAACTGCCATCAGTTGGACAATTACCTTCACTTAAAGAGCTTAGCATAGGGGCTTTGGATAGAGTGAAGGAAGTGGGTGTTGAGTTATTTGGGGATGGGTTAAGTTTTGCTAGTCTTGAGACTCCAAGTATTATTAGGATGGAGGAGTGGGAGAATTGGTCTGTGTCTGACGATATGAATGAGGTTGCTTCAGTCAGATTCCCTAAACTACGTGCTTTAAAATTAGATAATTGTAAGAAGCTTGTTGGGAAACTACCTTGCTATCTTCCGTCTATTCAAAAGCTAACTGTTGAAAGCTGTCAAGAGTCTCTTCTCCGAAGTATGTCCTGTCTCGCATCTCTTACAGACTTGAAAATCAGCAATATTTCAGGGCTTGTAAGATTAGACGAAGTGCATATAGAGGAATTGGTGGCACTCCAAGATTTAAAGATTGAAGATTGTGAAGAAGTGAAGTACTTGTGGAAGGATGGGGCCAATTTAGACAACCTTGCTTCTCTTAAAAGTATTCAAATCTGGGATTGTGAGAAAATGGTGTCACTGGTGGATGGAGAGGAAGGGTGTTTGCCTTGCAATCTTCAAGTTCTGCGGATAAGTAAATGAGATAATTTGGAGAAGGTGGCAAATGGGCTGCACCAACTCACTTGTCTTAGAGATTTGAGTATCGAGTATTGTAATAAAGTAATGAAGTTAGGCCCAGCAACAAGTCTCCGAACTCTTAAGATCAGATAATGCAACTGTTTAGAGTTCACCAGCAGCCCGCACATCTCTCAGCTTCAGGATTTGGAGATCATGGATTGTAAAACTCTCAGGTGTTCTCCAAATGTGGTGCTTCCCAATTCGCTCAAGACTCTTCGCATTTATTCTTGGCCAACACAGTTATTTGAGTGTTTAAGCAGGAAATTAACTTCTCCAAATGGCTTCTCTGTTCTCACAAAACTGTACATCGGAAACTGTCCTCAGCTTGGAACCTCTTCCTCCTCTTCACAGCCCACTTGCAGGAAAAATCTAGCCTCTTTTCAATTGCTATCTATCAACCGCTGCAACAATTTTACATCACTTCCCAACTGGATGCAAAACATCACCTCTCTTCAATCTCTATCAATCTACAAATGCCAGAATTTGATGACATTGCCCAATGAGATGCAAAATCTCATCTCTCTTCAATCTCTGTATATTGAGGAATGCAAGAATCTGAAGTCATTGCCCAATAAGATCCATACACTCACATCTCTTCTATCTTTACAGATAATAGAATGTGGATGTGTGGAGTGCTTCCCAGAAGGTGTTTGCCTCCAAATTTAACCAAATTAAGAATCGAGAGTTGCAAGAATCTGAAACAGCCAATGTCAGAGTAGGGACTTGACAGGCTCACCTCTCTTACCAATCTCATGATCTATGGCACAATTCCAAGTACAGATATGTTCGATTCATTTCCAGATGAAAATGGTAATGATGGCCTACTACTGCTTCTTCCCACTTCCCACCTCTATATCTCGGAATTTAAGAATTTGAAATCCATCTAAAATGGTCTCCGAAAGCTTGCATCCTTAATAAAACTAAACATTTGGAATTGCTCAAATCTTCGATCCTTGCCAAAGGAGGGCTTCCCTTTAACACTTGAATCACTAAACATCAACAATTGTCCTCTTTTGAAGGAATGGTGCGTAAAACATACAAGAGATCGTGGCTCCATCATTTTCCACATCCCATCCCTTCCTATAGATGAAGATGAGGTAATAGATTATGAGGCATTGTTTCTTTTTACTGTGTTATGATTGCAGTATATTTTCAACTAATTTCTGAAACTTTATATTGCAGGAATGGTAGATCCTTCATGTCAATTATAGAGATCCAAAAATAGCATGGTGATTTACTTGTTGTATACTGGTATTTGATCCTTTTTTTCGTTCCTTTGAATTAAGCGAGTGATTTACTTGTTGTATACTGGTATTCATTGCTGCCATTTTTCATATAGTTGTTGATTATTTGATAGAATTACTGTTGCAGTTTTGGCATTGTTTTAGCTGATACGTATATTACTGTTGCTAGAAATGAATTGAAGTTTCCTGAATTTTCATGTAGTTGCCTGTCTACCTATAGAGGAAATTCTTGACTCTCATTTTCCACTTCATTTATTGATTCGTATTGTATAGAGAAACAGCAAAGCAAAGCTGACTTTCCTGCTTCAACTTGTCGTCCCAGTGAACATCAATGGTTGTGCGCTTTATCGAGGCTTTTATACCTGAATTCTAGAATCAATTAACGAGTCAACAACTCTACGAAGCGAAACTGAATATTTTAGGCTCCATGTGGTGTTTTAAGACTTGATGAAGTGAATATTTTTGCAGACGGCCTGGATAGCTTAATTATATGATATAGACTAAAAAAGGTTTGATTATCCTACAAAAATTTGTGCTGATGATTAATCCTCAAACCAGTGCACAATATAAATTATCTTGTAATAATTAAAAAAAAAAGTCATATTCTTTATCCGTTATTCTGCTCAGGACCACACCGTTTTATCCTTAAACAGAAAAGAGCACGGTTTTGTGTTTGTGTCTCATGTGGGCAGAGGAGACTTTTAACGACCCAAACTCCTCATCTAGTAACCGACAACAAATATTGGGTGCACCATCACTATACTTTTAAAGTTATCTCTATTACTGGAAAATCATAACATGAATTCCATCTCCTGGAATTATATACAATAGGATCTCTATTCTACCCTTTTCTTCAATGCATCTTCTCCTCTTTACTGAATCAAGCTGTCTTTGTTAAAAACTAAAATTCCTATATGTGCAAATGTGAAGCAACGAGGAACTGAATATTGGCTCCTCTCTTTTTTTTTTTCACTTTTGCTTTCGTTGCTTGTTATTATTATTAGATAACTTATTTTCGGAACTCTTGAATTTAACACCCTGCAATCAATGAACAAAAGGTAAGGTAAGAAGTGGGGAATATTCCTACAAACACTATGATGTTGAAGTCAGAGAACAGAAAGAGAGTTTGTATAGAAAATAAGGAATAATTAGAATATGAAAAAATGAGATAATCTAAAATGAGAGGTATGTGGTCCTATTTATAGTAATGCTTAAACCTGAAAGGAGTAGGATTTCTTATGAGATAAAAATCCTAATCCTAGTAGAAAAGTATTCCTTCTTTGCTTAAAAATCCTCTTCGGGATAGAATCCTTTCTATGAACGGATTCAACTACCTTCCCTGCCTGAGTAACCCTATTCAAAAAATAAAAACTCTTTAATTAAACAAGAATATATATAGGCGATATCAAGAGTCTCCCCCTACGGGTATATTTGAATATTTATATTCGTTGTATCCGAGTGGAATAGAGCACTTATGCTTCCATATAGAGAGAAAGTACTGAGGTACTACGCAGTGACATAGAAGGGTGAGCTGAGGTGGCCAGCCTCAATCATAGGAAGAAAGTAAAGCTCGGTACCAAGTCTTAAAACCATTGTGTTGCTGAGGTATAATCTGGACCTTAGGGCACGCTAAATCTGCGAGATCAAATGCAATAGATTAACCCGTCCGTGTAAAAATGACGTGTTGAAACCAGTCGTCATTAGAGTTTTGATACTCGGTGCAAGGATGCAAGACTAACATGCTCGGAGCCTCAGTACTATAGAAGCGACCTGAGGGTGCCAGTTCCAGTTACTAGACTTAGATGCTCGAGGCTTAGATGCTCGGTGTAAGAACGTGAGGCTTACATGCTCAGAACCTCAGTACTATAGAAGTGACCTGAGGGTGCCAGCTTCAGTCGCTGGACTTAGATGCTTAGTGCAAGGACATGAGACTTACATGCTCAGAACCTCAATACTATAAAAGTGACCTGAGGGTGCTAGCTTCAGTCTCTGAACTTAGATGCTCGAGGCTTGGATGCTCGATGCAAAGACGTAAGGCTTACATGCTCGGAACCTTAGTACTATAGAAGTGACCTGAGGGTGCTAACTTTAGTCACTAGACTTAGATGCTCGGTGTAAGGACACAAGGCTTACATGCTCGGAACCTCAGTACTATAAAAGCGACCTGAGGGTGCTAGCTTTAGTCACTAGACTTAGATGCTTGATCCAAGGATGTGAGGCTTGAGTGCCAGATAGTCAGAGTGTGCCGAAAGCATAGCTTGGATGCTAGTTCTGAGTAAATAAAAAGAGAGTGGGTAAAGATGCGTGCGGGCTGAGGCATGGCTATGTCGCTTCAATTCCTGGGGATTTGAAATTGAATCGTGTGAACGATGCATCTTTTCGTGTGTTAGAAGATGAGACATTTTTGCTGCCGTCATAATGGCCACTCGATTAGTGGGTTTTACTTTTCCCAAATTGCCCTTAAAGATGTGGGGAGAAGAGAAGTAATGATGAGGGCAACTAATGGCGTGTTTCCAAATCCTTCTATAACTATATAAATATCCTTATGCTTTTCAACTGATGCATTTTGCCCTTTTGTTTCGCCATTGTCACATTTACGTTGCTATTGCCGCTTCGTTTTTGTCTACCGCGATCTTCGCACTTTATAACTAGGTGATCTTTGTCTTTCTCCTTCTTTTTCCTATTTTCTATCTTTCGCACACTTTTTCCTTTTCTTAGAAAATATTATGGCACCAAGGGAACATATTATTTCTGACCTGTTTGTGTCGAAAATAGATGATGAACTATTGGGGTGGTACAGGAAGCGGTTATGTATTCCCACCGATTATACCTTCTATACAGTAGATAAAAAGTTTAGGGCTCATACCCCCCATGTTAGGGCTTAGTAGATTAGTAGTATATTTTTACCAACTAGAGGGGGGTTTAAAGTTTCCGTTAGATCCCTTTGTTAAAAGATTCATGAATAGGTATAATATAGCACCTGGTCAGCTCCATCCGAATAGCTATAGGATTCTCACTAGGTTCATCCAGCTGATGCACGAAGAAGGTAAGGAACCCGATTTAGACATTGTTCGATCTCTGTATAGTTTGACTAAGAAGAATGGAGAACTGATGTTCTCCCTATTGGTCGTTCCTAATCATACCCTATTTGTAAAGCTTCCAGACCTTCATAAGTAGTGGAGGCATAATTTTTTCATTATCGAGCACCCGGTGGACTTTTAGGATGTCCGGTGAATGTGGTCTGATGAGTGCCATAGGGTAAAATAACCTTCAAGACTGCCCAATCATGATACAGAGATGGTTCTACGGCTACATCTCGATGGCTTGATTGAAGCTTGATCAGTTAAAGACGTATCCAAGATATACTTATGGAGAGTCTGTCCAGACCGTGCTCACTTTATTGGTGCGTTTGGGTTATTTAAAGGTATCCTTCTAACTTGCTTTATCTTTTTATTTGTAGATGGCTGACTTTTTTGCTTTTACGGATGAGATTTCCCTTCTAGCTGACCAGCCAGCCGCCCCAAAAGTAGTTTGGGCCTCCCCTTCTTTGGAACCTGAAGCCATTGCAGCCCCTGAGCAGACTTCCATTGATCCTAAAGAACAAGCAGTGGGAGAATCGTCCTATGCTAGCAAAGGAGGTCAGCGGAAAAGATGGCTGATCAATCAAGACTCTAATGTTGAGGAGCTCGATGAGGAGATATTCATCCATTGCTCAAGGCTATCCGGGTGTCTGGATATGAGGGGATGGATCCTCTCTAAGATGAAGCCTCTGAGTGTCTCAAACAGCTAAGTTAGAGATCAATATGCAGAATCGTTGAGGCTTCTGGCGGATATGCAGCGCTAGTTTGAAGAACGTTCGGAGGGGCTTTTTTATTCGATGATCAGTCACTCACTAAAAGTAAGTGAATGTTGTGTCTCTGTTACTTGCACATTTGTCTTATACTTAACACATTTTTTCCCTTTTCACAGATGACCAGGCCTTGCTGCTGGCAAAGGACCAATACTTCTACTTGAAAAGTCAATATAGCTTGAATGAGACAGAGGTCGAAACCATTGCTATTGATTTTGAAAAGAAGTTGGATAGCACAAAGGCGGCATTAAAGCTCTGCCAGACAAAATATGTAGAAGCAAAAACTGAGGATGAGGCAAGCCATAAGAAAATTGTTGATCTGGAGCATAGCCAAGGTCAATTGACTATGAGGATTGAAGATCAGGATTCTCATATTGCAAGTCTGGAAAAGAGGTTGTCCGAGGTCGAGAAGTCTCGAGAACATGACAAAAGATCTTACCAGAACATGGTAGGGAGATTTCTCAAAGCCTACTTATATGAATGTAAGAGGATTCTGCTTTCTTACCATCCTGAGTTAGACTTGGCAGAGTTGGATCGAATAATGCCGACAGACCTTATGAAGATTACTGCTGAGGAAGATGCTCATCAAAAGGTAGCTGCCTCACGTTCAAGGAATGCTAATGAATCTGCTAGAGGATCTACGGTAGAGCCTATTGAGGTTTCTAGTGTCGGTGATGCGGTTTCATTCCCTACCTTTGAGCTCGATAACCTGGACATACAATTAGTAAAATAAAAACCCTTCTCATTTTTTTTATAATCAATCTTTTGGGAAAAGATTTATTGGTTTCAATGAAAAGAGGTTTTATTGAATACCATTTCGAGTACAATATAAGTTTTATTGAGAGTATTTTCTGAGGCAATCTACATTCTAAAATTGTGGCAACTCTTTGCCATCTCTATTTCTTAGTTTGTATGCTCCTTTGGTTATATGTTCTGAGATTTGATATGGGTATTCCCAATTTGGACCCAACTTGCCAGTTCTTGAGTTGCCTTTGCAAATATCTACCCTTCTGAGTACCCAGTCTCCTATTTTGAACTATCTTGGGTGACTACGTTGAAGATAATACCTTGCCACCTTCTATCGATGTGCTTCAACCATAGCTGCTGTCTGCTCCCACTTTTCTTCTAATAGGTCTAGACATATCTCGGTGTTAATGTTGTTGATGTTGTGATTGAGACTGTGACTGACCCTGTAACTTGGTGAACCAATCTCCATCGGTATTACCACGTCCATGCCATAGGTTAGTCTGAATAGTGTCTCCTTGGTGGATGATCTAGGGGTGGTTCTGTAGGCCCAGATTACATTTTTAAGCTCTTCGACCCAATTTCCCTTTTTCTCATCAAGTCTCTTCTTTAATCCCTGCATTATAATTCTATTGGTGACTTCTATTTGCCTGTTTGTTTGCGGGTGGGCTACTGAGGTGAAATGAAGCTTTATTTTGAGGTCTAAACAGAAACCTTTAATATTTTCATTATCAAACTATTTGTCATTGTCTGTAATCATGGTGTGAGGGATGCCGAATCTACAGATGATCTCTCTTCAGAAGAAATGTTGTATCCGAGCTTATGTGATAGTTGGAACTACCTCAACTTCTACCCATTTAGTGAAATGGTCTATAGCCACAATCAGGAACTTTTTTTATGAAGTGGAAGTTGGGAAGGGACCTAGGATGTCCATCCCTCATATGGCGAAGGAGCTGTCGATTGAATGCAGAGGGTGAGAAGGCCTATGATTGAGTTAAGCGAATTATTGGCACTTGTGACATACTTGAGTTAGCTTTTAGGCATCATTAGTCATGGTGGGCCAATAGTATCCTTGGACTAGTGTTTTTCGAGTTAGTGCATAATAGGATTCATGCGCTCCATAAATTCCTTCATGGATTTCCCTGAGTATGTAATTCCCTTCCTCTTGAGAGATGCACTTAGACCATGGGTGTGAAAGGGATTTTCTATAAAGCTCCCCTTGGTAGATAGAATAGTGGGCTACTCTCATTTTTAGCTTCCGAGCTTTCAATTTGTCTTTAGGGAGAGTCCCGTATTCTATGTATTGGATTATCGGATGCATCCATTCTGAGACTTCCCGTATCTCCAGCACTTCAGGATCTTCTGTACTAGGCTTTGTTAATGCCTTAGTGAATTCCATATCCTTAAATGCTTGATTGTCTTCAACTGCCGATTTGGCCAGGACGTTGGCCTTAAAGTTCTCCTGCCTAGGAATCTGGACGATCTTCCACTGGCCCCCTTTTTTTCAATCTGCTTTAAGAGTTGCCCGACTTTGCCCACGTACTTAGCAATGCTTGTGTCCTTGATTTGGAATGTGCTGTTAACCCGATTTACTACCAGTTAGGAATCTGAGTGTATTATAAGGTGTTCAGCTCTGACTTCGGCAGCTAATTTTAAGCCTGTGATGAGTGCCTCATATTATATGGCATTGTTGGTCATATTGTACTCTATTCAAACTGCATATTGGATTTGAACTTTATGCAGTCCTCTAAGAATCACTCTGGCACCGGATCCTTGAGCAAAGGATTCTCCATCAATATAGAGTTTCCATTTTGGTGGTTTGGTCATGGTGAGGTCTTTTAGAGCCATTTCTTGAATGAAATCTACTAATGCTTGGGTTTTCACTTATAAGCAGGGCTCATAATCAATGTCAAATTCTCCAAGTAATATCGACCATTGAACCAGTCTAGCCGAGGTCTCCGATATTTGTAGGATTTTTCGTAGAGGGAAACATGATCGGACAATGACAAGATGGGCTTGGAAGTAGTGTTGAAGCTTTCGGGATGCATGAACCACAACTATAGCAAGCTTATCCAACATTAGATATCGAACTTCGGATCCTCGGAGCATTTTGCCGATGTAATATACTGAGTTTTGTTGGCTTCCTTCTTCTCTTACCAATACTGAAGTGATGCATTCTTGACCTATAGAGAGATATAAATGTAATATTTCATCTGGGATGGGCTTACTGATTAGAAGTGGTACAAACAAGAATTTCTTAATGTCTTCGAAGGCCACTCGGCAATCTACGGACCGATCAAATTTTTGAAATTTTTTATAGCTCGAAATAATGGTAGACACCCTCTGGCTGAGCATGAAATGAAATGCCCCAATGCCGTGATTTTACTGTTTAGCTTTTGTACTTTGTGGATATTTTTTTGGGCTTTTATATTGAGTATGGCTTCCATATCTCCGGGTTAGCCTCAATACCTCTAGAGGATATTATGAATCCTAGGAATTTGCCAGCTTTTACTCCGAAGACACATTTTTCTGGATTTAGCTTGATCCTAGACTTGCTCAATAATTGGGGAACTTGATTTAGATCTGTTGGGTGTTATTCTATATGCTTGCTCTTGATGATGATGTCATCTACATATACTTCCATGTTTATGCCAATCTGGTCCTAAAGTACCTAGTTTTTCATTCTTTGATATGTTGCTGCAGTGTTCTTTAGTCCGAAGGGCATCACCTTGTAACAATACAGGGCTTCATGGGTGATGAAGGACAATTTCTCCTTATCTTCTTCCTTCATCGGTATCTGGTGATATCCTTATACTGCGTCAACAAAACTATATAATCCTTGGCCAGCAGTGGAGTCTATGAGCTGGTCAATTATGGGCAATAAGTAGCTGTCCTTAGGACATGCCTGATTAAGGTCAATATAGTCCACACACATCCTATACTTCCCATTCACTTTTTTGACAAGTACCACATTGGCTACCCATTTTGGATGAGTAACTTCCTTAATGAATCCTACTTCCAATAATTTCTTTGTTTCCTCAGCAATTATCCTATGTCTCTCATAAGCAAAAGTTCTTTTTTCTAGACCATTGGCTTTGCTCCTGATCTAATGTTCAAATTATGATAAGCAACTTGTGGATCCACACCGATGATTTCAGATGCCCGTGAAGCGAAGTCTTCTGTGTGTCTAGTAAGGACTTCCTTTATTCCTTCCTTGATGTCACATTCAAGTTCATTATCGCTCTTCACCACTTTCACATCAACAAATTGTAGAGCTTCCGTGTCATCAACTGGTTATGGACCAGTGCCTTGTTTCTCTATTTCCCATATTTCTAGGGGGAAGGCTTCTATCTGAGGCTTCATGACCATGTGGTAACACTATCTAGCCATATATTGATCTCCCCGGATGGTAAGAGTTCCGCTCTCAACTGGAATTTTCATAATTAAGTGTCAGATACTGGTGACTGCATCTGCTTCATAGAGCGTCGACCATCCTATGATTCCATTGTATGCCAGTGGGAGATCTACCATGTTAAATACTATTATGATAACTTTCGTTTCTTCATTGTCTCGATTCCTAAATTCTAGATTTAACTCCATGACTCCCATTGGCTGTATAGTTCCTCTATAGAAGCTTGTTATGGGGTTCTGGATAGTCTTCAAATCAATGATAGAGTCTCCCATCACTTTGTAAGCGTCCCAGGATAATGCATTGATAGCGCTTCCATTGTCAACCAATAACCTCTTTACCAAGTAATTGTTTATGTATGCATTTATCACCAGGGCATCACAGTTGGGATGGCGAACATACGAACCATCTTCTGAATTGAATACAATCTCTCTTTTTTTGAAGACTGGTTTTTCTCCCCTACTTCATTTTAATTTCTTTTCAATATTTTCTCCGCCAATGATCATGTTAATAATACCAATTGGCTCCTTCTAAGCTTTCTTTGCTTCTGGCCTGTTATGCACCTAGGCTTCTGGGTTTTTGCTCCTTCTAAATGCGTCCGTGAAATTATTGAGTTTACAATTCTGCACCAGTCTTTCTATGTCATGCTTTAGCTCTCGGCAAGCCTCAGTGTCATGCCCGTATTCTCAATGATACTGGCAGTATTGTCCCCTATCTTGTGTGGATCTTCGGTTGGGGCTTATTCTCTTAGTTGGGGTAATTCTGACACCATTCTGCCTAATCCACATGAGAATTCTGGATTGAGAGGTGTTCAGAGGTGTGTACCTGTCTGCTTCCTTGTCAAATCTCTCTACTAGGTTTTTGAAGTTTGATTTTAGGAAACTTGCTCGTCTAGGTCTTCGTCTTTCATCTTTGGCCGGTGGCTTTTCCTCCTCCCTTCACATCCTTCTATCTTTATTCATCTTTGTCATTCTGACTGCCATCGCCATTGCTTCCGCAAAGGTGTCCAGTTCCTTGGTCATTATCTTGTCTTTAAGCTTTTCGAGTCTAGTGCCATTTTTCAAAGCTTTTATGGCAACTTCATCAACAAGGCTTTCGATCTGCATAGTTATTTTATTAAACCGATCAAGATAACTTTGTAAAGACTCGTTGACTTCCTATCAGCACATCCAAAGATCATTGATGTTTTTGGCTGGGGGAATATTAGTGATGAACTTAGTATGAAACTACTCTGCCATATCCTTAAAAGAAGTGATGGAATTCTCCGAGAGTCGATAAAACCACTTTTGGGCATTCTTTGTGAGTGTGCTTGGGAAGACTTTATATATGATTCCATCATTCACATTCTGGAGCAACATCTTTGTTCTAAACACTAATATGTGGTTGACAGGATCTCCTGTCTCGTCATACTGATCAAGCAGTGGGATTTTGAATTTAGTAGGGATCTCTGTCTAGATTATCCTTCTTATGAATGGAGTTTTGCTGTCTATAACACATTCATCCTTTCTTGGTTTTGTACGGGCTTTGTGTATAACCTCTTCAACTTTATGAGCTAACTTTGAGTCATCAAGGGCTGAAATTATTGAACTACATTCCCCTTTCGGTGCTTTACCCTTTCCCCTACTTGTCTCTAGTGCCTGTCGGGGTGTCATGTTATTATCCATTTGAGTTGGTTCAGAGTTCCCACTTTGTTATTTAAAGCGTTCAGTTGTTGTTGCATTAAAGCTATCTATGCTTGGATATTTTGTATCATAACTTCCTTGTTGGTTTGGTTGAGGTTGAATGCTTGGTTTATAGTGTTCAAGTTTAGTGTGGTAATTGCGGGTATGTATGTTAAACTCAAAAAAGGTATGGAGGGTATTGAACGATGGTGGTGTTGTAAAGGAGCATAATATGAAAAGTCTATGCCTGAAGCCGGGCATGTCTGGGTGTTGTCAAGAAGTGAATGTGTATACCCGGATGAAGTTCCAGCATACTGAAAAGTGGCTGGAAGCACTATTGTTAAGAGAGGGGTTGAGAGATCAATTGAAGGAATGAGTGAAGAAGGATTGATGTTAGTTTTAGGAGTCGAAGTTGGTGGTGGGCTGGAAGTCATGGTGTGGTTGTATTTAGCTTAACAAGTATATGAATGGCTTTTCCTAAGAGTTCCCACAGACTACGCCACTTGATAATTTATTTTCGGAACTCTTGAGCTTAAGACCCTACAATCAATGAATAGAGGGCAAGGTGAGAGGTGGGGAAGGTCCCCACAAACACTCCAATGCCTAAGTCAGAGAACAGAAAGAGAATTTGTATAGAGAGTAAGAAATAATTAGAATATAAAAAAATGAGATGATCTAAAATGAGAAGTATGAGATCCTATTAGTGATGCTTAAATCTGAACGAGTAGGATTTCTTATGAGATAGGAATCCTAATCCTAATAAGAGAGTATTCATTCTTTGATTAGGAATTCTCTTTGTGATATAGTTCTTTTCATGAACGGATTCTGCTACATTTTCTGTGCGAATAATCCTATTTAGAAAATAAAAATTCTTTAATTAAATAGGAATATATATAGACAGTATCAATTATTATTATTATTTACAGTTGAATCCCACATTTTATTGAATAGTTGTTGTTATTATTATTATTATTATTATTATTATAAACCTTTTATACATAACATAGTTTGGGACCTTTTTTTCACATCATCTATCCATGTCAGGTGAGAAGCCACCACAATGATTGTATAGAGATGAGGGGCTGTTGTGCCAGTACCTCTGCCAATTTTTGGAAGCCTTGCCATTTGCGAGGTTCGCAAATTGAGCCTCAAAAATTAATTCCATTTAAATTCTACCAATTATTAATTTATATAAATATGAATTCATATTTATATTAAATTAATTTTTATATATTCAATACTAAAATTATTTGTAAGCTAATGTAATATAACTAATTATAAACAATCTAATATTTATTTTTTAATTTTACTACGAATAATACAATAATTCTAAAAAAATTTAAAAAGATATATATTTAAACTAAATATACTATAAGCTGCATTTACAAATATGTATTCTATAAAAATTGATGTAAGTTAATATATTAAAAATAATACAAATTATCTATTGTTAGGAGAGCGCAAAATGTAGGGTATTTTATAAAATTTGTAATAGGAGGGATGTAATTAAGGGTGTAATTATTTATATTAGCCGATAATTAAACAATATGAATTATGTGTTATAGTAGCTAATAACTTGTTAGTATGTTATATATATAATTAATTAATATTAATTATTTTTTATGAGTAATGAAAAAATTATTTAATTTGTATACAATAATAAGTCAATTTTTTTTTATAATTTTACCTGTTTGCATATATATATATATATATATATATATATATATATATATATATATATATATATATATATAAACTAGTTGTAATTTAAAATAATATATTTTTATTTTTATAAAGATATAATTGTATGTGGTCAAGATAGAATAAGTTATTGTTATTATTTGTTTAGGGCTTTCTTGAAGTTAAGCCATAATCAGTTAGGATCCCACCTGACACGGTCTACTACAGCTAGAGATTATCATAGCAAATGAAAAGTCCCGGGTAAAAAAAATTAGTGAGGAAGCAACAAAAAAAAAAAAAAATCAATGAGAAGAGACGAAGAAGTCAGAATATTTGCCAGAAGAAGTGATATCCGAAATCTTGTGCAGGTTGCCGGTGAAATCCATTTTGCAAAGCAGCTGCGTTTGCAAGTTATGGTAACTCCGATTTCATTCCTCCTCAAATCATAACTCTAATAGCTATTTTCTGTGTAATGTTTCCAGCTGATATTCCGCCACCCCTAACAAACCCACCCACCCTCTTCTCCCCCCCCCCCCCCCCCCGCAGGTTCATGCAATGGTGTAATCTGCTTCATCTGCACTGATCTAAATTTTTCATATCGGTACAAGGTTGTCCTTTGGAACCCTTCAATTAGAATATCGATATCACTCCCCAATTTTCATTTTTAGGTTTCTCATCACTCAAATTTTATTGGTTTTCGTTATGATTCAAAATCCCATGATTACAAAGTGTTAAGGATCATGAGCCCAGATAAGGAACCTCCTGAGACTAACTTTAGGATTGCAATTGTTTATCAATATAGTTATTGTGGCTGTCTGTCTGATACATGGGTGGTGAAAGAATATGGAGTGGTGGAATCATGGGTGAAGTTAGCAACTGCGGGTAAATAATATAGGGGAGGTTCAAGGGTGATGAGGTTTAGGAGTAATGGTTTGATTGTGGAAGATTAGCTTTGCAGAAGCTAAACAGCCAACGGTTTAAAAATCTCATGGCTCTTCCTAAATATGAAGAATATGATTTCTATAGCTATGTGGAGAGCCTAGTGTTACTGAACAAAGAAAATGATGCAGGAGACTCAAGTGATGAAAAACCTACCCAAAGCATGCAGTTAACGCGCTTTTAAGGTAACATTTCAGGCTTGTCTTTAAAATAGGATAACAATGTTTCCATGCTTGTTAATGACTAAAGCACAATTTAGTTCAGTTCTAATACCATTTGAACTTTGATTATGTTTGGTGCACAGGTTGATTTAAGAACCAGTTAGTTCTCTGACATGCATTCATTGCTGACAGGCTTATTAACCACCTCTTTCTAATACTTAATTAATTCTAGAGTTTGTCTTGCCTTCGATTGAATTTCAAATATTTGATAGCACAAGGATAAGGACATGCAAGCCGATATTGAAATATTGAATCCATTTTGATTTTTATGTTTGACCCAACAAATATTCATGCTGTTTGTCTGCGGATTGAAAAGACCATAATTAATTAGTTGTTGCATTGTGCATATATTATGATTTCATTACTTTATTATGATTGAAGTGTTGGAAGCAATTGGGCACTCATTAAACTCACACACAAGGAATTAGGAAGAATAAAGAAAAACCCAATGAATGCACTCTTTATTTTCCATATTTAAATCAATTATTTTACAAGAGTATTTATAGTATAGTTATTTACTAAAAACATATATAGCTCCAGATAGTTAATTAAATTTCCTTTGTAAACTTTAAACAATAATAGTTATTTAAACTTAACACATGCTAAATATAGATATATTATTTTCAAGTTTAATACCTAACACCCCTTGTAAACTTGAATTCTTCACAACTCTAAGTTTTAATATCAACTATTGAAAATTATCATATTTGAGTGGCTTTATGAAAATAACATCAATTTAATCATTCGTCCTTACATACTCCAATTAAACTTCCTTTTTAGTGATGCACTCTCAGATGAAATGATACCTAGTATCAATGTGTTTGCTTTAATCATAAAATACCAATTTTTTTGCTAAAGCTTAGGCAGACTTATTATCACTCATGACTATGGTAGCTTCTTTTTGCTCCAAATGAAGTTTTTTCAGTAGTCAACGTAACCAAATAGCATGACATATACAAGATGTAGTTGTAACATACTTTGATTTATAAGAAGAAAGTGTGACAATTGGTTACTTCTTAGAATACCAGGAAATTGCATTATTTCCCCTTAAGAACACACAAAACTAGTGGTGTTTTTTCTATTATTAATATCTCTGGCAAAATCACTATCACAATAACCCACCAACTTTAAATCTTGAGAGGATGAATAAAATATTCCATATTCAAGTGTACAATCCTCATAGCTACTCTTATATATGTCATTGATGGGCACTCCATGAAATGACTTACTAATCCTATTGTAAATAGGATATAAAGTTTGGTACAAGTCAAGTATCTTACACTTCCCATAATACTTCTAAGTAAGGTGGTATCAACCTTTTTTTTTTTTTTTTTGCATCTTCTTCCATTTTAGATAGCTTTGCTCTAGTTTCTATAGGGTGCTAATTGGCTTACACTATGATATATTGAACTTTTTAAGTATCTCCTTTGATTAGCCTTCTTGCAAGATGGAAATCTCAGCTTCTGCCTGCTTTACTTCTGTTCCTAAATAATACATCATGAGTCCTATGTCACTCATCTCAAATTCTTGTGCCATCACCTTTTTGAAATCATTCAACATTCTTGGACTATTCCTTGTGAAAATAAGATCATCTATATAGATATAAACAAAGAGAAGATATCCTTTCTCTTGCTCTACATACATAGCATACTCATGAATGCGTCTTTAGGAACCATTCTCTTGATATTACTTGTTAATTCTACTATTCCAAGCTCTCGGTGCTTGCTTGAGCCCATATAATGTCTTCTTCAACTTCAACACTTTGTCTTCATTGCCTTTAATAATATACCCCTCGGGTTGTTCAACATAAACTTCCTCCTTAAGATATCCATTTATAAAGACAGACTCGACATCTAACTGATAGATCTTTTAATGATTTTGCACAACAATTAAGATAAACAATATGAAACTATTAGAAAATGATGAATTTCATGCAATTTACAAAAATTCTAAAACTCATTATATATGAACTCTCCTCCTCTATCAGTCCTTAGGGATTTAATTTGATGCTTTCTCTCTTTTTTAACAACTGCTTTAAATCTTTTAAAAGCATTAAAAGTCTTATATTTATTTTTTAAGAAGTAAACTTAAGTCTTTCTATTGCAGTCATCAATAGATAGCGCAAAATAAGATCTTCTACCCAATAACATTACACATATATGCATGAATAAGTTAGAGTGGTTTAGTGGGTCTTAAGATTAATTGCTTTGGAAAACTCTTTCTTGGATGCTTTCCAAGTAAACATGCTTGACACAATTGATTAGGATGATTAATTATTAGAATTCCCTTTACCATTTTCTTTTTGACTTTCAAAATTTAAGTGACTAAATCTCATATGCCAAATCCATGATGAATCTTCCACACAAGCCTTTACACAAACAGAGTTAGTTGTCAATAAGTCCAATTTAAACATCTAGTTATTTGTCATAGCAACCTTCAGAAGAAGATCACCATTATGGTCCTTCAACCAAAGCATGTAGTCTTCTATAATAATTTTACAACCATTCTCCATAAGTTGTGCGATGCTCAAAATATTACTTCTTAGTTTGGGAAAGTAATACACACTATGGATAACTTTATGACTTTCCATTTTTTACTTGAAATAAGATAGACACTTTGCCTTTGATCTCCACTTTTGTATTATCACCAAAGTGTACATTGCTTGTTACTTTGGTGTTTAGATCCATAAACTTACTTCTATCATTGGTCATGTGATTACTAGCTCCATTATCATGGTACCATATATCCTTCTCCCTATAATTTCTTCCTTAAAAGAAAGAAATAAAGTTGGCTCTTCTACATCCTCGTCATGCTCTACAAGCTCTATTTCTTCCTTTATACCTTCATTTTAACACTCTCAAAAGTAATGACCAAGCTTGCCATAAGAGTAACACTCTACTTGAGTTTTGTAATTTTTCTCTTACATTGTATGTCTCATAGTTACCTCTTCCTCTTCCTCTTCCAAGGCTTCCTTAGAAATATTAAATTCTATTTTTATTTAAAGGGCTTTGGTCATTTTTTTCTTAATTATGTCCATGTCCATATATATGACCTCTTTGACATGGTTGTCCATAACCATCTCTAACAGAAGAATTTCCTTTAGATTTGAAAAAGAATTTACTAACAATGCTTGTTTATCTTGCTCTTGCTTGCGTCAATTCATTCTCTCCTCATGGGCTTGCAATGACCCATTGTCAAAGTCTTTAAGTCCTTAGACTCTTCAATGGTAACCACTATATGATTAAATTTTGTGTTAAGAGAGCATAAAATCTTCTCAACCACTTAAACATCTTGCTCTTGCTTGCCTCAATTCATTCTCTCCTCATGGGCTTGCAATGACCCATTGTCAAAGTCTTTAAGTCCTTAGACTCTTCAATAGTAACCACTATATGATTAAATTTTGTGTTAAGAGAGCATAAAATCTTCTCAACCACTTAAACATCTTGCATTGTTTCCCCAAGTCTCTTCATTTGATTCACTTCTGACAAAACTCTTATGGTGTAATTAGATATGGTTTCACTCTCTTTCATAAATAGTGATTCAAACTCTAATCTTAGAGTTTGAAGCTGAACTTTCTTTACTTTATTAACTCCTAAAATGGAATTTTAAAGAGTCTCACATGCTTTCTTAGACTTTGTGTCATTAGCAATTTTCTCAAACATGACATCATCTAAACCTTTATGAATGATGGTGAGTGCACATTAATCTTTCTTATTCTCCTTCTCTGAAGCTTGCCTTAGGTTTGATTTAGTGTTTCTTTATTTTGTGGTTCCTCGAAGACTTTCTTAACTACATCCCATACTCCTTGAGAATTAAGGATAAATTTCATTTTAATTGACTAATTTTTATAATTGCTCTTATTGAATTATAGATATTAGAAGGAAATAGAGGGTTTTTATGCCATTTTTCACTTTTGTAGCTCTTATGCCACTTTGTTGGAAGCAAGTAGGCATTTATTAAACTCATACACACAAATAAAGAAGTAGGAAGAATAAGGAAAAAACTCAAGGAAAACATTTTTTTATTCTCCATATTTAAATCAATTATTTTACAAGGTATTTATATTATAGTTATATACTAAATATATATATAGCTTAAGATAGTTAATTAAATTTCCTTCGTAAACTTTAAACAATAATAGTTATTTAAACTTAACATATACTAAATATAGATATATTAGTTTCAAGTTAGTATCTAACATTAAGAACTAACTTGTTTTTGTATATTATGTGAAGCATTAATAAAAGAAAAATTTACAAAAATGGAGGTTGACATTAAGCTTGAAATCAAAGGTTAGCAAAACCATACTCTTATATGTGCTAAATAATAAAAAAAAATGCAGAAATTGTTTTTTAAGTTTACGGTATGAATTTAATTACCTAAAAAAGGTCATAATTTTTTTTATTTTCTTATAGTATATTATAGCAATATAAATACCCACATTTATTGATTATATTCGAGAAAAATTTACAAAAGAATGAAATCCATATAAAATTTTAAATATCTCTTCTCTTCTTTTGAGAGTCTCTCTAAATTTAGTAGTT
Organism: Mallotus nudiflorus; assembly: GCA_947683625.1. Taxonomy (NCBI): domain Eukaryota; kingdom Viridiplantae; phylum Streptophyta; class Magnoliopsida; order Malpighiales; family Euphorbiaceae; genus Mallotus; species Mallotus nudiflorus. Next base: position 1,026,960 of record CANTUR010000486.1, read on the forward strand.
GCCTGCCTGATTCCAATAAAGTGGTATTAGAGTTTTAAAAGTGAAAAATGGCTTTAAAGAAACTTTTTTTTACTTCCAACACCCACAACTCAATAAGACTAATTATGAAAATTGGTTAATTAGAATGAAAACTATCCTCGATTTCTTAAGGAGTATGGGATGTAGTTAAAAATGGTATTAAGGAACCATAAAGTGAGGAAGCAATTAATCAAACCCAAAGGCAATCTTTAAAGAAGGAGAGGAATAAAGATTAATATGCACTCACCATCATTCATCAAGGTTTGGATGATGACATGTTTGCAAAAATTGTTAATGACACCGCATCCAAAAAAGCATGTAAAACTCTTTAAAATTCTATTTTAGGAGTTAATAAAGTAAAGAAGGTTTGACTTTAAACTCTAAAGGCTGAGTTTGAATCACTCTTTAAGAAAGAGAGTAAAATCATAATTGATTACACTATAAGAGTGATTTAAACTTAAAAAGAGTGAAACCATAATTGATTACACCATAAGAGTCTTGGCAATGGTGAATTAAATGAAAAGACTTGAGGAAATAGTGTAAGATGTTCATATGGTTAAGAAGATTCTATGCCCTCTTAACCTGAAGTTCAATCATGTAGTGATTGCCATTGAAGAGTCTAAGGACTTAAAGACTTTAACTGGTCATTACGAGCCTATAAGGAAAGAATGAATCAGGGTAAGCAAGAGTAAGATGAGCAAGCCTTACTAGCGAAATTCTCTTTCAATTATAAAGGAAATTCTTCTATTAGAAGTGGTTGTGGACAACCATATGGAAGAGTTCATGGATATGGTTAAGGAAAAAGTGACTAAAACCTTTTAAATGAAAATATAAATCAAAATTTTCAAGGAAGCTGTGGAAAGGAAGATGAAGAGAAAGAGGTAACTATAGAAGATACAATGAAATAAAAAAAGAAAAATTGAAGAAGTGTCAAATTAAAGGTATTTAGGAAAAAACAAAGCTTGTAAAGTATGTCGACAATGTAGAAGAACCAACCGTATCTCTTTCTTTTAAGAAAGAAATTGTATGAGAGAAGGGCATATGGTACCTTTATAATGGAGCTAGTAATTACATGACTAGTGATAGAAGCAAGCTTATGGATTTGAACAAAAAAGTAACAGATAATGTGTACTTTGGTGATAATACAAAAGTGTAGGTCAAAGGGAAAAGAACTATCTTATTTCAAGTAATGGATGGAGGTCATAAAGCTGTAAATGATATCAATTACATTTCCAAACTAAAAGGTAATAGTTTGAGGATTAGGCAACTTATGGAGACCAACTACACAATTATTATCGAAGGCTACATGCTTTGGCTGAAGGATCATAAAGGCTTGCAAAAATTGAATCAGACCAATTAATCAAACCAAACCAAACCAACTGGTTCATTTCAATTTGGTTTGAATTTTTAAAGATTTTAAAAAATCGGTTATAATCAATAACTGATCAATACCCAAATAACAATAAATATTATATATATTTCATGTTGATATCAAACAAACTTCCATGTGTAGTTTGATGGTATGTGCCTTGTTAGGCTTAGTAGGTTGCCCATGTTCAAATATGTAAAGTTGCACCATTTTTCCACATTCATTTCTTGCTTTTAATTTAAAAAAAAAAACATTTTTGTAGTTTCTAGGACTCAAACCACCATTAAAGGGCTCTTTGTGAAGAGGTACAATCACTACACCACTAATGGGAATTGTGATTTTTATTTGCTAATAAAATTTTATTAGAAATTAGTTAATCGATAATTGACCAACTTCCACCTTTATTTATGGTTTCATTTTTAGTTTGTACATTAGGTAAAATTTTAATTTAGTTAATCGACCGATTAACCGTTTGCACACCATATGGTGATTTTCTTACACAAGTTACTATGACAAAATAATCAATTTGGACTTGAAAATAGTTAACTCTATTTGCATAAAGACTTGTATGGAAGATTCATTATGGATTTGGCACATAAGATTTGATTGCATAAATTTTAAAAGTTTGAAAAATTAAAGAGAAAAGAAAATGGTGAAAGGAATTCAACTATGTGAAGCATGTTTACTTAGGAAGCATTAAAGAAAGAGTTTTCTGAAATAATAAATCTCATGAGCCACCAAACCACTCCAACTTATCCATGCCCATGCATGTGGTCCTATCAGACCTTAACCATTAGGCAAAAGTTCTTACTTTGTTCTATTTAGTGATGATTATAGCATAAAGACTTGGGTTTATTTTTTAAAAAATAAATTTGAGGCTTTAATAATTATAAAAGAAGCAATCATTAAAAAAAAGAGTAAGTATAAGATTAGATCTTAAAGAACTAATAAAGGATGATAGTTTACATCTCATGAGTTTAAAAACTTTTGATAGTTACATGTAATTCTAAATTATCTAAAAGTTCTAGTAAACTCTAACAAAATGGAGTTAATAAAAGGAAGAATGGTATGATCCTAAATATAGTCAGATTAATGTTGAAAAGTAAGAATATACTAAATGAGTTTTAGGCTAAAGTAGTTGCTTGTAAATATATCTTTCCAATCATAGTTCAATAAAGAGTTTGAAGAATGTTACTCAATAAGAAGAATGGAGTAAATGGAAATCAAGTGTATCACATTAATGAGTTTTTGAATCCATTGTTTATATGCATGTTCCCAAGCAAGATAGATCCAAATTAGATGATATAAGTGAGAAGTTTGTTTTCATTGGTTATTATAAGAACTCAAAAGGCTATAAGTTGCATAATTTTGGCAATGCAAATCTCGTGACTAGCAGAGATATTGAGTTTGATGAAGAAAAAACATAGGACTGGAGTTTAAAAAATGAAGGTATATGATTTTTTTTTGCCTTGTTTTAATAGTGAAGAACCAATAGTCCATAAAGCTTAGGCTACTCCATTTTCCTTACCAACTTAGGGTCCCTACTAACAACTTCACCAAAGAGATATTGAAGTCTAGTTAACATCTATAATGAAACTAAAATGTTTGATGATATAAACTTATTATGATCCTTTATTAATATTGAACTTTTGACTTTTAAAGAAGCTAGCAAAGATGATAAGCGGATTAAAGCTATAAATAAAGAGATTCATTCAATCAAGAAGAATGACACTTTAAGTGGCCCTGAACTAATAGGAGTCAAATGGGTATACACAGCTAAAGAGAATGTCATAGGTGAAGTTATTATGATCCTTTATTAATATTGAACTTTTGAATTTTAAAGCAGCTAGCAAATATGATAAGTGGATTAAAGCTATAAATAAAGAGATTCATTCAATCAAGAAGAATGACACTTTAAGTGGCCATGAACTAATAGGAGTCAAATGGGTATACAAAGCTAAAGAGAATGTCATAGGTGAAGTAAAAAGATATAAGGCGAGACTCATATGGAAGGGTATGAGCAAAGATATGAAAATGATTATAAAAAGGTGTTTGCCCCTATTGCTTATAAAAAAAACTATTAGTCTCTTGATCCAAAAATCATTAAAATATCTATCAGTTAGATATCAAATCAACCTTTCTAAATAGGTATCATGAGGATGAATATATGTTTAACAACCTAAAGGGTATATTGTTTAAGGCAGAGAAGATAAGGTGCTAAAACTTAAAAAGTTATTGTATGGGCTCAAACAAGTGCCAAAGGCTTAAAATAGTCTAATTGATAAGTATTTCCAAGAGAATAGTTTTCAAAGATGCAGTCATAAGTATGCTTTATTTATAAAGTAAAAGAAAGGAGATCTTCTATTTGTTTATATTTATTTTGATGATCTTATTTTCATAGGCAATAATACAAGAATATTTAATGATTTTAAGAAGGTAATATCATAATAATTTGAGATGACTAATATGAGACTATGTCTTATGATTTAGGAATGGAAGTAAAGCATATGAAAGATAAGTTTTTTATCTCACAAGAAAGCTACAAAAAGGAGATACTTACGAGGTTCAATATATTATAATGTAAGCCATTTAGCATCCCCATGGAAACTGGAGCAAAGCTATCTAAAATGGAAGAAGGCACATAAAAGGTGGATCTCACTTTATTCCAAAGCCTTATAGGAAGTTTGGATATTTAATTTGCATGAGACCAGATATCCTACTTTTAGTAGGATTAGTGAGTCATTCTATGGATAAACCTCAATATCTCACATGAAAATGACTAAAAGGATTTTTCATTACATTAAAAGTAAACTTGACTATGGAATTTTCTATTAATCATCTATTGATTTTAAGTTGTTAGGTTATTGTGATAGTGATTTTTCTCAAGATATTAACGACAGAAAAATCACTACTTATTTTTTATTCTTATAAAAAAATAATGCAATTTCTAAGTGTTCAAAGAAGTAATAGATTTTCACACTTTCTTCTTGTGAATTAGAATATATTGCATCTACATCTTGTACATGCTATGTTATTTAGTTATGTGAAATTCTATAAGAACTTAATTTTGAGCAAAAAGAAGCTACCAAAATCATGATTAATAATAAGTTTGCTTAAGCTTTTACCAAAAACATAATTGAAGCAAACATATTGATACAAGATGTCATTTCATCTGAGAGTGCATTGCTAAAAAAAGAAGTTGAATTGGAGTACATGAGAATAAAAGATCAAATTGTTGATATTTTCATAGAACCACTCAAATATAATATGTTTCAGAGATTAAGATTAAAGTTCGGAGTTATGAAGAGTTCAAGTTTACAAAAGGGTGTTAGGCATTAAACTTGAAATTAATGGTTTGCAAAACCATACTCCCATATTTAGTATATGATAAATAATTAAAAAAACACATTTTTTTAAGTTTATGGTATAACTTTAATTACCTAAAAAGGTTATAAAATTTTTTGTCTTATTATAGTATATTTAGCAATCTAAATACCCCATGTATGTTGATTGTACTTAAGAAAAATTTTCAAAAAGTGAAATAAATATATAAATTTTAATATATCTTCTCTTCTTTTAAGAGCTTGTGTAAATTTAGTGGGTGTCCATATGCTTCCAAGACTCTTCCAAGTAAATGGGTGCCCATTAAATTTACACATACTCTCAAAAGAAGAGAAGAAATATTAAAATTTATATATTTATTTCATTATTTTGAAAGATTTTCTTGAATACAATCAACATATATGGGGTATTTATATTACTACAATATACTATAATAATATAACAGTTTCATAACCTTCTAAGTAATTAAATTTATATCATAAACTTAAAAAAAAAATTTCTATTTTTTTATTATTTAACACGTATTAAATAAGAAGTAAGGTTTTGCTAACCATTAATTTCAAGTTTAATGTCTAATACCCTTCTATGAACTTAAACTCTTCACAACTTCGAACTTTACACTCAATTGCTAAAATGTATCATACATAAGTGGCTTTGTGAAAATATCAACAATTTGATCTTTTATGCTTACATACTCCAATTCAACTTCTTTTTTAGTACTGCACTCTTGGATGAAATGATATCTTGTATCAATGTGTTTGCTTTGATCATGGAATACTAGGTTTTTTTATTATAAGTTTAGTAGACTTAGTGTCAATCATAATTATAGTAGCTTTTTTTTTCCTCCAAATTAAGTTCTTTCAACTGTCTACGTAACTAAATAGCATGGCATGTACAGGATGTAGCTGGAATATATTCTAATTCATAAGAAGAAAATGCGATAATCAACTGCTTCCTTAAAAACCAATAAATTGCATTATTTCCCAGCAAGAATAAAAAAACTAATAGTAATTTTTCTATTATCAATATCTTCAGCAAAATTTCTATCACGAAAACCTAACAACTTCAATAAATGGTGAATAAAAAATTTCATAGTCAAGTGTACCTTTAAGGTAATATAAAATCCTTTTAGTCGCTTTCATATGAGATATTATGGGTTCCTCTATAAAATGACTCACTAATCCTATTGAAAATATAATATTTGCTCTCATGCAAGTCAAATATCTCAAAATTCCCTTAAGGGGTTTGAATAAAATGGGAGCTACCTTTTCTATGCCTTCTTCTATTTTATATAGCTTTGCTCCAATTTCCATAGGGGTGCTACTTGGCTTACATTATGACATATTAGACTTCTTTAAGTACCTCTTTTGCGTAGCTTTCTTGTGAGATGAAAAATCCACCTCCCATCTACTTTACTTCCATTCCTAAATAATAAAACATAAGTCCCATATTAGTCATCTCAATTTCTTATGGCATTATTTTTTTTAAATCATTAAACATTCTCTAATTATTGCCTATGAAAATGAGATCATCAACATAAATACAAATAAATAGAAGGTCTCATTTCTCTTGGTTCACATAAAGAGCATACTCATGAATGCATCTTCAAAAACCAATCTCTTGGAAATACTTATCAATTTAACTATTCCAAGCTCTTGGCACTTGTTTAAGCCCATACAATTTCTTTTAGTTTTAGAACTTTGTCTTTTTTACATTCAACAATATACCCTTCAGGCTATTGAATATATACTTCCTCCTCAATATACCAATTTAGAAAGGTTTATTTGACATTTAACTAATGGATTTCTTAATGATTTTAGGCAATGAGCAAAATTAAATAGTCTAATAGTTTTTATGCAAGTAGTAGGGGCAAACACCTCTTCATAGTCATTTTCATATCTTTATTTGTACCTTTCCATAATGTGTCTCGTCTTATATCTTTTTACTTCACATGTGATTTTTTTTTAGCTTTGTATACCCATTTAACTCTAATCAGTTAATAGAAACTTGGAACAAAAATAAATTCTCAACTGTCATTCTTCTTGCTTGAATTAATCTCTTTATTCATAGCTTTAATCCACTTCTCAACTTTACTAGCTTCTTCAAAATTTGAAAGTTCAACAATAATAAGGAAACATATGAATCATCAAACCTTTTAGTTTCATTATAGATGTCGAATAGACTTTAATATATTCTTTGGTTCATTATTTGAGCTTATTGTATCGATAAAGACCCCTACGATGATAAAGTTGGTGGGGTAAATGGAGTACTTTAGTTTCATAGACTATTAGTTCTTCATTATCAAAATAAGGAAAAAAATCATATGAACCTTCCTTTTTTTCAACTTTAGTCCCATGTTTTTTCATCATTAAATTTAACATATCTACTAGTCACAATCTTTCCATTATTTGGATTACACAACTTGTAGCCTTTTGAGTTTCATTATTATCGATGAAAATAAACTTCTTACTTCTATCATCCAGTTTGGATTTATCTTACTTCTATCATCCTTTTGAGTTCTCATTATTATCGAGGAAAATAAACTTCTTACTTATATCATCCAATTTGGATTTATCTTACTTTGCAAAATGCACATAAGCAATAGGTATAAAAACTCATAAATATGACTTAATTTTCACTTACTTCATCCCTCTTGTGGAGTAACATTCTTCAAACTCTTAGTTGGACTACAATTACAAAGATACACTGCACAAGCAATTGCTTCAACCCAAAACTCCTTTGGCATATTTTATGTTTTAACATTGATCTGGCCATATTTTGGATCGTGCAATTCTTCCTTTCAACAACTCTATTTTTTTTTCTTATCTTAGAACTATTAGAGAATGACAAATTTCATGCAACTTGCAAAAGCTTTTAAACTCATCAAATGTAAACTCTCCCCCTCTATTAGTTATTATGGATTTAATCTTATATTCACTTTCTTTTGAATGAGTTCTTTTAATCTTTTAAAAACATTAAAAGCCTCATATTTATTTTTTAAGAAATTATCCCAAGTATTTTTACAGTAGTCATTAATAAATAGCACAAACTAAGAATTTCTGCCTAATAACTGAGGTCTAATAAGACCATGCATATATGTATGGATAAGTTGGAGTGGCTTGGTGGCTCTTAAGATTGATTATTTTAGAAAACCTTCTTGAATGCTTTCCAAGTAAACATGCTTCACACAGTTAATAAGGCTGATCAATTATTGGAATTCCTTTCACCGCTTTCTTTTCCCCTAAAGCTTTCAAAATTTATATGACCAAATCTCATGTGCCAAATCCATAATGAATCTTCCACACAAGTCATTAAATAGACTTAACTATAAATAGGTTCAATTTGAACATTTGGTTATTTTTCATTATAACCTTTACAAAAAGGTCATCCATTATGATCCTTCAGTCAAAGCATGTGGCCTTCCATAATACTTTTATAGTCGGTCTCCATGAGTTGCCCAATGCTCAAAATATTACTTTTTAATTTGGAAATATAATAGATATCATGGACAACTTTGTGATTTCTATCTTTTACATGAAACAATATAGTTTCTTTTGCTTTTAATCTCCACTTTTGTATTATCACCAAAGCGTACATTGTCTATTACTTTGGTGTTCAAATCCACAAACTTATTTCTATCACCAATCATGTAATTACTAGCTCTATTATCAAGGCACTTTGTGTTCTCTTATACAATTTCTTCTTAAAAGAATGAAATAATGTTGGCACTTTTACATCATTAATATGCTCTGCAAGCTTTGTTTCTTTCTCAATACTTTTAATTTGACACTCTTCAGAGTAATGGTTTTCAAAGATGCATTTATGAGTATGCTCTTTATGTGAAGTAAGAGAAAGGAGATCTTCTATTTGTTTGTATTTACGTTAATGATCTCATTTTCACATGTAATAATTTAAGAATGTTTATGGTTTTAAGAAAGTAATGTCACAGGAGTTTTAAAAATATTTATCACCTTATTACAAAGTTTTACAAAAATTTAAATGTATATAATAATTTTTAGAAAAAAAAATTTTTTTTTGAATTTTTTTAAAATGTTTTTAAACTTAAAATTTTAAAAACTTTATAATCAAGACATATGAAAAATTCATCAATTTTATTCATAATTTAATTTTAACAGTTTAATAATAAAATTTTATTCATCAATTTGATTTTAATAATTTACTAACCAAAAATTATTTAAATTAATGATTAAAATTGATAAATTTTTTTAAATATATATCACGTAATTATAAAATTTTAAAAATTATAAAAGATTTTAATGAAATTTTAGATAAAATTTAATAAAATTTCAAAATTTTTAAAGAAATAAAAAATAGTATTTAAGCTTATATATATATATATATATATATATATATATATATATATATATATATATATATTTAAAAATGTATCAATTTATTTATTAGTCTAAATAATTTTTTCATAATTAACTATTAAAATTAAATTTTATTTAACTTATTGGATTTTATCATAAAAAAATTTTAAAATAAGGTTTAATATGATTTAATTTCTTTTAAAAAAAAAGTTTCTATGTAGTAAAAAAGATTTTGAAGTACAATATTGACTTTGAAATATGGTTGAAAGTCCAATTTTCACTCCGCCCGAAACTTTATAAAGTACTAAACATCTTGCACTCTTTCAAGTACCACCAACAGTGAACAATAATTAATATGTATTATGTTTGATATAAATATCTGTCATTGACTCTTGACAACTTATAGTATATTTAATAAAATATATACCTTTTTGAAAAGTATATAGATCTTTTAAAATTTATAGGTTAATGATATATTAAAACTCTAATACAAATTAAAAGGATAATATAGTAAAAATAACCATAGTTAGCGTTAAAATAAAACAATAGTTAAAATAATGAATTATTTAAAAGGATAATGATGGACATTGTTACCAGAGACCTCCATAGTTAAAAAGATAAAAATAAATAAATATATTTTTTTATAATTACAGTTTCACCTTTACTTATTTTATAATATATAAAAAGTTATATAATAATCCATCAGTATCAATTTTAATTCAACAACTAATTAAATTGATAGAAATCTAAAATTTAAAATGAAATGGGTGAATCATAGGATCATGATTTAGATTCCTATATTTTTGCAACTAATTTATTTGTTTATTTATTATTATTGTAATTATTAAAATAATTGAGGAACATTATAGTAAATTGTCATAGCCATACAAACCACTATCCTATTTAAAATTTGTGCCATAATTTAAAAATAATGATAGATATGTTATCGTAAAATACTGCTTGAAGGTATCCCTAATGACTGGCACTGTTTGAATTTCGCGTGAAAAGAACCTGATGATTATAAGGTCAACACTTCATCTTGTTATCGGGATCCAAAAAAAAAAAAAAAATTAAAACCCTAACTCCAGCTCAAAGGATAATTGATAAAGTTTTTTAGTTTCTGTCTAGCTGTTTAAGGGTCTTTGGTGGGTGTTTGCTGTCTATATCCTAGTGTAAAAGTTTATTTCTTGCAGTGTTAAATGTCCCAATTGCAATGGTTTTTTTTTTTTTTTTGGTTTTTTTTAATCTATTGAAAACATGTGTTTTTCTATATGTGTTGGATCATAAAGTTTAATTTCAGTTTAACGTTTATGTACAAACAATCCAATTTATCAGTTTTATCAAGTATCTATGTCCAAATTTTATTATAAAATCAAACTTTCAATTCCGATTGCAATAAATTTTTTTCAAGTATATATTTAGTGCAATGACATTACTTATGGCAAGATAACCTGAAAAATCAGGGATTGAATTCTTGCCCTTTCCCTCCTCATAAACTAATGCTCGTAACATATAAACCATTTCTAGTAAGCCAAAGAAAATTGTAATGATTTTTTTCTTTAATTGAAGAACTTTGTGGCTCAATGGTTCTATTCTTTTTCTTTTTCTGTCTAAATCTAATTCCAATTTGTCAATTCTATGAAGCATATGTATATGTCCCAATATTTATTATGAAAGTTAAACTTTTGATTTCAATTGCAATGACTTCTTTTGGTTTATTAAAGATATTAGTAGTTTAATAGTTCTATTCCGTTTTAGCTATGTACTTTCCAGGATTAGGTTGTGCTTTTGTGGTGAGCACAAAACTATATATATATATCATGACATTATAATGCAGGTGAATACCTTATTGTTAATGCTTTTATGCATAATACAACATATGCAATTTAATGATCCACAAAAATTTCTTCCATTAATGACATACTCTTCAAAATAATAAATAATTTATCTATTAAAGATAGAACATGTGGGTTTCAACAGTTTACCTCCAAAAATTATTCCTCTCATCTGTGCACAATTTGATATATAGCTCATTGAGATAGAATATGTCTCGACATGCGGAAGGTTTATCTATTAAAGCGTTTATCCACAATTAGGTGTGTGCAATGTCCACATAGGGACTGATGGGTTTTATTGAGGGGGAAAAATAGAATCAAACTTAACCGATTAAAAGAAAAAATTAATATTTTAGAAGCCAAATTTGGTCAGATCTGGTCAGATCGGAAATTGGGTTGAGCTCAAATGGATTGGACCCTTTTTTTGGACTCTAATACAAAAATAAATAAACTATATATTCATTCCATTAATTATTTTGGGTCAAGCCCAAATAGTTACATTGTTCAAAATACACTAGTGTGATTATAGTGAATTGCGATACAAAAAATAATACCTAATCTTAATACAAAAGAATATGTAAGTAACTGCATTGCATTAATCTACATACAAAAAATAAAGTAGAGCAATTTGCAGGCTCATGATTCACAATTGCTTTCCACCCTATAACTAACAATATACAAAAAACAAAATCTATACAAAAACCCCAAAAAATTAGATTGCAAAATTCCTAGAAAATGCAAATGCAGCAGGTTCATTAAAAAGAGTTGTAATTCACCTGCAGATTCAAGGAACAACACGTTATTTTAATTAGAATGATTATCAATGTTGTAACATAGAAGAATGTTACTTAATAAAGAAGAAAAAGTGGGCAGAGGAGACTCATGATGCTTATTTTTAGAAAGCATTTAGAATACAATCTCATTTGCTGGTAATAAAGAAATAGCCACCTAGTCAAATAAGTCAAGTGCTCTACCATATTTAAAAAATGTAGGGTGGAAGCATCATCACTGCCAAAAAAACACAGAACAAGAGGCTCATAATGAAGCATTTACAATTCACATCAAGAATGTAGTCACATTTTTTATGGTAGAACAAAAATAAAAGCCACCAAAGAAGCTTAAACATGTGTTCTTTAAAAATCATATAATCCTAGGGGTGGAAGCATCATCATTGCCTTTGTTCTATGTGTGTGCGCACACACACACATAATTACTGTAATAGCAACATAGACACACACACCTCAACCATTAAAAAAAGGCAATTCATGTCAGGTTGGTCACAGACACAGTAATAGCATTTTAAAAAAGAGGTAGGTGGTCAGGCAAGCAAATAACCTTAGCAATTAAATAGGCACATATTAGCAGAATCAATAATGGATAATACTAATAGAGTATTTATCATCAATGAGCAATTTAACTCAGCTAAAGAAGGGTCACTGCCCGCTAGTTCAAGATCTGTAAAGAAGAAAAAAAGATGAGAAATAAAATTTAATCAAGCATTGCATAAATATAATAAAAAAATACAAATAATTAAAGAAAAGTTTAAAACATGACCTTTTTCAGAAGACTCCAAATCCTTTAAAGTTTCTTCCACCCTTATTATTTAGTTTGGCATTCTAAGTCAATTTTATGTGCATATCAAAGTTCCACTATTTTTAGAGTTAATGAACTTTGAAAAACATCAAGAACTCTACCTTCAGTACTGAATGCAGACTCAAAAGCCATAATAGAAATAGGAACAACTAGAACATTTCTAGCCATACAAGACAGAATTGGGAACCTCTCAAAATTCAACTTCCACCATCTGAGGATATCAAAAGTTCCCTTATCTTCCACAATAGCATTACTAAGATAAAATTCAAGTTTAGATCATTTACTTCAACCCAAACCATAATCAAACTTATGCCTTTTAAATCTTTATTTCATTAAAAACAAAGTGTTTCCAAAAAGAAGTGATTGAGGTACAGAAACTATCTGGCTAGACTAAGTACCAACAATAGACTTAGAGGCAGAAGAGGTGCCATAAGTTGATAAATAATCATCAAATAACATATGGAGATTAAACTTCATGTTCAAATAAAAGGTGCTTCCTAACATTGCACCATATTTTTAATTCATAGAGAATTCAAAAAATTCAAGTTCATATCGAGGATCCAAGGATTGTAGCAAAAAAATAATAGAGTTCATTTTTCCTGGATCTCCCTAATATTTATCAAATTTCTATTTCATGTTATTACCCATGTTCTTAATAGACATATTAGAAGATGATTGCATCTTAATAAGAATGCAATTCAAATCAAAATGTTCATAAAAGAAGTTATTAGCAGTCATATAATTTGAACTAAAAGTTCTTAGTGTGATATTATAGAAAAGCTTTAGCATGTCAACCATTTGATCAACACACTGCCAGTCAAGAAAATCTGGAATATCATCCTTTAAATCATGTTTGAAAGAAGATTCAGTTTGTTCATATTTTTCAAAATTCCTCTCCAACAAACAAGTAGTTTTAAGCATTATGTAAGTGAAATTCCATCTAGTAAGAACATCAAGAGACAATAAGCATTTGGACTCAATCCTTAGCAGATCAAAAAGCTCTTTAAATTTCCTTAATCTAGCAGGTGAGTTTCTTATGTATCTAATAGACTCCCTTACTTTTTTAACCCATCATTCATAATTAGGTTCAAGATGTGAGCTATACACCTCATATGGAGAAATTTCAGTCTAACAGTAGAGGCACCCCAACTTAACATTTTCTTTCTAAAATACCCCAAAGCAGTGTCATTAAAGAATGCATTATCCATTGTGACTGAGAACACATTTCTAATCCCCCACTTAATTAAATAATTCTCTAACGACTCATAGATATATTCTCCCTTATAAGAGGTAATAAGGACCAAAGATATTATCTGTTTATGCAAATTCTACCCATCATCAATATAGTGAGCAGTCACACAAATATAATTGATTTTTAGAATTGATGTCCAAGAATCAATACTGATATTGATTCTTTAACCGTGTGACTTAAGGAAAATTTTAAGCTTACCCTCTCATTAGCAAAAAAGGTATAACAGTCCCTACTTATAGTCCACCTAGATAGTATCTTAAAGTGAGGACAAGCAACAAACATGAACTTTTTAAACCCATCCTCTTTTACAAATTTAAATGGCAATTCATCAGTAATTACCATTTGTGCAAGTGAATTTCTAATAGTATCTTACTCAAATTTCTAAGTCCATAAGATAATAAACTCAATATTTTCATGTGCACTCACCCCAATAGGTTGCAAAGTTAATAATGACTACCTAACATCCATAGAATATGGAATTTTCAAACCAATCAAGACATGGTTTCTTAATGATGAAGTGCCATATTTTTTAGAGTAAGCATTGCAGGCATAAGCACAATATATACATTTACCCTTGATGATAACACTAGACTCGCCCTTAATTCTCTCAAAGTAATTCCAAACTTTGGATTTCACTTTAATCTCCTTTTATTTTTTAGTAACAACTTGAGGCTGAGGCTAAATCTATGTCTGCTCAGTAGCAAGAACACTTGGGGATTTCACCACCACCTCAAGGTTTAAACCAATGGCATTCTTACTGCCATTGGTATTGGCCATCTCCATTAATGACATAAAATAGATAAAATAAAATAAAGAATCAGATCATAAGTTGAAAAAAATTGCACATCACAATCTCACATAAAAATAAAATGAAGTGACTGCTCACTACCTTTTGTTTGGCCCTAAAAATATATGGATCATGCTCAATCACCTTTTAATTGTTTTAATGAATAGGTCCGTGTAAGTCTAATTATAATTACATAAAAAATGGGTAGAGAACAATAATATAGTTTTATTGTTAGCTCAGGCTAACAATAGGGGCAAGAACATGTAAAGTCCCTTCTAACTTAGATGAAATGAAACAAACAAGAGTTAATTTCATCGGGATCAAAATATATAGACACTGGGTCTGATTAAAAGAGAGAATATGGTACTGTTGATTTGATAAAAATGTTGGAGAGAGCTTTTATAATTAAAACACTTTGGCTTTTATAAGCCCAAAGCCTAACTAAATAAGGAAACAACATAATTTAGAAATTTACCTAATCTACCTTAAGAAAATAAATCATAATAAAAACCTTCCTAAACTATAATGAGGCAACAATCCACACTTGGAAATTGAAGACCTTCTACTAATAACTTATACCTAATTTATTACCATAACCTTCACTCAAACAAATTTGTGGGCTTTCAAGAGTAGGCTAAGCCTACTGAGGCCTAAAGTAGGTCTATTAAAGGTTGTGGACTCATTGGAGTTTTGGATCATTTGATCCAATTCAAACCCTACCAAAAATAGTTAGATAAGTACAAACAATGCCCCCTAAAATCTAAGTTAAAAGCAGACTGTGAAGGAAGATTATGCCTATATAAGTTGCTCCAAATATTTTCGCTTGAACTACCGCTAGAATTTTTCTACCAATCTAAATTAATTTATTTTTTGATCATTGAACAAATTGAAATAAATTTGATATCCAAAAATTTTATGATTGATTAAAGCAATTGAGATGGAATTTAAGACCAAAATTTAATCGGTCTTATATTTCTTTGCACATCAATATGACACCAACATATATTAATTAAGATAAAAATATAAATGGGTATGTTCCTTAATCGGTCTAACACTTTAACCGATTAATAAACATGCAATCACCTTTTAATTGACATCAAAGATTTATAATCAATTAAAGAATAACTAATTGGTCTTCCCTCCTTTTTGCAATGTCATCTCCAAATATGGAAATAATTTTTATGTTCAAATAATTTTTACGAATATATATAAATATTTATAGAAAGAGCCTAGCTCTTTATTCGGCCCTAGGATTATTTATCATATGACTTATTCCACACACACACACACATACACATACACACACACACACACACACACACACACACACACACACACACACACACACACACACACACACACACACATATATATATATATATGTTGTTGGGAATTTTTAGGACTAAATTCCAAATTCACTCCCAAGATCCTCCTTAGCAGAATATTAAAGAACAGAGAAATAGAAAATACATAACATAAGAATTATAGTGGAAACTCTAAATTGGAGAAAAACCACTTTCGTAGTCAAAAGACAACCACTCTCAAATATTATATATATATATATATATATATATATATATATATATATATAGTTGGGAATTTCTAGGACTAAATTCCAAATTCCCTCTCAAAATCCTCCTTAGCAAAATATCAAAGAACAGATAAATAGAAATTATACAACACAATAATTATAGTGAAAACTCTAAATTAGAGAAAAACCACTTTCGTTGTCAAAAGACAACCCTAGAGAATTTTCATTATATGACAAATTATTATAATCACAACACTCTCAATATTTCTTCACACCTAAAAGAAAGAGAATTTCCCACACAATTTATCTAACTCAAAAAGCTTAACATAAAACTTTCTAACTCTTTATACTTTAGATACGTGATCCCAAAATTAACACTTCTTACAAAACATTACCCATTCCAACATTAGAGAAGTCAAATGCTCCATTTAATGAATTACATGCCTAAGAGCCTATTATATTTCTCTTCCATGGGATGATAAAAAATGAAGAAATAAAGCCATATTTGTAGCCTTCAAGTTCCCATTTCATATGTCAAACATTTCTTCATTCACCAAAATTAGGCCACGTAATTTTTCCATTCTTCATTCAAACAAGGTTAGGCACCTCCATCCTTGAAAATTTAGGAAGACACTGTCACAACCCAAAACAGGGGTCATGATCGGTACTAGGGAATGGGAATTCTTTTGAATCCAAAACCCGTAGCAAACCTTAAAATAAGTAAAACTTGCAATAATAATAATGACATAAATAAAATATTTTGCAGCGGAAACAAAATCATAAATAAAATAAAATAATAATCCACTAATAAAATTAAATGAACATCCTCATATCATATATAAATAATCTTTTAATACATATCTCAGTTCAAATATTTAAAATACATATTTCTTACAAATATAATACATAAATCTCACAACCGACCATAACTACTACAGTGTCTAGATTATAAAATAAACTTAGGTAAGCAGTTTACATAGTGAAGCCGGGGCGGAAGAAATCCGACGTATGGGTCTGCTACTGAGGTCTGAAGACGTAGACTCTCCTGAAAAATAATCAACGGAGGGGAGTCAGACCTCACTGAGTGATTTTTTATAATATATATACATGCATATCTAAATGACAATGCACACATTCAATAGTATATATATAATAAATATATATATATAGGCAAAATCACATAGATGCAGCAAAATCATCTTTATATAAATATTAAGAAATACATCCGTATATGAAGGATCAAATAGAACCCTAGAATATCGCAACCTCAACAGGGTTAGACAACACTCTAGCCATATAGGCTCACTTGTTCCAAATAATTTCACTTGTTCCATTTGGACAGTAGACTGGCCCCGAGACACTAAGTCAACAGAGCTCCAACAGTTTGACTGTCAGTGTGATTGGCCCCGAGACATTTGGTCAAATGAGTTCTAGCAATCACACTCTCCAATCATATCACACATCAAATCAAATCAATTCGAACATAATTCACAAATAGGTTAGTAATAAAGCCTAAATGCTATCGGCATACTGGTACTTACTTGGTCCTACTGCTGCCCACTAGGTAGCACGTTCGATTGATATCCTTCATTTAAAATAAATTCATACATTCATAAAATAAATGATGCATGATATTAAATAAAATAGTAACATAAACCATATATTTACTAGAAATATACCAAAAATAAACCAGGTATATTTTGAGTATATACACATCAAATAAATTCAATTTATTTACAAAATAAACTATAAATATACTTAAAAACATTTTAAGTATAAACTCATAGTAAAACATGCATATAATTTAAAATATACCAAAAATATACCAATCATATACCAAAAATAAACCTAAGCAATAATTAAATCATTTATGCATAATTTACTAAAATAAATCATACATTTCTAAAAACATGCATCCTAAACACGTATATATAAAATAACAACTCACTTTATTGCGCTCCTCGAGACGGGTCCGACGGGCCTGGTCCACTAGGCTTCGGTCTCGGCGCAACTAAACAAACAAATGATAACAGGAAATCAGAATAATTCTAATAGAAATTCTAAAGACTCAATTTAGAATCTTAGACACGAAATTGGAACAGGAATTCAACCGGACATCACATTTTACGAGAATTCTATCAAAAATTCTACAAAACCTCCCCTGTAAAACGGATATCTCTCTACTCAAAGAGTAGAGCCGGTCCTGCAAAGAAGCACACTTCAAGAATAAACACATAACACAATCCCTCGGTCGGACTTCAAACTACAATTCTACCAACCGAGGTTCACAATTCACGAAATAATACTGATCACATGAAAAATACCAAAAATGCCCTTCAATACTCAAAATATAACAATTTAGTTATTTAAACGCTAAAAATAATTATTTTACCGATAAATGCATAAAAACCCTAATTTAATAAAATATTATTAAAAATCGGTAATTCTCAATAAATTCATAAATATTGACCAAAATAAATTTTACAAATCCAAATTACATAATTAACCCTTAAACTTATTAAAAATCAATAAAAACTCATTTATTTAGAAAAATCGTATATTATATATAATTTAAAAATAATTTACGAAAAATAGTTTTAATTAGTTAAAAATACTAAATAATTTGTAGAAATCATTTTTATACCTTAAATAACTAGTAAAACCAATTTAATTATATTTTTAGCCAATTTAGTGTCAAATTACCAAAATACCCCTAGTTTCGTAAATTCACTATAAACGTTCAAAAATTCACCAAAAATAGTATAATTACTCAAAAATTAATTTCTCAACATATAATTCAATAATATCAATAAATATACTCAATTAACCAATAAATTTTAATAAAACACATAATTAAACTAATTTTCCCAAAATTACATAAACTAAATAAATTCAAAATAAATATATAAAATTCTCAAAAATTACAAATAAATTTATAAAATTCATTTCAACACCTATAAACACCATAAAACACAATTTCATAATTTAATTAATTAATTTTTGTAAATTAGAAAATATTAATAAAATAATCAAAAATTCACAAAAATCAAAATAATTTCCAAAAATTCCAAAAAAATTCATAGAGCTAGATTAAGCTACTAGGATTAATGTTTGTGAAGGAAGATTGCATGAATCATTCAAATCGAAGCTCAAAAGAATTGAAAACCCTAAATGGCCAAAAATAAAAACTAGCTAAAAACCTTACCAAATCGAGTTTTAAGCTAAAAAGAAGCTTGGAATCGTCTTCTATGGAGTCTAGGGAGTTCAACAGCACCAGAATCACAGGATTTGGTGGCCGAAAACGTGAGAGAGGAAGAAAAGGCCAACTTTCAACCAAAACACCAACTTCCACTTCACCGACGCCCGAGGGGACGTCAATAGGCGGCGGAGCTACTGCAGGAAGGAGGTGGCATGCCGAGAAGTACAGTGACAGTAGGTGGCCAGCGTTGCGCAGTGGATGGGGGAAGAGGGACGTCGGGAGCTTAAGGTTAGGGATGATGGCACATTATGTAAATAAACCAAACTTTTGTTTTTTTGTATATATATATAACTTTAATTATTATAATATATTATTATTATATTCAAACTATTTTTACACCACAAGTTAAAATAATAATATCTATATACATATACATATATATAACACTCATTAATTTATTAAAACTATATAATATAGGTTTAATTAAAATAAACCCTACCTTTGTTAAATGTGTGTGTGTGTGTATATATATATATATATATATATATATATATATGTATGTATATTAATACGATAATTAAAATCGTGCATGGACTCATGCAAATTCACTAAACTGGTTAAAATAATTAATATTTAATTATTCACGTTTTAATTTTTCCGAAAATAAAATTTCCGAAAAAATTTTACGTAAATATTTTAAAATAATATAAAATAATTAAAAAATGACTTTAATAAATAACAAACTCATTAAATAATCATATATATATATATATATAAATTATTAACACTACATATCCCAATGCAGTTTAAAATTATTTGAAAACTCGGGATATTACAGTCTTCCCCCCTTACAAGAATTCGTCCCCGAATTCTAGAAAAGAATAAATACAAGATCAAGAAGGGAAGAGATACGGGTAAGAAACTCGCATCTCAGCTTCAGTCTCCCACGTATACTCCTCAACTCTGTTGCTACACCATAGAACCTTGACCATCGAAATCTGTTTCGACTGCAACTGTCGAACTTGAAAATCAACAATCGCCATAGGTTCTTCCACAAATGTCAGATCTTCGTTCACTTCTACATTGTCGGGCTGCAACACATATGAAGGGTCTGAGACATACTTCCTCAGCATCGAGATATGAAATACCGGATGCACTTGAGACATACTCGGAGGCAAAGCCAATCGATATGCAACAATGCCAACTCTTTCCAAAATTTAGAACTGTCTGATATATCTCGATGCTAACTTACTTTTTCTGCCAAATCTCATCACACCCTTCATCGGAGAAACCTTCAGAAAAATAAAGTCTCCAACCTAAAATTCTACATCTCTGTGCCTAGGATCCGCATAGCTCTTCTGCCTGTTAACTGCGGTCTCTAATTTATGCTTAATCATGGCAACTTTCTCTACAACATCCTGAACCATCTCAGGTCCAGTCAAAGCTCTCTCACCAATCTCATCCCAACTCAGAAGGGATCTACACTTTCTTCCATACAACGCCTCATATGGTGCCATCCCAATATTGCTATGGTAGCTGTTATTATATGCAAAATCTACGAGTGGCAAATGATCATCCCAGCTACGTCCCAAATCCAAAACACACATTCTTAACATATCTTCCAGTGTCTGGATCATCCTCTCAAACTGACCATTTGTCTAAGGATGAAAAACAGTACTAAAATCCAACCTAGTGCCCATCGCTTCCTGCAACTTCTGCCAAAAATGAGAGGTAAATATTGAACCTCTGTTTGACACAATGGACACAAGTACTTCATAAAGGCACACAATATGCTTCACATATAGCTTTGCCAATCTAGCTATATAATAGGTGGCTTTCACAAGCAAGAAATATGCAGACTTGGTCAACCTGTCTACAATCACCCAGATGGAATTGTATCCATCCTTAGAATGAGGTAAACCAACCATAAAATCCATAGCTATCTTTTCCCACTTCCACTCGGGAATAGGAAGAGGCTGAAGCATCCTAGAAGGCTTCTGATGTTCAACTTTCACTTGCTGACACGTCAAGCACTTGGCACCATAATCAGCGACATCCTTCTTCAGTCCATCCCACCAGTACAAGTCTCTGATACTGTGGTACATCTTAATGACACCCGGATGTACGCTATAAGCTGTAGAATGTGCTTCCTCTAGGATCTCTTCTCTCAAATTATCCACATCAGGAACACATAATCTACCATTGATCCACAACACACCATCATCATTGAGTGTGAAATCTATGGACTTTCATGCTCGAACATTCTCTGTAAGCTCTTCTAGAATAGGATCATAACAAGTTTTTCCTGCAAACCACCATGTAATACAACACCTTTGTCGACAAAACCAAACTCGCTAATAAAATTCCACTATTCATGAATTCATATTCATGTGAATAATAACTCCACAAAACTTTAAGATCCACCACCAAAAAGTACATTAAGAACCATAGCTCTAATACCAATTGTTGGAAATTTCCAGGACTAAATTCCAAATTCCCTCCTAAGATCCTCCTTAGTAGAATATTAAATAACAAAGAAATAGAAAATACACAACACATTAATTATAATGGAAACTCCAAATCAGTGAAAACCACTTTCGTTGTCAAAAGACAACCTGAGAGAATTTTCACTATGTGACAAATTATTACAATCACAACACTCTCAATATTTCTTCACACCCAAAAGAAGTATAATTACACCAAAGAGAATTTCTCACACAAATTCTCTAACTCAAAAAACTTAACATAAAACTTTCTCACTCTTTTTACTTTGGATACATGATCCTAAAATTAACACTCCTTATAAAGTATTACCCATTCCCACATTAGAGGAGCCAAATGCTCCATCTAATGAATTACATGCTTAAGGGCCTATTATATTTTTCTTCCATGGGATGATTAACAATGAAGAAATGAGGCCATATTTATAACCTTTAAGTTCCTATTTCATATGCCAAACATTTCTTCATTCTCCAAAATTAGGGCACCTAATTTTCCTATTCTTCATTCAAACAAGGTTAGACACCTCCATCATTGACAATTTGGGAAGATGCATTCTATGACTTTTCTTCTAAATGAGGCACCTCCTATTTTAACTAATAAAACCAATATTATTTTTAATTAACCATAACATATATATATGGTCATGGATTGTTGCACGGCCAATGTTATGAAAATTGCAATAGTGCAATTAATTATGGTCAACTTGTCCCCTTCTTCGGTCATAGCCAGGGCATTTAAAAAAAATGAAAGATCACTTGCATGACTAAATAGTTCCATCCACTAAAAAATTATTATGAACGAATAGAATAGTGTTATTAAGATAACATTTCTATGACCGATTAACACTTTCATAGCCATGCATGAACGAATAGTGATAGGCACTTTTTTTCCCTCTTAAATGGCCATATGATTGATCAATAGTGATTATAGGGTCCATTTGCATGCAAACATCTTAAATCCCTCACATTACAACTTTTTTATGGCTGATGAACAAAAATCCACTAACATATATATATATATATATATATATATATTATTATTATTATTATTTTCCATGGACACCTCTTCATTTGGACTAAAACTTCCAAAAAACCATACATATTTTACCATGACCACTCAATTATATTTTGGTCCTTTTTCCCTTAATTTTGGATCAGCCTTTGATCAATTTTACTAGCTCTTTTTATATATAGATATATAACTAGAACTGTGGCCGATCAAACCTCTTTGCCAATTAATGGAATTCTCATGGAAATTTTTAACTTTAAAACCTTTTAAGGCCGATTTAATGAGCATGTTAATTCTTTATTTATATTTCAATCGGCCATGAACTAATTTTGAAGGGCTAGCATTGTACCTTTCACTTGACATGTTGATCTTCTTTGTATCTCGTTATCTTGTGCACATCAAAGTCAAAAAATGATTCTTCAATAGGACTCCCTTCTTTGTACATCCTCTTAGTTATGCCCCCTTGCACTTCATAAAGTAATTGGTTACACGACTTTTTCTTTCTTACTTTGTCACTTGAACTTGAGGTTCCTTTGACTTAAACTTCTTAAAAATTTTGATTTTAGGCTTATATGTTTGCCACTATCTTAAAGCTCTTAGTTTGAATGTCTTAGAATTTGATTGAATATCTTTATATTGATCTTTTGCTCCTCCTTTTAGATGTTAGAAGGCTTCATTGCAAGTTGAGGAAGTGACTACCTCTATAATTGCCTCATTAGGAACTTTAACTTCAAGGTGAGACTGACTCATCAGACTAGGGGTGGGCCTAAAATGCATACTAATTTTTTTAAGATAACCTTTGAAAGAGGTCAATTGGTCTTATGTGGCCCAAATTCACATTAATAAGGTGGTGAATCCATTTGGAATCTTTTGTTTAGATTTATTTCAAGATCAAGTATCCCTAATTTTTTGACCCTACCATAATCATTAGAATTTTGATCAAACTTAAAAGGCCTAAACTCATAATGATAAGGTAATGAAGCCTTATTCATCTCATCAAGTTTAATAAGAGCCTCATTTTTTCTCACTAAATCATATTGATCAGAGGTAAAGTTAGTACCTAATCTCAAAGAATTTTGATCAATTTAGTTGTCCTTTATCATTTACTAACTTACTTATGGCCTTTTAAAAATTTGGAAATTGCCATATTGCAAGTTTGAGGATCCTCCTTTTTAACCTTCATAGCTTTGTCTATGATCCTCTACAATTGGTCTTCCTTTAAGGTTGGATAACAAATGATGTACATTCATATTAATTCATCCAAGTGCCTTTTCAACTTTCTTTAAATTGCTTTAGAGCTTTCAATGAATGACATGAGCATTTTAGACATTTGACCAATTGCATCTATGAACCTGGAATGGTTCTCTCTTGAAACTTCATCTCTTAAGAGCCCTATATTTCCAACCTTTTATCATCTTGTTTATACAAGCATACAAGGGTCCCATCGGACATGCCAAAAAGATTTTTAGCCCAAAAAATATATGGATCAGGCTCAATCACCTTTTGATTTTTTTTTTAATGAATGAGTCCATGTGAGCCTGATTACAATTACATAGAAGAAATGAGTAGAGAACAATGATATGGTTTTATTGTTACCTTAAGGTGACAATAGGGGCAAGAACAGGTAAAGTCCCTTCTAACTTGGACAAAATGAATCAAACAATAGTTGGTTTCATTGGGAAACCTAATCATCGGGATCAAAATATATAGACACTAGGTCTAAAAAAAAGAATATTGTATTGTTGATTTCATAAATATGTTGGAGAGAGCTTTTACAATGCAAACACTTTGGCTTTTATAAGCTTAAAACCCTACTAAACAAGGAAACAACATAATTTAGAAACATACCTAATCTATCTTAAGGAAATAAATCATAATAAAAACCTTCCTAAACTACAATAAGACAACAATCCACACTTGGAAATATAAGACCTTCTACTAATAACTTATACCTAATTTATTACCATAACCTTCATTCAAACAAATTTGTTGGCTTTCAAGAGTAGGACAGGCCTATTAAGGCATGGACTAAGTCTGTTAAAGGCTACAGACTCATTGGAGCTTTGGACTATTTGAGCCAGTCTAAACTCTGCCAAAAATATTTAGACAGGTACAAACACCTTTATATTACTGCTAAGGCAATATTGGGAATTTGTGATTGTAGTGAGTCAGTGACTACTTGCACCCCTTTTATTTGGAAAGTTATAAAGTTATAACTGACTTTGTAAAAGCTTATGCTTCCATCCCCTTATTTTTGTTATAACTTTAAGCTTTCACCACTAGGAATTTTAAAACATTAGATACATACACAAGACAAAACAAAAAAAAAAGTTATTTGCACATTATTAAAATAAATCAAAACTCTTAAATAAACAACTATGAACAAAAATAAGACATAGATAATTTGTGAACAAAAATAACACACAAAATCTAATAATCTTTTCAAAAATTAAACACATTTAATCTAAAAATTATTTTACAATACATAGATACAAAAAAAAAGTGATAAAAAATAAAAACTATTTTTTATCATATGAAATAAAATATTTTTTCAACTAAAGATTAAAACAATTATAGATCTATAAATTGAAACCTTTTTTGTTTACATGCATGTTACACACATGAACAAAAATGTTCAAAAATTAATAATTTTTCACAAATAATTACAAAAAATTATCATCCAGCATAGATCTATATAATATAACATATATAATGCAAAACGTTTTACACAAATAAAACAAATTTCCAAAAAATTAAAATTTATCATAAAGAAATGCAAAACAATTATCATCAAGCATAGATCTAAACATATAACATATATATGACAAAAAAAATTAAACATATTAAAAAATTTTAAAAAATAAAAATTTATCAAAAAAGTACAAAAAAAAATGATCATTGAGCATAGATTTTTACACTATAACATATATACAACAAAAAATTTTCCACAGATAAAAACAATTTCAAAAAATAAAAAAATTTCACAAATAATTACAAAACAATTTATCATTGACCATAGATCTATAAATATAACATTAATCAAAGAGTATATTTTTCACAAATTAATATATATATACTCATGTACTATATTTTTAAAAATATAAACTATATTTTTATAAAAATGAATTTTTATTCAAATAACCAAAAAATTATGAAATATCAAAAACCCAACACAAGAAGAACCAGATCTTTAATATATTACCATTAATAAACAGATCGCCAATGACGATCAGATAAAAAAATCACTGTGATTTCAAAAATATGAAAGGAGACTGAAATAGAGATTGAGAGAGTAGAGAAGAGAAAGATGAATATAAAGAGGTTCTAGGGTTTCTGAAAGGTTCAGAAGAGACAAAAAGGTTAGAGAAGTAGAAAAGATGTTCTGTTAAGAAGAGAAAGAATAGAGGAAAAGAGAAGACTCTATAAGAAAGGTAAGAGAAGAGAAGTGAAAAATGAAGGGAACTAGGATTTTATGCATATATAGGATTTGTTGCATCGTTGGTACCATAACTTTGGGCCATATTTCACTTTGGTATCAAAATTTTAATTTTTTTCATTTTAGTCCCAAAAATTCTATTTTTGTTTCAAATTGAAATACCTCAAACATAACTGATCAAATTTAACTTATGTAGTAGTCGGAATAAACATATTTTTAGTATATTTACCTTGTTAATATCTTGTTAAATAGTTTAATTATCTTGTTGGCCCTATAAAACAAAATTTACTTATGGGTTTCATAAAATAAAATTTTAGCAAAATTTATTTTATGGAGCTCACAAAGTAATTAGGTCGCTTAATGGGATGTTTACATGATAAATATACTAAAAATATACTTATTTTAACTATCATATATGTTAAATTTGATCAGATATGTTTAAGATACTTTAACTTAAAATAAAATTAGAAATTTTGGGACCAAAAAAGAAAAAAATTAAAAATTTAGTATTAAAGTGAAACATAACCCAAAAAATTAAATGACTTTATTTAGAATTAAGGATATATATATATCCTAATTCTAAACAAAATCATTTTATTAAAGGGAGAATATCGAAAATTTGGATGGATCAGTGAATAAAATAACTCCCTCGATCTGTAAACCAAAATTTGAATATTTCTTTAATCCTCATTTTAACTGAATCACCACTCCACTTAACTGCTAAAACAAAGCAATTATCAAATCAAGTCGGTATGAAAAATCGAATTCAGGCGGTTTTTGCTGGCCCTATCCATAATTGACTTAAACATATTCATCTTACCCTAAAAAGGTACATAGATTTTGGCGGTTTATTATCATGCAAAAACATGAAGATATGATACAAGTACTTTTTTTTTTTTGGTCAAAGATACAAGTTCATTGGGACAAATAAAAAAGTGTGCATTTATATATATATATATATATATGCCCAACCGGAGCAATTCTCAAATTGAATCGGTTCAAAAAATCGGATTCAGCTAGTTCTTGCTCGCCCCTATCCATAATTGACTTAAACATATTCATCTTACCCTACAAGGTAGATAGACTTTAGCGGTTTATTATCATGCAAGAACATGAAGATATGATTACCTTTTTTTTTTTTTTTTGGGTCAAAGATACAAGTACATTGGGACAAACAAAAACGTGTGTATATATACATAGACACGTAGTGGCCGTGTGTATATATACATAGACAAGTAGTGGCCGCTGACGCAAACCGCTACATGATAATTTTTTTTTAAATTGGACAAAACAAAAAAGTATATATATATATATAAAAGATACAAGTAGTGGTCAGTCAAGCAAACCGCTGCATGATAATTTTTTAAAAATTACTTGTTTGGCGCAAATGCAGCCACTACGGTGAAATATTAATTGAGAGAACATTTTTGGAAGGAATAATGAATTCATAAATTTTATAAATTACCAGAAATTTTAATTAAGTTCTAAAAAAAATTTTTTTATTGAGTTTTAAAAGTATTTAAAATGTTCTACGTAAGTTTACTTTTATTATATCAAACGGAATGAATTGATATGATAATTATATCTCATCCAATGAATTGATATATATAGTCAATTCATCAATAATACTGAACTTATAAATCTTATAAATTATCAAAATTTTCAATTAAAGTCTAAAAAAAAATTTTTGAATGAAATTTTGATTAGATTAAAAATAAAATTTATTATTTGATTTTTTTATTCATTTTTTAGTCAATTAATAATTAATGATAAATTCATGTGATATAAATTTTGTTAAATAATTAGTTTAATAATAAAAATATATTTTGTAAATTTAAGGGGCAAATAATATAGGAAAAATAGTGTTATTTATTCTCAATTATAGGCCGATTTTTTTAAAAAATTTCATCTTCTAATTTGTATCAATTAGGATAGTTCATTTTTCTATTTCTTTCAATTTAATCTAACTTTCAATTGACATGTGTAATTATTGATGGGAAAAGGAGATCAAAATGGCTCCATTTTTTATCAAGACCAAAATAATAATTAAAAAAAGGTAAAAAATGAATTGAACTGAAAAAAAAAAGTCAAAATTGAACTTAACCAAATAAGGGTCAAAATTGAATTAAACAGAACCAAACTGGTTTCGATTCAATCGGTCTGACTATTTTTTACAATTTTAAACCAGTTAGATTTATGTAATTTTGCACTATATTAATAATATTTATGAGATCTATTGTTGCTTTTTTATATTTATTTTATTTATTAATTTTTTTAGAAAATCAACCAAACCAATTTTCTAAAATGAATTTAAATACATTCTAGTTTGAATTTTTTGATATTAAATAATTTTATTAAAATTTTTAAATATTTAAATATTTAAAATTGATATTGTTGAATTATTTTTAAATATTAGTGATAAACCAATCAAAACGAACCGTAAACACTCATATAATTTAAAATAATTTAAAAATTCAATTTGGTTTCATTTAATTATATTTTTTAATAAAAATAAAAAAATAAGGATTCAATTGAAATTTTAGATAACTTATAGGACTAATGGATTTAATATCATTGATGAGTTGACTGCACACATCAGTTCATTGGGTGAAGTCTAATTGTCACGTCAGTCTATTCCATTTCAGATAACGAAAATAAACTAACGTAAAATATTTTAAATGCTTATAGGATTCAATAAAAAAAATATCTTTTTAGAACTTAATTGAATATATATATATATATATATATATATATATATATATATATATATATATATATATATATATATATATATATATATATATATAATGGTATTTTTACCATAAAATATTACTTCAATAATAAAATTATTTTATTTAGCATTGATGTAACTATTTAATTTTTTTTAGAAAATATTATATATTTATTTAAAAAATTATTAAATTATTCTTTATAATATAAAATTTATTGGTTTTATATTTACCTTATAAATAATTTTACTATTAGCCATTCATTTTATTTTTAATATTATTTTATACCTTGCATATAAATTCATCTTAATTTTTGAGGCTTATATTTGCGAACCTCACCAACGGCAAGCAAGGCCTCCAAAAATTGGCGGGCAGTTACAGCTGAACCGCTCGCCATGAATTATTGTCATACCGGATGGCACAACCCGTCATCTCCATGCGATCATTAACGGGTGATTTTTCCCTTGACATGGATCTTTGATGTGGAGATAAGGCGCAAACTATGTTATTTAAATAAGGGACTCCAGAGAACAACTACTCGCTACCATAAGATGTGGGGTTTAGCTTTCAAAACATTAACAAAGAGGAGCCCATATAAAGTTCCGGTGCCTATATATAAGTAATGGGTTTAATGCAACATTGGTAATATAACTGTAGCTAATATTTTATTTTGATATCAAATTTTTAATTTTTTCTTTTTGATTTTAAAAGTTTTATTTTTATTTTAAGTTAAAATACCTCAAACGTATTCTATCAAGTTTAGCATACATAACAATCAAAATAAGTATATTTTTAATATATTCACAGTATGAACATCTCATTAAGCGGCATAATCATTTTGTGGGCTCCATAAAATAAAATTTACTAAAATTTTATTTTTGAGTAGCAAATTTTATTTTATAAGACCCACAAGTAAATTTTATTTTATGAGACTAACAAAACAATTAGACTGTTTAATGAAATACTTATAAGATAAATATACTAAAAAAATATTTATTCCGGTTGTAACGTATGTTAAATTTGATCGGATGTGTTCGAGATACTTCAATTTGAAATAAAAATAAAATTTTAGGAACTAAAAAGAAAAAAATTAAAAATTCGATATTCAAAGTAAAACATGATCCAAAGTTATAATATTAATGATGTAACAAACCCATATAATAATTTATGGATGTTGCTCTGAAGATGATTCAGCTATCTGTATCAAACTGTACAAAAGTTTATTCAAATCATGGAGCCATGCATGCGACCGACAAGCTTTTTGCCAATTTAGTGTTAAAAAGAAAAAAATAGTTTCCCAATTTAGGGTGGTTTTTAAACTGTAGGCGACGAGGTTAAACGTGCACCTAAGTGTTTGGCGACTATGGCACTGTGTGAGGTCAGGGCCCACTAGAAAATACAAAATGGACTTGGAGCTTAAAATGGAGATGGAGTCACCACCTGAATAAAAGTCGAGACATATTATACAATAACTGGATTCCACGGAGATTCCCATAAGCTGTCATTAGATATCAGATTCGAAAACTAGGTATGGGCTTTTAGAATGCCCACCCAACATTGCAGTAGGCCTCCATGTGTGTTTCGTATTTTATTATCTTTGATTATTAAATTATTTCCTTATTTTAACTTGGATTGCACTCATTTTCAATTTTATATTTTAGTTCAAGTTTGCACATTAATTCAATTGCATGCTTATAGCCCAATATACATCACAAATAAAACAAATAATAATAAAAATTTACAACCATACATTCCAGATAAATAGGGAAAGAGATTAAGGATTACAACATTTGGTGCAAATAAATGGAAAATAAACCGTAAATTAACAAAAAATAAACGAAAAGTAAACTAATTAATTATACAAATAAAACCTATCAAGAACAAATTAATGGAAAACTTATTTAGTGATTAAAAATCATCAAATATTCCCTGCAACAAATACAAGTTAATCCTAGCTCACAAGACAACAACATTATTTACAAAATAATTGCAAAATGATACTTAAAAAGAAATAGAGATGCAAATACAAAATAATCCACAAAAATCACAATAATTATCATATAGCAACAACATTGAATAACATAATAATAATGCATAAAATCAAAAAATAATAAAACAACACAGAAATCATGCAAAATAAGCAAAATAGACATGAAGAATCAAAACAGAAATATACAGGTTCTGATCAGGCGGCGATGCCTCTTCAAAGAGGCATCACCTCCTGACCAGTAGGCAATTTCAAGTCGCCTCAACACAAAGGGGTGACGGCTCTATTAAGAGGCGTTGCCTCTTCAACAAAGGCAGAAATAAGCTACATTTCTGTCACGACCCAAAACAGGGGCCATGACCAGCGCTAGGGAACGGGAATTGTTTCGAATCCGGAACCCGTAGCAAGACTAAAAATAAAATAAAACATGCAATAGAAATAATAATAACAACACATTTAAGTAAAATATTATGCAGCGGAATAAAATCATAAATATCAAAACAATATTTACACCAAATGAAATTAAATCAAATCCTCATCTCATATATATAAATAAACTTTTAATACAAATCCAGTGTCTGTATAATACAACATCTTTTAACAATTTTACGACTACTGCAGTGTCTAGATCATAAAATAAAACTCAAGTAAGCAGTTTACATAAAGAAGCCAGAGCGGAAGAAATCCGGCGTACATGCCTGCTACTGAGGTCTGAAGATGATGACTCTCCTGAAAAATAGTCAACGGAGGGGAGTCAAACCTCACTGAGTGAATTACTATAATATATATACATGCATACTAAATGACAATGCATATAGTCAACATTATATATATATATAATAAGTATATATATACAAGCAAATACACACAGATGCAATAAAATCATTTTATATGTTTTTACTGAAATCACAGCTTATGAAGGATCAAATAGAGCCCTAGAAAATCGCAACCTCAAAACAGTGTTAGACAACACTCTAGCCATACAGGCTCACTTATTCCAAATATATTCACTTATTCCATTTGGACAGTAGACTGGCCCCGAGACACTAAGTCAACCGAGCTCCAGCAGTCTGACTGTTAGTGTGATTGGCCCCGAGACACTTAGTCAACCGAGCTCCAGCAATCACACTCCCAAATCATATCACACATCAGATAAATCAAATCCAATCAATATCCTCAAATGGTTAGTAATATAACCTAAATGTTATAAGCGTACCGGTACATACTTGGTCATAGTGTTGCCCACTAGGTAGCATTTTCTATTGATATCCTTCATTGAAACATAAAACATTCATTCATAAAAATAAATGATGCAT
This sequence comes from Mallotus nudiflorus, assembly GCA_947683625.1. Classification (NCBI taxonomy): domain Eukaryota; kingdom Viridiplantae; phylum Streptophyta; class Magnoliopsida; order Malpighiales; family Euphorbiaceae; genus Mallotus; species Mallotus nudiflorus. Next base: position 1,059,198 of record CANTUR010000486.1, read on the forward strand.
GAATTTAAATATGATAGCAACAATAACCATATATATACTAGAAATATACCAAAAGTAAACCAGATATATTTCGAGTATATATATACGTTAAATAAATCCAATTAAATTACAAAATAAAGTAGAAATACATTTGAAAACATTTTAAACATAATTCGTTAATAAAACATGCATATAGTTTAAAATATACCAATAATAAACCAAAAATAAACCAAAAGTAAACTAAAAATAAACTTAAATACTAATTGAATTATTTATGCATTATTAATCAAAATAAAACATACATTTCTAAATCATGCACCCTAAAGCATATATATATAAAATAGTAACTCATAATTAGTGCGCTCCTCGAGATGGGTCCAATGGGCCTGGTCCACTAGGCCTCGGTCTCGGCGCAACTAAACAAACAAAAATGACAGGAATCAAAACAAATCTAATGGAAACTCCTAAAAACTCAATCTAGATTACTAGACACAGAATTAAATCAGAATCCGACCGGACATCACGTTTTACGAGAATTCTATAAAAAATCTGGCAGAATCTCCCCTGTAAAACGTACATCTCTCTACTCAAAGAGTAGAGCCGGCCCTGCAAAGAAACACACTTCAAAAAATAGGCACAGAATCACAACCAAAATCCCTCGGTCAAACTTCAAACTAAAACTCACCGACCGAGGTCCACAATCACAGAACAATACAGAAATATCGAAAATACCCTTATATCATAGAAATACATTTAATAAGTAGAAATTACGTATTTAACCCTAAAACACAGTAAAAACCGATAAAACTCATTTATTTAGAAAAATCGTATATTATATATATAATTGAAAATAATTTACAAAAAATAATTTTAATTAATTAAAAATACTAAATAATTTTTAGAAATCATTTTTATACCTTAAATAACTATTAAAACCAATTTAATTACATTTTTAGCCAATTTAGGGTAAAATTACCAAAATACCCCTATATATATAAATATACTAAAATTAATCCAAAAATTCACAAAAAATAATATAATTGAAAAAAAATTAATTTTATCAACATAAATCTCAATAATATCAACAAAAAAACTCAATTAACTAATTAATTTCAATTAAAAACACAATTAACCCTATTTTTTTAAAATTACATAAACTAATTAAATTCAAAATAAATACATAGAAATTCATAAAAATTCCAAATAAATTTCTATAATTCATTTCAACACCTATATTTATCATAAAACACAATTTCATAATTTAATTAATTAATTTTTGAAAATTAGAAAATAATAATAAAATATTCAAAAATACCCAAAAATCAAAATAATTTCCAAAAATTCTAAAAGAATTCACACATGAAGATTAAGCTAAGGGGAACAATATTTGTGAAGAATTTTTCATGAATCAATCAATTGAAGCTCAAAAAAATTCGAAAACCCTAATAGGCCGAAATTGCAAAATCGAAACCTAGGCAAATCTATACCATTTTAAGTGAAACAAAGCTTAGTATCACACTCACCGGAGCTCAAGGAGAAGAAAGAGACTGGTGGTGTCGAAAACGGTGGTCGGAATCACGTCGATCGACGTTAGCTTCAACTTTCGGCTTTCCGGTAAAAAACGAGCTTCCCAACGCCGGAAACAGCTACAGTAGGTGGCGGGGAAGGCTGAGGAGGGAGGTGGCACGCCGGGAGGCACACTGACGGCAAGGGAAGAGCTTGATAGACGGCGGTGATGGTGGTAGGGCGTGCGTCGGGTTGAAGAAGGAGACGATGGCAAGAACGTGAATAAATCAAACATTATTTTTTTGATAAATATTATATGTGTATATATATATATATATATATACTTTATATTATTTTAATATAAAATATTATATGGGCAATAAATATTCACCACACACATAATTTAATATTTTAATAATTTATACACTAAAGAAAAATAATTAAATAATATTAAAACTAAATAATAAATAATAAAAATTAGGGTAATTAATTAAACCCTATTTTAATTTAAATATATACACATATATACACTCTATTTAGTACTTTAAAAATATATATGAGTTCATGCAAATTTGTAAAATTATTTAAAATAATGAATATTAAATTATTTACGTATTAATTTCCCCAAAAATAACATTCTTAGGAAAATTTTACGTAAAACACTTAAAATAATATAAAATAATTAAAATAAGTTTTAAATAAATATCAACTCGTAAAAATATCATAATTATATATAAAATTATTAACACTGCATATTCCGATGCAGTATAAAAATATTTAAAAACACGAAATATTATAATTTCTTACTCTAAGAAATTCAAATATTCATGCAAATAAATAGAAATAGATACAAATATACTAAGATAAATAATCAATACTCAATATCTCATGTAATCATGCTTCATAAATGACTTGAAACGGGTGATAAAATTCAAGAAAACAAGCAAAAAGGGAATCAATAAAAAATTTTAATAGAATAAAATGACTCAAAGCTTAAAGACAAAGGGTTCTCACTGTTTAGGATGAGCTGATGCTCTTAACTAAACCCTCAGAGCTTGGTTGATTAACTTGGGTGCTTGGAATGCAAAAGAAACCTTCCTTTTTCTGAAGAAATGAAATCCTTTTTCCCAAAGTCCCTCCTTTTACCTCTTCTTCCTCTCTTCTTTTCTTTCTTTTCTCTCTTTTTTATCTATTTATTTTTCAGCTCCAAAAACATTCTTAGTCCAAGAGTTCCCCTAAAAGTCATTTTCTCTTTCTTCTCTTTTTCCTTTTAAACCTTTCCCACTTTTCTTTTCCATATTTCTCAAAAACTCACTCTCACCCTCTTCATCCTTCTTCCTTATTCCCTAGGCTTTTTTCCCTTCTTTTCCTTGCTTTTCTCCTTTTTTTATGTCTAAAAATGCCCAAACCCAAAGCAGATGAGCTTCTAATTACTGCCATTAATGCCATTTAATGTTGTAGAGGTTGGGTATGAAGAGGCGCTGCCTCTTTGATGAGGTGTTGCTTCACCAATGCCTAAGGAAAAGAGGCAATGCCTCTTCGTTAACGCGACACCCCTTCATTGAGGTGATCGTCTCTTCACCCAGGCTAGGTCTGGGCTTAGCAGGCTAAGAGGCGATGAGCCTGGGCTTTGGCTTATTGTTTGGGCTTGAGTTTAGTGTTTTAGGCTTAGAGGCTTTGTGTTTGGGCTTCTGAGTCCATTTTTAAGAGGTTTCGAGCTTTCGTTGCATTTCAAACTCGTACTTTCTCATCATTAGGCTTTTGTTGTGGGCGAATAAAATTGAACAGTTTGCCCCCTTGATTTTTTTAAAAATTGAATTTTCAAAAATAATTTTTTAAAAAAGCAATATACACACAAAATAGAAAAGGATAAGAATGACATACCTAACCTTTGAGTTTCACTCGGGCCGTCAATCTTAGGAATTCAAACCCAAGAGGTCAAACTTTAATTTTCTAAAACATAATCATAATCCTTAGATTTTTTTGGCCTGATCAGCCACTCGTTATAAATTTATCATGAATCTCGAGCATAGCCAAATCTTTACTCAGTAGAAAGAGATGAAACATAATCGTATTCCTCGAGTATGGCCCGATCAGATACTTATAATAAATTTATCGCAAATCTCAAGTATTGCTCAATCTTCACTTAGTAGAAAGAGATGAAATGTAACTGTATTCCTTGAGCATGGCCTAATCAAGTACTCATTATAAATTTATTGTGAATACCGAGAATGGCTCAATCTTCACTCAGTAAAAGAAAATGCACTTTGGGAATTTAGACCCAAGCAGACACCTCATGCAATGCACACTTTAGGGATTTAAATCCGACTAGATGCTTTTTCTTTTACGCACTTTAAGAATTTAAATCCAACCAAATGTTTCTTCTTTTGCACATTTTGGGGATTCAAACCAGACGTTTCTTCTTTGATGATGCTTCCATTAGTATGTTTTCAATTTCCAAACATTGATTTTGGGGTACACCTAAACAGTGAAGTAAAAATTTTTCTTTTTTTATATACTTCTGATGGGCTATAGGTCAACTTGTGTTCTTTTTCATCAGATGGACTCTACCTTCTATCTTTCCTTTTCTTCCAATCTTTCCCTTTTTCCTCAACATATAAATTCTCCCTTTCTTTTTTAAAAATCACTTTCACCTTTTGCTTTTTAGATTCTCTTTTCTTTTCTTTCTTAAAATTCTCTTTTCTTCTCTTTTATTCTTCAAATATTTTATTATCATGGACACTGCATAGACCCCGCATTTACCATCATAGGACCCAGTAGCACCTATAGTGGATCCTTCGTGGAGTTTTAAGCTTAATGTTGGAGACAAGATCCCCCTTTTTATGGACGTGCGATCCTACATTTACAGATTAGCCACGGGAGAGGTTAGTACCTGATTTCTTCAATTTTTCCAGAAATAATATTAGGTTATTGTTCGTGAATTTATATTTATCAATTTAACAAAAAAATTTATTGAGTGAAAATAAAAAATTTTAAATTACTTTGTTAGATCCTTGACACAAAGAGTCATTGCCTCTTCGATGAGGCAATCGCCTCTTTTTAAAGAGGAGTCTGCCTCATTGCATCGAGGCACTCACAGGGAGGAAATCACCTTATGTTTGCCTCTTTGATAGAGGTTTGAGTAGAATTGAATTCATTTACAATTCAAATAATAATTTCACTCCTTGTTTTACTCTTATAACTTGATGCTCACACCCTCAAGGGTGCTAAAAACTTTAATGGTGCACGTATCTGGTATGATGAGCTCACTGACATGGTGAGGACTCAAATTCATGATACAGGGTATTTCGACTTTATCCTAGCACTGCTTGTGCAGTAAGGCACACGGACTACTAACCTTGATATGCTTTGATAGAGAGATGGTCTGACACCACTTACATATTTCACCTTTCATTTAGGGAGTTTACACTTGACCCGATGGCTTTTGTTGCAGTCACTAGCATAGTCTACATAGGGAATTTAGTCCTTTCAATGCTAGCCTCCACCAGCTATCTCTAAACTACCTCACTTTCATCGAGCGTCTACTTAGCATGGTCCTAAACATGAAAAGGACCCACATAGTGAAGCTCAATTCCATCAGGAGCTTCTATACTTGTGCCAGAGTTAAGGTTGCTTTCATACCTCGACAGATCTATCAGATAGTGTGTGCATTTTTAGTTCGCTTATTAAGTTCCACTTTATTTATAAATATTATTAAATCCATAGACCTGAGTTTCCTTATGCCCCTGTGAGATATAGATTTGGTGGCCACATACAACTGGGGTAGCTATGCTGATGTTCACATCCATCACAAGCGATTGAACACTCTTACACATGATGAAGTAGGTACCTATAAACAAGATTATAGTTAGCAATGCATTTGCCAATCAAATTCATTCACTTATCTATTTTTTCTCACAGTTGCACCCAGACTTATGGGGTCCCCAGGTTGGATGGTCTTAGGCCATAATTTCCTTGATTCCATATGGAAGAGAGTACTACTCTAAGGGCCTGACTACAAAGTATGGTATCTCAGTAAGAGAGTCCACTAGTGGTGCATGGGTGCTCGAGTGAGATGACCACTGCTTGCTCCTCCCTGACACATTTTTTGGGCACATGAGTTAAAGGGGGATGAGCTTGACTAAGCCTTGGTGGGAGATGATGCTGCTAATTACTGTGAGAGGAGGAAGTCTTGCCACATTGATTTCACCTGAGCTCTTCTCATATAGAGAGTGCCCTTACTTGTACCTGCACTTTAGGTAAACATATAATTCAATTAAGCACATATTTTACACTCATGCTTGTGGATATTGTTTCTTGATTTTGTTTTCATTCTCAGGCACTAGCTAGGATATCAGCTCCTCGTCCTAGGCCTACCACCCAGAAGAGGCCTCATTAGTGCCCTCGTATCATACCCAGTGGTGAGTGTTCCTCTTCTGGTGCACCACCTACTGTGGAGCCTTCTAAATCTCGATTCCAAATAGTAACTAGTAGGCTTGCTGCTACCCTTGACTTACTGACCTACTACTGGGAGCTTTCAGAAAAGCGCTCTCATCAATTTTTAACACTAGACATGACTTTAGAGCCAGTATTTTCGTCGGAGACCACTACACATGTGAGTTCCTTTCTTTTAAAGTCTTGTTCTTAAGCTCGACTTAAGACATGGTTAGTTTTAATAAATATATTAATTATGCAGATACCTCAAGATTAGGGAGAGTATATGTACAGGGTGATCGAGGCCCATCCAGACCTCCTAATGCAAATGATGTAGTAGTGGAAGATAAAAGAAACTACACTTTATTTCTACATGTATGCATGCTTTCATGATTCTTACCTCTCATTGTGTCTTGATAGGACTGAGATGAGGCTGGTTAAGCCAGGATCACTGCCCTTGAGCATCAGCTTATTGCTCACTAGGTCGAGGGTGATGAGGAAGAGGAGGCTGCTGATGAGCAGGCCAAGAATATCAAGGATAAGGATGGAACTGATCTTGTTGATGCTTCCATGGATAACCCTGCTGACAAGGGAACTGATGAGTCTGGGGACGAAGAGTAGAGGGGATACCTTAGATGATTTGTTAGTATAACATTATTTTAATTGGAGATATGTTTGATGCTTCACACCTGTTGCTTTATTAGTATCTGAACTGACTTTTATTTTAGCATTTTCATATTTTACATTGAATGACCAAGTACAACATTTAAATTCAAATTCTGGTAAAATTTTGAATCAATCATTAGATTTTTTATTAGTGAATAACTCTTCTTCTGATTTTGCATGTACAATTTAACCACTTTGCAGCAATATAAAAATTAGCTCCTTTTGTTTAGGTAACACCTTTTAGTGAAGAGGCAATAAGGAATTTCCTTTTTACATAGAGGCATTGCCTGATAGTAGAGACAAATTCCTCTACAGGTTCAGTTTGTAGCTATAAAAATTCTAAAATCTTCTCCAAAATCCCTAATTCCCAGTCAAGGGAATTCCCCTCATTCTTGCTATCTTGACAGCACCTTACCCCTCCTCCAATATGACTGAAAAAAGCTTGAAACAACTATAACCAATTATGAAAAATCTAAATAGCAACTCATAGGCTATATTAGAACTATTTAGCTATCTATCTTCTTATCTATATATGCTAGGAAGATCAATTTCCTATTTCTCCATGTTCTTACTCAATTTTAGGATTCTCAGAAGCTTGTCTTTTGGTTTAACATAATGGAACTCTGCCCCCTGCTAGAGGAATTTAAAGCTATCCTAGGTTCTCAAATGGATTTTGCTTGTTAGATTATAATTCCTTCAGTTAAAACTCCAGATTTACACACTATCCAGTACCAAATGGCTAGGCTATTCAACATATCCCCTCAGTCTTCTCTTCACTATGTATTTGATAATGAAGTTATGATAAGCCCTTTTCTCGAAACTATTGTGATTATAGATAACAACGAGGTTCACTGGCCTTAAATGATTGCCCTTTGTCTATATGCTCAGTTTCTATTAGTTTCCCCTTCTGGCAACTGTGACCTAAAGATTCTCCACATTCTAAACCAGTGGAAGTTGGCCTGAACCCTTTTTCTCTCTTTCTGGCAAAAACTATCATTAGTCTTGACAATTTCTCTAAAACTAGGCGATTCTCTAGGAGTCCCTTTCTACTAGAGGTGAGCTTCTTTTCTCTTTTATCCTTTTATACTTTTCTATCACTTTTACCCCTTCATCATCCTTACAGGCTTGGTTGCAAGAAAAATAGAGATTGCTCAAACCTCCTAGAGACATCACGCACTACAGGGCTAAGCATTATCATACTATGAAACTCCACCCCATCCTAGAGGATATTTAGAGCTAATTGTCTAGATTCCTTGACACTCTGATTCAGTGGATGTGCCCATAGTGGAGTTTATAGCATGTGTCCATTTGGTCATACACCTATTGTATCCCCTTGGCAGGTCTTCATTCGCCACTTCTATAATCCAGCTCGACTTTATAAGCAATATAGGTAGAAATAATAGATCATGGATCTAGTGCATAAATTTGAGATAGGGCTCCTTTCTCAGAATTTTTTGAACAACTTAATTGTTTCTTTGGCTCGTGGAATCATTCAGAGGTTCATTGACTACGATGGAGATCAATCTACTGATGACCAATACAAAGCATTAATTTAGTTATGACAGAGAAGGATGAATTTACAAGAAATAAAAGAATAAGAGCTTTGCAGGTATCAAGTGCATGGCGTATTCAAAAAAGAAGCAAACAAAACTAGTTTATGAAATTTAGTCTTTTATTTGCTTTCTTTGTTGGATGGAGTTTCCTTTCTAGTTAAACAGCGTGTAATAAGCATTTAATACAATGTTCAACAATAATAAAGGTAATCCAATCCATTTAATTTAAGCATAAAATGACTATACATTTTACTTCTTACATTTCTCCTGTCATTAATTGACTTGCCCTTATAAGTTTTTCAACTAACTATTTTCCTCTCCTTTACTCTCCTTTTACATGTCCTTTACTTTTGCTTGGATTGCCGTTTCAAGTTTTCAGTCTAGTAGGAATTTTTACTTTTTTATTTTATTAGCTCTAACTTTTGGCCTAGGCAACCTCTTTTGAGATGTTTTCTTAGCAAGACTTTATAGAAAGTATTTCTTAAATTTATCTAAGTTAATGGGCTCTCTGAACTCATTCCATTCTAAATCAGATAGAATAAAAGTACCCTTGGAAAATAGATTATTTACTTAATATGGACTTTCCTAGTTTCGCTTGAACTTCCTATATGGATCAATTATGATTGGCCTAGTGAGTTTCAAGACCAAGTCACCCTCTTTGTTCTTGTCTGGCTTAATCTTCTTGTTTATAAGCCCGACTATAAGCACCTAGTTTTGGGATGATGGAGTGTGGATGTGATAGAGAACTCCAATGATAAAAATATTATAAATAGATATTTAACACTTGAAGTTTGAAACTTCAAAAGCCTAAATGAATTTTCAAAAGAACTTAATTGGTTTTTTTTAAAAGGACTTAATTTGTAAAATTTTATTTCTTTTAGGGTCTTTCTGTAATTAAAAGTAAAGAAATCAAAATCATGTAATTCTGTTCAGAATTACATAATTCCGATCGGAATTACATAAAATTGATTAGAATTATGCAATTCCAATCAGAATTACATAAAACCGATTAAAATTATGTAATTTCGATCAAAATTACATAATTCCAATCAGAATTATATAATCTCGATCGGGATTATGTTGTTCTGATCATGTAACATTTGTGTTTTTTGGTTTTTCAGTAAATAAAAAATTATTTTTTTGATTTTTAATTGGTCAAATGATGTGATTAATCCCTTTGCTAGGATTTATCTAAATTTTTTTAGGAAATTAAAAGTCTTTATTTAACCAAAATTTTATCTTTATGAATAGAAGAAGTGACAGTAAGATACATGACTTTTAGTTAGGGTTTTCCTATATAAACCCAACTCAACTCTCTTGTGACGTGGGCCTTCTTCTTCTTTTCTTTATGGAGGGGTGGACACAACTGTTTACTCTAAAAAAGCTTTTACAAAGTAGAGTAGATTGACAAAAACGAAAAAAAAATCTTTTTGGCGTACTGTTCTTTTAAGAAGAAGCAGTAGAACTTTTGGGAAGGGAAAATCAAGCATTGAAGATCTATTTTAAAAAACAACGGTGATTCATACCACTCTGAGGAGCAAATCAATACTGCATCCATTAAATTATCTATTTTTTTCTATTTCATTTGATTTTTATTATTTTATTTGGTTTCTTTTTTTATTTTAATTCTTAATCTTGTTTAGTTTCTAATCCTTATTTATTCTGCTTTGTGATGATGGATGGGTGACATAAACTCATTGCGGAGATCAAAACCAAACCAATCTATGAAGATGCAAGGAATGCCATTGATATAATTTAGTTTGTTTGTTTTTTGTTTGTTTTACTATATTATTTTTTTATTTTTTTATGGTTGTTTATTATTTGTTTTGTTTTATGTAGTAATTTTACGATATTGATTGTAATAACTCCATTAGTGGGATCATAATAAAATCTTTAGTCATGTGTTTATTTACAATTGATTAATAAATTAGGTTTGTTTGGCAAAGTTTTAATTAAAATTAATGGTGGTTGTAGTAAATTTAAGTTGCATATAATTTAATTAGGGTTAGAGATCATTGAATGCATGATTAATGTAGTTTTATTTATTATATAGTTTAGTTCATTATTTTCATGTTTTGTTATTCTTTTGATTTATGCATTTTAATTAATTGTTTGTTTAATTATTTTAGTGTTATATTTGATTTGTTAATTTTTATGATTTTTATATTATGTTTCATTGTGTTTGCTTTAAGCTCATGATTTTAGGTTTTTTAGGTTTAATAATTAGATTCACCTTTTCTTTAATAGGTTTACTAAATTAGGTTTAATTAATTAAAATTGATTTTAGACACATAATTAATTAGATTTTAGGCTAGAGATAACTTAGACTCATTTAGTTAATTAGATATATGCTCACTTTAGTTTAATTTAATTAATTTAGATTTAGCCCATTAAATTAAAGTCCTTTTCTATAATTTGTAGAATTAGACTCATTTTATAATTAAAATAAGTAGACTTAGGTTCATTAATTAAAATTGAGTATAAATTAGGCTTGTTAGTCTTTAGGCTCATTTGTAAATTAAAACATATAGATTTAGCCCATTTAATTAAAATCAATATAGATTATACTAAGTTATGAATTATGATCTAAACATGCAAAATGTTTGACAATTTTATCCTAACTTTTAAATTTTAATAAAATATTTTAATTCAACCAATTATTAATACAAATAATTATTTATTTGAAATTAAATAAAATACAGACACAATAGTAAAAGAATTAAATTTACTATTGAGAAATTGTTAAATTCATAAATAATTTTCAATTATAACAATTTTAGATATTAAAGTTATTTTTACTGTAAATATTATTACTTTCGATAATTTACATTTAGTTATTTCATAATTATATATTTGAAAGTAGTTAAAATATCTAACTTTACAATATAAAGAATATATATAAACATGCACACATTATAATTTTTTAAAATTTATTAAAACAATGGTAAATTATAATTTAAAAGTTTATCACATGTAAATTTAATTTTTTTAATGATCATTTCAACACTTTTTATTTAATTTTGATCAAATGATTTTAAATTTAAATATCTTTTTCAAAATTAAAAATGGGATAAAATTGCCAAAAGTTGCAAACATTTGAATTTTTTTATGCCAATATACCTATATGGAGTTCACAATATAAAGGGTAAAATTGAGATTTTATGGATACTACATCAGCATTTTTTGTTTAATTTTTATCAAATGTTTATTTGTACTAAAATTGTCAACAATTGATGAAATGAAGACATTTTTGTTAAAATTAAAAATTTGGAATAAAATTACAAAATGCTGCAAAAGTTTAAATTTTTATACCAATGAGCCTTAAAAAATTACTTTTCAAGGATTTAATAGAAATTTTTAGAATAACTAATGCAATTTGTAAAATTCAGTAGCTAAACTAACACTAATATAACCCTTTCTTTTTAAAAAAAAAAAAACTAAATTAGTACAACTTTTAAGAAATAGAATATAATTAAAAATTGGATTAAATTTAAAATAAAATTCATCAATTTTCCTTTTAAAAAACAACATAAAGGATTTATTTTTTTTCATAAAAAGGTAAAAGACCCTCTATTCTAAGCATGTGTGTGCAAGGTTATACATGGTTGTGTTAAAAAAATAGAAATTTCAAAAAAAAAAAAAGAAAAAAGGATAAAAGAGGTTAGGAGCAGAATAGGAATTTGAACAAAAAAATTTTATCGTGGAGCGAACTGTTACATGAATCTTGGTCCATAAAATTATGCATGGACATCCATTTTTCTCTGTTTCAAATTTCTTTGATGTGATAAATTCTCCATTAGTCACTTGAAATTTGAATTTTGTTTTTATGCAGATGGTTTACTTGAAAAGAATAATGCTTTGTTATTATGGCAACTATTTTTCAAATAGCTAATAAAGGAGTAATTAAGACAGCAATCTTTTTAAAGAGTAATTTCAAATATAAAGTTCGAATTATGAAAATTTATTTTCACTTAATTTTTAAAAAAATAATTATCGCTTAATGTACAGTCCATCAATATAAATCATTTCTCTATTAATTAAAAAAAATATTTCAATTGTTATACCTTGATAATCATATTTATAGTTTTATGCTGTAAATGTCCTATATAATATGAAAATGCCATTATTGGAATATCCCACATGGATTAATCAATAATAAGTAATATTTTAATTTATTTATAATAATATGTTTAGGTCTTTAAGTTGTTCAAATTGCCAAGCTCAAGAGCTTGTAACCAAGCGGCACAATAAGTTAGCATTTGATAAGCCATAGTATTTTTTTTTTCCTGAAAAATTCTTTATTACACTTAATGTAATACACTCAACGATTAAATATAAATAATAAAATATATATTTTAATTTTATTGATCAAATATTTTACACTTAACTTATGTTGCATTCATCTAACTATAAAATATATTATATTTAATGTCGACGAGAATTTTCTTTTTATTTTTAAATTAACTTTTTGATATTCAGTAACTTATATATTTTTAAATTAACTTTTTGATATTCAGTAACTTATATATTTTTAAATTAACTCTCATATCGTTATGAAATTTAACAATAAATTTCGGACCTTATAATTCCATTACAGAATATAAAGTCCAATGAAACTTCAAACGTTAAGGCTGCAATTCAATCATAAACAAGAAATGCGTCCCTTCGCAACATAGTTTATATTCCATTCTAGCAAGCTGAACCATTGATATCAGGAATTCAAAACTATCTGCTGACAAAGAAAGATAACATTATGCCCCAGCCGCATACATTCTTCTTCATGTTTCAAATGCTTTCAGAATGAACCAAAGCCTAAACAACCCTTGTGACCCTGCCGTGACACAGAAACCACCTCAATGGTCAATATAAAAAATTTAACACAATTTGTTTTTGTCACTTGCGTACATCACTTTTGAATTCCTATAAATGTTAGTTGCAAAGGGATTAGATATTTTGAGGCCAAGCACAAGATTCGATGATTCCCACTCCATCATTTGATTTCCAAAAATCAATTATTAATGGTTGTCAAAATATACCGCAATAATAAATAGTTAAGTTAGAGTCACAATACTAGTAAGGTGGTTTGCGCAAAAACAAAAGCAGTGGAATGATAATATATGCACAACACAACAATTCATCATGGTTTTTTCAATTCGGGGGGCACAAAGCATGCATATATGATGCGGTGAATATCAGTTGATAAATTTGAAAATATGCAGGTCAAAAGGGAAACGATATTTCAACTATCTGCTCCCCTGTTCTACCAAATATTTGCAGTTCCTTCAACAGCAATGATATATAGCTCGCTATTGAAAGAGAAATTCTGTAACTAATGGAGTATTAGAAAGGGGTGAATAGGCCTGTCAAGATCAGTAACGACCAGAACTAAATAGTTGTTAATCAACCAATACTCAAACACAATCAATGTTCAAACGATATTAAAACTCAAATGTTATTTAGTCAAATGTTATCCAGAAATTAATTTCAAAAGAAGCCTCAAAGTTACCTTAAAAGCACATCGATTGCATGTTTTGGCAGTGGTTCATCATTTGAACCACTTACATCACTTGTGTCTCCTTCATCACTTTCTTTGTCAAGTAATACTAGGCTCTCCACACAGCTATACAAACAAGATTCTCCATATTTAGAAAGAGCCAAGAGAGTCTTAACCAGTTGGCCGTTTAGCTTCTGTGAAACTAACATTCCATCATGAAATCTTAGTAATTATCCATTACTCCTAAATCCCACCACCTTTGAACATCCTCTCCAATGTTTGCCCACAGTTGCTAACTTCACCCACGATTCGACTGCACCATATTCTTTCATTACCCATATATCAGACTCATAAGTGTGATAACCATATTGAAAAACAACAGCAATTTGCAATTCCCCCAACTGATAAACAGATAAATTTGATCCGTAAACTTCTGCTATGCATTCTGGCAATGAAATCTCATGAAAAATCTCATCATTCACATCAAACACCATAACTATATTCATACGTTTATTATCATTTTTCTGGGTAGCTATCCAATATATTGAACCATTCACAGCAACAGCTCTAGTGGCAAAGTCAATAACAACGTGTTCAGGAGTTATCTGAGTGATATCTTTCCAAGAATTCAAATTAAGCGAGTAAAGCTCAGCCCTGATGTTAGTCACACGAGGTTAATAATTTGGGCTCTGAATTCTCAACACTTTGTAATCATGGGATCTTGAAGCATAACCGAAGCCAAAAAAATACAAGACATTATAAAAAGCATCTGCAATATGGAAATCGGGAAGTGATATTGATTTTCTAACAAAAGGGTTACACAGGACGACCTTGCAAACATAGTTCTTATAATAAGAGAAACAAATTACCCGTTGCATGAACCCTCAAACCGATACGTATTATAGAAGCCGAGGGTTCCTTGGAAATGCATGTACTTAAGAAAATCTTGATTGTCAAAATAGTGATTAGTGTTAGGATTTGAGGAGGAAAGAATTGTTTTGTGAAGGTGGGCATTGATGAAACTGGGGTTTCTGATAAGAGAGTACCATAACTTGCAGACGCAGCTGCATTGCAAAATGGATCTCACAGGCAAACTGCACAAGATTTCTGCTATGATTTCTTCCGGCATGTTAAGGAAACAGAAATCAATTTCTGATATTTTGCTTCCCATGTATAAAGAGTTGACTATATAATATTCTCTGCTTAATTATAGGGATAGCTTCTATGTATATATCAATCAATGATATGTATTAATACTGTAATTAACTCATTGTATCAATATAATTATGTGCCTCTCCATTGCACAAATGTAAAGAGGTATTCAGCATACTCATTCTTTCATATGCTATCAAAGCTGAATGACTGATAGTCCTTCTCGATCCAACTCCAAACAAACAAAACCAACCATGGCCTCATCTCCCATAACACCTAGCATAGACTCCACTTCAAGCAGCGCAAATACAACCCTACTGCAAGCTGCCTCAAACTCAAAAACAAATCAAAGTGTGAATGTTACACTCCCAACCATCAACATCAAACTTGAAAGTGGGAATTACCCATCATGGGCTTCCTATGTCCATGATGCCCTTGAAGCCTTTAATCTAGAAACCTACGTTGACAAAGATGACTTTCAACTAGAAAAATATGTAGCTGCAACAGAGGGTGACCCTCAATCCAGAATATCTTCTATGGAAGAAGCAAGACAAACTAATTCTTCTTTGGATTCGAGGCACCCTATCCGATATAGCCGCAAGTTACATTATCAACATCCCTCAATCCAGAATATCTTCTATGGAAGAAGCAAGACAAACTAATTCTTCTTTGGATTCGAGGCACCCTATCCGATATAGCCGCAAGTTACATTATCAACATTCCCTCTTCACGCCAAGCATGGATCAAACTTGAAAATGTCTTCAGACCTCAATTGGATTCAATAATCATGACACTCAGGTATCAACTTTCTTCAATACAACAAGGAACTCTTACCTGTATGAAGAATGTGAATAAAAAGCAAACTCTTGCAAATCAGCTAGCCTCCACAAACAACCCTATCTCAGATTGCGAGTTGATCGCGCATATAGTCAATGGTCTTGACTCAAGGTATGCCTCTATTGGAACAGCTGTTAAAGTGCAACTTGCTAATGGAACATTGTCCGTTGATGCAGTTTTAAGCCTTCTAATGGATGAAGAAGCTCAACAACAAATCAGCCATCAACAACTCCACATTCACTCTGTTAATATTGCCCAAAAATAGTCTGGACAACATCAAGGTTCCCAACGACACTCAACAGACTTTTAGAAGAGGTGGCAGACTCAATCATCAAAATCGCAACCACCTAGGTGGTCGGTTCCAAGGCCAAAATTCTAGCAGCTATCAAGCACGAAATAAGGACCTGATAACCTCTCAGATTTGTGACAAAAAGGGACATTCTGCCAGCACTTGTTGGGAATGATTCAACCATGCATTTGCCTCTGAAAAGCCAAATAAAGTTGCAGCAATGATAGCGTCTCCACCCACCTCGACTGACCCATCATGGTACTTTGATTCTGGTGTAGCGACACACATCACTTCTGATTTAAACAATCTCTCTACTCACTCCAACTACAATGGAGAGGATCAAATTCAAGTTGGCGATGGTGAGCTTTTACCCATCTCTCATGTTGGTAAATGGCATTCTTTCATCACAAAATAAACTCTTCCATCTTAAAAATTTATTACATGTGCCAAAAATCACAAAAAATCTGTTCTGTCCAAATTTGCACATGTTAACAATGTTGCTTTACAATTTAACCCAAATGATTGTGTTGTTAAGGACATGCAGGGAAAGGAGCTTCTTTAGGGAACACTTGATCATGGACTCTACAAGGTAAAGGGTGACAAATCCTCATCTTCTCATACCCAACTCACCTCTGTCGTACCTTCACATCATCATTTAGAACGTCTCTTCAAGGGTGGCACAATCATCTTGGTCACCCCAATGAGAAAATTGTTCGCAAATCAGTTTCTCTCTTTCAATTACCTGTCTCTTCAAATAAATAATTCTCCATTTGTATTGCTTGTCAGTTAGGCAAAAGTCATAGATTTCATTTACCTAGCTCTCATATGTCAGCTTCGAAACCTTTTGAACTAGTGTTTAGTGATGTTTGGGGACCTGCCCCATTACTTCTTTAAATAACAATTATTATATTGTGCAATTTTTCAATGACAACACAAAGTTCATATGCTGTATTTCATGTCTGCAAAAAATCAAGTCTTTAACTTATTCCATCACTTCAATACCATGGTAGAAAGACAATTTGGTTTTAAAGTGAAAAAGGCTCAAACTGATTAGGGTGGCAAATATCGCTCTCTTACTAGCTTTTTTTCCAAACTTGAAATTTTATATTAACACACATGTCCTCATGCCCATGAATAAAATGGAGTCCCATAAAGACGACATAAGGACATAGTGCCAAAGGCTTATCTTTATTAGCTCATGCTACACTGCCTTTAAAATTTTGGGAACAAGCCTTTGGCACTGCAGTATACCTCATCAACTGTACAATCACACCCACTCTGCAAAGCCAATCCCCATATTAATTGCTTTGCAATAGACACCCTGATTATAAATTTTAAAAACCTTTGGTTGTTTATGTTTTCCATTTTTGCGTCCGTACAATCAACACAAATTGGATTTTCATCCTAAACCATGCATTTTCCTAGGCTATAACAGCAAACACAAAGGTTATTTATGCTATCATGTTTCCTCCACTCGCATGTACATTGCACGACATGTAGTCTTTGATGAAGCAACTTTTCCTTACTCTTCCATTACATCATAGCATACCTCCAACCAACTCATCACTACCAATAACACTTTGTCTTTCTCTTTAAGCCTTCTCCATAATGCAAGTACAACTCCTATGCCATCCTCCTTTTCCACATCCTTTAGAATATGTCCATCATTAGATGATCCTAGTTTTGCTTTCCCACCTATGTCAAACTCATCCTCTCCTCTTAGTCAAAATGCCCCTTATCCAATGTCACCCTCCTTGCAGTCATCATTAGTGTCCCTATGTGAAGCAACCCTAGCATCACCTCTTCAATACTTGAGACTTGCTCCTAACTCCACACACCCCATGGTCACTAGAGCCCAAACAAGATCACTTAAACCCAAAGCTCTCTTAGCAAAAAAAATATCCTATCTTTCTAGTCGAACCCACTTACTATACATAAGCCATCAAGGATCCCATGTGGAAAGATGATATGCATAGTGAACTTAATGCCTTTCACCATAATGCCACTTGGATTCTTGTTCCTCGCCTTTCTAATGCCAACATTATTAGATGTAAATGGGTGTTCCGGATCAAACATCGACCTGATGGGTCAATTAACAGGTATAAGGCCCGACTTGTAGCCAAAGGCTTCAATCAACGGTCAAGAATTGATTTTTTTTAAAACTTTCTCACCTGTAGTTAAACCCACAACTATCCGTTTGGTTTTATCTTTGGTTGTTTCACAGGGCTGGCCTATTTGTCAACTTGATGTAAATAATGCATTTCTTCATGGTAATCTTTCAAAACAAGTTTATATGAACCAATCCCCTGGCTTTAAAGATAGTACTAACCCTGATCATGTTTGTCTTTTAAAAAAAGCCATTTATGGTCTCAAACAATCTCTACGTGCTTGGTTTCACAAACTATGATTTTCTCTTAAAGCAAGGCTTTTAAAGTTGTTCTTCTAATTCATCTATTTTTGTCTACTACAAGGTTGATTCAATCACATACATGTTGGTTTATGTTGACAATCTTGTTCTCACTGGTAGTTGTTTACTTACATGGCTCATTTCACTGTTACTCTCAACTTAACCTTCTCTTTAAAAGATTTGGGTCGACTCAGTTATTTCTTAGGGATTAAAGTTATCTCATGCTCAAATGGCTGGCTTCTCTCTCAGTCTAAGTATATATTAGATATGCTGACTAAACTGCACATGGATGGTTAAAAACCTATCTCCACTCCTACAGTACCTTACTCCCAACTCTCTAAGTCTAGTGTCGCTATGGATGATCCTTATCTCTATCATAGTATTGTTGGTCCCTTGCAGTATGCCACCATCACTCGCCCTGACATTTCATATGTTGTCAATTAAGTTTGCCAATTTATGCACTCCCCCACTACTAATAATTGGCAAGCAGTCAAGCGTATCTTACACTACTTAAAAGGCACTCATCATTATGGCCTTTTTATTGACCCATCTTCAAATCACACTCTTACTGCATATTCTGACATTGATTGGGCCGGTGACCCTAACACTTGTAATTCTATTGAAGGATATTGTTTATATATTGGTGACAATTTAATAAGCTAGTCTTCTTGTAAACAACAATCAGTTACTCGATCCAATACTGAAGCAAAATACAAGTCCATGGCTGTCGCAACAACTGAAATCATTTGGGTCCAACAATTGCTTCATGAGCTTTGCATCTCTCTCCAAAGTCCTCTAGTTTTGTATTATGATAATCTGTCTGCTACTTACATGACTATCAATCTGGTTTTTCACAAATGCTCTAAACACATCCGTATTGATTTTCACTTTATTCGTGGAAAGATAGAACAAGGAAATCCTTGTGTTCTTTATGTTCCTTCTAGTTATCAAATTGCTAATATTATAACCAAAGCTCTTCCCAAGCACCATTTTTGTGTCTTCCTATCCAAACTATGCATTCAACCCATGCTCAATTTGCGAGGGCGTGTTAAGGAAATAGAAATCAATTCTTGATATTTTGCTTCCCATGTATAAATAGTTGACTATATAATATTCTCTGCTTAATTTTAGGGATAGTTCCTATGTATATATCAATCAACAATATGTATTGATTCTATAATTAACTCATTGTATCAATATAAATAAATGTGTGCCTCTCCATTGCACAAATGTAACAGAGGAATTAATCATACTCATTCTTTCATACGACAAACATTCTGACTTGTTGGTCTCTTTACTTCTCATCGGTTTTTCTTTTGTTGCTTCCAAACTTTTCATTTGGTCCTCTATAGCTATAGTCAGAGCTTTTAGTTCACTCTGTTTTTATTTTGTTTAAAAAGAAAAGGGTAGATTCTTACTACACTATGTGTATTATACTAAGATAGAATTTATAACATATCAAGTATGTGATTTATACTTGATAAATAAAAATGAGATACATATTTTTATGTTACAAATTCTACCATTGAATGTAATATATTGGGTGTATGTAAGAATTTACCAAACAATATTTTTATCATTAAATTGAAAAAAAAAAACTATATGCAGTTAACATTAAAATAAAACAATCATTTCAAACAATTCAAATAAAACAAAAGCTAACAATAACATGAATGAAGTGGCCCCACTAGTTATATGTAATGCATTTGTATCAAATGTGGGAAGAGTGGTCCCTATTCTTTTGATTTTACAACAGACAACGCTAAACTAAAACGAGTTATGTTTTTAAGTAAAAACTCAATGTTCACACCAACCCAAACTCAGTAAAAAAAAAAGAAAGAAAAAGTAAAGAGAAAGAACTCAATTTGTAGATCTGAGCCTCTTTTTCTGTTTCTTATTTAGTTCGATCTCTCAATTTTTTTGGGTTGTAAACAGCATCTTTAAATGATTTTAGATTGGCAGATGGATTAAAATGTGGCATGTCGCCAGTTCTTGCTATGAGTTAATGAATTTTGGCTTTTTTCAAAAGAAAAATTTTCAGCTGCATGCACCATTATGCTGAGTATTTTGGCTATGGATAAGTATTTTGGTTGGAAAAAAAAAAAAGCACCACGAATTTCGGTATTTAAAAAATAATAAAGACCATCGGTGCAATTATCTAAGAAAGTTTGCGACAATTGAATGGAAGATAACAACGGCTACTCAAAAAGATTGACTCTCCTTTAACAGCAAATGCGATGAAATAGGAGTAGCAGTCGAAGCATGGGCAGTAGCAGCAGTAAAAAGTAGTAGTGGAGGTGTAATTTTTCGAGTAATCACAGAGAAATGGAACAACGGAGGTGGTGGTGATGGTAGCTTTCTGGGAATTTGGTGAGTTTGTGGTAGTTTATCAACAGTTGCATCGGGACGGCGACTTTTATTGCTATCACGGAGAAAATATGGAATAATAGAAGAAGAAGAAGAATAGAAGGCGGTAGTGGTGATGGAGATATATTGCAGAATCTAAGTAAAGCAACGGAGGTTAAAAAACTAATCCAAGGAGATTCTACATTAATTTTTTTTTTTTTTGTCATTTTACTTTATTTTGATTGTCATTATATCAATATGCATCTTATAATTTATTGGTAATTATTAATTAAATACATTTTACTTTTTAAAAAATTAAATAATAATAGAACACACCTTAAAATTTTTATACATTTACTAATTATATCCAATTTTTTAAACTTTAAAATATTCAAAATATGAATTAGTAAAATTTTAAATTTTTTGTTTTTTTCAAGAATTAATATTCCATTTAAAAGTAAATAAAAATAAAAATTTAAAATATAGAAAAAATATATTTTTTAGATTTTTGTACATAAATCTAAATTAAAATAATCTATTACTTTTAAAATTAAAAGGTAAAAATTTAAGCTCCAACTATTTAATTTTTTTTATGATTAAAAAGTGCTCATATATATAGTTAAATAATTATTTTTGTGGTTTTAAAAATTATTAACTTGATTTTAAAATATATAAAAAGTATGTAAGTAAAAATAGAAGATTGAAAACATAAAAAAAAATTTAACAATTGGTAAATCATAAAATATTATTTATAAAATTTTAATTTTTAATTTTTCAATTTAGTTTATTTTAAATCATATATTTAAATTATCTATTGATATCATATCAATTGAATATTTTAATTTTTCAGGGGAGTCATCAATTCTATCAATTATATCTATAATAAGTGTCACAGCTCAGGAAGTATTACTAGTTACCCTAGATAAGGCCGCTAGAATCTTCATCGTCCGGCCTTCATCATGGTGACGGCTATGTCAGCCATTCAGCTTTATTTTCATCGCACGGTTTTCTTCCACAACCTTATGTGAAAGATGTTTTTGAAAAATCTAATCCTAACATTTCTCCTACTCATCCAAAAACTTTTGCATTTATGGTTGCTTCTAAAACTCCATTACCCCTTCCTTCCTCAGGTTTCCTTAAGTATGGAGCCTATCAAGCGATCAAAATCAATGCTAATATTTACAGGAAATAGATCACTTTATGCCAACATTCGTTGATCGCTCGAGTTGTTTTAAGCAAAGGAGAAACACCCTGGATTCTTCCTAAACTAAAAGAGCAATTGAAGGCACTCTGGAATCTCAAAACGGACTAGCGCCTAATTTCTTTAGGCAAGGGATTTTATCACATTCTCTTACATTCTTCTGTTGACAAAGACATTGTTTGGAATAGTGATTCAGTGGTTCTTAAACCTAGCATCTTACGCTTGCAACAATGGACTCTAGGACTTAATCCCTATAAGCAAAAATCAACTTTAACTTAACTTTATATGTGTTTCTACCGATTGTTGTGGGAATTTTGGGATCCATAGATCCTTATTGATATTGCTAAGAGTATTGGCACTCCGATTTGTATTGATAAAGCAACTTTAGATGGTGATCTGGGGCATTTTGCTCATGTATTAATAAATGTTGATCTTGTAAATTCTTTGTAGTATTTGATGATGCTGGACTATAATGGATCCTTATTTGATATTGATATCCTCTATTAAAATCTTTCAAAATTTTTTCAGACTTGTAATTTAATTAGTCATGGAGCTTTGTCTTATCACCTAGTTAAGCCTCAGGATTCCTCTGTCCCATCTAAGATGAATCAGAATAACGCCTAGGATAAAGGTCAGTTACCTGTTCGAAAAGTCTAGCGGCCAAAATGTAATTCTAGTATTCCTATTGATATGGCTTTTGCACATCTTTGTGAATCCATCCCTTCGACCGAACCTAATGCTCCTCCTAGGTCCCACCTGATGTTGTTTATAGTTGTCAAGAAGAAATTCCTAATGTAGTTCAAGGTCATGTTAACACAGCCATTAATAATGTTACCATAAATAAGCCAACTTATCAGTTGTTGGATGCCAGTCTGCTCGTCTTTTATGATCAAAAGGATGCAGCAGATGGTACCTCCATTACCAATAATGATTATGGTTCTCGAGCTCTGGGTCAGTAAGAATTGCATTTGTTTGCCAAACAACCATGGGCAGACATTATGGATCATGACACTGGAAATTGGCAAGTGGCCTTTAACAAAAAAAAAAGAAAAATCTCCTCAAAAAGTGGTTCTCACAAGTACTAGACCTCAAACGAGGTCGGTTTCTAATGTCTCTTAATGAATTCTTTATTTTGGAATTTTAGAGGGTTGGGAAACCCTTCCCACCCAACTTGCTTTGTTTAATTTATGTCGCACTTGTAAGCCTTTTTTCCTTTATTTGGATGAGCCAAAAGTTATTTTTGATTCGATTCTAAGTAGTTTCTAGCGCTCTTTTAATTTATCTTTCATTACTTTTAATGATTTGGATCTTCTTTCTCTATGGGTCCTTTTTTCTAATGATGTTGGAGATGGGAATGTTTCTATATTTTCTAGTTCAACTCAGCATGTTACCATGGAATTTAATTTCAATATGCAACCGCAATACCTTACTTGTGTTTATGCTCATGTTTTATGTTTTATGAAGAAGCATCTTTGGGTTGAGTTGGAATATCTCTTTACTTTGATTACTGATAGTTGGTTTGTTATTAAAGATTTTAATGCTTTCTTTGGTGCTCATAAAAAGACAGGTCGTCGTCCCAATGCTCGATCTTATCATGATTTTCTTTCTTCTATGACTAAATGCTCTTTGACTTGTTTGGATAATAACGACCCATTTTATACTTAGTCTAGTAACAGGAGAGGCATTCATCATGTTGATATTTGTCTAAACTGCATATTATGCTCTAATTCTTCTTTTCAGAATTGGTCTTCCATTGAGTGTCATACTCTTGTGTGCCATTGTTTAGATCATAATCCCATTCTTCTCTCATGTCGACATATGCCTATTAAGCCATAACCTTTTCGATTTTTATCCATATGGACTTCTCATGATAATTTTTTATTTGTAGTGGGTGATTTTTGGTGTTCTCTTTCTATTATAGGTCATCCAGTGTTTATTGTAATGACTAAATTAAAATTGTTATGCTCTTTTTTTAGGGCTTGGAATAAAAACACTTTTGGGCATGTGGATTCTTTAATTTCCAAAGCAAAGTAGTCTTTGATTTCAGTTCAGCATGAGATTGAGCTCCATGGATTCTCTGATGACTTGCATCGTCAAGAATTAAATGCCACTAAAAATATTTCTATGCATTTTTCTTAGCAAGAATCACTTCTTAAAGATAAAAGTTGAGTTAAATGGTTAAAGAAGGGTGATCGCAATTCCAAATTTTTACATGATCTTTTGGCTAAACATAGAGCTCAGACTATTATTTCTCCCATATTGATTAATGAGGTACTAGTTGAGGATGCTTTGGTTATCAATAGTCATGTTATTGATTATTTTCCTCAACTCTTTACATCAGATGCTGCTCCTCATGATCTTTCTTACATTAAGGATATGATTCCTAGTTTGGTTACTGAGGCGGATAATATGGCTCTTACCTGCATGCATTCTAATGAGCTTATTCATTTTGTGGTTTTTGACATGGACCCCTATAGTGCTCCAAACCCAAATGGTTACACAGGTGATTTCTATCAATCTTGTTGGAATATTATTGGTTATAATCTTTGTAATGCTATTTGTCATTTTTTTGTTACTAGATTAGTTTTTAGTGGTCTTAATTCCAATTTGATGGTGCTCATTCCTAAATTCTTAGTGCTAACTCTGTTGATAAATTTTGCCTTATTTTTTTAAGTAAGTTTTTGTTCAAGATTATTACTATAATTTTAGCACATCGACTTGCTCCCATTGCTTTTAAAATTATTTTTGTTAACTAGTTTAGTTTTATTAAGGGCAGGAATATTGAAGATTATATTTTTACTGCGTTTAAGTGTTTCAATGTTATAAGTCATAATTGTAGAGGTAGCAATTTGGTGGTTAAGATTGAAATCCGAAAGACCTTTGACTTAATGGAATGGGATTTTATTTTGGCAGTTCTTCATAATTTTGGATTTTCTAGAAAATTCTGTGATTGGATTTAGAATATTTTTGTTTCAGCAAAATTATTTATTCTTTTTAATGAAAGTCAAAATGGTTATTTTTTTGGTCTCCCATAGGGTGGGCCAAGGTGATCCTCTCTCTTCTTTAATTTCTTTTTGGCAAACGATTTTTTAAGTAGAAAGCTTGCTTCTCTTGCTGCTTCAAGGAGTCTTGCTCCAATGTTTAGTGGTAATTTTGTTTGCCCTTATCATCTGCTCTATACTAATGATATCTTTATCTTTTGTCAAGCCACTCGTGCTAACATTGATCTTTTTGCCAATTTTTTCCATGATTATGGTTTGTTATCTGGGTAGAAGGTTAATTAGGATAAGTCAGAGTCATTTCTTAACAATGTTATTTCTGCTCATCATGCTAATTCTTTGCATTCTAGAGTAGGAATAAGGCCTAGGATTTTCCTTTTCATTTATTTACGTGTTCCTATGTTTATTGGTGCTCAAAAAAACAAATGGTTGAAGCACTATATTGATCAGGTAATTACTAAACTTAAGGGTTGGAAGGTCATTCTATTTTATGGCTGGAAGACTTGCTTTAATTAAATCTTCCATTTATGGTTCTCTCCTTAATTGTTTCATGATTTACAAATGACCTCCTCCTTTTTTGAAACATATAGAGAAAGCTATTCATAATTTCTTATGGACGGGTTCTATTCATTGTAAAAATTAATTTTTGTTAATTGGGATAAATGTTGCTCTCCTATTAATGAAGAAGGCATTAACCTTAAAAGATTATTTTCCTTTAATAAGGCTCTTCTCAGTTGGGTCACCTGGAAATTATGTTGTGATTCTTCTTTTGTATAAGATTTTCTTCAATATAGATTTTTGAAAAATGGCACTCCTAAATCTTCTTATGTTTGTTCTTCGATTTGGCCATCTTAAAAAAGTATTTATCATGATTTTCAGAATTCTTCTGAATGGCTGCCAGCTTCAAACTTTGAGCTTTCTTTTTAGACTTCAAATTTCCTTAGTTACTCAATTGCTAATAGAATTGGGATCCCACCTTCTATGTGGAAGCATCTTGAAACTAATATTAAGGATGTTTTTTGGGATGGTCTTTGGCATCTTCTAAGTGATTTTTCTCTTACTTTTCCTCATGTGCCTTTGGATTTACATAATGTTATTTTCTCGGTTGATAATTCTGATTTATCTATGTGGAAGTTCTCTTTATATAAGGCTTTTTCTTGTAAATTTACTACTAATTTTTTCAAAGTTCCTAGTCCTAAAGTTGTTTAAGGCTAAAAGTGGTGGTGTCATTACCTTCCACCAAGTCGCTCTCTCTTATATTGGCGTGCCTTCTATTAAAGATTGCCCACTGATGATAATTTGCAATGGAAAGGCATGGTTTTGGTATCCCATTATCAGCTTTGCTCTAATGCTTTTGAGACAATTGATCATGTTCTTGTCTCATGTCCTTATGCAATGGCTTTGTGGCAAGCATTTCAAGATTTATTTAAAGTTTGTTTTCCTATTACTGGTTTTGCTCTTAAATTATTTAAGGTTTCCTCTTCCATGTCCTTCTCTAATTAGCTTCAAGCCTTTTGGAAGGTTGGTCTTGTTACCATTTTTTTGTTGCTTTAGAAAGTTCGTGATAAGTCAACCTTCAAAGATTGCGTCACTCCTATTTCTATTTCTTTTTGGTCTTTGTGTTAGCATATTAAAGAATAAAAAAATTTTAAAGTGGGCATTATTTGAAATTCATAGTCTGATTTCATTATTCTTCGATGCCTGAATATTGCGAGATCTCCGAAGTTAGTTTCGGTTCCTCACCCAATGAACTAGTTTCCCCCTTTTTGTGGTTGGTTCAAAGTGAACACAGATAGCGCTGTTAAGGGGTGTCCTAGCCTTGCAGGTGTTGGAGGTATTTTTCGCATCTCCAATGGTTTTTCTATCGGTGCATTTTTTTATTCTCTTAGGTAGTTGTTTTGCCTTTGACACTGAACTGGATGCTATGTGCTTTGTTGTTTGTTTCAACTATAATCCTTTGCGAATAAAAAGTGATTATGTCGTTATTATAAAGCTTATCCAATCCAAGAGTTGTGAAGTCCCTTAACGTCTCCGTAAAGAATAAAATCAGTGCTTGAATCTCCTGTCGCATCTTTGAGTTCAAGTTAGCCATATTTTCCGTGAAGGGAACATAGTTATAGACAGGTTGTCCAACATTACTATTTTGCTTTATGCTGAATCTTGGTGGCCAACATTTCCTTCTGAATGTCATCAATTGATGCAGTATGATGTTATAGGCTTTGTTAACTATAGATTTAGTTAGCTACGTTTTTTTTGTGTGCTTTTTATTTGCAGTGTTCATGCACTGTGTTGTTCTCCCTAGTCTTTTTCTGGTTGTATTTGTTAACTTTTTTTTTTATTTTTTCTTATTAATAAATTTCTTAGTTTTGGTGTGTGATGTAGATGCTAAGGAGGTGCTAGCCTAACTAGGATGTTATGGTGCATCATCTGATGCCAAAATTAAGAGACCTTTATATTAAAAAAAAATTAAATCATTTATTTAAATAAAAATAAAGAAAAAAATAAAAAAATATATTTTTAATTTTTAATTTTTACTAAAAATCAAATTAAAATTAGTAATTATTTTAAAATTTTTAATTAAAAAACTAAATCACATCATTCACTCAACTTCTCAATTTTTCACTAAAAGTAATTAAAAATTATCAATTATTTTTAATTTTAATTTTTCAATCATAGATATTAAGAGATATAAAAAAAGTATGAATAAAAGTAATATATATATATATATATATATATATATATATATATATATATATATAAAGTTCTTATTTAAAAATTTTTGAAAAAATTAATTATTAAAATTTTACATCATATATATTTTTTTTAATGTGATATAAATTGAATTTAATCCCTAATATATAAAATATTTTAAGTATATTTAATAAAAAAAATGATGTAATATACCCATAGAGTAAGTGTGGAAGATGTATTTTTTATGATAAAATGATAAAAATAAATTTACTGAAATGTATTATTTTTAATTAATTAATTCAAAATATTTTATAAATTAGTTATTTGATTCAATTTATATCAAATTTTAAAAACATGTAAGACACATAATGTTAAAAATTAAATTTTTATATTTTTAAAATTATAAATGTTTAGAAAAAAAATTTCTCAAATAAGTGAATATATGATCTAAATTTAAATAAAATTTTAAAAATTAAAAATTTCAAATATTATATTTGTTGTATAATTGAGCACTATTTTATCATAATTGAAAAGTTAAATAGAAGCAACTTAATTTTTTTATTTTTTAATTTTAAAAAATAATCATTTAAATTTATTTAAAAAAAATTGAAAATTAATTATATTTTTCTATATTTTAATTTTTAATTAATTATTTATTTTTAAATTGAATATATAATTTCTAAAAAATAAAAATTTTAAATTTAATTTTTACTAATTCATGCCTTACATATTTTAAAAGCTGATAAATTGGATCTAATTAGTCAATGTATAAAGTTGAAATGAATTAGTTAAAAAAGTTGTTTTGGACTGAATTAGACTTTTCGGAAAAGCTAATTTAGGCTAATTGTCTATATTTGTCAAGTTAATGAGATAATTGGCCAAAAAGTTAATTTCTAGGCTAATTGACCATCACATCCAAATTTTACGCTAATTTACCATCACATCCAAATTTTTAAGGGGCGAATTACTACTTTAGCCAACTTTAGTCCGTTATAGAATATTGCATCAAACTATTGAATGTTTGACAACGTACATAGTAAGTGCTTTATATTTGACCAATGAAGAAAAAACATGTATTTTTATATTGCACACTAATCATTGGGTGCAATACTCTAAGTATAGGTAAAAAAATTTCATTTCAATTTGGCCCAAGAAAATAAATTGTTAGATACAATATGTTCATAAGGATCAAATTGGACATATCATATTAAACAAACCAAAAGAATAGTGCTCTCTGGTTTATGTCAGTAGAAAAAAATAGTGTTTTTAATCGGTGCTTTTAGATCAAGGCCAAGAGCTTTCTTCTAATTCTTATCAACTCTCCAACACCTTTAAACTACCTTCTTAATGGCAACATAAAGTTCAAGTTAAAAAGCTCCATTAATGGCAATAGAAAAATCCAGTCAAAATATAAAGGAATCAGTAAACTATATAAGCTCCTATTTATGCCTAAAATTAAAATCTGTCATAAATTAATTTAAAAATCAGCCTATGAAAAAGAAAATTCTAGAATTTGTATTTTGATTTTATTCAGGTTACAACAAAGAAAGCCTTGGAGACAAAGGAATTGAACCTTTTAGAAATTAATGTTATAGATAAGAACTGAAGAAGTATATATTAAAGCAACCTTGAAGATGAAGGGAATTGAAGATTTGGATGACAATAGGGAAAGCCTTGAAGAAAAAGGAACTGAACCTTCTAGAAACTAATCTTATAGATAGGAACTGAAGAAGTATATATTAAAGTAGCCTTAAATATGAAGGGAAGTGAAGATTTGGAAATTGAAAGTTCCAGAGTTTACGTCTCTAAAGTTGTGGAGCTGAGGAACTAAGGAAGTAGTAGCCTACAAGCAACAATGGAGAAATCTATGTATAAAAACAAAGAAGAGCAACATGATGGCCAATAATCAAACATAACCAATCATCAACACAATTTACCAACCAATCAACAATGAAATTCAACTTCAGCTGTAACATAATTTCTATTTTCTTAGCTATTTTATATCTTCCTATTAGAGCTTGTAATCACTTTATCAATAAATTTTTTTTTTATAGTTTGCAAAAATCCTTTCCCATATCATTTAGTTAAATTTATAAAAATTTCATTGAAATCTAAACAAATTATGGTTAAAGGTGTTTGAAAATTCATAATTGTCTAAAAGAAGTCAGATTTCATTTTGAGGAAATAATCCTCAGGCACGCTCATACATTAAACCATACTTAGTTTGCTAAAAAAAAGTTGCAGCAACAACCTTTTGGCACTCTCCGTAATGCACATTCCAACTAAATGAACAAATTAAAAAGTGGAAAAGAAACTCCTGAAGTCGGTTACTAAACCAATAATTCACTTATAGAAACATGTGATCTATTGAAACAAACTAATAAAGACTCGATGCCTCAAGATTAAACTTGGATCGAAGCAACTTTTAGTTATACATGCAAGGCTTTAACTACTACTAATAAGGAGACTAATACCAAAGCTATTTTCTCAACAAGAATAAAGCAAGTCCAAAATTCAATGTTGAAGATGACTAATAACCTATAGAAGCAATCAATATATCATTTTTCAAGAGATATTGAATTCATTTGCTAGAATGAATGAACCAATCTCCAGGCTAGAAAGTCAGAATTCTCTTTTAAAAATAATGATTTAGCCTCAAAAAGAGCTTAAACAATCATCTACTATCAAGTCAAAAATTGATGAAGTCCAAGCTCATTATAAGGATTAGAAAATAAATCCAAGTTCACAACCTAAAATTCATGACCAAAAGGTTGTTAATCAAAGAAGAGGCATAGGGGCAACATTTTTCGCCTATGGAACAAGCAATTCTTCAATATCAAGTACTATTCCTCAAGACTATATACATATTCTTCAAGACCAAGTGCTAGTTCCTTTAGCCTATTTGCCTTTTTCTTAGCCTTTAAGGTAGAAGTAGACTTGAATGCAGAAAAGAAGAAGGTAATAATTATTAAGGACAATTCCTTTGCACTAGTGACAACAATCAATTCTATCAATGTGGACATGAACCTAAAGCAAAAAAAAAAAAGGAGTTGTGAGACACACTTGGCCAGCCCTCTAAAAATATAATTCAAAACCATCATTACAAATATCCTTGTAGAGTCCATTACATTAACAAATTATGGTGAGGAGCTTAAAGATAAAAATGTAAAACAAAATTAGATCCAATGTCCCACCTGGAGACTTAACAAACCCAGGAGCTATTAAAGGCCCATTCCAAATGGGAGATACCTAACAATAGAGAGAAAGTTCTTAGCTCCATATAGGAGGCCACCACTTGCACCTAATCCCATATTTAGGCCAAGAAATGATGAAAGGGCTATATCAAAATATAAACAACTAGATTTATGGTGCCACCACATATTCCACTAAACAAGTAATGACATTGGGTGGAGCATAAAAAGTTTTCTTAATCATTAAATAGTACCCAAAAGAGGATACTTTAAGGACAAAGAGCAGTTGAGAGAAGGCAAAGGAAGACTAAGGCTAAATTCAAGTCTAAAATTACAGAGGATTCAATTGTAAATAAAGAGAAGTCCTTTAACAATTCAAATAAGTTGGATGTTTAATTTGATAGCTTTGAAATGAATAGTGAGCCAAAACTAGTTGGATGTATTGCATCTTTTGTCACTATGTCTCATGAGTTCACAATGTAAGAGGCTAAGGAAGCTATCATTGAGATTCAGAATATTCAGAGGGCAACATCTTTAAGTAATATGGAGGGTCACTTTAATGGCGTAATAATCCAAGCCATTACGCTATATCAATCCAAAAGGCTCGTTCTAAAAAAACCATCAGGACCACAACAATAATTGTTTTGCCAATTAAGATTATTATTTCTAACAAAAAATCTTGTAGCAATACTATTGATATCCAAATTTTGACGGTTCTCAAAAATCCGATGATGAATGATTCATATCACTCAAATAAGGGGGAAAGCTCCTTTTGAAGTTTTATCAAGTGTACTTAGATCGAAAAAAAACCTAAATAAAATATATATATATATATATATATATATATATATATATATATACATGAAATCAGGATTTTGGCAAATACAAATTGACATAAAGCACCGTTATAAAACTGCCTTTACTGTCCCTTTTAGCCAATATGAGTGGAATGTAATGCCCTTCGGTTTAAAAAATGCTCCTTCTGAATTTCAAAGAATTATGAATGATATTTTTAATCCTTATTTTGAATTTTGTATAGTCTATATTGATGATGTCCTCATTTTCTCTAAATCCATTGAACAACACCTTAAGCATTTAAAGACTTTTCTCCATATTGTTAAAAACGCAGGTCTTGTTGTTTCTGAAAAGAAGATATCGCTCTTCCAAACTAGAGTCAGATTCCTAGGACATTATATCTGTCAAGGAACCATTGTTCCCATAGAAAGATGCCTACAATTTGCTAACAAGTTTCCTGATAGAATTCCTGACAAAACCCAATTGCAAAGATTTTTAGGCAGCCTTAACTATGTTCTAGATTTTTGTCCCAACATTAATAGGATAGCCAAACCCTTACATGATAGGTTAAAAAAGAATCCACCTCCTTGGACAGATGAACACACTAGAGTTGTCCAACATATAAAGAAATATATAGTTTCTATACCATGTCTCCACATACCTGATCCTAGTCTTCCTAAAGTTGTAGAAATTGATGCTAGTGAAATAGGTTATGGTGGTATTTTAAAGCAAATTCAAAATGAGCAGGAAGTAGTTGTACAGTATACGTCAGGACACTGGAATGATACCCAAAAAAACTACTATACCATCAAAAAAGAAATTCTTTCCATTGTACTCTGCATCACAAAGTTTCAATCTAATTTACTCAATCAGAAGTTTTTACTTCGAATTGATTGCAAATCTGCTAAAGAAATTTTACAAAAAGATGTTCAAAATATTGCATCAAAACAGATTTTTGCTAGATGGCAAGCTATTTTGAGTATCTTTGATTTTGAAATTGAATTTATTAAAGGAAATGAAAATTCTCTTCCAAATTTCTTGACAAGAGAATTTTTACAAAACAGATAAAGATGCCCCGCAAAAAGAAAGAACCCTCTGGTAAAGAAATTTCAGAACCAGATAAAGTTGCCTTAACTAAAGTTCCTCTCCCTCTTTCTGCTGAAAAGCCAATAAAGTCTTGGTATAAGATTGCCAGCCAGGAACAAAATAAAGATGATTCAACTAAAGCTCTTGCAATTCAACAATGGGTTGAATCGATTTCTAGAACTCCTGAACTCCTCCAGGCTATTCAAGCAACTCTGAAACCTCCAGCTTCAGAGCCTCCTAGTATTTTGGGCCTTCCTCCGCCCTCAGGTAAAGTCTCTCAGCCTGTTTCGAAAACTGAAAAAGGTGAATCTTCTTCTTCTCAGATCCTTTCTCAAAATAATTTAACTCCTATGGCTACCCAAAGTAGTTCACAAATTGTTTTATCACAATCTAAAATAAAGTCTTCCAAATTTCTCACAAAAACTACTTTTCAAAATATCTTAACAATTGAAGATGGGTTTTATAATAAAAATCCTTTTATAGCGATGCAAAACCACTTTCCAAATAATTGGTTTTTTAAACCTTGGGATCTTTCAAAACCCCAAGAGTATTATCAAACTATTTTGGAATTTACTGGTTCAGCAGAATTCAAACGGACGGATGCATCAGAAACATCCCTGGTCCCTCTCACATGGGCTGCTCCCTCCGAAGGAATCTCATGCCTCTACAGCATCCCCTCTCAAGCTCTATATATAGAAACCTTCTCCAACCTTTGGAGGGGGAGGAAAAAATCAGTAGAAATTCTGTATTTTACTTAGAACCTCTTTAGGTAAAGTAGATTAAAATTTGTCTTATAAATTTGTCTTATCACTTCACCAAGATTGAGAAAAATTCCTCTGTAATTTTCCCTTTTTTCCCTGTAACTCCTTAGCTAAGGATTAAAGAACTTCTGTAACCTTCCCTTACTTGGATCTAAATAAAGAAAAGAAAATATTCTTTACCTGTAAGATTACTTTTTCTTATATTTAATTATGCCTTATTTACTTTAAAGATTTACTTATTTCCTGCATTACATTTCTTCTTTAAAGCTTTCTTATGTTTTGTATTTAAGTATGCTCTGTGCTCGCCTAAGATATTAGGATCTTGCACATCAGAAATCCTGTATTCTGTATTTTAATTACTGATCCTGTATTCTGTATTTTAATTACTGTTTTTTCTGTTTATTGCTAATTGTTGCATATTGGACCTACGGAGAATTGATCAGTACTACCCAAAAGGAAGGCCTTAAGATCTGTCAGGATTTGAAACTCCAAAAACATCTAAAGTGGGAATTAAAGAAATCCAAAAAAGAATTGGGATCTTTCTGTAAACAATTTGACTATGGTTACAGTCAAGATAAAGCCTGCAAAGGAGATTGTAGTAAAAATTCCAAATCCAAGTACTCTTCCCCCAACAAATTTCCTAAACCAAGAAAGTTTCATAGGAAGAAGACTTCTGATGAACCCTACTACAAAAAACCTTACCGAAATTCCTTCCCTAGAAACGATAAATATTCCAAACCCAAGAAAAGAAATCCGAAAGATATCACCTGCTACAGATGTGGCAAAAAGGGACATATTTCCAAATATTGTAAGGTCTCTAAGAAACTTCAGGAACTTGACCTTGGTGAAGACACTCTAGCACAACTTTCTGCTTTGCTTTTGCACACATCTGAGTCTGAGTCTGAATCCTCCTCTCTAGGAATCCCACAGATAGACGAACTAGCCACTACTTCTTCTTCTTTTCTAGGCTCAGATTCTATATATATATATATATATCCACACAAAAATACCCAAAAGAAACCCTTGAACCGAACCTATTGTCCAAAAATCCTTAGAGAATCCCAAAAAATCAAAAGGTCGAAATTCGATCCTGACTGAAAAGAAAAAGAAAAAAAAAAACGAAAAAAAGAAAGAAAAAGACAAAAAAGGAATAGTTTAAAAGTCAACAAAGCAAAAGAAAAAGAAATGAAAGTGGCCTCCGTGGGTTTTTAACCCATTTCGTGGGTATTTCCACAACAAACCCACGGGCACGCGCGCGTGGGTTGATGGTCCTGGGTCGATTTTTTTTTTTTTACCATAAAAACCCTTTTTTTTTTTTGTCATTTGAAGGGAATTTATCTCTCTCTTCATTTTGAAAACATCAGACACGATTTTTGACATTTTCTCACTCTCTTCTAAAGTATTTGGAGACCTATTTAATAAAATATTTAACTAAAAATTACTCTCTTTTTATCTTGGGATTTCGACTATTAAATACAAATAAAGACACATTTTGTTAAAATATATATCTAAGGTAATTATCCGGTTTTCTGAGGATCTTTCTATTATTTTTATTATTAAAAGCTATCAATATAACTTGAGGATCTCCCTATTATTTTTATTATTTAAAGCCATCATTTTTACATTTTCTTCATTTTTTTTACTATTTTATTACATTTTCCATCATTTTTGCATTTATTCTTACTATTTACTTTGTTGTAATAAAGTTATGATTTTTATATGATGATAAAGTTTGAGAATAAGATATCTAGAATGTATAGGTAGTTCAAGTATAATTCAAGAGTGTTTACATTCATTTTTGTATTTTTTATTATTTTTGCACCATTTTCTTCCTATATTAAAAATGAGTATTTGGTATAAATTTAGTATTTTTATTATTATTATTATTGCATTTTTTAATTTATTATTTTTATTTCTGTAATTTGTATTTATTTCATTATTATTTCTGCAATTTTTATTATTCTTTCCATATTTTTCTCATTTTTCTTCTATTAATGCCATTTTTGGTAAATTTTATATTTTTATCATAAAGTTTATTTTTATGGTAAAAATATCAACTTTATCATTTTCATTTATTTATTTCTGCCATTTTAATTTATTTATATTATTTCTGCAATTTTTGCTATTTTTCTCATATTTTTCCTTATTTTTATAGCATTTATGCCTTTTATGGTAAATTTGACATTTTTATCATAAAATTTATGTGTTTATGGTATATATGTCCACCATATCAGTTTTATTTATTTCTTTCTGCAGTTTTATTTTTTTATATTTATTGCTGTAATTTTTATTATTTTCCTTGTGTATTTTTTTTATTTTTCTTACATTTATGCCTTTCATGGTAAATTTGGCACTTTTTATCATAAAGTTCATGTTTTTATGGTAAAAATGTCAACTTTACCATTTTTATTTATTTATTTCTGCATTTTTATTCATTTTTATTAATATTTCTGTATTTTTATTATTTTTAGTGCCCTTTTCCTTATTTTTTTTATTTTCCACCATTTATGATAAACTTATTATTTTTATCATAAAATTCACATTTTTATGGTAAAAGAAATACTTTTATCATCTTTATAATTTTATTCTACAATTTTATTCATTTTGCTGTATTTTTATATATTTTTATCATTTTTATTTCATTTTCATCAATTTTTTTGTATTTATGCCTTTTGTTAATAAATTTGCCTTTTCATCATAAAGTTAATATTTTTAAGGTTAAAATGATATTTTTATCACTTTTTATCATTTGAATTCTGTACTTTATTATTATTATTATTATTATTATTTTATTTATTTTTTTTATTTTTGCTATTTCTATTATTTTTTGCTAGTTGTATTTCTTTTGTTGATAAATTTATCATTTTTATCATGAAATTAATATTTCTATGGTGGGAATGACATCTTTTATCACTTTTTATTATTCTTCACTTCATTATTGTTAATTGCATTTTGACTATTTTTGTTATTTTCATATCATTTTCTTGGTAAATTTACTATTTTTATCATAAAGTTAATATTTTTATGGAGGAAATAGTTTTTTATAATTTTTTCCATTATTTTATTTGCATATTTTTATTTATTTTACTAATTACACCTCTATAATAAAAATGATAATTTCATGTCAAAGTAGCCAATTTCTAAAATATTGCATCATGCATACACTAGCATCCTTATTTGTTTATGTGTTTAATTATTCCTTCATTTAGTATTCCAATTGTGGATGAATGGAATTGTCACAATCCAAATTGGGAGTTATAATCAGCACTAAGGAATGGAAATTCTTTCGAATTCGGAACTCATAGAAAGACTTAAAAAATAAAAACACATGCAATAATAATATAAAAATACACCATAATTAAAACTTTATTTAATATAAAAGCAAATCTTCATATATCATATATAATAAAAATATTTCATACAATATTTTGATATAAAGTCTCAAACCAAAACAACACACATCTATCATAACGGCACTACTACTATAGTTTCTAGAGTACAACAAGAGTTCAGATATAAAACATATATAGTCTAGTCGGGGTAGAAGAAAACCAGCGTAAAGTACTACCGGGGAGATCTGAAGAGAAAGAAGATCCTATAAGAAGAAATATTGAGGGGTGTCAGATCTTACTAAGTAAATTATTATAATATACATACATGCAACCTAAAGTCATATACAATCAAGCATCAGTATAATAATATATATATACACACATTTCACACAGATGCTAAAATTCACTTTTATATAATAATAAATGCAGAAAAAGTTTATTTAAGTGAAGGATCAAATAAAACCCTAAAAATATACGTAAGGTCAATCAAAATATCTCATTAGCCAATAGGCTTACTTAATTCCAAAATAATTCTCTTTTTCATTTTTGGATAGTAGAGTGTTCCCAAGACACTAAGTCAATTAAGCTCCTATAGTTTCTGTTAATGTGATTAGCCCCAAGACAGGTCAAATGAGCTCCTGTAATCACACTACTCTCTCACCACAATTCTCAATAATTGAATAATCGAATAATCAAATTTCACATCAAAAGATTTCATAATCTCAACTCTAAAATCTAATGCACTGGTACGTACACAGTACTAGTGCAGTCCACTAGATAGCATATTCTACTGATATGCTTTAAATAAATCGTATATTTATGGGAAAATAATAAATGCACAATTAAAATATAATGACAACCATTTTAAAAGAATATACCACTCATATACCAAATATATACCAAGCATATACTGAAATATACCAATTGTATACCAAATATATACTAACAATATTCCAAATATATATGCCATATATATACCAAAATATACCACAAGTATACCAAATATATATTAAGAATATTCCAAACATATACGTCACATATATATCAAAATATACCAAAAATATACTAAATAATTTGATAAGATAATTCATGTTTAAATACATAATAAAAACATGGATGCTCATAATCATGTATCCTATATGCAATGCATATATAAAATAATAATTCACAGGTTTGCGCTCCTCTAGATAGACTCGATGAGCTTGGTCTAATAGGCCTCAGTTCGACGCAACTAATATAATAATAACGATATCAGAATAAATCCCTAACTTTACACTTCTAGGAATTCTAAAAAAAGACTCAATCTAGACATGACTCAACCACAAAATCAAAAACTCAGGATCGACCCAACATCACGTTTTACAAGAATTCTCCTGAAATTTTTTCAGAGTCTCCTCTGTAAAACGAACATCTCTCTACTGAAAGTAAAGTCGATCCTGCAAGCAAACACACTTCTAAAATCACAAATGCACAACACCTCAGGTTGAAACCCCGTACTAGACAATTTTCCAATCAAGGATCACAATTCGCAATAAAATCAATATTTAATAATAATATAATAAAAATCATCAAAATCCATAAACATCAATAAATAACCACAATACAATATATTTAAATAACAAAAACATTAAAGCTAATTATTTTCCAATTAGTTAATAAAATCTCAAATAAATTATATAGTATTAATAAAAATCCAATTTTTCAATTATTCAAAATTAACTAGCAAAATTCACAATTAATAATTTAAATAGTTTAAATATATAATAAAAATAGTTAAAAATTTATTTAATCACAAAAATAGTAAATAAATTTATTATTTGAATATATTTTCAAAAATTGTTATTCATTAGTTAAAAATAGTAAATAACTCGTAAAAATTATTTTCATACTATTTATTATTTCAAAATTATTGAAAACATACTAATTAACAATAATTTCAATTAAAACACTAAATTCACTAATTTATAATAATTTTTTCAAAAATTAAATTTTCACATAAACTTTTGAAAATTCGTAGTAAATAATCGAAACACAATTTTCATAAACTTCCTTCACAAACTACATTTCAAATAATCTAAAAAATTATTAAAAATAAAAATATTTTCCGGTGAGGGTCACCGAAACGGTAACTCACCTGAAAATTCAAACTTCAAAAATCAAATTAATTCCAAAAAATTCAACAAATATATATATGCATAGATTAAACTACACACAATAACTTTTCTAAAGGCATTAAGCTTAAATCACAGAAAATAAAGCTAAAAAAATAAAAACTAAAAGTTTACCTAAAGAAAAATTCAAGAGAACTTACAATCAGGACATTCTAAACTTAAATCGAGCTTAGAATTAGATTGCCCAGAACTAGAGGATTCAAACAAGCTTGGGAACATAAGATGGAACCGCCGAAATCGCCACTGGCGATGAGAGGAGCTTCGATTGCTGTTGCTGCTA
The DNA here is from genome assembly GCA_947683625.1 of Mallotus nudiflorus. Classification (NCBI taxonomy): domain Eukaryota; kingdom Viridiplantae; phylum Streptophyta; class Magnoliopsida; order Malpighiales; family Euphorbiaceae; genus Mallotus; species Mallotus nudiflorus. The sequence continues at coordinate 1,098,368 of CANTUR010000486.1, forward strand.
TTTTCGGCATTAGGCTAGCATGTTGGAGGCGGCGGAAGAGAGAAGAGAAGGAGGGGAGGTGATGGTGGTGGGTAGTGACTATAGGTGGACGCCGGCAGGGGCTGGGGGTGGTTTGCGCAGTGACGAGAAGAGCAAGGGAAAAATGGGAAAGAAAAGAAAAGGAAAGAAAAAGAAAAAGAAAGAAAAGAGAAAAGAGAAGAAAGAAATGTCCCGAGAATTTTTGTCTTTACCCTATATTATTATTATAAAGTTGTTATTGTTGTTGTTGTTATTATTATTATTATTGTTATTTATGCATGTGTTTATGTGGTGTATTATATATATGTTAAACTTAGTTAATATATATATATATATATATATATTAACTAAGTTTAACATATATATAATACACCACATAAACACATGCATAAATAACAATAATAATAATAATAACAACAACAACAATAACAACTTCCAAATAATTTCCTTTACGCAATAAAATATTTAAAATAAAATAAATAAATAATATTCACAAATAATTATAATATATAAAAATTTAAAATATTATTAATACTGCATATCTCAAAATAATTTTTAATAATTAAAAATAAAGGGTAATCACAATCTTCTCCTCTTACAAAAATTCGTCCTCAAATTTCAAATAAAAGTACAAAAATAGGAATTTATCGAGGAAAGAGGTAAGGATAGGCCACCCGCATCTCGGTTTCAGTCTCCCAAGTGTGCTCTTCCACGTTGTTGCTCCACTACAACACCTTGACCATCTGAATTTGCTTCAAGTGCAACTGTCGAACTTGATAGTCCATTATCGCGATTGGCTCCTCCTCATACGTTAGGTCTTCATTCACTTCCACACTCTTAAGCTGCAACACGTATAAAAGGTCTGAATTATACTTCCTTACATCGAGATATGGAACATTGGATGTACTTGAGACAGATTCGAGGGCAAAGCCAACTGATATGCAACCATGTGCACTCTCTCTAGAATCTTAAATGGTTTAATATATCTCGGTGCTAATTACCCCTTCCTACTAAATCTCATCACACCCTTCATCATAGATACCTTCAGAAACACATAGTCACTAACCTGAAAATCCACATCTCTATGCCTCAGATTTGCATAGCTCTTTTATCTGCTAGCTATGGTCTCTAATCTCCTTTTGATCATAATAACCTTCTCAGTTGCATCCTGAACCATCTTAGGTCCAGTCAATGTACTCTCTCTAATCTCATCCCAATACAAAGGAGATCTACACTTTCTTCCATACAAAGCCTCATATAGTGTCATCTCAATACTGTTATGGTAGCTATTATTATATGCAAACTCTATAAGTGGTAAATGATCATCCTAGTTACCTCCAAGATTCAATACGCACATCCTTAACATATCCTTAAGTGTTTGGATCATCCTCTCAGACTAACCATCTGTCAAAGGGTGAAAAGCAGTATTGAAATTAAGCCTGGTACCCATTACTTCTTGTAACTTTTGCTAAAATTGAGAGGTAAACACTAAACCTCTATCATATACGATGGACAAAGGTACTCCATGAAGGCACACAGTATGCTTAACATACATCTTAGCCAACTTAGCTATAGAATAAGTGGCTTTAACCGGCAAAAAGTGAGCTTATCTGGTTAACTTGTCCACAATCATCCAGATGGAACCGTATCCATCCTTCAAATAAGGTAACCCAACCACAAAATCCATAGCTACTCTCTCCCATTTACACTCGGGAATAAAAGAGGCTGAAGCTTCCCAGAAGGCTTATAATGTTTAGCTTTCACTTGCTAACATGTCAAGCACTTAGAGACATAATCAACTACATCCTTCTTCAATCCATCCCACCAATAAAATTTTTGAATGTTATGGTACATCTTAGTAACACCTGAATGTATGTTGTAAGCTGTAGAATGCACTTCTTCAAGGATCTCTTCTCTCAAGTTATCCACATCAGGAACACATAATCTACCACCGATCCACAAAATAACTTCATCATCTAGTGTAAAATCAGTGAACTTCCCTGCACGAACATTCTCCTCAAGCTTTGCTAGAATAAAATCTTAGCCTTGAGTTTCTTTAATCCTATCTCTCAATTCTGATCTGACTTTAAACTAAGCTAACAGTCCACCTGATTTGCTAATCTTCATCATCAGACCTTAATCCACTAACTTATGCAACTCTTGGATCAATGGTCTCCTTTTCATACTAATGTGAGTAAGACTACCAGAGGACTTCCTACTCAAAGTATCTGCTACCACATTAGTCTTGCCTAGATAATAAAGAATATCATGGTCATAATCCTTCAAGAGCTTTAACCATCTCCTTTGCCTCAAATTCAGATCTCTCTACTAAAAATTATACTTCAGGCTCTTGTGATTTGTGAAAATCTCACAAGTCACCCCGTACAAATAATATTTCCAAATGTTGAGAGCAAAGATGACTGCATCCATTTCTAAGTCGTGAGTAGGATAATTCTATTCATGCTTCTTCAACTTCCTTGTATTATAAGCTATCACCCTACCATTCTGCATCAACACACAACTTAGGCCAATTCTAGAGGCATCACAATATATAGTGAATTTGTCTACTCCATTAGGCAAAGTCATAACTGGAGCTGTGGTCAACTTCTCCTTTAATAGCTAAAAATCATTCTCACAAGCATCTGACCGTACAAACCTCACATTCTTTTGAGTTTAGCAAGTCATAGGAGTTGTAATTCTTAAAAAAATCCTACATAAATCTCCTATAGTACCTAGCCAAACCCAAAAAACTCTAAATCTCTATGACTGTCGTTAGTCTGTGCCACTTAGACATCGTCTTTAGACACCATATGTCTAAGGAATGCAACACTCTCTAACCAAAAATCACACTTTGAGAATTTAGTATAAAGCCGATGTTCTCTCAGTGTTTGCAGAATTATCTTCAAGTGATATACATGCTCCTCCATACTTTTTGAATACACTAGTATATCATCAATAAAGACTATCACAAACTGATCCATAAATGGTCTAAATATCCTATTCATTAGATCCATAAATGCAGTTGGTGCATTAGTTAACCTGAATGATATCATCAGAAACTCATAATGGCCATATCAAGTGTAGAATGCCACTTTAGGAACATCGGCCTCATTAATCCACAACTGATGATAACCCGACCTTAAATCAACCTTTAAAAAGAAATGTGCACCCTGAAGTTGATCAAACAAATCATCTATCCTTATTCAGCTTAGTGTACCATCCTTCTTCTTTATAAACAGGACCGGTGCACCCCAAGGAGAAACACTAGGTCTAATGAAACCCTTATCCAGTAAATCCTATAACTATTTCTTCAATTCCTTCAACTATGTAGGAGCCATTTTATAGGGTAGCATCAAAATAGGAGTTGTACCTGGAACCACATTTATACAGAACTCAATCTCTCTATAAGGTGGTAAACTTGGTAACTGCTCAGAAAAAACATCAAGAAACACATAAGCAATTGGAACATCTATGAGAGAAAACTTCTCTACTGAAGTATATCTGACAAGTGCCAAGTATCCCTGATAACCTTTCCTTAGCATATTTCTAGCTTTGATAGCAAAGATGAGATTCTGTGATGAAGAACTCTTATCACCCACAAACTTAAACTCTTCTTCATCCAAAATTTTAATAATTACCTTTTTACTCTGACAATCAGCAATGGCATAGTCCTAAGATAACCAATCCATACCAAGGATCACATCTAACAACATAAATTCTATTGGCAATTCTCTACCTCCCACTAACATTGAACAATCAAAAAGAACAACGTCGGTGTCTAATAAATCACTTAGAGGAGTGGTGACAAATAAAGGAAAAGTCATCTGTAGACACCCAATTTTGGGATGACATGTTATGGATGCAGCAAAGGACTCCAATGATAAAAATGTCTTCGATGCTTAATCTTTAAAAAATTCTAAGGGCTTTTAAAGGAAGAATTTAATGTTTTCAAGGACTAAATCGCAAAGTTCTTTTTAGGACCTAATTGCAAAATTTAAATTTTTTCGAGGGCCTTTTTGTAATCTTTAAAAAAAAGTGCGCATCGAAATTCCATAATTCTACCCGGAATTATGTAATTCTGATTGGAATTATATAATTCTAATCGAAATTATGTATTTCCGATCTAAATTATAATAATTCCAATCGGGATTGTACAATTCCGATCGGAATTGCACAATCCCGGTCGGAATTGAACTCTTCCTTTTTCCTATTTCTAATTATTCCAATTTAGTGTTTTATGTTGTTTAAATTTCCTAATTAATTCAATTCTAAATTGGTTTAAACTTCATAATTAATTCAATCTTATTTGGTTCAAAATTCCTAAATACACTTTAGGAATGAGAATCGCATTAGCATTAGGGTTAGGCTTCCTAGTTCCACTATAAAAGGGGAACTAATTGGGAGAAAAAAAAAGGGGGAGGAGGAGTGTAGGAAAGAAGGAGAGGAGAAGAGAGACAATTGTGATTTTACTCTTCTTATATTTATTTTAATAAAAAAAATTCTTATGATTCATCAATTAATTCAAGACTTGTGAAGAATTTTTGAAGAAAGGATTCGAAGATTTAACAAGAACGGTGAACCACAAATCTGAGGAGCACCCTAAATCATCCATAAGCATATCATATTCTTCTATTCTTCTTTTATTTATTTATTTATTTTATTTTTTGATTATTTTTTATTAATATTCTTATTATTTTATCATAATTTATTCATTAATTATTATTTTATTTTATGTTTTATGGTGATTATGGAGCAAAATGCATAGTGATCATGTGAGGGAGATGAATTTCATTAGAAGTCCACAGAAGACTATGGATAAAGCCCCATAGAGACTTAGTTTCTAGGGTTTTATTTTTATTTTTTATTTATTTTTATTTTTATGCTTTATTTTTATTAATTGTCTTAGGAACTAATGTAATAACCTCAATAGTGGGAATAGTAATAAAATTATGTGTGTGGTTGCATGTTTATTTTGATTGAATCGGTTAGTAAAATTAGGTTTCAATTTGGTAATCATTTAAAATCAATGGAGGAAGTAGATTAATTTAGGTTGCATGTTAATAAAATTAGAATTTTAGTAAGGATTAATAATTATTCATTTGATATTATATAATTTTCTCTTTGATGTTTTTAGTTGTTTTTGGGTTTTAGTTATTATTTTTGTGTGTTTTGGGCCTTAAGCCCATTTTAGATTTTGATTTGTTTACTTTAGCCCATATCACTTAATAATTAATTAGGTTTAATTAATTAAAGTATATTTTTAGGTCCATAATTAATTAGATTTTAGACTAGAAATATCCTTAGACCAATTTAGTTAATTAGACATAGACTCACCTAATTTAGTTTAATTAATTTAGACTTAGCCCACTTAGTTTAAGTTTTTCATAATTTATAGATTTAAGATCATTATTTAATTAAAATATATAGAATTAGGCTCATTAATTTAAATACCTTCATAATTTGTAGATTTAGGCTCATATCTAGAATTAAAATTAGTAGACTTAGGTTCATTTAATTAAAAATCAAAAGGAATTAGGTCTTTAGGTTCACTTATATATTAAAATATGTAGATTTTAGCCTATTTATTTAAAATCCATGTAGATTAGACTAACTTTTAGGGGTTATGTGATTGAATGCATTATTTACTTGTATATTTCATGACTAGTTTGCCTTGGAGTTTATTGTTTTGGGTTTATATGAAATTGCATGTAAATAGAGAATAACATAATAATTCATAAAGTAATTCTAAATGAACACAAGACTGAAAGAAGTTAGTATTCCATATCCAGAATCTCTTGGTTGTGATGTTAGCTTTCTTTCAGGGAATTGAGTACCACCTTTTTGATATGTCCCAGTTATTACCTTGGGTGGCGACTCCTCATCTCCACGCCATGTCTTTGTGACAATGGTTAATGTGTTCTCTAAAGCCCTGACACGATTGCTAAAATCTTGGACGCGCGCTAAACCCCTCCATCTACACTATCCTCGAAGCTTGCCAATAAGACTTTGAAGTAAAAATAAGGGACACGAAAGAATGTGTGGCACCCGAATCAATCAAAACTCTAGTATCGAAGTAACATACTAGAAATATACCTGCAATAACGGCGTTGGATGCCTGAGCATTTTGCTGGGTGAGGGTGAAAACTCTTACCTAACCTCAACCTCCCTGCTGGCTGGTGGAAGCCTGACCAACACCCTTGGCACCCTATTTACTACCTCTACCATGCCCCTACTAAGCAATAAGCTACGTTGTACTCAGATACTGAACTGGAGGTAACTAATAAGGAGCTAGAGCTAAACTGGAGGTAACTGATAAGGAGCTAGAGCTAAACTGATGATCGACTAATGTGGAAATGGCTACTTATAGCCAGAATACGGGCATGCTCTGACAAAATGTCTCATCTGTCTGCATCTGAAACAAGCTCTAGGAGTCATGTAGCAAGGTCCCTAATGGACTCTCCCACACATCTAACAAGCACTGGCTACTGATCCCGTGCTATCGTAACCCGAACTTTAACCATTGCTACTACTATAAGCACCAAAACCAAATCTAATGGGTCTATACAATCCTCCACAGCCATGCCTACTACTCTTGTGAACTCTCAATTGAGGTCTCTAGCTCTGTTGATAAGATCCTCTTTGATGACTGCTAGAGCCAATATGAAATGTCTAAAATGGTGTGCTCTAAAATCCTCCTAACTGAACACCTCCCAGCTGATAATCATCAGGCATAACTCCCTGCCTAACCAATCTGAGCTCTATCTCCTTGGCCAACTGTACTACTGACTCAAGAGTAAGTCCTGTAGTAGGCATCCCAGCAAAAGCAAAACCCAGTCTAGTGACATATGTCGTAACGGTGAAATACTGATCTCGCATCAAGTCCTTTGCATATCTACCCAGTTTAAGGAACTCTCTAGTGTAGTCCTCTTTAAATCTGTCACCTCTGGAAATGCTCGTCAAAAAAAGTACGTAACTTATCCGTAGTGGCTCAGGACAGAAATGACCTATAAATCTCTCTTGTAACTGAGCCCAAGTCATCATTGTTATCAGTAGCTGGATGACCTGAATGAACCAATCCAGGGCTGTCCCTCAACAGACAGCTTGACTATCATAATCCACTGATACTTGGTATGAGTCATATGAGTCCTCATCTCAATAGCATGTAGAAAATCTAGAGGGTCCGACATCCCGTTGAATGATATCCTACTGACTCTGGCGTAAAATAACATGGCCTCAGGGTCAGACATACCCTGCTGATAGACAGGTTGCATCTGTGGTGCAACTGGAGGTATAACAACTTCCTTAAACTCTGGCTCTATAGGTTCCTCATCTTGTAGATTTCTTTGCCTATGGTGACCTACTGCTCCTCAAGGTCTGCCTTTACCTCTGCCTCTATGCCTGGCTAGTAGCTCTAGAGGTAAAACCTAGTCCTGAAAGGACTCCTCATCCTCGGCCTCAATGACCAGTGGAGCAATACGCGCTCGCCTCCTTATTCTAAAAATACAAAAACCAGCTAGATTCAAACAAAACAAACCACAAACAAATAACCTAAAGATTACGCAAAATACTAAATCAAAGAAAACTTGTCAAATACATAATCGAACATAATTTACTACAGTAGTTTCAAAGAAAACACGACTCTGAAAACCTAAGTCCACAACACTAATAACCTAGGCTCTAACACCAACTTTGTCATGACCTAAACCGGGTGTCATGATCGGCACTAAGGAATGAGAATTCTTTCGAATCCGGAACTCGTAGCAAGCCTTAAAAAATAAAAACACATGCAATAATAATATAAAAATATACCATAATTAAAATTTTATTTAATATAAAAGCAAATCTTCATATATCATATATAATAAAAATATTTCATACAATATTCTGATACAAAGTCTCAAACCAAAATAACACACATCAATCACAACAACACTATTATTGTAGTTTCTAAAGTACAACAAGAGTTTAAATATAAAATTTATATAGTCTAACTGAGGTTGAAGAAGATCGACATAAAGTACTATTAGGGAGGTTTGAAGAGGAAGAAGATCCTATAAAAAAAATATTGAGAGGAGTCAAACCTTATTGAGTGAATTATTATAATATATATACATACAACCTAAAGTCATATATAGTCAAGCATCAGTATATATATATATATATACACACGCACACATTTCACACAGATGCTAAAATTTACTTTTATATAATAATAAATGCAGAAAAAGTTTATTTAAGTGAAGGATTAATTAGAACCCTAAAAATATACATAACCTCAATTCAAATTTCTCACTAGCCAACAAACTTACTTAATTCCAAAATAATTCTCTTTTCCATTTGTGGATAGTAAACTGGCCCCGAGACACTAAGTCAACTGAGTTCCTACAGTTTCACTATCAGTGTGATTGGCCCCGAGACACTAGGTCAACCGAGCTCCTACAATCACACTACTCTCTCACCATAATTCTCAATAATTGAATAATCAAATTTCACATCAAATGATTTCATATCTCAACTCTAAAATCTAATGCACTGGTACGTAGACAGTCTTAGTGCAACCCACTAGATAGCACGTTCTACTGATATCCTTTAAACAAATCGTACATTTTTGGGAAAATAACAAATGCACAATTAAAACATAATGACATCCATTTTAAAAGAATATACCACTTATATACCAAACATATACTAGAAATATACCAATTGTATACAAAAAAATATATCAAATATATACTAACAATATTCCAAATATATATGCCACATATATACCAAAATATACCACAAATATACCAAATATATATTAAGAATATACCAAACATATATGCAGACGGTGAGGTTTAGTGTGCATATAAGATTTTAGCAATCGTGATACTATTTAGGCTCAGGGCCTTAGGGAACACACTACTATGTCACAAAGTCATAGTGTGGAAAAGAGGAGTCGCCACCCAGGGAAATAACAGGGACAATTTGATTGGTGGTACTCAATTCTCTAAAAGAAAATTAGCACCACAACTAGGAGATTCTAGGAACGAAATACTAACTTCTCTTAGTCTCTTGTTCATTTAGAATAATTTTATAAGTGATTATTTCATCCTCTAATTACATGCAATTTTATTTAAACCCTATTTGACATCCATCTAACCCTAGACACTTAGTCAATAAAATTACACATAAAAAATGCACTCAAGATCGCGTTGTCCCTAAGTATAAACTATGTTAATTTTATTAAAAAGTTAGCTAGATTTACATTTTATTTACAAGTAAGAAAGGGACTAAAGGTGGGCCTACATTTTTTATTAATTAGTGAGCCTAGATCTATTTATTTTACTTTGTCTAAAAAATAGGCTTAAGTCTATTCAATTTTAAAGGAAATTTAAATTAATAGGCCTAAGTCTAACTTGATTTTATTTTAAGTGAAATGTGGGTCTAGGTCTATTTATTTTAAAAGAAATAAAATTAAGTGGGCTGAGCTAAGTCTAAACAAGTTTTAAATAACTAAGTGGGCCTCTAATGGGCCTAAATTGATTTTAATCATTTAAAGTCCTAAACCATTTTTTAATCCTATTTAAAGTGAGCTGGACCTAAATGTGGGCTTGGAGCCCAAAATAATATAAAAACCAAAAAACACAACCCAAAATAACCAAAATATAAAAAAGGATCAAACGAACATTTTAGTGATTTTCTAGAAACCCTAAATCAATTACATACAAACCCTAAATTAAGCTACTACCACCATTGATTTTAATTGATTTTTACCCAATTGAACCTAATTACTAATTGATTTTAAAAGTAGAAAATTAAATCTTTCACTATTCCCACTACTGGGGTTATTGTAAACTATGTACAAGAACTAAAATTAATCAATTACACAGCCACGAATTAAAATAACTACAAAGGATACCAAAATGAAGAATAACAATTAAAATCCTAAGAATTATTGAAAACCAGTACAGGCTCATCCATGGCATTCCATGGATCTTCTGTTCAATTCTTGAACATTAGACTATGTCACAACCCAAACTAGGAGTCATGACCGGTGCTAGGGAACGGGAATTCTTTCTAGTCCGGAACTCATAGCAAGCTAAGAAAATAAAATCATACAATAAATAAATAAAAGTACGACCGAATTAAAATTTTTCTGAATCAATATATAAAATAAATACTCCAAATCCTTTTATAAATGAATACATATTCGTACAATGTTCAAATACAAATTCTCAGAGTATTTAATATCCAAACAAAATAATACACTTTCAATATAATAACACTACTACTGCAGTTTCTAGAATACAATTTAAAGTTCAGAATATACATTTGCATAAAATAGCCGGGACTGAAGAACACCGGCGAGGAACTCTATAACTAAGGTCTGACGATATGGGATCTCCTGAAAAAAATAATTAAGGGGGGTCAGACCTCACTGAGTGAATTATTATACTATATATACATGTAAACTAAACCATAACAATCAGGCATTCATATATAAATATATGTATATACACACATTTCACACGAATGCCAAACTTTGCTTTTATAAATATACTAAATGTAGAAAATGTTTGTTTTAATTCATGAAGGATCCATAAAACCCTAAATAATAATAACCTCAAACAATCCCATCATCACTCTAGCCATACATGCTCACTTGATTCCAAATAGAACACTTATTCCAATCTGGATAGCAGACTGGCCCCGAGATACTAAGTCAACCGAGCTCTAGCAGTCTGACTGTCAGTGTGATTGGCCCCGAGACACTTGGTCAACCGAGCTCCATCAATCACAATATCTATCACCTCACATCTCAATCAACCCAATAGATCATTCAATTCACTTATGGACAGTAGACTGGCCCCGAGACACTAAGTCAACCGAGCTCCAGCAGTTTGACTGTCAGTGTGATTGGCCCCGCAATCACACTATCTAACATACCATTAGTCTTAGTCAAATCAATTAAATCAATTATAATCACCCAATTTTAACTCTCACTCAATCCTTATCTATCGTATCGGTACGTACACGGTCCTAGTGCTGCCCACTAGGAAGCACGTTCTATTGATATCCTTCACTTCGAATAAATCATTCATTCGAAAAATAATTAATGTAGAATACTATTCATAATAGTAAAACCAACCATATATATATACCAAAAATATACCCAGTATATTTCAGGTATATATATGTCAAATAAAATATGAAATAAACTAAAGGTAAATCATTAATATAGTTAAAAATAATTTAAATGAGTAACAATAATATAACATGCATTATCTTAAAAATATATTTAAATATGCAAAAGATATACTCTAAGTACACAAATCATTCAATAAAACATTTATGTATAAATATTCAGTTAAATACGTGTTTGTGTTTAACATATATTCACAAATATACTAAAAATAAACCTAATTATCTAGCATGCATATATCAAAAATAAACCCTAAATATACCACTAATGTGCTAGGTTTAATTTAATAATAAAACATTTATTTATTCGAAAATAAATAAAAAAATATACCAAAAATAAACTTAAAAATAATTTAAGTGTAGGTTTATAATTTAACATGCAACTATTTAAGAATAAACCTAAAATCTACTAAAACTATACCTAAGGTATAATAATCATTTAATAAAATAATTATGTCTAAGTGTACATTTTAAAACATGTGTATATTACTCAAATGTATTAAAACTAAACCTAATTGTTTAATGTGCATATATCAAACTAACATGCATAATTATTTAATATGCATATATATAAAAATGCAACCCTAAATATATCAAAAATATTATAATTTAAATCCCTTTTTAAAACATACAATGAAAATGAAAAATTCTAAATAATGCACCCTATATGCCGTGCATATATATACAGTATAATAACTCATATGTTAGCGCTCCACGAGACAAACTCGGCGGGCCTGATCCGTTAGGCCTCGATTTCGGCGCAGCTAGACAAACAAATGACAATATGAAATCAGAATAAATTTAACAAAAATTCTAAAGACTCGATCTAGAATTTTAAACACAGATTTAGAATAGGAATTTGACCGGACATCACAGTTTACGAAATTCTACCGAAAATCCGGCAGAACCTCCCCTGTAAAATGGACATCTCTCTACTCAAAGAGTAGAGCCGGTCCTGCAAAGAAATACACTTCGGAATAAACATAGAATTACAACCAAAATCCCTCAGTCGGACTCCAAACTACAATTCACTGACCGAGGTTCACAATTTACAGAATATTTATAAAATACTGAAAATGCCCTTATATAATAAAAATACATTTTATAAATCCAAATTACGTAATTAACCCTAAAACCTACTAAAAATCAATAAAAACCCATTTATTTAGAAAAATAGTATATTATATATAATTTAAAAATAGTTTACGAAAAATAGTTTTAATTAGTTAAAAATACTAAAAATTTGTAGAAATCATTTTTATACCCTAAATAACTATTAAAACCAATTTAATTACATTTTTAACCAATTTTAGTGTAAAATTACCAAAATACCCCTATATATATATTCACTATAAATTTTCAAAAATTCACCAAAAATTATATAATTACTAAAAAACTAATTGCTCCACATATAATTCAATAATATCAATAAATATACTCAATTTACCAATTTATTTCAATTAAACACATAATTAACCCTATTTTTCAAAATTACATAAAATTAATAAATTCCAAATAAATACATAAGAATTCACAAAAATTACAAATAAATTTCTATAATTCATTTCAACTCCTATAATCACCATAAATCACAATTTTATAATTTAATTAATTAATTTTAGAAAATTAGAAAATAATAATAAAATAATAAAAAATTCACAAAAATTAAAATAAATTCCAAAAATTCTAAAAAAATTAAAACATGTATATTAAGCTTCCAGGAACAAAGTTTGTGAAGAAAGTTTTCATGAATCAATCAAATTGAAGCTAAAAAAAATTCGAAACCCAAAATGGCTAATTTGAAGAAATTGAAACGTAAGCAATTATAGACCAAATCAAGTGAAACAAGGCTTGGAATCACACTCACCAGAGCTCAAGGAGAAGATAGAGACCGACGGCATCAAATTTGGTGGCCAAAAAGTGCTTGGTCGGAGCTAAGTTGATTTTTGGCTCCTTGATGAAAATCCGACCAAAACTCACCGAAAAAGAGTGTTTCAGGTGGTGAAAATGGCTGGAGGTGGAGGAGGAAGGCTGAGGGGAATAGTAACAGCAAGAAAACCAGCTTGAAAGTGGCTGGAAATGGCTGAAAACGTTTTGGGAGGAAGAAGATGAAGGAGGGGCAAAACTGTAATTAAGGCAACTTTTATTTTTTTGTTTGAAAAATCATGTATATATGTATATATATATATATATATATATATATCCACCTTATATATATTATAATAATATAATCCCACACACAAATAATACTCACCACACAAATATTTTAATATATTTAATAATTTATACACTTAAAATTAATTAATACAAAAATTAAATAATAAAATTAAGGGAATTAATTAAGCTCTAATTAATTTAAATAAATACACATATATACATTTTATTTTAGCACTTTAAAATTATATATGAGTTCATGCAAATTCATAAAACTAGTCAAAATAAATAGTATTAAATTATTTACGTGTCAATTTTCCCGAAAATACAATTTCCGAAAAAATTTTACGTAAAGTACTTAAAATAATATAAAATAATTAAAATTAGTTTTAAAAAAACAACAAACTCATAAAATATCATAAATATATATACAAAAATTATTAACACTGCATATCCCGATGCAGTATAAAAATATTTAAAAATTCGAAATATTACAGACTGTTTCCTCCTCAATCCATTCTCAGATATCAAAATAAAAAAAAACACAAAAAAATCAGATTAGTGAAATTTAAAACTCAAATCAATAACAAAAACAAAATAAAATAAAAATCATTAAGGAAGAAAAGAATAAAAAAACTGTGATGATCTTAGATGCTGTGCAAATGCCTTTTTTAGCCCCTCAAACTAGGATTTTCACCGTTGAAATTGAAGTATTATTGATCCTAAACTGGAACTAAAAATAACGCTGGATCATTCTCGTTGAAAGAATCATATAAAAAAATAACTAAGGCTTTGACATAACAAAAGAAATCAAAGTTTGTGGTGTGCAAGGTATTCTCAGTAGCATTTGGAATTTAGGGTTTTTTGCTCACTGCTTTGCCTCTTTTTTCGCAGTCTCTTTTTTTTCTGTCTATGTCTCCCACACCTCACACGCATGTAGACTCTTTGCTTTTGAAAGCAGAGCTTGTGCGTACTAACTTCCTCCTTTGAAGGAACAGAATATATCTGATAGCGTTTATTTTTTATTTCAAAATCTTCTTACGCGTTTTAAACACTTCAAAAAAATTATCTGATAAAATTAACATTTTAACCAATCAAAACACGAAAAAATAGATGAAAAAATTAAGAAAACAGGCGAAAAATAAAAAAAATGGATTTTTTACTCGTTGGCATTTTGTAATGCCGGTCACCATTACACCAATGCCGATCAACATTAAATGTTGATCTTTTTTTTAATTTTTAACTACTAAAAGACTCCTAAAAAATTGATTTCCTTATAATCAAATCCTAAAAAATGTTGCAATTTAGTTCCTAAAGTTTAGAAAATCGACAACCAAGTTCAATTTTTAAATAAATTTCATCATAGGGGTTTACGTCGCAATTGTACACAATTGCATCCCAAAATTGAGTGCTTACAATATTCGTCGCATATATATAAAAATACACAAAAAAATATACTAAAAGTATACAAAAAATATACTAAATCATTTAATAAGATAATTCATGTTTAAATACATAATAAAAACATGGATGCTCATAATCATGAATCATATATGCAATGCATATATAAAATAATAACTGACAGGTTTGCGCTCTTCTAGACAAACTCGACAGGTCTGGTCCAATAGGCCTCTTTTACAATGCAACTAATATAATAATAATGATATTATAATAAATCCCTAACTTTACACTTCTAGGAATTCTAAAGGAAGACTCAATCTAGAAACAACTTGACCATAAAATCAAAAATTTAGGATCGACCCGACATCACATTTTACAAGAATTCTATTAAAAATTCGATAGAGTCTCCTTTATAAAACAGACATCTCTCTACTGAAAGTAGAGCTGATCCTGTAAGCAAACACACTTCTAAAATCACAAATGCACAACACCTCGGGTTGGGACCCCGCACTACACAATTTCCCAACCGAGGGTCACAATTCGCAACAAAATCAATATTAATAATAATACAATAAAAATCATCAAAATCCATAAACACCAATAAATAACCACAATACAATATATTTAAATAACAAAAACGTTAAAGCTAATTATTTTCAAATTAGTTAATAAGATCTCAAATAAATTATACAATATTAATAAAAATTCAATTTTTTAATTATTCAAAATTAACTAGCAAAATTCACAATTAATTATTTAAATAGTTTAAATATATAATAAAAATAGTTACAAATTTATTTAATCACAAAAATAGTAAATAAATTTATTATTTGAATATATTTTCAAAAATTGTTATTCATTAGTTAAAAATAGTAAATAATTCGTAAAAATTATTTTAATACTATTTATTATTCCAAAATTATTCAAAACATACTAATTAACAATAATTTCAATTAAAACACCAAATTCACTAATTTATATTAATTTTTCTAAAAATTAATTGTTCACATAAACTTTCAAAAATTCGTAGTAAATCATCGGAACACAATTTTCATAAACTTCCTTCACAAACTATATTTCAAATAATCCAAAAAAAGTTGTTAAAAATAAAAAGATTTTATGGCAAGGATCACCGGAACAGTGACTTGCTGGAAAATTCAAGCCTCAAAAATCAAATTAATTCCAAAAAATTCAACAAAAATGTATTTGCATAGATTAAGCTATACACAACAACTTTTCTAAAGGAATTAAGTTTAAATCACAAAAAATAAAGCTAAAAAAAATAAAAACTAAAAGTTGACCTAAATAAAAATTCAAGAAAACTTACAATCTGGACATTCTAAGCTTAAACCAAGCTTAAAATTAGTTTGCTCAAAACTAAAGGATTCAAACAAGTTCGACAATGGAAGCTAGAGCTATCGGAATTGCCACCGGCGATGAGAGGAGCTTCGGTTGCTACTGCTGTTTCTGGCGTCGGGCTGGTGTGTTGGAGGTGACAGAAGGGAGAAGAGAAGGAGGGGAGGTGATGGTGGTAGGTTGTCACAACCCAAAACAGGGGGCCATGACTGGCGCTAGGGAATAGGAATTCTTTCGAATCCAAAACCTGTAGCAAGCCTTAAAAAAATAAAATAAAAGCATGCAATATAAATAATAACATAAATAAAATATTTTACAGCGGAAATAAATCTCATAAATAAAATAAAATAATAATCCATCCTTACATTTAACAACATAAATCCATCTTATATATATATAATCTTTTAATACAAATTTCAGTTCAAATCTTTAGAATACATATCTCATACAAATATAATACATAAATCCTACAACTTGACTATAACTACTGCAGTGTCTAGAATATAAAATAAAATCAAGTGAGCAGATTACATAGTAAAGCCGGAGCAAAAGAAATCCGGCGTAAGGGTCTGCTACTGAGGTTTCAAGATGAAGACTCTCTTGGAAAATAGTCAATAGAGGGGAGTCAGACCTCATTGAGTGAATTGTTATAATTTATATACATGCATAACTAAATGACAATGCACACATTCAATAATATATATAATATATATATAGGCAAAATCACGCAGATGCAGCAAAATCATTTTATATAAATACAAAAAATAATATCTGTTTATGAAGGATCAAATAGAACCCTAGATGATCGCAACCTCAAAACAATGTTAGACAACACTCTAGCCATACAGGCTCACTTATTCCAATAAATTCACTTGTTCCATTTGGATAGTAGACTGGCCCCGAGACACTAAGTCAACCTAGCTCCAGCAGTCTAACTGTTAGTATGATTGGTCCCGAGACACTTGGTCAACCAAGCTCCAGTAATCATAATCTCATATCACATCACACATCAAATCAAATCAATCTGATCAATATCCACAAATAAGTTAGTAATATAGTCTAAATGCTATCGTCGTACCGGTATGTACTTGGTTCTAGTGCTACCCACTAGGTAGCACATTTTATTGATATCCTTCATTTATATATAAAACATGTAATCATAAATTAAATGATGCATGATATTAAATAAAATAACAATATAAACCATATATATACTAGAAATATACCAAAAGTAAACCAAGTATATTTCGAGTATATATATGTCGAATAAATTCAATTTAATTATAAAATAAACTATAAATATACTTAAAAATATTTTAAGAATAATTCATTAATAAAACATGCATTTAATTTAAAATATACCAAAAATATACCAAAATATACCTAAACATTTATTAAACCATTTATGCAGATATCATACAAATAAAACATACATTTTTAAAACATGCATCCTAAAACACGTATATATAAAATAACAACTCACAGTTATTGCGCTTCTCGAGACGGGTCCGACGGGCCTAGTCCACTAGGTCTTGATCTCGACGCAACTAAACAAACAAATGACAATACGAAATTAGAATAAATCTATAAAAATTCTAGAGACTCGATCTAAAAATACCGAACACATAATCATAATAGGAATTCGACCGGATATCACGTTTTACAAGAATTATATCAAAAATTTGGTAGAACCTCCCCTATAAAATAGACATCTCTCTACTTAGAAAGTAAAACCGGTCCTACAAAGAAACACACTTCAAAAATATACAGTCACATAACCCCTCTATCGAACTTCCAAACTACAATTCCACCGATCGAGATTCACAATTCACAAGGTAACACAAAACACATTTAAAATGCCAGAAATACCAAAAATATTCTTTTATACTCAAAATATAGCAAATTAGAAATTTAAACGCTAAAAATAATTATTTTATTGATTAATACATAAAAACCCTAATTTTAATAAAACATTATTAAAATCCATAATTCTTGATAAATTCATAAATATTGACCAAAATACATTTTATAAATCCAAATTACATAATTAACCCTAAAACATATTATAAATTGATAAAAACTCATTTATTTACAAAAATAGTATATTATATATAATTTGAAAATAATTTATGAAAAATAGTTTTAATTAGTTAAAAATACTAAATAATTTTTAGAAATTATTTTTATACCTCAAATAACTATTAAAACTAATTTAATTATATTTTTAGCCAA
Organism: Mallotus nudiflorus; assembly: GCA_947683625.1. Taxonomy (NCBI): domain Eukaryota; kingdom Viridiplantae; phylum Streptophyta; class Magnoliopsida; order Malpighiales; family Euphorbiaceae; genus Mallotus; species Mallotus nudiflorus. The sequence goes on from CANTUR010000486.1 coordinate 1,116,713, forward strand.
TTCAGTGCCAAATTACCAAAATACCCCTACTATACATAAATGCACTATAATTATACAAAAATTCACTAAAAATAATATAATTACTCAAAAATAAATTTATCAATATATAATTCAATAAAATCAATAATTATACTCAATTAACCAATTAATTTCAATAAAATACATAATTAACCTGTTTTTCTAAATATCACATAAACTAAATAAATTCATAATAATTATAAAAAAATCACAAAAATTACAAATAAATTTCTAAAATGAATTTTAACACCTATAAACACCATAAATCACAATTTCATAATTTAATTAATTAATTAATTTACGAAAATTAGAAATATTAACAAAATAATAAAAAATTCACAAAAATCAAAATAATTCCCAAAAATTCCACAAAAATTAAAGAATTTAGATTGAGATACTGGATCAATTTTTGTGAAGGAAGTTTGCTTGAATCATTAAAATTGAAGCTAAAAAAAAATCAAGCCTAGAAAAATCTAGACCAAATCAAGTGAAACCAAGCTTATAAATGCACTCACCAGAGCTCAAGGAAGAGATAGAGACTGGTGGCACTTCAAATGGTGGCCGAAAATGAGGTGATCGGAGTTAAGGGTGGTTTTCAATTTCTTAAGAGAAAACCGATCAAACAATACCGGAAAAGGGAGAACAGGGCGGCATAATGGGTTGGAGATGGAGGAGGACGGCTGAGAGGCACACCAATGGCAAGAAATCAACGCGAAAGTTGTCGGAAGTGGGTGGAAGGGCATCGGGCAGCTTAAGGGTGATTGGGTGGCACAAATTGTAAATAAGGGGAACTTTTGTTTTTTGTATATATATATATATATATATATATTTAATTTATATTATAATAATATATGAATATTATATTCAAATTAATATACACCACAAACATAATTAATAATATCTATATACATATACATATATATACACATATTAATTATTAAAACTATATAATATAATATAAATAATTAAAAATAAACCCTAATTAATTAAATGTGCATATATGCATGTATATGTATGTATTTTAATAGGACACTTAAAAATCGTGCATGGACCCATGCAAATTCACAAAACCGTCCAAAATAATTAATAATTATTTATTTAAGTTTTAATTTCCCCAAAAATAAAACTCTCGGGAAAATTTTATGTAAAAGACTTAAAATAATAAATAATGACTTTATTAAATAATAAACTAATTAAATAATCAAACATATATAAAAATTATTAACACTGTATATCCCGATGCTGTTTAAAATTATTTAAAAACTTGAAATATTACATAGATGGTGGCTACAAGTGGACGCCAATGGGGGCTGGGGGTGGCCTGAGCAGTGATGGGAAGAGCAAGGAAAAATGGGAAAGAAAAGAAGAAGAAAGAAAAAGAAAAAGAAAAAAAAAAAGAAAAGACAAGAAAGAAATGTCTCAAGAATTTTTTTTACTGACCCTATATTATTTTATTTTATATATATATTAACTAACTTTAACATATATATATACATATATATATATATATATACTTTAGCACATATTGTACATATATATATATATATATACACTAATACTAATACTAATACTAACTTCCAAATAATTTCCTTTACGCAATAAAATATTTAAAATAAAATAAATAAATAATATTCACAAATAATTATAATATATAAAAATTTAAAATATTATTAACACTGCATATCACGAAATAATTTAAAATAATTTAAAATAAATGGTCATTACAGGAATATATTAAATTTTTCTAAATGTAATGTGTGATTGCATGTGTATGAAAACTAACCTTTGTTTTGCCGGTTTATTAGAATGGATTTATTTATTTCTTTTTCTCATTTTTATGTAATTAATAGAATAGTATTTTTCCAAGGCAATGTAATCCTTAATCTCAATTCCTCCTTTTTTTTTTTTCTATTTTGATGTATTTGTTAGACTAGGCTTTTTCTTGGATTGTAATCTTTAATCTCGTTCTCCATTTTATTTTGTTTATTTGCTTACTTACTTTGATGATGCATACTTGCGTGCTGCGTATTTACTTGCTTACATGGTTATTTGCTTGATTGATGGATACTTGTTTATTTATCTTGTGATGAATGCTCGTCAATTCAACTATCCCATGCTTTATTTAAACTGATTAATAATCAAATGTGGTAAAATGCATCATCAAACTGAAACTAGGGTGAAGGATTAAATAATTAAGTAATATATAATGAGAAACAAGATAAGTAACTCCTACCTCCTGAAACTAGAATCTCTAGTTAGAAAAGTGAGTTTTTAATTCATTTTCTCTCGATTCAAGTCGGGAGACAGACCCTCCAACAAACAATGACAAACAGAAATTTAGTAAATGGTTGTCATTAGCTTGTGTGCCCCGATTCTATGAACGCATTGATGCTATTGTTTCTTCCTTCCCCAAGGAGAAATGATGTGCGTGTACCTATGTCACGACCCAAAACAGGGGCCATGACCGGCGCTAGGGAACAGGAATTCTTTCGAATCCGGAACCCGTAGCAAGCCTAAAAATAAAATAAAACATGCAATAGTAACAATAACAGTAATATATATATGCAGCGGAAATAAAAATCATAAATATCATAATAACATTTTTACCAACTGGATTTAAATCAAATCTCATCTCATATATATATATAATCTTTCAGTACAAATCCAGTTCCAATATAATACATCTCTTTAAATAAAATACATGAAATCCACACTTTAATTCATAACTATTGTAGTATCTAGATTATAAAATAAGACTCAAGTAAATGATTTACACAAAGAAGCTGAAGCGGAAGAAATCCGGCGTATCGACCTGCTACTGAGGTCTGAAGAAGTTGACTCTCCTGAAAAATAGTCAACGGAGGGGAGTCAGACCTCACTGAGTGAATTACTATAATATATATACATACACACTAAATGATAATGCATACAGTCAACAGTATATATATATAATATGTATATATACAGGCAATTACACACAGATGCAATAAAATCATTTTATATATTTTCATTAAAAATCATCTTTTATGAAGGATCACATAGAACCCTAGAATAACGCAACCTCAGAAAATAGTGTTAAACAACACTTTAGCCATACAGGCTCACTTATTCCAAATATATCCACTTAATCCATTTAGACAGTAGACTGGCCCCGAGACACTAAGTCAACCGAGCTCCAGCAGTCTGACTGCCAGTGTGATTGGCCCCGAGACACTTGGTCAATCGAGCTCCAGCAATCACACCTCCAAACCATATCTCACACATATCAATAATCATATCAAATCAATATCCACAAATAGTTAGTAATATAGCCTAAAGCTATAGGCGTACCGGTACGTACTCGGTCCTAGTGCTGCCCACTATGTAGCACATTCTATCGATATCCTTCATCATTAATAATATAAAACATTCATTCACAAAAATAAATGATGCATGAAGTTCAATAAAATAACAACATAAACCATATATATACTAGAAATATACCAAAAGTAAACCAGGTATATTTCGAGCATATATACGTCAAATAAATCCAGTCAAATCATAAATTAAATTAAAAATATATTTAAAAACATTTTAAATATATTTTTACTAACAAAACATATATATAATTTATTATATACCAAAAATAAACCAAAAATATACTTAATATAAACTTAAGAAATAATCAAATTATTTATGCATATTTAATCAACATAAAACATGTATTTCTAAATCATGCATCCTAAGCATATATATATATATATATAGTATAGTAACTCACCTAGTGCGCTCCACGAGACGGATCCGACGGGCCTAGTCCACTAGCCCTCGGTCTCGGTGCAACTAAACAAACAAATAACGACAGACATTAGAATAAACCTAATAGAAATCCTAGAATTCGATCTAGAGTATTTAACACAGAATCAGAAATTAGGGTTCGACTGGATATCACGTTTTACGAGAATTCTATCAAAAATTCGGCAGAACCTCCCCTGTAAAACGGACATCTCTCTACTCAAAAGAGTAGAGCCGACCCTGCAAAGAATCACACTTCAAAAAACTACACAAGGCACAATCAAAATCCCACGGTCGGACCCCAAGCTATAGTCCACCGACCGGGGTCCACAAACACAGAATAATTCCAGATATACCAAAAATATCCTTATAACATAGAAATTCATTTTATAAGTAGAAATTACATAATTAACCTTAAAACACAGTAAAAACCGATAAAAACTCATTTTATTAGAAAAACCGTATATTATATATATAATTAAAAATAATTCACGAAAAAATAGTTTTAATTAGTTAAAAATACCAAATAATTTATAGAAACCATTTTTATATTTTAAATAACTATTAAAACCAATTAAATTACATTTTTAGCCAACTTAGGGTAAAATTACCAAAATACCCATATATATATAAATATACTAAAATTACTTCAAAAATTCACCAAAAATTATACAATTATCCAACATTAATTTTCTCAACATATTTATCAATAATATTAATAATTAAACTCAATTAACCAATTAAATTCAAATAAAAACACAATTAACCCTAATTTCTCAAAATCACATAAACTTCAATAATTCAAAATAAATACTTAGAAATTCATAAAAATTCCAAATAAATTCCTATAATTCATTTAAACACTTAATTTAACCATAAAACCCAATTTTATAATTTAAATAATTAATTTCCGAAAATTAGAAAATAATATTAAATATTCAAAAATACCCAAAAATCCAAAAAATCTCCAAAAATTCCACAAAAATTCATACATGTAGATTAAGCTACTAGGAACAACATTTGTGAAGGGATTTTCCATGAATCAATCAATTCAAAGCTCAAAAAAATTGAAAACCCTAATGTGACCGAATTGGAAAATTCAAAACCTAAGAAAATCTAGACCATTTAAGCTCAAACCAAAGCTAGAATCACACTCACCGGAGCTTAAGGAGAAGAAAGAGACCGGCGGTGTCGAAAACGGTGGCCGAAATCGTCGTCAACGGCAAAGGGAAGAAGTTTCGGCCAAAAGGGAAGAAAGGGCTTGCCGGCGCCAGGGAAGGGAGCTGGGGGCGGCGGAGTGGCTGGCTGAGGAAGGTGGAGCTCCTGATGGCACACCGACGGCCGGAAATCGGAAGTTGCAGGCGATGAGGGGTGGTGGTCGGGCGCTCGGGAAGAAGAAGAAGAAGAAGAAGAAGAAGAAAAAGAAAAAGAAAGGAAAGAAAAAGAAAAGAAAAAGAAAAGAAAAAGAAAAAAGAAAAATAATAATAATAATAAAAAACAATAATTTTAATTAAAATATAAAAAAAATCACACCCACACAATAATTTAATATATTAATAATTTATTAATAAATAAAGATAATTAAATAACAATAATTTAATAAATAAATAATAAAATATTAGGGTAATATATATTAAACCCTAATTAAATAAATATATACACATAGATTTTATTTAGTCATTTAAAAATACGCATGAGTTCATGCAAGTCCGAAAATACATTTAAAATAATTAATAATACATTGTTTACGTGAAAATTTCCCCGAAAATGCAAGTCCCGGGAAAATTTTACGTAAAACACTGTAAATAATACATAATATTAAAAATAGGTTTTAAATATATATCAACTCATGAAAATATCGTAATATATATACAAAAATTATTAACACTGTATATCCCGATACAGTGTAAAAATATTTTAAAAACACGGGATATTACAACCTACAATCACAAGTATTCTTTATGGTGGATTCAACTACAACAGTGAGTTCAAGGATGTATTATTTTGCATGGACTATACCAAAATGTTTAAGTTTAGGTGAAGAGGTGGTTGATTACTACGTCCCTATCAAGTCTAATTTTTAACTGTTAAAGAATGTTCAAAGAGGTGGAGTTAAAAAAACATTAAATTATGTGGAAAATGAAAATTAAGTAAATGGAATAAGTAATTGATCTTTGGCTAGAAATTTATCACTTAGTGATAATATTTTGTTTTTGTGATTTTTAAAAGTTGACTTGCTAACTATTACCTTAAATAAATAAAATTGAATTTCACAAGTTTTGGGTGTTAAAGTTTATTTATTATTTTCTTTGGTGTGTTAATAAGTGCTATAACTAGTGATGTAATGATGAAATTTCAGCATCATAATGATTGAAAATTGAATATTTTATTTCATAAATAATGCATGATCGTGGTGCATGTGTAAAATGATCAATAAAAATAGGATGAATTATTTAAAATTTGAATTTTATAAATTTATATGTTATAGTAAAGTAGTCATGATTATAGCTTTTGATTTTTAGAGGGAAAAATTTTGAAGATAGGACTCTTCATCTTGTTTCTCTTTCAACCCTTCCAGGATGGGGTTTGTGCTTTTGCGGTGAGAACAAAACTATATATCATATCATGAAACTGATCATTCAGCTGCATAAATGCTTGTTGATGCTTCGATGTATTATGCAAAACATATGCAATCCAATGATCCTACAAAGACACATAAACTGTAAAAGATTCATTAATGAATGACATGCTACCATAATATACTGCAATAAGTACCCCTGCAAATAGCGAATTAAAGATAAGGTTTCAACAATTTACCTCAAAAAATTGTTCCTCTCACCTATACATAATTTGACATATTTTATGGGCATTACATCCGATTATCATATTTTGCTAACTAAAATATTTAGCCATATTTATTGTGAACATATTCAACTTTCACTGACTTTGTAGTTTTACTCATGCAAAACATGAAGCTATCTTACTAATAACTAGGGACAAGAAAATTCACTATGGTTAGATTTTTTTTTTTTTTTTGTTAAGATGGAGATTATGTGATTTAAATATCAATGAATTGTGTAATTAGGACAATCGTCATCTTTAAATTGACAATAGAAGAAATCGAACCTTATACTTAAGAATGCCTTGGAAGAGAAGTTAGTGCTATTTATCATCTTATGGTAAAAAATAAAATTATTTTCCCAGTTTATGATATTTTTTGGATGAGGGAGGAGAGAAAACCCATTTACCACCACTGCCAAAGGCGATAATGGACAGAAAAGATCCATACCATCACTGATATATATATATTATTTTTATTAGTAAATATTGTAAGAATGACTACAAACAAGTCCAACAAAAAAACTAATAAATAATTTTTTTCATGGCCATGCATATTTTTTTCATAGTAAAGAAATAAATAGTCATGCACAATTTTTTTCACTACCTACTACTATTATTTATTATTATTATTATTATTATTATTTCATGTGTATGCATGAATTTGCATGGAATGTTATTGCCATGACAACTTTCTTAAGTTACTTCAATAGCTGAGAAAAATTCTTTTCCAAAATTAACAAACTGAAATTTTGTAGGACAAAAACATTGATCAAGCCACTCGCAGATTCAGCTTGCTAAATTTTCCGATTTCATTTTCTGGTTTTAAATTAACTATTCAGGAACTTATGTACTTCAACTGCGTGAAGCTTACAGACAGAATAGTACAAAAATCGAAAATATGAAAAAAGCAAACATATGAAATTTAACAATGAATTTCATGACTTGTAATTAAAATTTATAGCATATAAAATCTTATGAAACTTGAAACGGTAAGTCTGCAATTCAATCGTAAACAAGATCCCTTCATCGTATTTTAATTCTAATATTAAGTTGCTAGTACATATATAGTTCCATTCCAGCAAAAGGAACCATTGATACCTGTAACACAAAATCATGCGCTGACAAAGAAGGAAGACATAATGGCCCAGCTGACATACATTCTTCTTCATCCTTTAATGTTTTCACAATACACTAAAGCATAAACAACCTTATGATTCTGTAATGAAACAAAAACCATTTCATCAGCCAATATCAGTTGCAAAAAAAAAAAAAGAAAAGAAAAGAAAAAAAATTCAACAATGTTAACGCAATTTATTTGATGATTCCCGCTGCATTATCTGGATCAGTTCCAATAACAAAATGCCATGCCAAACCAATAAAAAGTTAGTGAAATGATGATATAAAATTTGAAACTATGCAGGTTAAAAGGGATCCAACCATTTCAACTATTGGCTCTAGGCATTTTTTTTTACTTTTTAAAATATAAAATTTGTAATTAATTATTTTTTAAATAAATTTTATTAAAATTAAATAAAATAAAAATATTTAATATTGGCACAAAATTATTTTTTATCATTTTTTTCGAATGAAAAAATAAATAAAAACTGAAAGTTGAAAAAATTGTCTAGTAAATATTTATTTGGAAAAAATTTAATAATAAGGAGATACAATTTTCAAAAATAATAAAATAAAATTTAAATGTACAATATTTATGTCATTACAAAATATTAATTAACATTTTCTTTAAAAACTAAGTGATGTTTTAAAAGAAAATTCTCTATTAGAATTGTCTTTTTATTACTCATATATATATATATATATATATATATATATATATGTATGTATGTATGTCAACCAATACTCAAACTCAATCAAGGTTCAAATGGTATTATAACTGAAATGCTCTTTAGTCATTAACAAGCATGAAAACATTGTTATCCAGAAAATATTTTCAGAAGAAGCCTGAAATGTTACCTTAAAAGCACATCAATTGCATGTCCTGGGTAGTTTTTCATCACTTGAACCACTTGTATCACCTGTGCCTCTATCATTTTCTTTGTCAAGTAACACTATGCTCTCCACATATCTATAGAAATGACAAACAAAATTAGGAAGAGCCATAAGATTTTTAACCCGTTGGCTGTTTAGCTTCTGCGAAGCTAACATTCCACGCTGAAATGCAATTAGTAATTCTCCATTATTCCTAAATCCCATCACCCTCAAACGTCCTCTCCAATGTTTCCCCACAGTTGCTAACTTCACCCACGATTCTACTACACCATATTCTTTCATTACCCATATATCAGACTGGTAAGCATAACAATTCTGTTGATTCTGTTGATAAACAACTGCAACTTCCAATTCCCTCAATTGATACACATATAAACTTGATGAGTCAACCTGTGCTATGCATTCTGGCAATGGAATCTCATGAAAAATTTCATCATTCACATCGAAGACCATGATTAAATTCCTAAATTGATTGCTGTTTCTCTGGGTAGCTATCCAATACAATGAACCATTCACATGGGTGGATCTCCAAAGCATTGAAGCCTGCACAACGGCTCTAGTGGCAAATTCACTAAGAACGTGGTTAGGAGTAATCTGAGTGATATCTTTCCAGGAATTCAAATTGAGCGAGTAAAGCTCAGCCCTAATGTCGCGAGGTTCGTAATTCGAGATCAGGATTCTTAATACTTTGTAATCATGGGATCTTGAACAATAACCGAAGCCCATAAAGTTTGAGTGATTAAAAGCAACCGTAATACCAAAATTGGGAAGTGATAATATTTTTCTAACATAAGGATTGTAAAGGACCACCTTGTAACCATGATTCCTATATAAGCAACAAATTACCCCATTGCATGAACCCGCCACCTGGAATTGATGGGTATAAAAGGATGGGAAGGAGGCTCGCAATTGCATGTACTGCTCAAAATCTTGATTGTCAAAATGCAAGGAATATTGGCCATAAATGTCAATCAGAAAAAAGTGATTAGTGTTAGGATTTGAGGAGGAGAGGGTTGTTTTTTGAAGGTGAGCAGTGATGAAATCGGGGTGTTTGATAAGAGAGGACCATAACTTGCAGACGCAGCGACATTGCAAAATGGATTTGACGGGCAACCTGCACAAGATTTCTGATATCACTTCTTCTGGCAGATATTCTGACATGTTGGTCTCTTTACGTTTCAGTGATTTATTTCCTTGCTTCCTCATCGGTTTGTTTTCTTATGCTTCCAAACTTCTCATTTGCTCCTTTTAAAAGGTCTGCAGTTGAACTTTTAATTCATAGGTGCGTCTACTCGGATTCTGACTGATTTAACTTCCCTCTGTTTTTTTTCTTTTCTACAATTTGAAAACAATCATTTCAAATAATTCAAATGACACAACAATTAATGATTATGCCATCTTGATCTGCATCTTCCCTTCCCGATGTCAACATTTAACTCAGCATTGACTAATTTATTATTATTAATCTTTCTACGGTAAAAAAAATCTTTACTTATACAAATGAAATTATGACAGCTAGAATACTATTTATTTTATTTTAACTTCCCCCTAAAATACCAACAGTTTATCATAAATTTGAAGAAATAACCGTGATTAACTTCAACAGCTAATTTGATTTACACTGCTAAAATAGAAATGAAATGAAAATTTTTTAACAAAATATTTAGTTTATAAAGTAATAAGAATCAAAAGTTAAATTTAAATTATCTATATTTATATATATACATATATTAAATGATTGTTTTTATTAATTTATAAATTTTATTTCATTATTTAAAAAATATATTTTACTTTATAAATTTTAATATTATTTTAACATTTAACCAATTTATAAATAATTTAACTTAATTACTATCAAAATGAAAATTCATTTGTTAGGGCATAGAAAATTTACATTGATGAGAAAATTCATAGTTTTCATAAACTAAATATTAGAAATTAACACTCATTTTTATTTTAGTTTTTACCCTTACTTTTCAGGAAATAAATGCTCCATAAAATTAAAACAATCATTTTGAATAATTCAAATAAAAAAAATAGCTAAGTCTCTGGGAACACCAAGAGTTTGACTAGCAGTTTTACTCTTGTGACTTGTGTAACGCTATGCATGTCTCTTGGCTTGGCTGCCTTGATTCTATAATTAACTTTAGGCGGGCAAAGTTACAGTGTTAATATTATTATTATTATTTTTGTCATAAGTAAACTTCAACTAATCTTCTTAATGATCTCTAATCTTCTTAATGGGATGTTTAAATCTTTTGCCACTTTGGCATGAACCAATAATTTTAAATTTAACATACGATTACATTACATTAATATATTCCAACAAAATGAACCATCCATATTAAGAATACAGACCTATGAACCATAACACTATTCAGCTGCATAAATTCTTGTTGATTCTTCGATGCATTGTACAATAATCCTCAAACAACATGCTAACTATAAGTTTTTTTTTTTAAGGTACTATTACCATACAGATTTTTTTTTTTTCCCACAACAAAGGAGGCCAAAAGCCTAAGACCAATTAAACAGTACATGTGCGAGAAAATGCTACTCCTCGCAAGTCCTGTAATAACAACCAAGACCCACAGGGACCCGATGAAGTACATAACAACCCAAAGAATATTGTCTACCCAAATTTGCTAAAAAATGAGCACAACATTGCCTTCCCTCGTAACATGCTGAACAACTCCCGTCGAATCAACGTCTGATTTCTTGAAACAAGGTCATATTTTTAATATTGCACCCTGTGGTCCCTAACTAGCAATTAGCTAAATATTTATTGTCCGTCTTCACAATAATCTAATGGATACCTAGCTCCCAAGCCTGTCTTAAACCCTGGATGACCACCCAACTAATGATATAATAGCACAATAGTACAATAACTAAGTGATAGTAAATTAAATCAAAGCCTGAAAAAATTGAACTGAAAATTTTTCATTAATTATTTAACTTTTTCATAATAAAGAGTCCCAAAAATTTTTTACAAGTCAAGTCGGTAGATCATGAGTTCTTTAAATTGAAAATTAAACCAAATCACTCCAAATTACACTGAAATGAAGAAGTGAAACCAAATCAAACTAATAATTTCCTAGTATGTGTATATATATATACACACACGCAAGTGCATATTTTACCTTATAAACACCTCAATTTATAAAATTTGTACAATTATACTCTTTAAGTACTTCCATCTTTTGTTTCATGTTGCTTAACTTAAAAAAAAAATCTTTATAATTCTTACAATAATCCTCTACTTTTTTAATATTTTTTATTATTTTAAGGCATAATTATTATTAATTTATTTACACTTATATATTATAATTATACTGCAATTAGAATGACAAATATATCTTAAATTTTTTAATATTCAGATATTTTAATTTTTGAATTTAAAATATTTTTTTACAAAATATTTTTTACATGCACAAACTTGAATAATGTATATTTAAAAATAAATAAAATAAAATTTCTACCCTTATAAATAATTTTATTGATTGTTTAGTTCATTTTAGAATTTTATAATTTAAAATATATATTTTATAATATTTATAAATATAATGCAGCCTTCAATTATTATTATTATTTTGTTATTTTTAATTATAATTTAAGATATAAAGAATATAAAGAATTTTGAAAATATTGATCAAGAATATAAAAGGATTTGATCTTTTTGAAAAAAAAAAAAAAAAACTTGCCAAAATTTTCTTTATTTTTGATAGTGATAGTTAAAACAATTTCCTTTGTATTTTTATTTTAACAATTGATATATAAGATATAAGTTGTGCTTTTTTAAAATAATTTTTATTATTGATTAATATTTTTAACATCTCTAATTCTCTATTTTTTAAATTCATTTTACACTATTTTTTGCCTTCAATCTTTATTAGAAATTTTTTAAATAAAACAATTGAAAGTTTAGAAGTTAGTTTTTAAAAATTTAAAATATGAAGATTTTCAATATAAAATAATGTAAAAAATTAATTTTATGAAAATATGTTAAAATTAATTTTAGAGGTTATTTTGTAGTAAGATTAACATTTGAAAATATTCTTTTACCTTTTATTTTTATGAAGGAATAAGAAAAAAATATTTTAATAAATAAATTTATTTTATAAGGATTTAAATATTAAAATACATTTAGATCCTTAAATTAAAATAGGATCGAATTAATACAATTTAAAAAGTTGAATAGCGAAATTTATATAACTTTGAAAATGGAATATAATTGAAAATTGGACCAAAGTTTGAGATAGATTTTATCATTTTCCTTGTGTATATATATTGCTAGAATATGAGAAAGATAAGAAAACTACACCCTTTGTTATTTATGGCAAATGTTAAATAATTGTTGGGAGACCTTTATAGACATATGGTTCTTCCAAGTTAAACTGAATTAGTGTTCAAATGAGTTCCGAATAAATTTATTTCAAGCCAAAAAATTATGGCAATTTTTTTTTTAATGGCTAGACCTTAATTGTCACATTTTCAATTGATGTTGTTAAGGTTCTATGTGATATGAAAATACCAATTATAAGGATATGGATTATTAATTTATTTATAACTAGTCGTAAATCCGTGAACTTTAAATAATATACATATTTTTATATAATTATTAAATAATTTTAATAAGTTTAAAACTACAAATTAATTAAATATAAAAGTGAAAGTTCAGAAAGTTATTATATATATATATAGTAATTTGAGAAATAAAATACAAAATAGAAAATAATTGATAAGTTGCACATTGTTACTTACATTAAATGAAAAAAATTGTGTTTTTAATTGAATAAAAGATGGATATTTTAATTATAATAAAAAACATAATTTCTATTAAAAAAGAAGAGTAGTATTTCAAATTTATCATAACTAAAGTGTTTTTAAATAGAAAAAAAATACATAATTTAAAATAAGAATTCTTATAAAGAAAAAAAGGCAACTAAATAAATTAAAAATAAAATATATTACGTTAATTTTATTTTCTTTAATTTTTATTGCAATTACTTTTAGATATAATAGAATTTATTTCAAAACTATTAAATTACTATTGAAGTATATATACATATATTATAAAAACTTTAAAAATTTGAATAGTATTAAAATATGTATAATAGTGTTTTAGTTAAAAAATAATACTAAAAAAACTATAATAAATGTTTTATTGTTAATATAATACTTCCTCCATTCCTTTTTAATTGTCATTTTAAGTTGAATTTTTTGTTTCAATTTATTTGACATTTTCAATTACCAATACATTTTAACTACCTTTTTTTCTATCATACTCTTATTTATATATACACTACTTTTGAGAATATACAAAACTAATAATTGATTGAGGGAATTATTATAAGGGTAGTATAGTATTTTACATATATATTAATTACATTTCTTAATCTATTTGCATAGTCCTTAAATGACAATTAAAAAGAAACAGAGGGAGTAGATATTTTAACAAACTATAATAATATATGAAGAGCTTGTAAATAAGTAGGGCAATAATGTGAATGTCCTATAGCCTTTGTATGACTTATAACTATCTTTCTGATTTTAGATGACTTTGCTATTTGTAGTATGATATTCCCAGTTGAAGCTTTTCATTGTAGGGTGAATTTAGCCAAGACATTAAATGTCAGCACTATAGATAGATTTTGTGTTCAAGTTAAACTGAGTTAATTAGAGTCTAATGAGTTTTGAATACTAATTATGACAATTTTTTTTAATAGATAGATCTTAATTGTCATGCTTTCAATGTATGTCGTTAAGGCTCCATGTGATATGAAAATACCAATCGTTAGATGTTATCACAAAATCCGATAGCAAGTGATGGAATGTTATCTAGCTTTTGTATGACTTATAATTATCTTTTTGATTTTGTATGACTTTGCTATTAATCTAATATTCAATGCAGGGTGAACTTAGCCAAGACATTAATGTCGGTACTGATATTAGAGGCGATAAGAAGTGCTTGAATGGTTGATTATCCTGAAATGCCGCCAGAGCATGGAACATGCTCTAATCTTAAATTTCTTATAATGCTAGCATTGATATATTTTCTTGAGATTTAACAATGAATTTCAAAACTTATGAAACTTCAAATATTAAGTCTGCAATTCAATCATAAACAAGATCCCTTCATCACAATTTAATTCTAATATTAATATATTACTAGTTCCATTCTAGCAAAATAAGACATAATGGCCCAAGTGGGCTACATTTTATATAAATGACTGATTGCAAAAATACTTTTGAGTAAATTAATATTATTTGTTAACAATTACAAACTACTGGTGAACTGTGAGTATATATATGAAACCATGACCATTTATATTCTTATTTTCCTATACTGTTTGATACTTTCCTTTGTAGTTCACTTATTGAGTATTTTCTCGAAAGAACTCACAACTCTTTTAACATAACTTTTACTGAGTAGTTGTTAATGGCTTAAGCGCAGAAGTGAGAAGTGAAGTCAAGACTTCAAAATAAGTTCTAGCAATTTAATGAAAAGTGCATGTGAAGAACTAGTGTACGAGCTTTGGAAGTTCAGGAAAAATTTTAATTTAGTACCAAGCGTATTGTGTAAGAGGGAGAGAGCTTGTATTTTGGTATTTTAGACAAAATTTATGATATGTATCTAAAGTTAATATGTCTCTTGCCATCTTATGTAAACATCTCAAACTGATGTTACTTAATTAGGCAAGTTATGTTGTGTATTGTTGGGTGCTTATTTTTAAGTGATATTGAATCAATCATACTATTGGAGGTAGTTTTAGGTAACGTTCCTCCTTATTGGTGCCTTCGATGAGCTATTATACTATGACAATATACAGAGAGGGTGTCAATAGGAAGGGGTGTTACATAGTCAGCTCAAACATGATCTATTTTTTTCTAGCTCATACGCTATTTTTTTAGTTCATCTCCCACTATTGTCCTCTTAAAAAGGGTAAAGATAACTGAAAAAAAGTGAATCTCATTTGAGCTGACTATACACACAACCAATTTAAAATAATTTGGACACACTGATTGATATTTTTTTAAAAGTTCGAACACTCAAATAGAAAACCACAAAGTTCAGACACCAAATTTGTAATTTTCCTAGATTTTATATCCAAGTTAAAGTCCAATGAGTTTTGAATACAAAAAAATTATGGCAATTTTTTTTTCGAAAAATTACAAATTTGGTGTCTCAACTTTTGTGATTTTTCTATTTGAGTGTTTAATTTTTTTTTCTTTTTTGCAATCAAGTATCTGAATTTTAAATAAACATATGAATATAATGTCTTTGGCTAATTTAAGGTTGAATGAATACTTTGTCATTTGTCATATATGTTGTATTATTTAAAGGATAAAATTATCCTTATTCAGTTACCCTCCATGTCTGCGACAGAAGTTAATATTGAAGTTATTTTTGTTAAGTCATAATCTTTAATAAGGTTAATTTTACCCTTTAAATAATGCAATACACGTGACATATAACATGACCAATAACTAAAATAAAAGTGAGTCTTGTTTGATTTGAGTCAGCACCCATTCAATATTAAATTTATCGAAGACACTATATTGGTATGTTTTTTTAAAGTTCCGACACTTGATTACAAAAAAAAAAAAAGTTTAGAAACTCAAATAGAAAAATCATAAAAGTTGAGACACCAATTTTGTAATTTTTCTTTTTTTTTTTAATAGCTAGACCTTAATTGTTATGTTTTCACTGTATGTCATTAAAGCTCCATGTGATATGAAAATATCGATCGTTAGATGTTATCATTGATATCTCATATTAATATCTTATTCTAATAAGGGTTATATTCTGCCAAAGGGGAGGATTACTTGAATAAGAAGAAATCTTAATAAGGAAGTCTATTTCAATTAGGAAGATTAACTACAAAGGAAATCTACTTCTCTCCTAAACAGGGCAATCCTATAAGACTAAGGAATCATATTCCTAAGAGGTTTGAGCAATACCTTCTCTTATAAATACATCTCATGTCATTCATTCTATTCTCACATTCTCATTCTCATATTCACTCATCTCCCCATTCTCATCATACAATATCACCAAGATATCATTTTATCACTCCATCATCACATCATCCAAGCAATCGCTCTTTATTCTCTATTTTATTATGTATATTCGCTTTCTTATATTTTTCCTTATACCATTACTGACTTAAGCTTTGGAGTGTTTATGGGGGAAACCCCATCCCTTTACCCATTCTCCTCATCAATGTAGGTTCCATAAGTAAGAAATATCAATTCAGAGTTATCAAGTGGCGCCTTCTGTAGGCATAAACCGAATTCAATTCTGGATTATTATTACTTATTAGAACCTAGCTCCAAAATTCTATTATTCCATTAAAATAATATTTAAGATAAGACAAGCTTACTTATTTTATAAGTATCTTATTCAATTTGTCACATTTACAACATGCATGTCATCAACACAGTAGAGGCTTAAAGATTTTTCCATCTATCCTCATTGGCAAGCATGAAGATCTCAGCACAACCATTAGCGACAACATGTCTATCGATCAAGAACAGCTCAGAAGATTATTGGCTGCCTTCATAAAGCTTTGAATATAGGCTCTAAGCATCAAGTATTCCAAGGAGTTAAATATGTCCACCGGCCATCGTGCTCTGAGCACCTAACATGGAATGCCCATCAAATAATGAGTTCTAAATATTGAGCACCCACCGATCATGGGGCCTCAAGCATCCAACACCTATGGAAAATTAAGAACTGAGTGCTGAGTATTGAGAGAATAAGAGAATCGAGCACGGGGTTCTGCAACTTCTTACCGCTGATCGTTAACATAAAGGTTGTGTACATAAGACAGTCGGACATCTAGAATTCTAATTCTCATCTGAGTTTTGTTTCTATTTGAAACTCATCTCAAGCTTGATAGATAAAGTCCGGCATACTCAATTGATATCATAATGAAACATACGAATCTCAAAGGCTGCCCTACTAAGTTTTGAAATAAATGAACCGAGAATATGAGTTTAAAGTTGACTCTCAAATTAAGAACTTAACACTGAGCATCGAGTACCCATCAAGGCTTTATCGAGTACCAAGTTCTGCTAAGTTGCCCAAGCACTAAAAAGCATCAAGGCCTTATACATAATGCTCTTAAATTAGAAACCAAGCTTCGATTACTAAGTATTTGTTGGGCATCCAAGCATTGAAGCCTAAAAGTAGTTAGACACCCGGATCAAAATGTGAGTATTCAACGAATGGTTCTCAAAAATGAAACCAAATATTAAGTGAACATCAAACATCAAATACTAGACACTGACTTTTTAAGATTTCAAATGTCAAGCATTAAATATGGAGCTTCAAAGCACTGAGCTTTCGAGCACCAAGCTTCCAAGCACTGACACTCAGATATTTGAGCTGATCGAGTACCAAAGCACCACCGAAGCTAGAGAATAATCAGAAATGTCGGCTCTAAACGATGAAGTTTTAAAGCATGATACCATCGAGCACTTGAGTTTGAGCATCAAAGAACATAAATAAGTTTTTACTGAACATTGATATCTGAGCATCGAGCTTAGGACATTGGGCATCCAACAAGCACCCTTCATAAGCACTCAGACTCCGAGCATCCGAACAACACAAGTACCGTCCACTAAAGCCTTAGAAATTTGAGCATTTACTACCGAGCATTGATTTCATGGATACTTAGACTCTGAGTAGCAAGCAAGTATGGAAGAGTCAGACATTCACTTTATGGGCATCTCCCAATCTCTAGGCATCTCCCGATCTCCGAGCATCTCTTGAATTCTGGCATTACAAGAATATCTAAGGCAACCACGACAACAACTTCACAAGTATATATTAATAAGTTAATTTCTTTTACAGGTGCTTGGATAGCAAAACAAAAACAAATGAATGAACCATGAGCTCCATGAGGAATTAATGGGTTTTTTTAAATTAATCAGCAACTCATATCCACAACGAACATAAATATTCGTGAATTCGAAGGCAAGACAACAGTACATCAAGAGATAAGTTTCTCTTTATATTATTTAATTTATTTATTTCCACATCTTGTTTATTCTTATATAAATATTTATAGATTATCACATAAGCATGCTTACACATCTACACATAGATGCTTGTCTATATATATATGATTATTCTTCGTGCAAAACATACACCAATTATGTTTGATACATTTATTATATGATGACTAACCATTAAATGGAGATCAATCAAAGGATCCCAAAACCATTGTTATTTTATCTATCGTGACAGATGAAGATGCTACTTTAAGCACACATCAATCTAAACAATCGGACACTCTAATAATCTCACTCGGCATCAACATGCAGAGATTGTCAAAAAACGTTAGACACATTGCCAAGCAATACTAAGGCAAATAAGCACTCACTCATGCTCAAACAAAAAATGGTGGTTCTTGTTCAAAGCCAGATCAAATAACATGCAAGCAAATCCTACTTTATAGAAGATCCTTGTTCATGAAAATTTCAGAGAATATCTAACAAGGGAAATTCAAGAATGGAGTCAAGTATATCCGCCACACAACCAGATAAATCAAAAGGTAATTCCAAGACATCCTAACCAGCATCACATATTATCCTCTATTTTAGAAGTAATGCAACATTAACCCTTCACCTAAATTACAAATGCTCATCTCATAATTCAGATTGGGCAAACCCAAATTTGGTCCTTTAAAACACATCTTCCATCATTTTAAAACCCTCATTAAATTACTATCCCATATTGTGGAGCTCAGATCGAAAGGGCTTAGACTCACTATTAGGATCACAAACATCCTTCCTTTTGTAAAAATACTACCAATAACAAATGCTCAGAAAATCAAACATTTATAGCAATAATGTCCTGACTTAATATTAATCATTATTCTGACTAGGCAACTGCCATCAATAGTCATTGAAGTTCATAAACTGAGCAACATCATACGACACTCGGGTCGCGCTTCTAATGCATCGAGACTATACGACACTTAGGTTGCACTTTTAATGCACTAAGATTAAGTCCAGTAACTAAAGCTGGCACCCTTAGGTCGCTTATATAGTACTGAGGTTTAGCACTTAGGCCCACGCTTCTAATGTACTAAGATTAAGTCCAATGACTAAAGCTAGCACCCTCAGGTCGCTTCTATAGTATTGAGGTTCCGAGCATGTAAGCCTTGTGTCCTTGCATCAAGCATCTAAGTCCAGTGACTGAAGATGGCACCCTCAGGTTGCTTCTATAGTATTGAGGTTCTACACTTGGGTCACACTTTTAATGCATCGAGCATTAAAACTCCAGTGACGACTGGTTGCATCATGTTTTTTCCACTCTGATGGGTTAATATTTTACCCCAAAGCATTTTTATTGCAGATTTTATGCACTCAAGTCCAGCTGGCACTTCAAACAACGTTCTTATATGATGATTTTAAAACTCGGTACCGAGCTTTATCTTTTCTTATTACTGAGGCTGGCCACTTGAGCTCACCCTTCCATATTAGATATAATAGCATTTTTTATCATTTACAGACCCAGATTCATCGAACATAAATATCCAAACAAACTTTTAAGGGGGACTCTTGATATCTCATATTAATATCCTATTCTAATAAGGGTTATATTCCCTTAAAAAGGATGATTACTTTAATAAAAAGAAAGCTTAATAAGGAAGTCTATTTCAATTAGGAAGATTAACTACAAAGGAAATCTACTTCTCTCTTAAACAAGACAATCCTACAAGACTAAGGAATCATATTCTTAATAGGTTTAAGCAATACCTTCTCCTTGTTACGTTCCTAAGCCCATTATTGTTTTTCTGAGCTATCCAATACAATAAACTATTCCCAACAGCTTTAGTGTTAAAATTCCAAACACAGTGCTTAGGAGCAATCTGAGTTATATCTTTTCAAGAATTTGAATAATGCGAGAAAAGCTCAACCCTTAATATGTTAATCTCACGAAGTTTATAATTCAGGGCAACAGTCCTTAACACTTTGTAATCATGGGATCTTGAAGCATAACCCAAGGCAAAAACATTTGTGTGATTAGAAGCAACCTGAATACCGAAATGGGGAAGTGATGTTGATTTTCTAATAGAAGGGTTGCAAAGGACGACCTTGTAACCATAGTTCATATTATATGAGAGACAAAAAAATCAATCATTTCAAATAATTGAAATAAAATAACACTCAATTTGACTAGCAGTTTCAATCAAATTAACTTTGGGCCTAAGCCATCTTGATCACCATATTTATTATGCTTTAATTCCTTGATCTGACTCCCTCTCTCTCTCTCTCTCTATGTTTCTTTTCTGTCTGTTTTTTCTTATCTTTTATTGTAAACATATCTGAATGTATATTAAATCCTGAATCTATAAATAATTTCAGATTGACATGCAACTAGTTCTTACCATAAGTTTATGACTTTTTTGGCTTGTTTTCAAAAGCCAAAACACTACTAACTTCTATATTCATTAAAAAAAAACCACTAGTCACTAGTACAATTGTCTAAAGAAAGCTTACCACAACTGAAAATAACAAAGGTCAACGGCTACTCCAAAAGATTAAGATGGATTCTCCTCGAAAGCGATGAAGTATAAGTATCAGCAGTGGTGTAATCTTTAGAGTAATCACAGAGAAAAGGAACAACATTGGAGGTGAAGAACACAAAGCAGAAGAAGAAAAAGAAGAAGAAAGTTGAATGAAAGAAGAAGAGGAAGAATTGATAAAAAAAACCATAGTAAAGAAGGTTTAAGTGCATCTTCCCATCAACAGAAACACACGTTAGAGCTTTCTAACGTCACGTTCAATTTTTTCAGATTAAGGAAGGCAATAATGTGATTGAATGTTCTGGGGCTTTTGTGCGACTCATAACTATCTTTTTGATTTTGTATGATTTTGCTATTTGTAATATGATATTCCCAGTTGAAGCTTTTCATTGCAGGGTGAACTTTGCCAAGGCATTAAATATCAGCACTATAGATAGATATTATAAAATTTGATATGAAGCAACTGATATTGACTGTGATAAGAAGGGGCTTTTCCCCATTTTAGGATAAAAAAAATTATTTTAGGGTAATTTATAAAATTATTCCAAATTGAGATGATTTTTGTTGACGTGTCTTGGGAATTTGTTCATACTTCGAATTTGTTCATTTTTTAGCCACTTCATAAGTAGAATGACATGAATATTTCTATATATTTTGTTGGTTATAATTTAGTATATTAGTCAAATTTTTACGTTAATTTTTGTTAAATTTTCATGGTTTTTACATATTTTATTATTATTTTTACTATTTCATTTAAATCAATTGAGCCCATTCCTACAGAGAGGAAAGCCTCTTTGCACGGACGCCTCATGGCTAGAGGTGATGACTCTTATGGGTGACAGCTATTTGAAAACACGTCACCGTATTATTTTATTTTATTTTATTTTAAATAAATGATTTGTTATTTATTTTATTTTCTTTAATTTATCATAAGTGCTTATTCCTTTTATTTTGAAATATATTTAAGTGTGTATGTTTGTCATTTTAACTTGTTTTCTTTTCTTTTTTATTTATTCATTTTATTTTTTATTTTATTTAACTATTAGAACCATGATAATTTTTAGTCTTATATATATTCATCCTCACATAATTTTTTTGTTTTTTTTTATGTATTTTCATATTTCTATATTTTAAGTCTTTTTTATACAATTATTTTATCATCTTACTTAATTAAATATTTGTGTGCTTGTTATTATTTTTACTTCTATTTATTTTCCATTTACTTTACCTATTTCTTGTACAAAGTGTTGTAATCTCTAATCTATTCCCCATTCATTTAGAATGTATGGTTACAAATCATTACTCATTTTATTTTTGCTGAATGTTGGGACTTAAAAGTATGAAATTGGATTAATATGCAAACTTGGACTTAACTATAAAACTTGGAAAGTGGATGAAAGCAAGTGCAATTTTAAATGTAAATAAGGAAATAATTAAATAATTAAAGGTAATAAAATACAAAACACAAATAAAAGCCAATCACAAGATTGAGTGAGCATATTATTGAAAATATGATATTATTTTTTAATATTATTATAATTAATTAATTATAAACATTATAAAATTAAAATTAAAAAAATGATGAATTTAAAAAAGAAGAAAATGATCAATTTTTATTAAGATATAACTAAAATTATATTTATGAACTTACATTATAATTGTATTTTTAACTACAATATACAAAAATGACTATGTTTTAATTACTGATTATCTAATGTAATATAGAAAATGTAACATTTAAAATATAGTGAAGTTCGCCAGTCAAAATGCAGTACATTTAAAATGTAACTGGTGAACTTCCTAATGCAGTAAGCAGTCATCTCCACCAATGGAGTCAGTGAACTTCTACCAAAAAATACTATTCAACTGACAATTGTC
Organism: Mallotus nudiflorus; assembly: GCA_947683625.1. Classification (NCBI taxonomy): domain Eukaryota; kingdom Viridiplantae; phylum Streptophyta; class Magnoliopsida; order Malpighiales; family Euphorbiaceae; genus Mallotus; species Mallotus nudiflorus. The sequence goes on from CANTUR010000486.1 coordinate 1,139,776, forward strand.
AGTCTCTACCTCACAATCTCACTGATAGCCTAAAACATAGCCTTATAGCCTATGCAAAATTTCAATGAAGTTATCAACATTATTTAACAAAAGAAAACAAAGTCATGCATGCATTTACCTCATGTTGAAGGGACAAAAGATAAATATTATTTTCAAATAAAGAAAAAAATAAAGACATGCAAGTCCATCTCAGTTTGATGGGACAAAAGAAAATTATATTATTATTATTATTATTATTATTATTATTATTATTATTATTATTATTATTATTATTATAAGTGTTGTGTGTGTTGTATGAATTGGCTATTTTTTTATTTTTTAGTTTTTTGTTTTGATTTTAATAATAATAATAATGATTATTATATTAATATTAAAAATAATTAAAATAATATTATATTAAAATATTTTAATTGGCGGAGTTGTCTTTTGATTAAAAAATTACATAAAAATATTTTAATTGACTTCTATAAAGTTCAGAGAAGTCCGTCAATTTTATTGAAAAATACTTACTGTTAGGTTTTTATTATATTACTGTTGTAATCATAATTATTATTATTATTATTAAATATCATCTTCATTAACTATAATTTTATTAACTTATATAATTGTTAAATTTATTAATTAAATTCATCATTTTATTATTCCATTATTGTTTATTGTTTATGAATATATATAATATCTTGTTTATTAATATTATAGGATATATATTTTTTAACTAATAGTTATTATAATTGCCAACACATTTAATTATTTCAATATATAAAAATATATACTGGATTAACTATATTTAGTCTAATTATTAGCATGAAAAGTTCATTATTAACTAATCATTAACTAGTTATTAGCGTATTGCTTGCATTGAAATTGATACAATTAACCAATTATTAACTAATCATTAACCAATCATATGCATAAATTAATACTTGCATGAATTTTATTGCATTTCAATTGCCCGCTCCTGCATTAACTTCCCTTGACTGACAACAAGAAAAGTGTCACGACCCAAACCAGGAGTCATGACCGGCGCTAGGGAATGAAAATTCTTTCGAATCTGAAACCTGTAGCAAACTTTAAAATAAAAAGCATGAAATAATTAAAATTAAATATGCACAGGAATAAAACTCAAATCAATATAATAAAAATATAACTCTTTCATATCATAAAATAAAATATACTAATACAATATTCAGAGAAAGGCCTCTGAATTACAACCAAAGGCCTCTGAATTATAACCAACATATAATAAGAACTAAATACAACTCACTACTATAGTTTTCTAGAGTATAATATAAAATCAAGTAGATAAATTACATAAACAAGCTGGGGCTGAAGAAATCTGGCAGATGGGTCTACTGTTGAGGTCTGAAGAAGAAAACTCTCCTGTAAAAATATCAACTGAGGGGAGTCAAACCTCACTGAGTGAATTGTTATAATATATACACATGCATTTCCTAATGTCAAATGCAATCAATCATTCGTATATAATAAATATATATACAAGCATTTCACACAAATATTAAAAATCAATTTATATAATAATACTGAAAAACATAAGTTTATAAAGGATCAAATAGAACCCTATTAAATTGCAACCTCAATCAACAATATTACCCTAGCCATATAAGCTCACTTAATTTCAAATAAATTCACTTATTCCATATGGATAGTAGACTGGCCCCGAGACACTAAGTCAACTGAGCTCCAGCAGTTTGACTGTCAATGTGATTGACCTTGAGACATTTGGTCAACTGAGCTCCAGCAACCACATTATCAATCATATCACATCTCAAAATAATCAATCAATAAATTAGTCTCAATCAAATCATAATTACCACAAGCAATCCTCACTCAACCCTAAATCTATCGCACTGGTACGTACACAATCCTAGTGCTGCCCACTAGGTAGTACGTTCTATCGATATCCTTTATTTAAAGTAAATCATACATATGGGAAAATAAATAATGCATAATGTCATTCATAACAACAAAACAAACCATATATATACCAGAAATATACCTAAAATAAATTAAGTATATTTCAAGTATATATATGTCAAATAAATTCAAATCAAACATGAAATATACCAAAAATAAACCAATAATATACTTAAAAACAATTTAAGTATAAATCAATAGTATAACATGCAATTATTTCAAAATATACTAAAAATATACCTAAAATATACTAAACATTTAATAAAACAATTATGAATAAATATACATTAAAACATGTATATGTGCTAAAACATTGAACCTAAATGCAATATATACATAAAATAACAACTTACAAGTTTGCGCTCCTCGAGACTAGTTCGACGGGCCCGGTCCACTAGGCCTCAGTCTCAATGCAACTAAACAATAAAATAATAACGAATTTCAAGATAATTCTAACTTAAACCTCTAAAGAAACTTGATCTAAGATTACATAACACAGACAAACACAAAATTTTTAAGTTGACCCGAAGTCACGTTTTACAAGAATTCTACCGAAAATTCAACAGAACCTCCTATGTAAAATGGACATCTCTCTATTAAAAAGTAGAATCGGTCCTGCAAGAAAACACACTTCTAAAACCAGAATTCACACCTTCGATTGGAACCCCGAACTACACAATATTCTCAACTGAAGTCCACAATTCACCAAAATGCAAATAATACAATAAATATACTAAAATCAATAAATTCCATAAATATCCTCAAAATATCAAAATATAGCATATTTAACATTAAAACACTAAAAGTAACTATTTTCTCAATAATTAAATAAAAATTTTGAAATAATAATATAGTATTATTAAAAATCAAATTTTCTCAATAGTTCAATATTAATTAGTAAAAATTCACTATATATATTCAAATAACATAAATAGCCTAATACATATTAAAAATTATTAAAAATCCATTTAATTACCAATTTAGTAAATAATATATTATTTGAAAACAATTTTCAAAAATTAGTATTAATTAGTTAAAAATAGTAATTAGTTTATAAAAATCATTTTATTGTCTTAAATAATTATAAAACCAATTAAAACATAATATTTAACTATAATCATCACAAAATTACACAATTACCCTAATAATTCAAAATACACATAATATAACTAATATTCCTAAAAAATTATATAAAAATCATATAAAATCATTAAAATTATTTTCTCAGCATATAATATACTAATATCAACTAAAATACATATTTAGCAAATAATTTCAACAAAAATACTAATTTAACCCAATAATCCAATATTTTCATATACTAAAAATATTATTAAAAATTATATAAAAATCCCAAAAATTAATTTCTCAACACTAAAATTAATATCACCCTAATATAACACCAAATTAACAAATTTTATAATTTAATAAATTAATTTAAGAAAATTCAATAAATAATAATAAAATATTCAAAAATTCATAAAAATTAAAATAAATTCCAAAAATTCAAAAAAAATATATATACATGTAGATTAAGCTACCAAGATCAACTTTAGTAAAGGGAGTTTTCAAGATTCATCAAGATTTAACTTGAAAAAAATTGGATACCCTAATAGCTCAAAAACTAAAAATCAACAAAACTCAAGAAATGGAAGATTAGAGCTAAAACAGAAGTCAGATTCATGCTCACCAGTTCTCAGGGAGTCAGTGGAAACCAAAAATTCAAGAAGAGGTGGCCGGAGGAAGGAGAACGGCTAGAAAATGGCCTAGCTGCCATTGTTGTTGCTCGAGTTACTGCCGGTGTCGAAGAAAAAGAAGAAAGATGGAGGAGCTGGCAGAGGAAGGAGGTGGCCGACGACGAAGTTGAGGGAGGCACACCGGCGGTTAAGGAACGTGATGGCACGAGGAAGGAAGAAGCACAGTAGGTTGTTCACGTTTTTGGTTCTGTGTTTGTATGTTTGCATTCTTCGGTTTAGTATGTATATATGTATATATTAAACTTTATAATATAATATAATATAATATAACTTTATATTATAGTATTATGCAATATAACATTAAATCTCCACCACATATATTCACACACACACACATACATATATATATATACACACATATATTAACATATATATACATAATAATATACAAACATAATATGAATTAACATTAAATAATAATAATACAAATAATGAAATAATTTAATAATAAAATAAATAGTTTAAGTTGATAAAAATAATAGTAGAAATACGGATGCACTAAACTAAATATTATTAATTAATACTATCCGAACATATAAATATACACAATGAAATTTAAATGTCCAAAATAACAAGTTCAAAATAAAAATATTTACGTAGAAAATTTAATTAAACATAAAATAATATTAATTAGTCACAAAATAGTAAAATAATTAAATTTAACTTTTAAATTTTATTAACACTGTATATCTCATTATATAATAAAATAATTTTAAAACTAAGGTTATTACAAAAAGTGGCCAACATAAAAAAAAATTAATCAAGTCCGCCAATTCAACTAGTGGACTTACTGAAATTACACAGATTTATGCCAACCATTTAAAAAAAAAAAAATATAGTACCACCATTCTAATTGACGATAGTGAGTTTTCTTCTAGTGTCTTCGCCACACAAAGTGATAGAATAGGTCTTAATTTTTTTTTTTTAAATATTTTTTTACCCTAAACTTGGAAGTAATTTTTTTTTTCACCCTAAATGGGTAAAAAGACCGATAAGAAGTGCTTGAATGATTTGGTTATCCTGAAATGACGCCAATCGCTAGAGCATGGAACATGCTCTAATCTTAAATTTCTAATAATCCTAGCATTGATATAATTCGATAAGATTTGACAATAAGTTTCAAAACTATGAAACTTCAGACATAATTAAGTCTGCAATTCAATCATAAACAAGATCCCTTCATCGCATTTTAATTATAATATTAACTTATTACTAGTTACTACATAGCTCCATTCTGGCAAAATAAGACATAATTGTTGTTTTTTTGGCAAAAATGTCAATCCCACATTGAAAATTTAAAAGGAGATGGAGGAGTCATAAGGTTATAAATAGACTCCTTTCCTCCTTTAGTTAGATCATCCCAAATTGCCTCTCTTATAAATTTAGATAATTGTATTTTTTTCTCTCTCTTTAGTAATATTTCGTCATTTAATGAAATATTATTTTGGTAGTGTATGAGGATGTAGACATAATTGGACGAACCTTATTAAATTTTGATGTTCTCTTTTATGTCTATTTAATAACTATTATTGGGTATAGTTGTTAATTATTATGCTATTAAAATTATTTTTCTTAGTAAAATTCTATAGGGAAAGTGGTTTTTAAGTTGGACCATTGTGATCCCTCCACTCTTTCCTAAGAATATACCTTGGGCTGATTTTTAGTACAATCATTTACATTCTAGTCACTTGTGTAATAGTTATCAAGGTGATTTTTTTTTATTATTGGTGGAAATTAATCCGATTTATTGTTTTTTGGCAAAATTGCCAATCCCACATTGAAAATTTAAAAGGAGTGGGAGGAGTCCTAAGGCTATAAACAGACTCCTTCCCCCCTTTAGTTAGATCATCCCAAATTGTCTCTCTTATATATTTAAACAATTGTATTTTTTTTTCTCTTTTGTAATATTTCCTCATTTAGTGAAATATTATTTTGATAGTGTCTGAGGATGTTGGCTTAATTGGTTGAACCTCGTTAAATTTTAGTGTTCTCTTTTATGTTTATTTAATAGTTATGGTCGAGTATAATTGTTGTTAATTATTGTGCTATTAAAATTACTTGTCTTGGTAAAATTTTGTCTAAAGAGAGTGATTTTTAAGTGAGACCATTGTGATCCCTCCACTCTTTCCTGAGAATATACCTTGGGTGATTTTTAGTACAATCCTTTACACTCTAGTTACCTATGCAATAGTTCTCATGGTGATTTTTGTTATTATTAGTGGAAATTAACCCAAATTCCACAACAATAATGACCCAGTTTCATTCTAGCAAAATAAGATATAATAGCCCAATTGGCCATGGACGGATTATTTTTTATTTTTTTTAATTTAAATTGATTATATGTATTTATTTAATTTGTATATTTTAAATAATTTAATTTTATATTTTAAATAATAATTTTTTATTTTGAAATTTACTATTATTTAAAATATAAAAATTAAGATAATTAAACAAAAAATTACCTATAATTTTCAATAATTATTTTTTTCATAATTATTAAAAATTTAGAAATTAAACTAATTACAGTAAAAATTACGCATAGTATTCAATAATGATTTTTTTCAATAAAAATAACAAAAAAATTATGAAATATATCAAATAAATTATTATTTTTATTATTTATACTAATAAAAGTAAAAATTATATTTATAGTCTTAATTTTATTATTAATGATTAAAAAACTGAAAAAAAAGAACAAAAATCAACAAAAATAAACAAATATCAACAACTGTAAAAATTTGTTGCTTTTATTGGTTTTAGTTGATTTTTGTTGTTTTAGTTGCATGTTTTAATTGTTTTGTTAGTTCTCTTTGTTTATATTTCTTGATTTTTGTTAAAAGTAAAAAAAACAATAAAAATTATGAGATATATAAAAAATTATTATTTTTATCATTAATACTAATAAAAGAAAAAACTTTATTTATGGGCTTAATTTTGTCATTAAAAATAAAAAAAATAATTTAAAAATATTAAAAAAATAAAAAAAATAAACAAAAATAAAAAAAAATAAATAGAAATAAACAACAATCAACAAAATAAAATTTTGTTGTTTTGTTGTTTCAGTTGTTATTTTTAATTTTGTTGTTTCAATTTGTTGATTTTTTTTATTTTTTCATATTGTTTTTTTTATGTTACAAATAAATCATAAGAATCGTAAACTTATTACATATTAATGATCAATAAGTATCAAATAATTTTTTATTTTAAAAGAAGTTGTTAGACATTTCAATAAACAAGCTAAAGTAAAAAAATAAAATAAAATCCTTATTCTTTAAATATCTAAAAGTAGAAAAATTTATTTATTTATTGTTGTTACAACAGTTGAAAATATTTATTGTTTAGTTTAACAACAATTGAAGATATTTAGTTCATAATTATTCATTTGAAAAAAAAAAAGTCTTAATAGAAAAAATATATAGCAAAAAAAAAAACAAGTTGAGAATAAAATGAATACAATATCATAAGAATAAAAAAATGTTGAAAAAAAATAAATATAGTACTATAAAAATAAAAAATTGTTGAGAAAAATAGATAAAGACAGTTAAAAATATTAAAAAATAAATAAAAATAATATAAAGTAAAAAATTTGTTGAAAAAAAGTATAAAGTGAAAAAAAAGTTAAAAAAATCAGTAAAAAAGAAAAAAATAACTCTAAAAATAAAGATGGTAAAAATAATATATTATATTTTAAAAAATAAATTTTATAAAAATATTTTTAAAAATTTGTGCGATTAATGATTTTTTTGAAACTTTTTTAATTTTTAGTATATTTATATAAAACTCACATATATATATATAAAGTTGGGTTTAAATTTTACCGTAGATGAACAGTGATATAAAGGGGTTTCAATTTCACCAAATTTACAAATTTGACACCGTTTTAACCCATAAACAAAACTACGTCGTTTAAGTTAAAAGACAAAAAAGTCCTTAAAATGTTAAAAATGTTACTATTTTCCTTGGGTGTATAGTCATTTCACACAGTATTGAGCATTGATAAATCAACTTCCAATTTTCCTAAATTTGCCACCGTGTTGCCCCTCTGCAAAATGACACCAATGCCGTAAAAGACAAAAAAGCCATGAGCATATGCAGAAATGATGTCGAAACCCTCAGGCATATTGTCATTTCTCCTGATGCAAATAGGGAGCCTAGTGCCTTTCCCGATGGTCAAAGATCATCATTACATAAAATTTTTCTCATTTAAGCTAAATAACTTCATTTTTTGTTCTTACCAGGGCCTTGAGAAGGGTGAAAGTATTTAGTTATATCATTATTCTAATTTTTTAAAATTCTAAAATTACAAATGCAATCAAATTCTATTATATTGTGTTTGAATATAAATATTTAATTTGAAAATTTTATATTTTAAATGTAAACTTTTTTTATCCATTCTATCTCTGCATGTTTAAAAGCAGTAGAAATACCTCTAATCACTATATTAATCAGATAAGTGCAAATTGATTTATTTTCAAGAAATTGCATGTGTTTTAAAAAAAATTTCATTATTATGCTATTAATTTTATTTCACTTTTAATTTTTTTTTAATTTTTTTTTTCTACGATGAAGACAGCTAATGATAGTTTAACATTTTGTCTGAGCATCATTACAAATGTGGATGTTCAGAATTTAAAAAAAAAAAAAAAAGTTATTTTCCTTGAGTTTTTTTTCTTACTTAGAAAGAAAAAAACAATACTTTTATAATAATTATTGCATAAATTAATAAATGTAATATTGAAACACCATTAAAATTTATATATATTCATTGTTTTTAATATTCTGCAGTGAAACACGGGTATTTTTTCGTTCAATTGGGCATATTGTTTACGTCACTTTGCTATCTTCAAATTGGCCTCTTAGTTCCCTTTTATTTACAGTGTTGGCCACCCACATTCATCAAAACGGTGTCGTTCATTGTGCTGTCTTATGCTTGGTTTTTGTTTCTCGAAAATGCCCTCGAGATGGATGCTATCCATAGTGGTTTTGAGTGGCTTTTTCGTCTTTTTATTTTTTTCATTAAACTTATGTCTGCAGTTTTGTTACTATCAAAACGTTTCTTTTTTAAGTTTTGATCCATAGCTTTCGCTCTTAGTTATACTATGTTAGAGTTTAGATTTTGTTAGAGGAAATCAACTTATAGAAAATATTATTACACATTCAGAATTCACATATATATATATATATATATATATAATATTTTTTATATCATCATTTATAATCAGATATATTAATTTATTATTGCATAGGTATATTTTTTATATTTTGAACAAAAGTGAAATTTCTAAAATACTATTCATCAAATAATTTTTTCTATTTGTTAATGGCATGAAATATAAAGTACTCGCAAAAATTATAGATTTTGATAGAATATCTATTTTTTTTTTTTAACGTTTTGAACTTTTCTAAAAGGAATATATTAAAATATTGAATTAAATAATATAAATAATTATAGCATGAGCCCATATATTAAAAGTAATTAATTATCTTTTAATAATTATAATCATGAGTATAGTAGTATGTTCTATTCACTTTTGGTTCTTCGAAATTTGGTGAAAATTTGGTGGATCCGGTTGATAAGTATGATGGTTATTGGTTTACTCCGATATCATCTAAACTTTATTTAGTATATAACTATTTGATTGTGTCAATTGAATATTTGAATTGTGTTATATTTCGCATTATTAATTTTTGTGATTGTAAATTATATATGTTCATAAATTATATTTTCAAATTAATTTTTTAATATACAGCTGTTTAATTATATTATTTATATACAACTATTTAATTACATCGTTTCAATAATCATTAATTATATATTAGATATTGCCTGCAGTTAACCTACTGTATATATTATATATATAAAAGGAGATAAGATTCCAACAATTAAAAAACAATTTATGTGATCCCCGCTGCATTGGCCCAGTTCCAATAACAAATATGCCATACCGAAATAATATAAATTAAATTCAACTTGAGAGCAAGGTGGTTCTACAATCGTAATGAAACGATAACATATGCGCAAACACAATAACTCATCATGCTTTTTCCATTCTGCAGACACAAAGCGTGCATATATGATGCTGCCAATATCAGTTGATAAATTTGAAACTATGCAGATCAAAAGGGATCTAATTGTAGACATATGAATTTTTTCTACTCATTAATAAATTTTGGGTTTACTTCAATTGGTATAGTAAAATTATTTGATAATTAATTTTAAATTAATTAATTAATTAAATAAAAGTTCAATAATATTTAATATGTCAACTGCCAAATAAAAAGATACAAAAAATATATTATTCTCTATATAAGGTAAAATATAAATATATATATATATATATATTTATAAAAGGTAAGCGTCAAAGAAAAAATATTTTTATCTAAAATACAAAAAGAATATATTATTTTTTAATTAAGTAGAAAATATATATTCTTTATGTATAAAGAAATATACCATAAATGCACCTTCTCAATTTCTCTATAAATTAGAGTGTTTGTGGTTCATTTGAAGGGATAGAAGAATAGAAGATCAAGTCTCAAGCCGTCGGAATTCTACAATCAAAGCATCAAGTAAAACTCTACAAAATTCTCTCTAAGCACCAAGACAACTCTAATCAAATCATCAACACTTCTACATATACAAATTAAAAGGTGTTCAAGTCTTTAAATCTCCAAGTATAAGTCTTCAAATTTCCAAGCATAAGTGTTTAAACAATGCTCATCACTATTTATGGATTCAACCCATCTCCATTAAAATCAAACGAAAAATCTTCTACGGATTCAAGAACAAATTTTTCACGCCCATGATCTGTTATCGACAAATGAAAGCATCAAAAGATTCAAGCTCTACACTTGTAGAGATTTATATTTGAGATTGTACCCCTTTCTTTATTCTAATAAAATTCAAAAATGATATTTGTTACTATTTTTCTTGCTTCTTAATTTCAAGACAAGAAATTTGTGTTAACAAATTTTAAACAAATTTTTGGCATGTCTAGTAGGACTTCTCTACCTTTCATCTCTTTCCTTCAAAGTTTCATAAAAATTCAACAATCAAGATCCATGGCTTCAAACAACAACAATAGTGATTGTCAATCCAAGGCACCTACTTACTTCACTATGCGAGGCACTACTAATGCTCAAAAGCCATCATCAAAGAAAAGTTGATTAAGGACATTTATGCACACACTCTTCCTCTGCTTGAAAGTGTGTTCATCTCTCCACCACCAGTTGAGGAAGTGGTGATTCCTGCTTAATCTTTACAAAAAATGAAGGAGAGTCTTGATTCATCCATGAACAACGATGTCACTCATGGTAACAATGCATTAACCTCTCCACATGACTCTTCTGATGTCATGAGTGTCATGATAATAAACACTACCTCTTTGGAGGAGCAAGTAGCCAAGATAAGCAACATATTGGAAGCCCTCATCGACTCAATCAAAGAAAAAGATGAGCAAATTGCCTTTTTGATAAAGAAAGTTGATGGCTTAACTGAAAAGGGAGTTATGGTCATTGATGATTCACAATAAAAGAATAAAGAAGTCATGCAAATTCCTATTATTGTGTCATGATCCAAAACAGGGGTCATGACCGGCGCTAGGGAACGGGAATTCTTTCGAATCAGGAACCCGTAGTAAGCCTAAAAAAATAAAATAAAACATGCAATAGTAATAAAAATATATAATGCAGCGAAAATAAAAATCATAAATATTAAAATAATAATCCACCAACTGATTTAAATCAAATCCTCATCATCACATATATATAAACTCCTTTAATACAAATCCAGTTCAAATATAATACAACATCTCTTTAATAATTTAATGACTACTGTAGTGTCTAGATAAAATAAAACTCAAGACTCCGAGAAGCATTTTACATAAAGAAGCCGGGGCGGAAGAAATCCGACGTACAGGTCTGCTACTAAGGTTTGAAGATGATGACTCTCCTGAAAAATAGTCAACGGAGGGGAGTCAGACCTCACTGAGTGAATTACTATAATATATATACATGCATACTAAATGACAATGCATACAATCAACAATATATATCTAATATGTATATATACAGGCAATACACACAGATGCAGTAAAATCATTTTATATATTTTTATCAAAATCATCGTTTATGAAGGATCAAATAGAACACTATGATATCGCAACCTCAAAACAGTGTTAGATAACACTCTAGCCATACAGGCTCACTTATTCCAAATATATCCACTTAATCTATTTAGACAGTAGACTGGCCCCGAGACATTAAGTCAACCGAGCTCCAGCAGTCTGACTGCCAGTGTGATTGGCCCCGAGACACTTGGCCAACCGAGCTCCAGCAATCACACCTCCAAACCATATCTCACACATCAAATAATCATATCTAATCAATTTCCACAAGTGGTTAGTAATATAGCCTAAATGCTATAAGCGTACCGGTACGTACTCGGTCCTAGTGCTGCCCACTAGGTAGCACGTTCTATTGATATCCTTCATTAATAAATATAAAACATTCAGTCACAAATAAATGATGCATGAATTTAAATAAAATAACAATATAAACCATATATATACTGGAAATATACCAAAAGTAAACCAGGTATATTTCGAGTATATATACGTCAAACAAATCCAATCAAATTACAAAATAAGCTAGAAAAGTATTTAAAAACATTTTAAACATAAATGGTTAATAAAAGCATGCATATAATTTAATATATACCAAAAATAAACCAAAAGTAAACTAAAAATAAACTTAAGTACTAATCAAATTATTTATGCATATTTAATCAAAATAAAACATGCATTTCTAAATCATGCACCCTAAAGCATATATATATAGAATAGTAACTCACACTTAGTGCGCTCCACGAGATGGGTCCGACGGGCCTGGTCCACTAGGCCTCGATCTCGGTGCAACTAAACAAACAATAACGATAGAAATCAGAATAAACCTAACAAAAAATCCTAGAACTCAATCTAGAATATTAAACACAGAAATAGAAGTAGGGTTCGACTGGACATCACGTTTTACGAGAATTCTACAGAAAATTCGGCAGAACCTCCCCTGTAAAATGGACATCTCTCTACTCAAAGAGTAGAGTCGACCCTGCAAAGAAACATACTTCGAAAAATAGGCACAACAACTCATCCATAACCCCTCGGTCGGACTCCAAACTACAATCTACCGACCGGGGTCCACAATCACAGAACAATTTCAAAAATTCCAAAAATACCCTTATAACATAGAAATACGTTTTATACGTAGAAATTACATAATCAACCTTAAAACACTGTAAAAACCGATAAAAACTCATTTTATTAGTAAAATTGTATATTATATATATAATTGAAAATAATTCACGAAATATAGTTTTAATTAGTTAAAAATACTAAATCATTTGTATAAATCATTTTTATACCTTAAATAACTATTAAAACCAATTAAATTACATTTTTAGCCAATTTTGTGTAAAATTACCAAAATACCCCTATATATGTAAATATACTAAAATTCATTCAAAAATTCACCAAAAATAGTATAATTATCAAAAATTAATTTTCTCAACATATTTATCAATAATATCAATAATTAAACTCAATTAACCAAATAAATGTCAATTAAAAACATAATTAACCTAATTTTCCCAAAATTACATAAACCTAAATAATTCAAAATAAATACATAGAAATTCATAAAAATTCCAAACAAATTCCTATAATTCATTTCAATACCTAAATTTATCATAAAACACAATTCCATAATTTAAGTAATTAATTTTCGAAAATTAGAAAATAATATTAAAATATTCAAAAATACCCAAAAATCAAAATAATCTCCAAAAATTCTAAAAAAATTCATACATGAATATTAAGCTAAGGGGAACAACATTTGTTAAGGGACTTTTCATGAATCAAACAATTATAAGTTCAAAAAATCAAAAACCCTAAAATGGCAGAATTCGAAAAATTGAAACCTAAGCAAATCAAGACCATTTAAGCTCAAACCAAAGCTAGAATCACCCTCACCGGAGCTCAAGGAGAAGAAAGAGACTGGCGGTGTCGAAAATAGTGGCCGAAATTGTCATGATCGACAGTGAAGAAGAATTCGGCTTCTCCGGCCAAAATCAACCTCCAGACGCCGGAAACGGCTGCAATAGGCGGCGAGGAAGGCTGAGGAAGGTGGTGGCATACCGGAAGGCACACCAACGGCAAGGAAACGGCATGACAGGCGGCAGAACGGCGATGGAGGCAAATCATGGAAGAAGGAGAAAGTTAGGGGCAATTATGTAATTTTCCAAATTTTCATTTTTTTGACTTATAATATGTATATATATATACTTTATACTATATATTAAAATAATATTAAATTACACACATTAAATATACACCACACACTTAATATTTAATATTTTAAAATTTAATAATAAATAAAAATAATTAAATAACAATAAAATAAATAAAATATTAGGGTAATATTAATCAAACCCTAATTAGATAAATAAGTATACATATATACGGTGTTTAGTATTTTAAAAATATGTATGAGCTCATGCAAGTCCGTAAATCTATTTAATATAATTAATAGTAAATTATTTACGTGAAAATTTTCCCGAAAATGAAAGTCTCAGGAAAATTTTACGTAAGGCACTTAAAATAATAATAAACAATTAAAATTCAATTTTAATTAAATAAAAGCTTATAAAATATCAATATTATATTTAAAAATTATTAACACTTCATATCCCGATGCAATATTAAAATATTTAAAAACACGGGATATTACATATTGCTATTGGTTCGACTTTTGGTGTAGCATCAAAGCCTACCTAAATTCTTACCAATGGATCTATAATTGTATATCAATTGAAGGACCATGTCAAGGAAGCTGTTAAAGGTTAAATGGAAAGTATTAATCAACTTTCATACACATACACCAAGCCATATTCTTAGAGGAATGATTAGATGAAAATGGCTGCTAATTATCAACCTCCAAAGTTTCAGCAGTGTGATGGTAAAGGCAATCCAAGGCAGTGTGTGCCTCACATCATAAAAACTTGTAACAATATTAGTACCTATGGTGATTTGATGGTCAAAAAATTTATTCGGTCCTTGAAAGGAAATGCTTTTTACTAGTATACAGACTTAGAACTAGGCACTATTAACAAATAAGAACAATTAGAACATGAGTTCCTTAATTGCTTTTACAACACCCGTTGAATTTTTAACATGATAGAGCTTACAAATTCATGCCAATGGGTTGAAGAATCTATTATTGACTACATTCATAGATGGAGGAATCTAAGTCTCAATTGTAAGGATCATTTATCTAAAACCTTTGCTTTAATTATGTGCATTCAAGGCATGCATTGGGGGTTGCACTACATTCTTTAAAGCATTAAGCCTAAAACCTTTGAAGAGCTAACCACTCGAGCACATGACATGGAGTTAAGCATTGCTATTGCTAGAGGTTAAAAGTTGCCCATAGATGACCCAAAGAAAGGAAAAGAAAAGGAAGATGCTTGCAAAGGGGGCAAACCATCTACAAAAGTATAAATCAAACAAACCATGGTTGTGAGTACTAAGCCTTTTAAAATTTCTAGCAAGTCTAAGAAGTAAAAGGTAAAAACTGCTACTACTCCAGGCCAAGGTGCAAAGAAGAGTAATCTAAAAGAAAGGGAAGAAAAGGAGCACCCTTTTTCTAATGCTAATGTTCCTCAAATGCTAGATGACTTACTTGAAGCTAATCTCATTCAGCTGCCTAAGATGAAGCGCCCTGAAGAAGCTAATCGTGTGAATGATTCAAATTATTGTAAGTACCATCGCTTGGTTGGTTATCCTATTCAAAAGTGTTTTGTTTTAAAGGATAAAATTATGCAGTTGCATGAAAAAAGAGAAGTTATTTTTTATGAAGAAGTTGCCATTTCTAATACAACTTCAATTGTTGTTCACTATTCCACAACTATGAAGTTTGGAAGTTTGAAGCCCATTGACGTTTCAACATACCTTATTAATGGTTAAATTTTTCCTTAATCCATGCAAGTTACTATATAAAAAGTCTCACATTCAATTAGGGGCATTAAATATCAAGATGTGGGAAATTATTCTAATGAAGGATGGACTCTTGTTACACAAAAGAGTGGGAGAAATAAGAACAAGCCCACTCCTAATAGAGCCAAAGTTATAAAAGGGTCTGTTAAAAAATCAATCACTCTAAAACTAATAAGAAAAAGGCTCCTTTGCACAAGATAGAAAATAAGATCATACAGAAAACTAAGAACACCTGTGACCCTTAAAGAGTTTTTGCTAAAAGAATTCTTAGACTAGGATGATGTTGTTATTACTTGATAATATCTCAATGAAGCATCAAATGACCATAAAGTTAAAGAAGAAGAAAAACTCGTGTCTAAGAAGTTTACTTGCAGTCCATATATAAAAAATATATATATGTCTCATTGATAAGGTTTGTTACTTAGGAAAAAGTTTCATAATTGCCTACTTTTTGTTCAAGGCTATGTCAATGAACAAAAGATCAATAGGATTCTCATAGATGATGGATCCACTATGAAAATTTTACCACTCAAGACATTAAAGGACTTGGGTATACCCATGGATAAGCTTATGAAGAGTCATTTGACAATTTAGGGGTTTAACCAATGAGGGCAAAGAACTCTAGGAAAAATTTGGTTGTCAATGCTCATGGACGAATTCATGTCAGATGCTTTATTTCAAGTGATTGATGCTAGCACCACCTATAAAATGTTACTTGGAAGGCCATGGATAATTGAATATAGTCTTATTTCATATACACTTCACCAATGCTTCAAGTATTTCTAGAATGGACAAGTAGCTATTGACTCTAAACCCTTTACCATGGAAAAGTCATATTTCACTGATGTAAAGGTTTATGATGATTCCATAACATGTGGAAAGGAATCATGTGACTCGAAGGAAGCCGCCATACAAGAAGAGACTATAAAAAATGAGGTTTCTATAAGTAAGGGCCCTCAACTTATTAGTAAATCTCCTAAAACACTAAAAAAAGGAGTGTCACCAAGTTCAAATACATATGAGGAAGTGATTATCAAGAGCTTGCAGAATTTAAACTTACCAAATATGAGTCTTACATCTTTAAGTGTTCATAAACCTCCATTACAAGGATTCATAAAGTCATCCCAAAGCCCTATAGTGGAATGTCGTGATTTTCCAATAAGAAAAACAAATGGCTTTGACCTAAATACTTACAAACTGCTATCTAATATTGGCTATATTCAAGAAAAAACATCCAATTTAGTAGGAAATATAGTGAAAAATTCTAAGCTAAACAAATAAGCTGCTAATAAGCCTCGATTTGTATGGAAATAAAAGAGTTAACTTGTGTTATTTAAATCTGGTCTGGGGTATAATTCAGTTAACCCATTATGCCTAAAGATTCATAAGGAGATTTTACAACAATAACTTTTAAAGAAGTTAAAAAGGAGCATAAGCATGGAGCTCCCAATGAGAGGACTTCATTTTTTATCACCTTGGCAACCGTAGCAATCATGTCTCAGTATTTGATAGAATTGGTAGTCAAAGACTTGAGGATGTACAAGTACCCAGGACCTTTACGCATGCAAGGATTGGAGCATCAATCTTGAAAAGGAAAAAGTTTAAAGTGAAGAAAGAACATACCTCTAAGATTGATTCAAAAGACATACCTAAAAAATTTCCTTCCAGAATGAAGAGGTGCACTAAATGGATGGTGTCTACTAACCAAGAATTAAAGGGTAGACAATAGACAATAGTTGTCACTAGTCAAAAACCATACCTAATTGATAAAGATGAAGAAGAGATGAATATAGCACAATGGAAGAGCTAGATCAAGATGATAAAGTCCTCATTGAAGAAGGCATTGAACATGTTTCCCTTACCTTTGAAGAAGGGAATAAGGTTGTAGTTGATAACTTAAAAGAGGTCAACCTTTGAACTTCTGAAGATGTTCAACCAACATTCTTAAGTGCAAATTTGACACCTAAAGAAATACAGGATTATATTAAACTTCTTTTAAAGTATTGTAATGTCTTTGCATGGACATATACAAAAATACCAGGGCTTGACACCAAAATAGTTGTTCATTATTTGACTATATGAAAAGGAGCTAAGGCAATAAAGTAAGCTCAACGACATTTTCGTCCAGAACTGATACCATAAATAGAGAATAAAGTTAATAAACTCATTAATGAAAAATTTATCAAGGAAGTTCAGTACCCTACCTAGATTTCCAACATCATGCTTGTAAGAAAGAAGAATGGGTAAATTTGAGTTTGTGTTGACTTAAGAGATCTGAATAATGTTTACTCCAAAGATGATTTCCCACTACTAATTCTAGAGATTAGGATTTATGCTATAACTAGTTATGAAGTCCAATCATTTATGGATGGTTCATTGAGGTACAACCAAATCCCAATGGTAAAGGAAGATCAAGCATTAACTATATTTCATACTCTGAAAAAGATATACTGCTATAAGGTTATACCTTTTAATTTGAAGAATGCAGGTGCAACATACCAATGGGCAATGCAAAAGATCTTTAATGACATGTTGCATAAAAAGGTAAAGTGTTATATTGATGATTTAGTGGTTAAAACCAAAAAGAGAGAAGATCATCTCAAGGACTTGCGTATGGTTTTTAAGCGATTGAGAAAGTATCAATTGAAGATGAATCCATTACAATGTACTTTTAAAGTTTCAATAGGCAAATTCCTAGGGTTCATTATATGACATCGAGGAATTGGGATAGATCAATCCAAAAATGATGTTATTTTGAAGATGCCCAAACCAAGAAATATGCATGAACTTAAGAGCTTACAAAGGAAGTTAGCATACATTCGGAAATTTATATCCAATCTCACTGGTAGATGTCAGCCTTTTAATAGGTTAATGAAAAAGGATGTCCCTTTTATATGGGATCAAGCTTATCACAATGCTTTTGAGAATATAAAGAAGTACTTGTTAAGCCCTCCAGTCTTGCAAGCCCTAGTTCTAGGTCATCCTCTAATTCTATACATTGTGGCTTAAGAACACTCCTTGGGAGTTTTGCTAGCATAAGAAAATGATTAAAAAAAAGGAACATGCACTTTATTACCTCAGTAGAACTCTAAGCGAGGCTGATTTGAACTATTCTCCAATTGAGAAGATGTGTCTAGCGCTAATGTTTGCCATTAAAAAGCTTAGACACTATATGTAAGCTCATCAAATTAGTTTGATTTCTAGAGTTGATCCAATCAAGTATATAATGTCTAAACCAGAACTCTGTTGAAGACTAATAAAGTGGGCTCTCCTTTTACAAGAGTTTGATATAAGCTTTATTTCCTGAAAGTCAGTAAAAGGTCAAGCACTTACTGATTTTTTAGTTGATCATCTAATTACAGATGCTTGGCAATTTTTTGATAACCTACCAGAAGAGGAGGTTCTATTCATTGAAGGATCACATTGGCGGATGCATTTTAATGGGGCTGCTCATCAGGATGGTGCCAAGGCCAGAGTTATCTTTGTCTCCCTATAAGGGGATGTGCTTCCATATGCCTTCTACTGAAACTTGCTCTAACAATGTAGCTGAATACCAAGCACTTATATTAGGTCTTAAAATTGCAACAAACATGGACATAAGTCATCTTAAAGTGTTTGGGGATTCTAAGTTAGTGATCAATTAGCTTCTTTTGGCTTGTGATGTAAAAAGGCCTAAATTGGTTCCTTACTTTCAACATGCAACCAGACCGTTGGAAAAGTTTGATAATATAAGCATTGAACATGTGCTGAGGAAAGAAAATAAGCAAGCAAATGCTCTAGCCAACCTTGTAGCAACTTTGGCTCTTTCAAAAGTAAAGAGTATAATTCCCATTTGTAGAAGATGGGTAGTGCCACCTTGTATGCCTATGATTACTGATGACTATAAGCAAGTGAACAATGTTTCTATTTTTGTAGTAGAAAAGGAAGATTGGTGCCAACCTTTGATAAACTACTTAAATCATGGAAAATTACCAAATAAAGCTCGATATAAAGCAAAAATCAAAAGACAAGCACTTCATTTAGTTATTTATAAAGATGCTCTCTATCACCATTATTTTGAGAACATATGGTTGCAGTGCTTAAGTCAAGAAGAAGTAACTAAGGTGTTAGAAGAAGTGCACTCGGGAGTGTGTGAGGCCCATCAGTATAGGCCTAAATTGCATTTTCATATTAAGAGGATGGGATACTATTAGCCAACAATGGTGAAAGATTGTATAGAGTATGCTAAAAAGTGTTAAGGTTATTAATTCTATGTAAACATCATTCTCTAGCCTCTTGAGTTGCTTCATCCAACTATTGCTTCTTGGCCATTTGATGCTTAGGGATTGGATGTAGTTGGTCCTTTGCCTAAAATTTCAAAGGGACATCTTTATGTCTTGGCTGAAATTGAATACTTTTCTAAATGGGTTAAAATTGTTGCACACAAAGAAGTAAAAAAAGGAAACAACAATGGAATTCATAAAAAACTACATCAATTTTCACTATGGAGTGTCTTGCTACATCATCATTGATAATGGGAAAGAGTTCTATAACAAAGTAATGGATAAGTTATGTATGGAGTACAATTTCAAGCAACATAACTCTTCCATATATCATGCACAGCTAATGGTCTTACAGAAACATTCAATAAAACCTTATGCAATTTATTGAAGAAGATTATGAGTTGTACAAAAAAGGATTGGCATAAAAGATTAAGGGAAGTTTGTGCACTTATCGAACTATGCATCAAACAGTAATAGGTGCAACTCTATATTCCTTTGTGTGCGTGTGTAAGCACCCAATTTCGGGATAATAAAATATGGATGCGATAAAGGACTCCAATGATGAAAATGTTATAAATAGGTCTTCAACACTTGAAGTTTGAAACCTTAAAAGTCTGAATGCATTTTCAAGAAGAGTTTAATTATTTTTTAAGCACTTAATTGTAATATTTTTTAGGACCTAATTGAAAATTTTAAATTCTTTCGAAGGTCTTTTTGTAATTAAAAGTTAAAAAAAGATCAAAATTCTATAATTTCGATCGGAATTACTCAATTCTGGTCGGAATTATATGTTTTCCTTCCATTTTTTAAATATTTTTACAGTAAATAAAAATATGTTTCTTGAATTTTGATTGGTTAATAAATTTCTTAAATTCCTTTTTAGGATTTATCTAGATTTTCAAAAAATAAAATCCTTTTAAAATTGAAACTCTTTCAGTACGTGACCTAGGGTTTTTGAGTTTTTTTCCTATAAAAAGCATAGCTTAAGCTCCTTATGGGGGACCTCACTTCTTGGAAAGCTCACTTTTCAAACTTTTTGGATGGCTCTCTCTATTTTTTTCTGTATATTTTTAGAGGTTTGTCCTTTTGTCCCTTGGTAGTACATAAAAAAAAGATTTCTTTATGACTTATTTGGTTTTAAAGAAAGGAGCGATAGACTTTTGAGAAGAAAAATAATAAGTTTTTGGAGACCTATATAAAAAAAATGGTGATTTTATTAGTACGAGGGATAACTCATGTTGCATCCATAATCATCATCTTATGTCCTTACCTCTTTTATTTTATTTTATTATTTTTTATTTTATTAAATTTCAATTTTATTTTATTTTTTATTGTTATTTTATTCACTAACCATTGTTTATTCTTTTGTGTTGGTGATTATGGAAGGGATTACATGATGATCTTACTTAGAGAATAAAATCCATGAATGTCTATGGAATGTCATGGATTGAACTTTGTAACTACATATAGTTTCTAGGTTTTTTTTATTTAGTTGTTTATTACTGTTTTAATTTTTTTTTTATTTTGGGATTGTATTAATTTTTATTTTCTTATTATTTTTAGTAGATCATTGTAATTGCCCCAATAGTGGGAATACTAAAATCATGTGTGTGTGATTGTATGTTTTATTTTAATTAATTGGTTAGTAAAATTAGGGTTTTAATTAGGTGATTCATTAAAATTAATGGAGAAATCACTAAGTTGTTTAATTAAAATTGAATTAGATTTAAGTGGATAGAATTAGGGTTGTTTGTTAATTATTTTATTTATTTGTTGTTCATGGTCACTTTAATTAAATTAGGGTTTGTAGAAGAAATAAGTTTGATTGATTGTTTGATCTTTTATTTAATTGTTTTGATATTTTTATATATTTTTGGGCTTGTTTATTTCTTTTATGTGTTTTGGACCCTAAGCTCATATTAGGCTCTAACTCATTTACACAAATTTAGGTTTTGTTTTTAGGTTTAGATTTAATTAATTAAAATTGATTTTAAATTCATAATTAATTAGAAATTAGGTTAGAGATAACTTATGTCCATTTAGTTAGATATAAACCCACTTAGGATTATTAAAATTAATTTAAACTTAGCCCATTAACTTAAAGTCTTTCTCATAACTTCTGGACATTTGAATGCCATATTTTCATATTGACACTTGATTTATATATAAATTTCTATTTTTTGCAAATAATTTACAATTTTAATTTTATCAAAATTATTTTACCTATATTCATCCTCTAATCTTTTCATTAAATTATCAGTTATATTTAAAAATAAAATTAAATGATTGTGACTTAAAAAAAATAAAATCTATATAAATATATATCCAGTTTAGAACTATTGAACTGGCGGTTCCGAACCGATTCATGGTTCAAAAAAATTTGAACCAACCTTAAATTGATCTTCACTCGATTCTGGGTTAGTTCAAGACCGGTTTTGTGACAGTTTTTTATGGGTCACCCTTAATCCCTTCTTTCCCATCTCCATTCCCATGAACAAAAACATTCATTAGAGCTTTCTAACATCACGCTCAATTTTTTCAGATTTTGGTAGAAAAAATTCAATTTGATCCAAAATATTAAATTTATAGCTTGAGGCAGCGAACGAAGTAGAATAGATGATTAGGGTTGGAACAAAAAAATACTTTGAGTAATCAACCTCTAAATTATTATTAGAATTGAAATTACAACAAAAGTACAATGAATAAAACTCCTTCTAGGTACCCTTATTTATAATAGTTGGAGTAAATCCTAAAGCAATAAGGAAAACTTAACAAAAGACAAAAACTAAACAAGAAAATATAAAGCCTAATTGAATAAGGAAAACTGAAATATAATCCTAATATGAATTCCAATCCTAATTTGAATAGAAATTAAATGCGCCTGCATCAATCTTCTCGGGTTGAAAAAAGACTCAACTTTGACAAGTAAATCTTGACAAACTCCTCATAAATGGCTGGATCAACTCGTTTAAATTCATCTTCAATAATTCATGTGTTGTCATTTGCTAGTTTGCCATTGGTTGAGGATTTGATACCATTTGACGTAGTGGAAGAAGTAGAATAGATTATTAGAGTTTGAATTAGAAAATAATTAGAGTAATCAACCTCTAAATTATTTTTAGATTTGAAATTAAACAAAATACAATGAATAGAACTCATTCTAGGCACTCTTATTTATACCAGTTGGAGTAAATCCTAAAGTAATAAGGAAAACTAATAAAAGAAGAAAATTAAACAAGAAAGTATAAAACTTAATGGAATAAGAAAAATTAAAATATAAAAATTCTTATAAGGAAAACTTTTATAAAAATTCTTATTTTAAAATACATATGTTTTATTCTATATAAAATACTTTAATTATACTATATCTAAAATACTATTCTTTTCTTTCATTAGAAATTATATTTTTTATTATATATATATATATATCTAAAATTTTTGTAGTTTAGAAATTATTTTTTATTTTCTATTTTATTTCTCCAATTACTATTATTAATATACATACTAAAAATATATATAGATACTTTTAATAATAAATTATTAAATAAAATTTTTATAATAACTTTATAAATTTTCATTTTATAATTTTAAATTTATTAAAATTTTAATCATATTATTTAAAGTCATACAATATATTACCACAAACGTCCACATTTTTTTTTGTCAAGTTAAGTTAATTCATTCCATACGAAAACAAGCTCAAGCTTGAGCTCATACAACAGCCTGTCAAACAGTGGTAGGCCAAAATAGAAACAAAATTAGGTAATCTAGATTACCTATCACCACCACAGTAGTTACCTATAACTTTATAAGGATTTGTGGCTACATCTATAAACTTTTATAGATAAATGTTTTAGCCACAAAATAAGTTTTGTAGTTTTCCGCAGTAAGAAATGATGCAACTAAAAATTAGTTATAAAATTTAAGTGTTATGTATTTATTTTTCATATTTTTAACTATATAATTTATGATAATAAAATTAATTATAAAAGAATATTAAATTTAATTGTTATAAAAATATAAATTATGTATAAATTATTAGCTATAAAAATATTTTTCTGTTGCATAGAAACAAATATATGTAAATAATTAATAAAATAATATAATATCTCTTTTTATTTTAAATGATATATATATATATTTGTGTGGGATTTAAAACATTTTAATTTCACATTTATATTTTATTAATTAACTACAACTTAATTATCGTAGCTAAAATTTTATAAAACTAGCTACAAATTATTATTGTGGCTAATAATGTATTTTAGCCATCAATTTATTTGATTTGTAGCTAATATTGTCTATTGACCACAATATTAAATATCATGACTAAAATTTTAATTTTAACCGTTTATGGTTTTTTGATATTATTAGATACTACCTTAAATTTTATAGCCAATTATCCATGGCTTAATATACAGTAAATATAGTTTTTAGCTATACTAAGTGCTTAGTTTTTTTTACTAAGTACCTGCAGATAAAAGAGAATAGTTCCTAATAACAAAACCTAAAAAAATTAAATATAAACATTACATTAAATAGTTCAAAACCAGAAAGACTATAATTCAGTACAAGGTATCTTCCCCCTGCATCTTTCTGCTGAGGCTTCGCTAGTTGTTTTGAGCTTCTTTTGATGTTCCTACCTCTGCTCCTTGTGTTTGGCCTCCATCACACTCCAGTGCAACATCATGTTAATAAATTTTTATTTTTATTTTACCAAGTACCACTTGATAGTGTTCAGCTGATCATGATAGGTCTGACGAGTGTTCCCGGCACTAGCTAAATGGGAAGAGCCCCATCTCTGCATCAAAGTAAGACTCATGTCATAACTGATAACATCAAAGCCCTTGATCAACCCGATCTTTATGCTCCAGATATGAAAGAGAAAAATAAATAAGTCAGCAAGTCATATAGAAAGTAAAGATGGTGATAAGTAGGAAAAGATGACGTACGTGCAAGACATGCCAAAAGCCACACATCACGATAGCACCTCTACAAACAGTGTCCAGTCTGTAGTAAAGATAAGCAAGTGCAACAAATCCCCAGTCAAGTGTGGCAACCTGACCCAAGTCATGAAGTGAGCCAAGTAGAGCAATACTAACCTCATGACCAGTCTCGTAAAAGAGAGTCATACCCAACAGTATCATAAGGAGACACCTTACCTTATGTGCAATCTGACAAGGAATGGTGGTAGGAAGGCGTCTGAATCCCTCAACTAATGATGAAAGGAGAACATTCTTCTGATTCTTCCACATCGAAGTGAACCCGATCAAATCGCGCATATACTGACTCCTCACATGCTCAAGGAGACTGCAATAACTGATATCAAAGGAAATGAGAGTCCCTCTGAAAGCAATCCTAGTGATCGCAGAAAAACTCATAGGTGAAACAGTCAGCTCGCCTACACAAGTGTGGAAAGTATAGGTAGTGTCCATCCACCACTCAATCAGAGCAAATAAATAATAACGATCAAACTTGCCTCGAGTTGAAGGAAGCGCAGTAATGAAACGTCTAAACTCGGAAGCCCATATTAATTGTGCTACGTTATCTAGCAACTTGTGAAATAATTCTCGAGCTATATGAAAACAGCCTGTGAACTTCATCGCTCACTGGAAGAAATTCAAGGATTCAGAAAACTAAATAAATAAATAAACAAAATTGAATTAATTAATTAATTAAAAATCAAA
This sequence comes from Mallotus nudiflorus, assembly GCA_947683625.1. Taxonomy (NCBI): domain Eukaryota; kingdom Viridiplantae; phylum Streptophyta; class Magnoliopsida; order Malpighiales; family Euphorbiaceae; genus Mallotus; species Mallotus nudiflorus. Next base: position 1,165,464 of record CANTUR010000486.1, read on the forward strand.
AAAATTAAAAAATCAAAAATTAGAAAATTCGGTCAACATTACTAAATGTCGATTAGAATTAGGCAAATACTTATTGGCATTAGCCAAAGTTGATCGGCATTTAAGCAAATGTCGATCCAACTTTGTATACAGACCAAATTTTGACCTTTTGACACTGCTTTTTGTGTATTTAATAAGTTATATAGTACACCCAGAGCCAAAATACTATGTGACAAGAGTTTTCATCCATTTTTTTATAAATTTCTAATCTACTTTAAATAATGTGCATCCTAGTTTGCATTCTAAAATTTATTCTGACTACTAGCTTTACAGATAGTTTTTTTAGGAATAAATAGAAATGAGGAAATGTTACCTCATTACCAATATATGTACACCTATGGAGGTGTAAGTAAGTCAAATGAAGAATGAAAGAGCCTTCTTAAAGTCCAAGGTTGTTCTGAGGAAAACGGAGAGGTTGAATGGTGGGGTCTACTAAAATGTCTACTCTCCTACGTACTCAGTGTTGTGGGTCAACCATAGGATCTGACAGATTACAGATCGGATGTTAGATGATCAAGAAATCAAGAAATGAAAATCAATACATGGAAAGAAAAGAAAAAGAGGAATTAATGAGATATGCAAAAAAGGGAAGTAATAAATAAAATGCAAAATGTCCATTTTAGTCCCTTAGATATGCTTGTATTTAAATTCAAGTTATTTCTTTACAATCCATTCCATAATTGCATTTTAATTAGAAACTAGTTCCTAATTAATTCATTAAAATCCACATCATTAATAATTAATAGCATACATTCATCTGTATTTATTCTGGATCCTCAGTCAAGTACAGAATATAGAATGTAAATATAGAATTCAATTTTTACATTTTACATGCATTATTTCAATTAAAAGATTTTAAATTCATATGCTGCACATAATTATGTTATGTACTGCACAGTAGTTATAACCTTCACTATGTTATGTGTTGCATAACAGTTATGACATAAGTTGCTAAATTCATAATTTACTAGACGTTCCGCTAGATCTATAGCAAATTTGAAAGTTTCACCTTCGCTACTGGCTACACTATAGTTACAGCATTTTTTAAAAAACCATCGTTAGACATCCCACAAAGAATATAACGAAACTCATTTTCACTAGACGTCCCATAGGGAATATAGTGTACATCACTAGACGTCCCATAGGGAATATAATGTACATCACTTGACGTCCCACAGGGAATATAGTGTACATCGTTAGACGTCCCATAGGGAATATAATGAAATTTTATTATCACTAGACATCCTAAAGGGAATATAATGCAATTCGCCAGACACTACATAGTAGTAATGGTATTGTTGTTAGACATTCCACAAGAACTATAGCACTTCTTCATGTTTGCAAATCACTAAACGTCCCTTATGAAATATAGCGAAATTCATTTACATAAAGTTCACTAGACATTCTGCAGGAAATATAGTGAAACTTGTTAAACATTACATTCGCTTAAAATTGCACAGTAATTTAAGCATCAATATGTCAATTAGGATATAACTAGGTATCCTAATTATTTCCTTCAAAATTGTATGCTTCTACTGCTTTACCATAATTTTTCAAACAAACAGCGACAAAATGGGGTAACTATAAGCACCCAATTTCATAATGCAATTCTGCATAGTGCGACGAAAGCCCCTATGATTAAAAATTAATCAAGAAATTGATCTCTAGCGTTGAAATTTGATATTTTAAGGACTAAATTGTAGTGTTTTTTGGACCTAATTGCAAAATCTTGATTTTAGAAGTGTTTTTTTTTTAATTTTTAATTTTTCGAGACTGTATGAGCAAAATGCCAGTTGACATTTAGCTAATGGTGACCAGCATTTGCCTAATGCCAATCAGCATTAGCCAAATGCCAATTGGCATATTAGCAAAATGTCGATCGGCATTACGAAATATTTTTAATTTTTCAGTATATTCGATCATTTTTAGTAATATTCCATTCACTAATTGGTTGAAAATTAATTCTAAATATTTTCTTAAAAGATAATTATGGTTTTACATGTTCAAAACGCATAAATATTTTAAAAAATATGAGATAACATCTGTTCCTAGAATGGAGGAAGTCAGCTCGCAAGTGTCTACTTTAAAAAGCTAGAGACTGCGTGAGTAAGTGCCGGCTCATGACTGCTTAAAAACCCTAAAGAAAAGAAATCAAAAAGAAAAAGAAAGAAAAGTTTTCTTCACTACACAAAAAAGCACACTCTTTTATTTTCAATAGTCCATAAATCAATAAACACATAGTCAATTCTCAAAACGGTAACAATCTTAATCTTAGGGGCATTCAACAGCATTTGCACAACATCTTCTATTTTTCTCTTTTCTTTTATTTTAATTTTATTTTCTTTATTTTATTTTTTATTGATTCATTACAGATTAATTTTTTTTATTATTTTTATTTTGATTGATGTTCTATGATGCCCTAAAGGGGAGGTTGGAGATATATGACTTTTTGATAGTAACTATTGAAGAATCCATGAAATGTCATAGACTAAAATCTGTAAAACTCCCGTAAGATTTAGATTTTTTATTCTTTCTCTGTGTTATTTATTCATTTATTGTTTATGGGTTGTAATTAATTTTCTTTTAATTCTCTGTACTGTAGGTTGTAATAGCCCCAATAGTGGAAAAATAGTAGAATTTTAATTCTTTGCACTAAAATTGATTAGTAATTAGGGTTTCACTTGGTAAAACCTCATAAAATTGATGATGGCAATAGATTAAAGTTAGGGTTTCATGAAATTGATTTAGGATTTTTAGAGAATCACTAAAATGTATGTTTGATCTATTTTTTGTGTTTTATTTGTTTTGGGCTTTTTTTTGTGTTTCTATCATTTTTTAGGCCTCAAACCCACAATTAGGTCAATTCACTTAAAATAGGTTTATAAATAATTTAGGTTAATTAATTAATTAAAACAAATGTAGGCCCATTTTAGGTTAATTAGACTTTAAGCCAATTTTTATTTAATTAAAATTTATTTAGATTTAGCTCAGCCCATTTAATTTCATTACTTTTAAAACAAATAAACTTAAGCTCACATTTCACTTAAAATAAAATCAAGTTAGATTTAGACCCACTAATTCAACTTTTCCTTTGAAATTTTATAGACTTAAGCCCATTCCCTGTAGATAATGGAAACAAATAGACTTAAGCTCACTAATTAAAATGTAGACCCACCTTCAATCCATTTCATTTGTAAATAAAAAATGTAAATCTAGCTAACTTTCATTAAAATTAACTTAGTTTAGACTTAGGGACGACGCGCATGAATGCATTTTTATGTGTGATTTTATTAACTAGATGTCTTAAGGTTAGATGGATGTTCAAATAGACTTTAATAAAATTGCATGTAATTAGATAATGAAGTAATAATTTGTAAAGTAATTCTAAATGAACACGAGAGTAAGAGAAGTTAGTATTCCGTTTCCAAAATCTTCTAGTTGTGTTGCTAACTTTCTTTTAGAGAATCAAGTACCACTAATCGAATTGTCCCAGTTATTACCCTGGGTGGCGACTCCTCATTTCCACGCTATGACTTTATGGCCTAGTGGTGTGTTCTCTAAGACTCTGAGCCCAAACAGTGTCGAGTACCATTAATCGAATTATCCCAATTATTACCCTGGGTTGGCACTCCTCGAGACAAAGTCGACAGGCCTGGTTCGATAGGCCTCGGTCTTGACGTAATTAGAAAATAAATATAATGATAATATCATAATCAATTCTAACATATACTTATAAGAATTCTAAAGGAAGACTCGATCTGAGAATTCAAAACTCAGTCAAAACATAAAAACTCATGATCGACCCAACGTCACGTTTTAAGAGAATACTATCAAAAAATTGGTAGAACCTCCTCTATAAAACGGATACCTCTCTACTGACTGTAGAGTCGATCCTGCAAGAGAAACACACTTTTAAAACACAGAGCACTCAACACCTCAGGTTGAAATCCCGAACTACAAAATTCTTAACCAAGGTTCACAATTCAAAAAAAAATAAATATTAAATAATAATATATTAAATCATTAAAATCCTTAAAATTAATAAATCAGAAAATAATATATTTAAATATCAAAACTCTAAATATAATTATTTTCACAATAATTAAATAAAAATCTCAAATAATTATATAATATTAATAAAATCCAAAATTTTCAAATTTTCAAAATAGAATAGTCAAATTCACATTTAATTACTCAAATAGTTTAAATATATTATAAAAGTAGTTAAAAACCCATTTAATCACCAAAATAGTAAATAACTTATTATTTTAATATACTTTTTGAAAATTAGTATTAATTAGTTAAAAATAGTAAATAATTTGTAAAAATTATTTTAATACCCTATAAAATTCTAAAATCATTTAAAATATATTATTTAACTATAATTTCAATAAAAACACATAATTAACCTATATATCCAAAATTCACATAATATTAAAAATATTCCCAAAAATTAAATAAAATCACTAAAAATTATTTTATCAATACTAAAATTAGTAACTTAAATTAATAACACTAACTTAATCAAATTTCCATCCAAAACAAATAATTAACATAATTAACAAAAATTCAATTTAAATTATTAAAATATTCAAAAATACCCATTCTCCAAATTAATTCAAAAAAATATACAAAAAATATATTTAAGTAGATTGAGCTACCCATAATCACATTATCAAAGAGAAAAACTATGGATCAAACACAATAATTAGAAAAAAATTCGAAACCATAATGTCACCTAAACAAAAACTTGACATAACTCAAAACCAAGAAGGATTAAGCTCAAACAGAGCTTAGAACTAGACTCACCAGTGTTAGAGCTTCCAAAAGAGACTAGAATGGAGAGCTCTCTTGACCGAAAATGTCGCTGACAAACATGGTGCCTGTCTCAGTTTCCTACAACCTCTGGCGTTCCAACGAGATTCAGGTGGTGGAGGACGACATTTGGACGTGGTTGGAGGTGGTGGTGGTCCCTGGTGGCGCAGTGGCAGCTTCGGCGTGGCGTGGTGGTAGCTTCGGCATGGCGTGGTGGCAATGGTGGTTTGTCGGGGAAGAAGGAAGAAACAATGGAAGAAGAAAAGGAAATAATAGAGAAGAGAAGAAATGGACTAACCCGATTTTTATCATGTTGCACTTTTCTTTCTTATATATATATATACACACACACACAACACACAGCACAACACACTAACATAATATAATAACAATAACACTAATTATAATACTAACATTAACCCTAGTTAAATAATAATGACGATATAAATAATAATATTAATAGCAATAATAATAATAATAATAATAATAATAATAATAATATTATTATTATTATTATTATTATTATTATTATTATTATTATTATTATTATTATTATTATTATTATTATTATTCAAATATAGTAATGAAAATGACTTAATGTTTTTAAATAGTAAACTCCCAAATAAATTATTTTACGTAAATAAAAATTTTAGAATAAAATAAATGAAGAATATACACAAATAATGATAATATATAAATAAAATTTAAAATTTTATTAACACTGCATATCTTAAAACAATTTTATATTATTTAAAATATTGGGTCATTACAATCTTCCCTCCTTATAAGAATTCATTCTCGAATTAAAAAAAAAGAACAGATTCAAGAATTTATCGAGGAAAAAGGTAAGGATACGCAATCTGCATCTCGATTTTTATCCACTATCACGACTGGTTCCTCCTCATACGTCAGATCTTCGTTCACTTCCATACTATCAAGCTATAACATGTGCGAAGGGTCTAAAATATACTTTTTCAGTATTGAGATATGGAACACTGGATGCACTTGAGACAAATAAGGAAGCAAAGCCAACCAATATGCAATTATGCCCACTCTTTCCAAAATCTCGAACGGTCCAATATATCTCGGTGCTAGCTTCCCCTTTTTACCAAATCTCATCACACCCTTCATTGGAGACACCTTCAGAAACACATAGTCTCCAACCTCAAACTCCACATCCTTACGCTTCGGATCTGCATAGCTCTTCTGTCTGCTAGCTGTGGTCTCTAATCTCCTTCTGATCATGGTAACTTTCTCCATTGCATCCTGGACAAGCACAGGTCTAGTCAATGCTCTTTCTTCAATCTCATCCCAACTCAAAAGGGATCTATACTTCCTTCTATACAAAGCCTCATACAGTACCATCTCAATATTGTTATGGTAGTTGTTGTTATATGCAAACTCCACAAGTGACAAATGATTATCCTAGTTACCTCCAAGATCCAATACACACATTCTCAATAAATCTTCAAGTGTCTAGATCATCCTCTCAGTTTCACCATTAGTTTGAGGGTGAAAAGCAGTACTGAAATCAAGCCTGGTGACCATTGCTTCCTGCAACTTTTGCCAAAAATGAAAGGTAAACACTGAACCTCTATTAGATACAATGGAAACGGGCACTCCATGAAGGCACACAATATGCTTAACATATAGCTTCATTAATTTAGCTACAAAATAAGTGGCTTTCATAAGCAAGAAATAAGCAAACTTGGTTAACTTGTCCACAATCACCCAAATGGAATCGTATCCATCCTTAGAATGAGGTAACCCTACCATAAAATCCATAGCAATTTTCTTTTACTTTGACTCAGGAATAGGAAGAGGCTGAAGCTTCTCAGAAGGCTTTTGATGTTTAGCTTTCACCTGCTGACACGTCAAGCACCTAAAAATATAATCAGTTACATCCTTCTTCAATCTATTCCACCAGTACAAATCTCTGATATTGTGGTACATTTTAGTAACACCTGGATGTACATTGTAGGCTGTAGAATGTGCATCCTCAAGGATCTCTTCTCTCAAATTATCCACATCATGAATACACAATCTACTACTGATCCATAAAATACCTTCATCATCGAGTGTGAAATCAGTGAACTTCCCTGCATGAATATTCTCCTCAAGCTCTGCTAGAATAAGATCTTAGCCTTGAGCTGCCTTAATCCTATCTCTTAACATTGATTGAACCCTAAAGTTGATTAAACATATCATCTATCCTTAGGAGAGGATACTTGTTCTTCACTGTCACCTTATTCAATTCTCTGTAATCAATGCACAGTCTCAAGGTACCATCATTCTTCTTAATAAATAGGACTAGTGGACCCCAAGGAGAAACACTGGATCTAATGAAACCCTTATCTAACAATTCTTACAACTGCTCCTTCAAATCTTTGAACTCTACAGGAGCCATTCTGTAAGGCAGCATTGAAATAGGAGTGGTGCCTGGAACCACATCTATACAAAATTCAATCTCTTTATGAGGTGGTAAACTTGGCAACTCCTCAAGAAAAATATCAGGAAACTTACAGGAAACATGAACATTTGTGAGTGACAACTTCTCTATAGAAGTATCTCTAATAAGTGATAAGTATCCCTGACAACCCTTCCTCAGTATCTTCCTAGCCGTGATAGTAAAGATGAGATTCTGAGGTGCAAAAATCTTATCACCTACAAACTTAAACTCTTCTTCATCAAGAATTATGAAAATCACCTCTTTACTCCGATAATCCACAACAGCATAATGCTCAGACAACCAATCCATACTAAGGATAACATCAAACTCCATCACATATGACAACACCAATTCTACTGGCAATTCTCTATCTCCAACCAACACTGGACAATAAAAAAGAACAATATCAGTGTCTCATGAACCGCTTAGAGTAGTAGCAACAGACAAAGAAAAAGCCATCCTCGAAGCTTGCCAACACAACTTCAAAGTAAAAACTGGGGACACAAAAGAATGTGTGGCACTTGGATCAATCAATACTCTAGCATCCAAGTAACAGACTAGAATAATAACTGTAATAATGGCATTAGATGCCTGAGCATCCTGCTGAGTGAGGTGGAAAACTCTAGCCTAACCTTGACCTCCCTGTTGACTGGTGAAACTCTGGCCAAAACCCCTGGCACCTCCTCTACTACCTCTGTCATGCTCCTTCTGGGCAACAATCTGTGTCATACTTGGATATTGAGCTAGAGGTAACTGAAAAAGAGCTAGTGTTGCACTGGCAATCAACTGTTATGGGTATTGTTGTTGATAACCAGAGTAAGGACATGCTCTGGCAAAATGTCCTGTCTGTCCGTATCTAAAGCATGCTCCAGGAGCCATATAGCACGGTTCATGATGGACTCTCCCACACATTTGACAAGCACTAGCTACTGATCCTATGTTGTTGTAACCAGAACTCTAGCCGCTACTACTACTAGTAGCTTCATAACCAAATCTGATAGGTCTACGCAATCCTCCATGACCATGTCTACTAGTCCTGTGCACTCTCTACTGAGGCCTCTAGCTTTATTGATAAGATCCTCTCTAGCGACTACTAGAGCTAATCTGGAAAGTCTAAAATGGTGTACTATAGAATCCTCTTAACTGAACACCCAACTGATAGTAATTAGGCATAGTTTCTTGTCTAACCAATTTTAGCTCTATCTCCTTGGCTAACTCTATCACCGACTCCAGAGTAAGGCCCACAATAGGCATCTCGACAAAAAGTAAAACCCAAACCAATGATGTAAGTTATAATAATAAAATACTAGTTTTGCATCAAGTCCTCTGCATATCTACCAAGTCGGAGAAACTCTCTGGTATAGTCCATGATAGATCTATCACCTCTAGAAATGCTAGTTAATCTAAGTCTGTTTCTCATCGGCAATGGCTCTAGAAAAAATCTCCTCATAAACCTCTCTCAGAACTGAGCCCAGGTAATCGTTGTCATGTGTGGTTGAATAGCCTAAACGAACCAATCCAGGGTTGGTCCCTCTACTGACAGCTCGATGATCATAATTTGTTGGTACTCAGTGTGAGTAGTCCAATTCCTCATCTCAATGGCGTGCAGAAAGTCTAACGGGTCTGACGTCCCATCGAAAGCTATATAGCTAACTCTAGTGTAGAACAATGTTGTCTTAAGGTCAAATATACCCTGCTGATAGGCAGGCTACATCTGTGGTACGGCTGGAGGTATCTCAGCTTCCTCGTACTTTGGCTCTACAAGTTTCTTATCCTATAGCTCTCGCTGCCTATGACAACTTATCGCTCCTCGAGGTCTATCTCTACCTCTATGCCTCGCTGGCGGCACTAAAGGTAAAACCTCATCCTGAAAGGACTCATCATCCTCAGCCTCAACGACCGGTGGAGCGACATGCACTCACCTCCTCATTCTGAAAAGACAAAAACTAAAGAGATTCAGACAACCTAACGATTACGCGGGAAACTAAATCAAGGAAACTTATCGAAGACATAATTGAACCTAATTTACTATCGTAGTTTCAAAGAAAACACAACTCTGAAAACCTAGGTCCACAACACTAATAACCTAGGCTCTGATACCAACTTTGTCATGACCCAAACCGGGAGTCATAACCAGTGCTAGGGAATAAGAATTCTTTCAAATCCAAAACCCATAACAAGCCTTAAAAAAAAAATACATGCAATAATAATATAAAAATGTTCCATAATTAAAACTTTAAATCAATATAAAAATAAATATTTAATATCATATCATAATAAAATATTCATACAATAATCTAATACAGAAATTCCAAAATTCAAAACATCACACTATTGATACAATAACATTACTACTGCAGTTCTCTAGAGTTCAAATAAAAGTTTAGATAATAAAATTACATAGTCTAGCCAAGGCTGAAGAAAACTGGCGTAAAACACTACTAGTATGATCTGACAAAGAAGACTCTCCTAAAAAAAATGGTTGAGAGGGGGTAAGACCTCACTGAGTGAATTATTATAATATATATATACGCACCTCCTAATTTCATATGCAATCAATCATCAGTATATATATATAAATATATACAGGCACTTCACATAAATGCTAAAATCCACTTTTATATATAATAAATGCATAAAATATTTATTTAAGTAAAGGATCAAATAGAACTCTAAAAGTATTCGTAACCTCAAACAAATATCTCACTAGTCATGCAGGCTTACTTAACTCTAAAGAAATTCTCTTATTCCATTTTTAGACAGTAGACTAGCCCCGAGACACTAAGTCAACTGAGCTCCCGCAGTCTCACTGTCAGTGTGATTGGCCCCGAGACACTAGGTCAATCGAGCTCCAGCAACCACACTTCTCACTCACTGAATTCTCAATTTTCACAATAATCAATTTCACCTCAAATGATTCTTATAATATTGACTCTAAAGTCTAACGAACTGGTACGTACACCGTCTTAGTGCAACCCACTAGGTAGCACGTTCTATTGATATCCTTTGTATAAATAGTATATTTATGGAAAATAAATAAATGTGTAATTACACATAAATGACATTCTTTATAAAAGAATAAACCATTTATATACCAAACATATACTGGAAATATACCAGTTATATACTAAAAATATTTCAAGTTTACATGCCACATATAAACCATAAGTATACCAAAAATATACTAAATGCATATTAAGAATATATCAAATGCATACATTGCATATATATTGAAATATACCAAAATATACTGAAAGTATACCAAACATATACTAAATCATTTAATGAAATAATTTATATTAAAACATAAATACTTATAATCATGCATCTACATGCAATGTATATATAAAATAATAACTCACAAGTTGGCGTTCCTCGAGACAAAGTCGACAGGCCTGGTTCGATAGGCCTCAGTCTCAACGCAACTAGAAAATAAATATAATGATAATATCATAATCAATTTTAACTTATAATTCTAATAATTCTAAAGGAAGACTTGGTCTAAGAATTCAAGACTCAATCAAAACACAGAAACTCATGATCGACCCAACATCACGTTTTAGGAGAATTCTACCAAAAAATTAGCATAACCTCCTCTATAAAATAGACATCTCTCTACTGACAATAGAGTCGTTCCTGCAAGAAAAACACACTTCTAAAACACAGAGCACTCAACACCTCTGGTTGGGACCCCGAATTACAAAATTCTCAACCGAGGTTCACAATTCGAAATAAAATAAATATTAAATAATAATATATTAAATCATTAAAACCCTTAAAATTAATAAATCACAATATAATATATTTAAACATCAAAATACTAAATATAATTATTTTCACAATAATTAAATAAAAATCTCAAATAATTATATAATATTAATAAAATCCAAATTTTTCAAATATTCAAAATAGAATAGTCAAATTCTAATTATTTAAATAGTTTAAATATATAATAAAAGTAGTTAAAAACTCATTTAATCACCAAAATAGTAAATAATTTATTATTTGAATATACTTTTCGAAGATTAGTATTAATTAGTTAAAAATAGTAAATAATTTGTAAAAATTATTTTAATACCCTATAAATTATCAAAACCATTTAAAATATATTATTTAAATATAATTTCAATAAAAACACACAATTAACCTATATATCCAAAATTCACACAATATTAAAAATATTCCCAAAAATTATATAAAATCACTAAAAATTATTTTATCAATACTAAAATTACTAACTTAAATTAATAACACTAACTTAATCAAATTTCCATCCAAAATAAATAATTAAAAAAAATTAATTTAAATTATTAAAATATTAAAAAATACCCATTATCCAAATTGATTCAAAAAAATATACAAAAAATATATTTAAGTAGATTGAGCTACGCATAATCACATTATGAAAGAGAAAAACCATGGATCAAACACAATAATTAGAAAAAAAAAAATTCAAAACCCTAATGTCACATAAACAAAAACTTGACATAACTCAAAACCAAGAGGGATTAAGCTTAAACAAAGCTTAGAACTAGACTCGCTGAAAAGAGACCAGAATAGAGAGCTCTCTTGACCGGAAATGTTGCAAGCAAAAATGGTGCTTGTCTCAGTTCCTGCAACCTCTAGCGTTCCGGCGAGCTTCAAGTGGTGGAGGATGACGTCTGGAGGTGGTGGTCGTTGCTGGTGGCGTAGTGACGGCTCCGGCGTGGCATGGTGGTTTGTCAGGGAAGAAGGAAAAAACAATGGAAGAAGAAAAGGAAATAATAGGGAAAAGAAGAAATTGACTAACCCGATTTTTGTCTTGATGCACTTTTCTTTCTTTGATATATATATATATATATATATATATATATATATATATATATATATATATATATATATACTTCAACTTTACACTTAACTTGTATACATATACACACACACACAACACAACACACTAACATACTAACATAATATAATAACAATAACACTAATTATAATACTAACATTAACCCTAGTTAAATAATAATGACAATATAAATAATAATATTAATAACAATAAAATAAGAATAATAATAATAATACTATTAAAATAATAGTAATGAAAATGACTTAATGTTTTTAAATAGTAAACTCCCAAATAAATTATTTTACATAAATAAAACTTTTAGAATAAAATAAACAAAGAATATACTCAAATAATGATAATATATAAATAAAATTTAAAATTTTATTAATACTGTATACTTTAAAATAATTTCACATTATTTAAAATATCAGGTCATTACGATTTTTTAATTAATATCATAATTTTTAATATGTTGAATTTTAAAATGTTTAACAAAAAAAATAAAATATGTTAAAGTAAAAAAATGCAAAAGAAAGAAAGAAAAATATATATATTATTAATTTTTTTTATATATAAATTTTGTGTTAGATATATATGGAAAGTTTTTATTATTAAAACTAAAGTTGAAAAAAATATATATAATTGATAATATATATTACCATAAATCAAGATAACATAACACTATTAAATTATTATTAATAAATAACATTCAATATAAATATATTAAAACAAATTAAAATAGTTAGATTTTACATTTTTAAAATAAATTTTGTTTGATAATATTTTTTGTCAAAAAGATGTACTGTTGATAATATATTAATGGTAGATTATATAAAAAGTAAGTTTTACTTTATCTATAATCACCATTTAATGATAAAAAACACCTTTATCCTAAATAATAAATATAAAGTAAAAATTAAGTATTTAAAAAATAAAATAACAGTAAAATATTTCTATATTAATTTGTTCAATAATATATTAATTTAAAAAAGCCCCGATCTTTTTCAAAAATATAAATTTTTTTAAAGTTGGACCCTCCCTCAATTTGGGGCCCTAGGCCTGAGGCCTATGCCTTCAACCAGCACTGGTTCTGATACGGTTGATAATGTGAAAGCCAAGATTCAAGACAAGGAAGGAATCCCTCCTGATCAGCAGCGTTTGATATTTGCAGGGAAGCAACTTGAGGATGGCAGGACCGTTGCCGATTATAATATTCAGAAGGAATAAACTCTCCATCTTGTTCTCCGTTTGAGGGGAGGCATGCATGTCTTTGTCAATACTCTTACTGGTAAGACTATTACCCTTGAAAGCTCGGATACAATTGACAATGTCAAAGCTAAGGTTCAAGATAAGGAAGGAATCCCACCTGACCAACAGCGATTGATCTTTGCTGGAAAGCAGCTCGAAGATAGTAGGACGCTGGCTGATTATAACATCCAAAAGGAGATTACCCTTCGCAGTGGAATGCAGATTGTTGTGAAGACATTGAGAGGGAAGACCGTTACTCTTGACATGGAGAGCTCTGATACAATTGCTGATTTGAAGGCGAAGATTCAAGACAGAGGACATTCCACCCGATAAGCAGATGTTTATGTATGCAGGGAAGCTACTAGAGGATGGACGTACACTTGCTGATAATATTCAGGAAGTGAATCCACACTTCACCATGAGCTCCACTGTGGTGGTGATGTTTGTTTTGTGAATTTTGGTGGCTGCCTGCTTCATAGAATAATAGTTTTACTTATTTTTATTTATTTATTTATCAGATTAATTATTCTCTGTTTTCTATTTAGAGTTGAACTCACAACTATCTTTTTGATTTTGTATGGCTTTGCTATGTGTATATATAGATTCTATAAGATTTGATTTTGTATGACTTTGCTATTTGTATAGATAGATTCTACAAGGTTTGGCGTGAAGCAACACATTTTGACTGTGATAAGAAATGCTGGAATGGTTGATTGTCCTTGAATACCTCCTCATGCTCTGATCTTAAATTTCTGATAATGTTGGCGTTGGTATAATTGCCTGAAGATAACGTTCTGTTTGCAGTAGCAGTAGCAGTTGCAAAAGCCCCGGCAAGAATTATTTCTTTTACTTCAAAAGGTGCACATTGATGCCAGTTTTGATGCAGTCCGTTATGATCCTTAACTATTGCATTTTGGAATATGTATCAGGTTTAATTCATTTTTCGGAAAAAAAAAAAAAAAAAGGACCTCTGCTCTAAGCTTTGGAACTGGAAGATAATGTTTGATTAATAGGTGAACACTGTCATGACAACATTCTGAACTTCAAAAGCTGAGAAAATTTTATATGTTTTTTACCTGTTATCGTATACACAATTGTTTTTTTTATTAGGTATTAGTTAGTCTGTTAGTAAGGGATATATATATATAAGACCTCCAACTTTCTAAGGTCAGGACTCTAACCACCTGAACTGCACCTGGATGATAAAAGAGATCGGTTAGTCAGACAACCCCGCACAACCACCCCAGCCACTGATGGCTGAAAACAATCCTCTACTGCTCAAAGGCGAATGACGCCGTTAATCACGCTCTGGTCGCACGGTCTTCCTTCATCTTGGAGACATGTGTTCCTGTCTTGTTTGTGCTAAAGGCCACAGAGCAAATAAAATTTTACCATATATATAGACATTCCATCATATAGCATACATAGACATTCCATATATAACATATAAAATTTTATAAAACTTCAAACACTAACCCTGCAATTCAATCATAAATAAGAAGTCATCTTAATTCTAATATTAATTTGTTAGTACATAGACATTCCATTCTAGCAAAATGAAACCTTGATGCCAGGAAAACAAAAATATGTGCTGACAAAGATGACATTATATATGGCCCAGCTGCTTTCACAATGCACCAAAGCATAAACAACTACCAAAGCATAAACAATCCATATGATCCTGCAATAAAACAGAAACCATCTTATCAGCAAATATCAGTTGGTAACCTTGACATTTTGCAACCAAAAAAAAAGTTCAATACAAGTGCAAGTTTCTTCAGAGCTAATGGGAAATAGCCAATGTACAAGGAGATAATGATTCCAACAATTTAACACAATTTATTTGATTCCCGTTGCATTGGCCTCCAATAACAAATATGCCATGCCAAAATAATAAATAGGTAAACTAAAGTTATTTTGCTAGCAGGGTGGTTCTTAAATCGTAATAAAGCATCAATAAAAGTAATGAAATTATAATATGTGCTAACAATCTGCAAACACAAAGCATACATATTTGATGCAGTCAATATCACTTGATACATTTGAAAATATGCAGGCCAAAAGGGATCCAATATTTCAACTATTAGCAGTTCCTTCAACAGCAATGATATATAGCTCGCTATCAAAAAATAAACTCTGTAACTGATGAAGTATTATAAAGAAGTGTCAAGATCAGAAATGACCAGAACTAAATAGTTGTTAAATCAACCAACACTCAAACACAATCAATATTCAAATGGAATTAAACTCAAATGTTATTTAGTCATTAACAAGCCTGGAAAGATTGTTATCCAGAAATCAATTTCAGATGAAGCCTTAAATGTTACCTTAAAAGCGCATCGACTGCATGTTTTGGGCAGTTTTTTATCAGTTGAACCACTTGCATATGGTGGAGTTGTTTTTCCGCCGGTCAATGTGGTGGAACTCTATGTCCAATGCTACCTCACCTAAAACTACCATAAACTGGTAATTATTTCTAAACATATGTGGAGAGCCTTGTATTACTTTGTCAAGAAATTAGTTCCTCTATGTTTAGGAAGAGCCATGAGATTTTTAAGCCGTTGGTTGTTTAGCTTCTGCGAAACTAAGGATCCACGGTCAAATCCAATTAGTACTTCTCCATTACTCCTAAACCCCATCACCGTGGAATATCCTCTCCATTGTTTGCCCACAGTTGCTAACTTCACCCACGATTCTACTACACCATATTCTTTCATTACCCATTTATCTGACTGGTAAGCATAATAATCCTGTTGATAAACAACTGCAACTTCGAACTCCCCCAATTGATACAGAGATAAATTTGATGAGTGAACGTGTGCTATGCATTCTGGCAATGGAATCTCATGAAAAAAATTCATCATTCACATCAAAGACCATGATTATATTCCAAAATTGATTGCTGTTAGTCTGGGTAGCTATCCAATACAATGAACCATTCACAACAGCTCTAGTAGCAAATGGACGAAAATTGTGCTTGGGAGTAATACTAGTGATATCTTTCCAAGAATTTGAATTAAGCGAGTAAAGCTCAGCCCTGATCGCTTTGGGATCAGGATTCCTAACACTTTGTAATCATGGGATCTTGAACCGTAACCGAAGCCAATAAAATTTGTGTGATAGAAAGCGACCTCAATACCGAAATTGGGCAGTGATTTTAATTTTCTAATAGAAGGGTTGTAAAGGACGACCTTGTAACCAAACTGCAAAAATAAGAAACAGATCACCCCATTGCATGAACTCGCGAACCTATAGGTATAGGAGGAGCTGATGGGGGGTGGCAATTGCATGTACTCCTCGAAATCTTGATTGTCAAAACGCAAGGAATATCGGCCATCAACGTCATACAGAAAATAGCGAGTGGTGTTAGGATCTGAGGAGGAAAGAGTTGTTTTTTGAAGGTGGTCAGTGATAAAATTGGATTTTCTGATAAGAGAGTACGATAACTTGCAGACGCAGCTGCATTGCAAAATGCATTTGACGGGCAACCTGCACAAGATTTCTGATATCACTTCTGGAAAATATTCTGACCTGTTGGTCTCTCTATTTGTCACTGACTTCTTTCCTCGCTTCCTCATCGGATTTTCTTCGGTTGCTTCCAAACTTTTCATTTGCTCCTCTCTAGCTGTAGTAGACCTTCTAGTTCATATGTAAGTCTGGTCGGATTCTCACTGATTTAACTTCCCTTTTTTTTCTTTAAAAAAAAAAAACTTAAAGCCCCTAAACTACCCAACAGTATATCATAAATTTGAAGAAGAAGAAGAAGAATTGTTGATGGGGAGATGCAGAACTAAAGAAAAGGAGGTTTAAGTACATCCCATCTTTCCCATCAACAGAAACAGACGTTAGAGCTTTCTAAAGTCAGTTCAAGTTTTTCAGATTTTGGCAAAAAAAAAAAAAAAAATCAATTTGCCCGAAACATTAAATTATAGAGACATTTACAATAATACTTTATTTTTAAATATTTTCAATAAAAAAAAATCACGTTTTCATTAATTACAGACCTACTTTATTATAATTATAAAAGTATTTTTTATATTTTTAAAAATACATTAATATTTTTAATATGTTTATTTTTTATCTTTTTTATTAATTTTTTAATAATTTTTATATTTTTATTTTTTTTACTTTTTTGCAAATTTTTTTGTATCCTTTTTTATTTTTTATTTTTTCTCCTTCTCTTCTTTTTTCTTTTTTTCTCTTTATTTTTTACTTTTCCTCTTTTTTATAAATCTTTATTTTATTTTTTTCTTATTTTTTTGCTTTTTTATTTTTAATTTATGTACTTACCTTCTCTTTTTATTTTTATGTTCTCTTTATTTTTTTTCTCTCCTTTTAATAAAAAATTATTTTCGTTAACTTTTTCCTTTTTTTTATTAGTGAAGAATTAGTCAATATATTTTTTAAGATTTTATTTTATGAATTCATCAAGTGGATTATAAAAATACACAGTATATGATAGTCAAAAGACAAGTAATTCACATGCAACAAATTATTTGTATATAATTGATTATTTAAGTTCCTAATGTGTAAAAGATGTAACATTCATTATAATTGAATCAATATGACTATTTCTAAAAATGGTAATAGAACTTCGGATAAGGAAAATAAAGTCATAAATTAAATTTCTAATGATTATAAAATAGAATAAATTTTATCAATATATTTCAAGCACAAAATATATAATTTTAACATTTTTAAGATTTTAAGTAGTCTAATGTGTTTGTAAAATACAAAATAGTAGCGTATAACATAACCTTATTTAATAATGTGTTAATAAATGAAAGATGAAAATAAATGTAATTCAAATGGTAAAGCACTTGCTTAGCATGCAATAGATATAAGAATCGATACCCTATATCTTCATTCTTTTATTAGGTAGCATATATTTAATTTTGTTACTTTTTGGTTTATTTTTACCTTTTGATATTGTTTTAAAAGTGCAAATAAATGTGGATGTACTTTTGATTTGTTTAATTTTGATTTAGGAGATGTTGCTGGTTGTGAAAAGAATGTTTATAATTTAAAGTTTTTTTATATTATTAATGGTGATAATAATGAGTTAAAAGATTATGTTGAAGTATATTTTGTTTTATTATTTTGTATCTTTTTTATTTTTGTTTGGTTTTTGATACTTTGTTTTGTGTTTTTGTTTTAAGGGTAATAAAAAAATTATCTAAGAATGTTGGTTTTAATTTCAATATTAAATATAGTTTTGTTAAAGATGATGATGAAGCATTGAAGGATACTAATTTGGTGTGTTCTTTTTTTTTAATATGTACTAAATTTGTATCTTTTTTGTTTCATTTTGGTTTCTAATTTTATTTTTGATGTGTTGTTTTTATTTTTAAGATGAAGAGATTGTACTTAATGATGTTGGTCATCTTTTCAGTATTATTTATTCTACTGTAAAAGTTACTTGTTGTTTGCATGGAGATATATGTTTTTTTTTTAATTTTTGTATTTTGTTTATGAGTGACTTTTTTTTTTTTTAATTAAGTTGTTGAAAAGGATGATTTTGTGTCTCTTTATAACCAATACGGTGTTATTGGTAAATAAAGTATTAAGTATGTTGCTATGTTTTTTTTTTTTTGTTGTTGTTTTTTGGTTTATATTGGGTTTCCAATACTATTTTACATATAATAATAATAATATATTTAATTGAAAATAAAATAAGCTAAATAAAAGTGTAAGAGATTGTAGTATTTTTTTAATTTTTTTATATATAATTTATTTCTGTAACTTTTTGGTTTTTATTTGGTTTCTGATATTGTTTTAATAATAATAATAATAATATATTTAATCAAAGATAATAAAAAATATAATGAGCTGAATAAACGTATAAGAGATTGTAGTATTTTTTTTATTTTTTTATTTATGATTTATTATTTATTATTTATTTATTTATGTTTGATTTTTTATACTATTTTATATATTCAAATAATAATAATAATAACAATAATAATAGGAAAACAAGATGATTAATCATTTGCCTTAATTAATAGAGAGAATCAATTTTGCACAACTGCCCATTAACATCCATTGATACAAAACCTTGACATGCTAATGAATGCCCCTTTAATTAATTAAAAAAATAATCGCATCAACAGAGATGTCTCTATCTCTGTACCTCTCCACAAACAAACCAATTATATCCTTGGACGGCTTTGTATCCAGAAACAACCTAATTGTATCCTGAAACAAAATCCCTATCCATCCAAAAACGTATAGTTTATATATATATATATATATATATATATATATATATAATTAAAAGCAATTTTTTTCTAACTTTTTAATACTAGTTTTTAATTATATTTGTAATGTTTTGAATCTAATTTTAAAGTATTTTATATCTTTAAAATTATTTGAAATTAAATGTTTATCCGTTTTGAATTTATACAAGTTAAATATGATAAAAAAGTATAAATTAAAAGGTGAAAATGTTGAAAATAAAAGTTTAAAAATTGAATAAAAAATAATAAAAATTAAGAAGTATCAAAAATTAATCATGTAAAGTTCAAAAGTGAAATTATACATTCAGTCTTTTGTAATTTTGTATTGGCATAAAATTATTATAATTCTATTTGTATAGATATGAAAAGCTTTATGTATGATACCGTGAACGTTAACATTTACCCAACTTTGTTTAAGAAAAATGTATCTTGACACCCGTGTATTCTCAATATTGCAAATTGTAAAAATGTATTAGCTATTAGTTATTGTAACAAGACAAAGAGACAATACTAAATTAAAGTAAAAGAGTTTTACACTAATATATAGTCAAAACATAAGGTGGGCATATGGTGATTCGAGACCTACCTCACCTCCCGTTTAAATTTTGATGTAACAAAAAAAAATCTATAGTTAAAACATCCAATAACATTAAGTGAATTTGTGGTTTCCAAATAGGACTGTTCATGCTAGCATCCTTTATCTATATCCCTCTTGCTCTAGATAATGCATCATCAAGGGCTATCTTGAATAAGATGTCCCCTAGATTAACTATCTTTGAAGGTGTAGGTGGTTTTATCCTTATAGCTAGCTTGGATGCACACATAGGAGCTGGATGTAACTGAGAAGCTAGATGTCACGTGCTCAGCCTTTGAGGTCAGCTAAGATGTGCGGCACTTAGTTTACAATATGGGCGAAGTAGAACTAAGTAAGCCTAAGAGTTGGAACGCAGCGGAATTTAAGTGAGCAAGTGGGCAAAAAGAGGTTTGGGATGTAAATTGGACAGCACTTGAATGAGAGTAAATGTGAGGCTTTATTAGATTTCTTCACAAATTCTCATCATCCTTTACAAATGGGAGGAGTGGCCTTCATATAGGTTTTCCACCTCCTCAATGTGTGGCTACAATTATTTCTTCAAGACATTTCTACAAACAGCCTATGTACAAAGCTTTCCCTAGAAGGTTTTTGCTATGTATAAAGGGAAGGGAAGATTCTAGATGTTGGCTGAATGGCCTAGCATGGGTAGCAAGCATTGGAGGCATGGGAAGTTTCCAGAAGGTTGGCACCCTTGCCCCTTGATGGAAGTTTCCGGATGGCCTCTTTGGCATGGTTGGCAGTATGCAGCCTTGTTATTTTTCCACAACTCTCTAGAGCCTTCCCATGTGCTTTTGGGCTCCTTACTTGGCCTAGGCATTTTGCCCTTGAGTTTAGTAACTTTAGCAGCCCTCTAGCATGTTTTAAAGGCTTCCCACATTTTCCTAGGCGCTTGGCATGGCCTTGGTGGCAAGCAACCCTCTTTGTTTTGCCTTGGCCAAATTTCCTCGCTCGTGTGTATGCACCACAGGCCTTGGGGCGGGCTAGACTTTGCGGGTCATAAAACCCTCCCCCACTTGAGCTCGCAACGTCCTCGTTGCGCTTTGAGCTTGGTGCTTTAGGGCGTTGGTGTGCTTGGGAGGTTCATCGCAAATTGTTGCTGGTTGTCTTTGGCATAACCTTTGGCACCTTCGCACTTTGTGCCTCCAAGAGTTGAATGTTGAAGAGCCAACATTTCTAGCTCGGCTCCATCTCGACGGGCACCTGTATCACCCCATCCTTTCATGCGAAGTTTCAGGCATTGTCATATGGAATCACAATGGCCTTCATAGCATGTAGAAAGCCAATTCCCAAGTACATTTGCTTCTTGTCAATGGAAGCAATGAGGATGTCAGTCTTGCCTTCCCATTCGCCGATACAGATTCTCACCTTGTAGGCTTTGCCCACGATGGCAAACTTGGATCCCACACATTCGGCATAGGCATGGGTCTTGGTGTATGGTAAGCCAATCTTGTTGGCTAATTCCTTCGCCATATAGACACCATCAGCACCTGTGTCCAGCATGGCTGACACCGTGGCTGCTTTAATTGTAGCCTTGATGGACATTCACCCTCCTTGATTTTTCATTCCCATAAGCTACGTGTTAGGGAGGAAGTTCATCGAATCAAGTTTTTCGCCATCTTGCGTTGAATTGTCCACAAGTTGTAAGGAACCTATAGAGGCTTGTGGTTCCTCTTGGGACTGAGCCTTTTTGAATTCTGCCACAATGGCATTGATGGCTTGTTTGTTTGGACAATCTCACGTCCAATGTGGCCCTTTACAGAGAAAACATGGCTTTGAAGGCTTGATAGCAACACTCTTAGTCGATGGACCATTGTCTTGTTTGGAGCTTCCACCATGAAATTTTTGCCGTTGAGTCTCCTTGTGCCTCAAGTCCTTCTATCTGTGCCGAGGATGCCCTTTATCATGGTCCGAAGAGGCCTCCTTGTCTCCCCCACTTTTGCTAGAGTTGGGATGTCTTCCCTTGGCTTGGGCAGCATAGTCGTAAATGGACTCCGCAGCAGCAATTGCTTCATCGAGGGTTTTGACGTTCCTTCGATCAAGCTCCATTTTTGCCCAATCCTTTAGCCCATCCTTGAAGTTAAAGAGGAGTTATTGGTCGGACAGTTCAGTGGCTTCAAGCATTAAAGTAGTGAACTCTTTGACATAGTCCAAAATGCTACCGATTTGCCTTAAACGTCGAAGTTTGCTTAGCACTTCATCATTAGCATTATGGGGCATAAATTTCCTATAAAGTTTGATCTTGAACTGCTCCCAAGTATTAATCACATAAAGCCCCTTCTCCCTTTCGGTGTGTTTCCACCTCCACCATAGTTGGGTGGCATCCCTGAGGAAGATGGCAGCATTGCTGATCCTTGAGAAGTCATCCTTAACGTTCATTACCTCAAAATATTGTTCTAGGCCGAACAAGAAATTTTCCACCATAGTGGCATTGCGTGCACCACTGTACATGGCTGGTTTCGACACCTTTAAGCCATGTGGGGTCGAAGTGCTTATTGAGGCAGCATTTGTCAAGGGTGGACTACCTCGACGGATGGCTTCAATTTCCCTACGAAGCTCTTGCACATCACTTAGAAGAGTCTTGCGTAGGTCAATAAATTCTTATGTCAGGGAGCGTAGTTCTCCCTTAAAGGCTTGGCCAAGTTCTTCGATCATGGTCTTGGCAACCTTGGTGATCTCTGCGTTCTCATGGATTAGATTGTCCACCTGGTCACTGAGTTCACCAACGGTCGTCGCAACATTGGCTAGGCTATTCTCTAAGCTAGCCATGCGAGTTTCAATTGGCTCTCTCGTTGGAGCCTTGGATTTGCTTTGTTTGGGCTGTGAGCGCACCTCCTCATGCCCACGAGTTTGTTGCTCCTCTATATTGGCAAAAATGTTAGCTTCCTCGCTTGCCATTTGCTCAAGTCTCTAACCAGCGGTATCTAGGATGAAACCGTTGCTCTGATACCACCTGTCACGTGCTCAGCCTTTGAGGTCAGCTAAGACGCACGTCACTTAGTCTATAATGTGGGCGAAGTAGAACTAAGTAAGCCTAAGAGTTGGAACACATCGGAATTTAAGTGAGCAAGTGGGCAAAAAGAGGTTTGGGACATAAATTGAGCAACACTTGAATGAGAGTAAATGTGAGGCTTTATTATATTTCTTCACAAATTCTCATCATACTTTACAAATGGGAGGAGTGGCCTTTATATAGGTTTTCCACCTCCTCAATGTGTGGCTACAATTATTTCTTCTAGACATTTCTACAAACAGCCTATGTACAGAGCTTTCCCTAGAAGCTTATTGCTATGTACAAAGGGAAGGGAAGATTCTAGATGTTGGCCGAATGGCCTAGCATGGGCAACAAGCATTGGAGGCATGGGAACTTTCCGGAAGGTTGGCACCCTTGCTCCTTAATGGAAGTTTCCGGATGGCCTCTTTGGCATGGCTGGCAGCATGCAGCCTTGCTATTTTTTCACAGCTCTCTAAAGCCTTCCCATGTGCTTTTAGGCTCCTTACTTGGCGTAGGCATTTTGCCCTTCAGTTTAGCAACTCTAGCAGCCCTCTAGCATGTTCTAGAGGCTTCCCACATTTTCCTAGGCGCTTGGCATAGCCTTGATGGCAAGCAGCCCTTTTTGGCTTGCCTTGGTTGAATTTCCTCGCCCGTGTGCATGCACCACAGGCCTTAGGGCGAGCCAGACTTTACGGGTCATAACATAGAGCTGACTAACTGAGAAGATACAACTTGCTAAGAAATTCTTCTACATCCAACATAAAGAGGATTTACTTTAGTTGATATCTGCAATTAAAGCAAGCATTTAAGTTCACATAGCATCCTTGACTAATTCAATAATAAATATCATTTGACGGTCAACAACTAGACATGATAAGATGCAACTCCTGTTTTGAGGTTCACATAGCAACCTTGACCATATGGCACAATTTTTTTCCTAATTCTTGAGATGGCATTTCCTTTAAAAGTTTTTCTTGAAACTACTTGAAAAGCATTTCTAATTGTTTCCACTCCTACTCTTCTAGGAGTTGGTTGTTAGCGAGAAATTTTTTTTAACAACTATTCTTTTATGTTGTTTGTTTGTATAGGTGTAAATGAGCTAAGCCGTTCATAAGCAATTTGGTATTTGATTCGATAAAATTTTGTTCAAACTTGTGTATTAAAGTTCGTTTAATAAACGTTCCGAGTTCAATCTATACAAGGCTAAATCATGAAGTTCGTAAAGAAGTTCAAATATAAGCTCGTGAACTAGTTCGTAATTTTAATGTTTAGTAATTTGATTTTAGATATAAAATATATAAATTTATATAGTAAAAACTATTTTAAAAATATATTATTATAATAAAATTATAATTTTTATTAGATATATTGTAATTTATTTAATAAATAATTTTTTTTTTAATTTTTTAATTTATAGTTTATAATTTTTTAATTTTTTTAAATTCGTTTAAATTTATCAGCAACTCGTAAACCATATATAAATAGCAATCAAAATATCCAAAAAAAATATAGTACCATTGGAAATATCACGAAGGAGACGGATTTGTAGGAGGTGGACCAGTCGAAGGAGTATCGTTGTTTGCCTGACTGTCAATATAACCACAAGAAGGTGATGATTCATCGATTGGAAGTCCGACTTGCATGTGCGCCATCATATGGGTCCTTTTAAATATCGCCCAAAGTGTGGGCTCCTCTCCTACTCTTTAGTTTGAAAAAAGATAGTTGAGGAAATAAGTAGCATAAAGGATAGGAATTGAAAAAAACATAATGATATGGAAAATTCATGTCAGTTGCCCTTAGGATATGTAAGAGAGAGTAATATAAAAATAGTTGTTTTATGTAGGGTTGAGTACGGTCCGATCCAATCTAAGAGATTTGAAAATCTCCAAAATTGGATTAAAAATAAGGAATTTGAAAAGATTAAGAATTTGTATCAGAATTGAAACTAAAAATTTTCGTTTTATATTGTTCCAAAATTTTGGTCTAGTTCAATTTAGTGATTGAATATTTTAATTTAATACAGTTTAATCCAATACAAAATAGGAATTCAAAAAATTATATAATATACACTACTTTTTAAAATCTTTAAACATCCATGAAACTTGAAATTTCATTAAATATTCATGCAACAATTAAATATATACTTTAATATAATTTCATAACTCATGTCCAACAAACAAAGTTCAACATAACTAATAAATCCAAATTTAAATTTAATTTTATACAACTAAAATCGAACATAGCTTACATAAATCTAATTGCAAAAATAATATAGTCTATAATAAATTAATAATAGCCAGCAATAAATGTCAAAATGTAATTAATTCTTTTGATCAAATGTATTTATTATTATTTGAATAATATTTGTAAAAGAATATTAGTTAATTCTTTTCTTTGGACAAATATTAGTTAATTAATATTAATTAACTCTTTTTATTTTATTATTTTTAATAACATAATTTATTTTTAAATTATAATATTAGCATTATTTATTTAAAAATAGTTAAATAATATCTATATCATTTATATGTTAAATTTGTTTATATAAATTATATATTATAAATATATACGTAAATAAATTTTGATTCAATACAGTTTAGTTTAATTCAATCAGAATATTTATAAATATCCAAAATCGTATCAAAAAATTTTTATTAATACACTTCGATTCAGATAAAGTTAAAAAATTAATTGTCCAATTTGATTCCGAAAATTTTTAATTTTATTATTCGATTCAATTCAGATATTTTAATTTTCATGCTCTGCACTAATTTTATGTATTTTGTGAGAAATAGTTTCAAAACTAAAGTTGAAATTATAGAAAATAATAAAAAATGAGAGGTAACAAAGGTTAAAGTAACAAAGTTGAGGGTGAAAGTATGCATTCCGCCTTTTGGAATATGTAACAAGTTTAATTCATTTTGAGAAAGGGAAAAAAAAAAAGTAAAAGAAAAAAATCTCGGCTTTTAGCTTCGGAACTAGAAGACAAACTAATGCTTGACTAACAGGTGTACTCTACCACGACAACATTAATCATATTACTCTGTTTCAGACGGGGCAGCGCAAGCAGGAAAAATCTTGGCTTTGACAAAAGTCCCACACAGTAAATTATACATATACTCACTAAATTTTATATTTAATTATAATTTAATTACAAAATTTTTATTTTTATTTTTTAATCATCAAAGTTCTATATAGATTTTGTTAATAATTCATATAAAAATTGTTTGAAATATTATCATTTTAATTTAAAATTTTGAAATAGTGTATAAATAAGTTCATATATCATTCTTAAATTATAGTAATAAATTATTTTATTATAAAAATATTTTATTATTAATGTATAGTTTATTATATATAAAGAATTCAAATACTATATGTAAAAAAATTAAAATATTCTTTCAATATTTGAATATAATTATATTATATAAATATTTTATTAATTTACAGTTTATACAAAAAAAAAAAAAAATATTAATATTAATATTTGCTTAATTCTCTAATCAAATAATATTTTTACAATAGTTTAGAAAAAATATTCGTACTTAAAATAATTTTTAATTATTTCATTAACTTTTATATGAACATAAAAAAGTGAACTTATTTGTATATTCTCTATGCTAATGCAAAAAATATTATAAAAACTATTCAAAAATTCTAAATAGAAATTTGGTGACTAAAAATATACAAACTAAAGTTTAGTGATCTAGGATTCAACGATGAATTTCAAAACTTATAATTAACATTTGTAGCATATAAAATCATACGACACTACAAACATTAAGTCTGCAATTCAATATCTTCTATTGCGTAAATCAAATGGCAAGAGAAGACATTCATAACCTTAGAAATCATTGGTTCAAGACTTAATGGGTATCAAAAATTAAGACTTTTAGATCTTAATGTACCCCAATCAAGTCAAATACTAATCACTCTATATATCTATAATATTATATATATAGAAACAGAAACTATCTCATCAGTCAATATTAGTTGGTAACCTTGACATGTTGCCAAAAAAAAAAAAAAGAAGTAAAGTTCGACAGGAATGCAAGTTAATTCAGTGCTATATTGATCGGAAAAAAAAATCAGTGCTAAAGGGAATACCCAATGGACAAGGGGATAAAGATTCCAACAATCTCATTCAGTGCTGCATTGGCCCAGTTCCAGTAACAAATAAAAGTCATGAAATGATAATATTTGGTAAATGATAAGTAGTTTTTCCATTCTGCAGACACAAAGCATGCATATCTAATGCGGTCAATATCGGCTGATAAATTTGAAACTACGCAAATAAAAAGGGATCCAATATTTGGTAAATTTGAAGCTACGCAGATAAAAAGGGATCCAGTATTCCAATTATCTGATTCCTTGTGCTACCAAATATTTGCAGTTCCTTCAAAAGCAATGATATACCCAAATATTTGCAATTCCTTCAAAAGCAGTGATGTATAGCTCAATATTGAAAGAGAAACTCTATAACCAATGAAGTGTTAAAAGGAGGTGAATAGGCTTGACAAAATCATTAATGCTGCCGAGAACTAAATAGTTGTTACTCAAACACAATCAAGGTTCAAATGGTATTAGAACAGAAATGTGCTTTATTCATTAACAAGCATCAAAACATTGTTATACATAAAGTATTTTAAGAAGCATGAAACATAATTACCTTACAATTATAAAGCGCATCAACTGTATGTTCTAAGCACTTGAACCACTTGCATTTACAAATATTATCATTTCATTACTTTGAAATCATCGTATAAGAACATATTGGAAGTGTCAGTTGGACTTAAACGTATAAAACTTGTAATAAAAAAAGATATGTAAAGGATTAACCCGTCAGTATAGAAACAACATAACGGAACCAGTCGTCACTAGAGTTTTAATGCTCGGTGCATTAAAAGCGCGGCTCGAATGTCAAATCTCAGTACTATAAAAATGACTTAAGGGTGTCAGTTTCAATCATTAGACTTAGATGCTCGAGGTTTAGATGTTCGGTGCAAGGACGCGAGACTTACATACTCGAAACCTCAGTACTATAGAAGCGACTTGAGGTGCTAGCTTGATGTAGCGCAAACTTTAAAATAAAAATTGAATTCGTTGATTCAAAGAATATCTAAAATCAATAGTTCAAAACTCTATTGATTTAAAGAATTCCAAAGGAATTGGAAAGACTATGTTTGTAATTTATTTTAATTCATCAAAAATTGTCTCAAAACAACTAAAAGAGGCAAATAAATAGTGCCTAGGGAAAAATCCTAAAATAAAAAAGGAAAAGACAAAAAACTCCAAAAAATGAACATAAACTTTAAAGTAAAATTTAAAGGCCTAAATAAAGGAATTTGGGCCTAAAGATGGATTGCTACAAACAAAGTGTGTAGCACCCATTATAGCTCTCTGAGTCAGTTTCAATTTGATATATTATGAGCCCTGTGGGTCAACCAATGCCGCCACGAATGTTCATTTAAAGCCCAAATGCGCAAGCCCACTCTATCAAATCCATCTAAAACTTAAATGTTGCCTCATCCACATCACAGCTTCAGTCACTGGACTTAATCTTGGTGCATTAGAAGCACGATC
Organism: Mallotus nudiflorus; assembly: GCA_947683625.1. Lineage (NCBI taxonomy): Eukaryota > Viridiplantae > Streptophyta > Magnoliopsida > Malpighiales > Euphorbiaceae > Mallotus > Mallotus nudiflorus. The sequence continues at coordinate 1,194,249 of CANTUR010000486.1, forward strand.
CAAGTGTCGTATAGTCTCGGTGCATTAAAAGCGTGGCCTGAATGCTGTATAATGTTGCTCGGTTTATGAACTTTAGTAACTCTTTTAATGGTAGCTGCCTAGTCAAAATAATAATTAATGTTGAGTCCGGACATTATTACTATAGATGTTTGATTTTTCGAGCATTTGTTGTTGGTGGTATTTTTACAAAAGGTAGGATGTTTGTATCCTAATAGTGAGTTTAAGCCCTTTCAATCTAAGCTCCATAATATGTGATAGTAATTTAGTGAGAGTTTTTTGAAATGATGGAAGGTGAGTTTTAAAGGACTAAATTTGGGTTTGCCCAATCTGAATTGTGAGATGAGCATTTATAATTTAGGTGAAGGGTCAATGTTGCATCGCTTCTAAAATAGAGGATAGTGTGTGATGCTAGCTAGGATGTCTTGGAATTGCCTTTTGATTTATTCGGTTGTGTGGCAGATATACTTGACTCTATTCTTGAATTTCCCTTATTGGATATTCTCTGAAATTTTCATGAACAAGGATCTTCTATAAAGTAGGATTTGTTTGAATGTTATTTGATCTGGTTTTGAATAGGAACCACCATTTATTATCTGACCATGAGTAAGTGCTTGTTTGTCTTAGTGTTATTTGGTAATGTGTCTAATATCTTTTGTCAATCTTTACATGTTGATGCCAAGTAAGATAATCAAAGTGTTTGATTTTTTAGACTGATGGGTGCTTAAAGTAACGTCTTCAATAAATATGTTTTCCTTATATGTAGTGATAGATAAAAGAACAATAGTTTTGGGATCGTATAATTGATCTTATTTAATGGTCAGTCATTGTGTAATAAATTTATCAAATGTAATTGATGTATGTTTTGCATGAATAATAATCATGTATATATAAACGAGCATCTATGTGTAGATGTGTAAGCATGCTTGTGTGACAAGCTATAAATATTCATATAAGAATAAATAAGATGCGAAAATAAATAAATTAAATAATATTAAGAGAAATTAGAGAAACTTATATCCTTATGTACTCTTGTCCCGCTTTCGAATTCATGAATATTTATGTTTATTGTTTGCTTCAATTGTTGCTTGAATGACCTTGTCTTTGAAGATGCTGCCTAAGTTTATGTGTGCCCAATTTATTGGCATTTTATGTATATCCAACTTCATGAAAATATACCATCTAAATATACTACTCTAAGATTATCAACTGGATTAAGTTCCCAAAGGCCATGATTTTTTTTATTGAAACTCATGAGTATCAACATTGAGTTGCTTATGGTAATATCTACACTTATATTGTTTTATTATAATAATAAACAATAAAAGAACGAGAATCTCAGAATCGCTTGATCCATCTCAATTAATGATCCATCCAAGTGATAATAATTTAAGAAAAATGGATATAAAAATAAATAATTAGGAAAGAAACTTATCTTGGTTGTAATGCTCTTATTTCGTCTCTTAAAGTAACGAATATTTATGTTCATTGTGGATATGAATAATTGTTGCTAATTAATTTGAAAAACGGATTAATTCCTCATGGAGCTTATAGTTCATTTATTTATTTTTTCTTTTCTATCTGAGCTCTTACAAAAGAAATTAACTTATTAATATATACTTGTGAAGTTGTTGTCATGGTTGCTTTGGATATTCCTATAATGCCAGAACTCAGGAGATGCTCATAGATCGAGAGATGCCCATAAAGTGAATGTCTGAATCTTCCATACTTGCTCGTTATTTAGAGTCTGGGTGTCCATGAAATCAATGCTCGGTAGTAGATGCTCAGACTTCCAAGGCTTTAGTGGATGATACTCATGTTGTTCGAATGCTCGGAGTCTAAGTGCTTATAAAGGGTGCTTGTTAGATGCCTAATGTCCTAAGCTCGATGCTTTGTTAATGATTAGATATCAAAGACTTCGATGTTCAGTGAACACTTATTTATGTTCTTTGATGCTTAGGCTCAAATTCTTTAATGCTCAGACTTGGATGCTCGATGGTCTTATGCTTTAAAACTTCGTCACTCAGAGCTTGACGAATGCTCACAAAGCAGATGTTTAGTATCTAATGCTCATTTAAAGTTTTAACGTATGAAATTTCAAGGCTCAGTAATAAAGAAAATGATTTCAGACCTACATTTCTTATTATTCCTTAGCTTCAATGGTGCTTTGGTGCTTGATCAGCTTAAATATCTGAGTGTCCATGCTCAGTGCTCTGAAGCTCCATGCTCGATGCTCGACACTTGAAATCTCAGTGTCTGGTATTTGATGTTTGATGTTCACTTGATACTCGATTTCAGTTTTGAGAACCATTCATCGAATACTCTATATGAGTTCATATGGTATAGCTTTGTGAATTTAGAGGAAAACATGTAGACATCCAGCTTCTTTCCATCACTACATTTGATCTGGGTGTCGAACTACTTCTGAGCCTCGATGCTCGGTGATTCGTTATTATTTCCCAGTTGTCTTACTATTTGCTTTAAATTCTAACCTTAGAAACTGTGGCATCAACAACAGAAGTTTCTTTAAAACTCATATGCATCCCCTTTCTTTTTTTTTTCTTCTTATCCCCCCTTTTGATGAAGCTGTGGTGATGTGAAATGGTCATTCGAGTTTAACCATTGCCAAAACTTCCATCTTCTAAGTTCTTGATTTGAATTATATCTTGTTTTTAGTATTTGTAAATCTGAATGGAGTGGGACATCTGGACTGGTAGCGAGCTTGCTTCTTCCAATGGCCAATCTTCTTACATTTTGAGTAAAGGTCAATCTTGGCTCCTTTTCCATGTTAACTCATCATTATAGAAGGCTAATCCCACAGTAAGTTAGTTGATAAGAATGTCATTACAACATTGTTGAACCTTTCATGCCTCGTGACTTGATCATCTAACCACACAACTTTACAATAAACTTTTGTTAAGGCATAATCCCGTTGAGGGTATAATTATTTTGTGAGGTACAGAATCACAGGACTATTCAATCAAATATTTGAATAAGACAAATATAAATATGGAAACTTATTTGCTAATGCAAGGGATCTTAATGCTCATCAATATCGTGATCATAAATGGACAGATCATGAATGCCATACCTTTGCATTATGCACCAATTTACTGCTCAGGTAATTAGAAACTTAAAGCTATATAATTCCATAGACCGCTTAGGCACTTTAAGTCTCTGCTTTAACTATTTCAAATCATGTGTGCCTCCTTTAATCAATGATAAGCTACTAACCCCTAGAGGTAAAGTCTGAAGCCAAGATCGTATTATAAACAACATGATTAGCTTCCAAGGAATGTGCATTGTAAGAATGGATCAATCTCCAGTGCAAAGTAGATAAGAAAGTATTGCCCTGACGATCTTTGCACTATTTCAATATGAATTTGTCACTGATGACTAAATTGGATTTCTTTATGATTATGCTTAGAGAAATTATGATTTGGTTGCGTTTTTAAAAGGTCAAGCAAAATTTCTAGCAATCAAAGATAATTTGGAATTGAATTTGATTTTCCCCATAGACGGCACTACTTGATAACTCCAAATTGATATTTTGCTTGTGGAACCTGCATGGACGAGGAGAATGGGTAAATGGGTGGGGTTTCCTCCATAAACATTCTGAAGCTTAAGTCAATAATGATATGAGGAAAAAATATAATAAAGTAAATAGGCATAATAGAATAGAGAATAAAAAGTGATTGCTTGAATGATGTAATGATAAAGTAATTGAATGATGTCTTGGTGATGTTATATGAAGAGAATGGGGAGATGAGTGAATATGAGAATAGAATGAATGACATGAGATATCATGAGATGTATTTATAGGAGAAGGTATTGATCAAACCTCTTAGGAATATGATTCTTTAGCCTTATAGGATTACCTTATTTAGGAGAGAATGAGATTTTCTTTGTAGAGTAATCTTCTTAATTGAAATAGACTTCCTTATTAAGCTTTTTTCTTATTCAAATAACCCTACTCTTTGGAGGAATATAACCCTTATTAAAATAGGATATCAATATGAGATATCAGGTATGTATCCAATTCAACGAACCCTTGAAAATATCTCAGTGGCAAATTCTTTAAGAACATGCTCAAGAGTAATCTGAGTGACATCTTTCCAGGAATTCAAATTAAGTGAGTAAAGCTCCACCCTAAATTTAATCTCATGAGGATTAAAATTCAAGCGAATAATTCTTAACACTTTGTAATCATGGGATCTTGAACCATAACCGAAGCCAAAATTATTTGTGCATTTAGAAGCAACTTGAATACCGAAAACAGGAAGTGATATTGATTTTCTAATAGAAGGGTTGAAAAGGATGACCTTGTAACCATACTTCATATAATATGAGAAATAAATTACCCCATTGCATGAACTGTGGAATTGATAGCTAATGAAGGAGTGGAGGGGGGGTCTCTTGGAAATACATGTATTTCAGAAAATCTTCATTGTCAAAATGCAAGGAATATTCACCATAAAGCTTACACAGAAAATAGTGATTAGTATTATTGTTTGAGGAGGATAGGATTGTTTTATGAAGGTGAAATTAGGGTCTCTGATTAAAGAGTACCATAACTTGGAGACATAACTGAATTGCAAAATTAATTTCACCAGCAACCTGCACAAGATTTTATTAGTGATATGCACTAGGACAATCATTTGATTATGCATTGACTTTCTTATTTTATTAATAAAGAGGTATTTCATTATCATTTGATTTTATGATAATTATATGAATGGTTAATTCTTACTAAGGCCATCAAGTATGTGACTTGATAGTAAAACCCTTAGATTAAAATAAGATTTCTATTCTAATTATCCCTAGCCATTTATTCATTATATAAATAATAAGTATTAAGGCTAGTATGATGTTGACTGATGGTTATGTTTTACTAATCATGAATATGAGATATTAAGTCAACTCATAGGTACATGATGAGAGATCATGTACTGGATTGACCCACTATGAGAATACTACATAGATTATTGTCATAAGTATTTCTCATCACAGTAATTTTATTTCGGCCCTTTGACCTTGAAATCATCATGGATTTCTACATAGCTATTTTATGTTTTGACACATTCTAACATTGTCTTTAACTAGACGATTAAATTGGAATGTTGTTGGATATAAAATTAGTTATGTGAGGAATGTGAGTGATTCAGAAGGAATTTATCCTTCATTAATATGAGAAAGATATCTATGGGCCCCTTAATGAGACAGACTGAAGAAAATTGCATGGCCATACTGAAATGAATTGATAAAGAGTTATCATTTTCAGTCTACTTGGAATCAAGTCATAATATTGAACTACATAAGGATGACATTCTATGCCTTATGTTCAATTAAGATATCATGTGATAAAGGGATGATAAAATTCAATGTAATTAGGTTATGCTGGATTATTGACTTCACATGACTTGGGTAGTCATAATGTCTTACTAGAGGCCACTTATGACTTGTAGGCCTAAATAGAGATTTAGGCCCACTACCAATGTTATGTGAACCTACAGGGTCACACACTTAGAACAAGCCCAAAATGAATGTGGGTTTAATAAGCCCAAAATAAACTATATGGAAATAAATAATTAAAGTGTTTTATTTATTTATTTATTTATTTAAGATAAATGTTATTTTAAATAAATAAATAAGATATTATTTTTGATTTGTTTTTAAACAAAATCAGAATATAATAAATGAAAAATTACCAAAAGGTCATTGGTAGGTGAAACCCTAATTTGGAGTCTATAAATATGTTATATTCTCTAGGGTTTCACACACTTGTTTTTCCTACCTCCAAATTCGTTTTCTTTCTTATTAGAAAACAAAGACAGTTTTTTTCCTTTTGCTCTTGATTTGTGAGACATTCAAGGAGGTTACTAGCACACACACTCCAATTCATTTTGTGAAGGGTTGTTCGTGTGGATACCTATAGAGGATGCATCCTTTTGGAAACGTCTTGATCCGAACAACCAAGCCAAAAACAGCTCGAGGTAAGGTGTCACCGGTGTGAACCTCCTCTCATCCTTCTAGAAAATCTTGCCTCTTTTGTGTTTTGGTGAGATTTTTAAAACCCTAGATTTAATTAAGTAGTCGAATTACATGGATTTAGGTTTAGGAACGTGATAAAATTTTAATTTTTTCGCTGCGTTTGTATCACAAAACCCAACAGTGGTATCAGAGCCATTTGTAATTCGATTAATTGATTCTATGTATATGTGATATATGTTAGGGTTTATGATTCGTTTTGAAAAGGGTTTTCAAAATTATCAAAAGGGATTTTGATTTGTTTTGTGACAATTCTTAGTAATCTATTTGAAAACAGAATTAAACATTAATTTGATTAATGTTTGTAATGGTTTATTGTGATTAAACTAAAAGCAGTTTTTGATTTTATGAATTCAAAAAGATGTTTCATGAAAACGAATTATGTATGATGTTTTTATAAAAATGAATTAAGTATAATGTTTTATTAATGTGATTTAATGAAACAGAAATTCTGTTTTCAAAAACTTAATCACTTAAGGATTTAAATTTGTTATGTATTTTTTTTTATTAATATGATTAATTGAAACAACATATATGTTTCCTGTTGTAATTAGGAAAATCTTTTTCTATTTTGATCAGGAAAATCATTTTTGATTAAATCTGAAATAGAATTTTTGTGATTATGCAGATTATGTGTTAAGGGCAATCTGTTTAAATGTTAAACAGATTATGCATAATGGATCTGTTTTATACAAATTCATTTAAGTTGTAATCTTGATTACAGAAATTAGGGTTTTCTTAATGGATGCGTCTGATTAAAAAAAATTATTTTGATATGTTTTGAATGGATTTTTCAGACTGTAAGATGTTTACAAAAAGTGATGTTTTTAGGCAACAGCTGATTGAGTAATATGATTACGAAAATTGGTTAGTTGCTTCCTTGACGCAAATTAGGGTTTTAAGATGATTGTTTTAATTTAGCGTTTTTTGTCTACTTTAAACAAATTGATTTTATAGTAATTTGATTACGAAAATTCATTAATGTTCAAAAATTTGCAAGGCAATTCATCGAAGAGCTAAGGTAAAGTGTTTACTGTCAGACCCACTGACTGGCCAGCGGGACCACCACTAGGGGCACTGCCCCTTGGAACTCCACTAGGGGCGCTGCCCCTAGGACCCCGCAAACGGCACTACCCCTTGACCCCGAAAGAATTGTCACATTATTTTATTTTTAACATAATAATTGGATTTAATAACTAAATAGATTATTATGTTATACATGTTTGTTGTTTTATGCATGGTGCATAGCATGGCCCTTAGACCAATGTGATTGGATTTTATTTTTATGGGTTGTAATTTTAAATACAGCCTGTGAGTCATTTTTGTTTTATTGTATTTATTTTATTAGAATAGTTTAAAATAAATTACAACAATTTTTGTAAATCAAGACCCATGGTGCAATTCAAGTTGGAGGCCCAGGATGGAGATCCAAGGTGAGAACCAAAGAAGGAGATCCATGGTAAAAGATGGAGATCCAAGTTGGAGGCTCAATTTGTAATTGTAATATTACCTAGGTTTGACCATTAATCTTTATGTTGGCTTATGAAGATCAACTTAGATTTGGGTCATGCTATGTCACATTTATTTATTTGTTGTTATATATGTGATGCCATGTATGTGATGTCATATGATGCCATGCAATACAACATAACAATAACTAAATACGATTAAATAAAGATGAACCCTCATTTAATATTAAGTCATTATAATGCCTTCCATAAGTTCAACACTCGTCAAGCCTTAGATTATTATATATGAACCTGCTAAAGCAGGGTGTATAAATTTATCTGGAGAAGGCAAGTTGGATAATGGTGCTATCCAAACGTTTGATATGGTTTGACTTAACTAGGTTATCAAAATGGTTTTGGACCTAGGGCATTATATAGGATTTTTAGCCATGACATGTGATGTCAAATCCCATACCATCCAAGAGTTACATAAGATGTAATTGATAAGAGTTGTCTACCTAAATAACCATATTTTAGGCGATGAGCCAAAGCTCACTTAGAGAATGGTGAAATATGGATCTTGGCCCACTAAAATTTGTAAAATTAACTTAGAGGGTTATTTATTTGAGTAAATTTAGTGGGAGTTTTTATTATGCCTCATACATATTTAATAAAATACTGAATGGACTTTACATATATTTATTGTAGATAATGACTTCAAACACTACACCTACCATGTCACTGCGATCGATCCTTGAGAAGGATAAGCTCAATGGGACTAACTTTCTTGACTGGTACAGAAACCTAAGAATTGTTCTTAGGCATGAGAGAAAGGAATACATCCTTGATCAACCCATCCTTGAGGAACCAGCTGCCAATGCTCCTAAAGCATAAAAGGATGCTTATACCAAGTATCTCAATGATTCTACTGATGTCACTTGTGTTATACTTGGATGTATGGAATCTGAGCTACAAAAGCAACTGATGGAAATGGAGGCTTATACTATGATAGGCCATCTCAAGGAAATGTTCCAAGAGAAAGCTAGAATTGAAAGGTTCAATACCATCAGGCCATTTCAAGGAAATGGATGCTTATACCAAACATCTCAATGATTCTACTGATGTCACTTATTTTATACTTGGATGTATGGAATCTGAGCTACAAAAGCAACTGATGGAAATGGAGGCTTATACTATGATAGGCCATCTCAAGGAAATGTTCCAATAGAAAGCTAGAATTGAAAGGTTCAATACCATTGCTTTCCTACAAGCTGACTACTAGCGGCTCTGTCAGTCCTCATGTACTCAAGATGAAGGGTCATCTTGATCACTTGGATAAGCTTGGTCTCAAAATTGAACAAGAAATGGCTGTGGATATTATTCTCAAATCTTTGCCTGAAGCTTATGATAGCTTCATTATGAATTTCAATATGCATAGTATGGAGAAGACTATTTCAGAGTTGCATGGGATGCTAAAAACTACTGAAAATAACATCAAGAGTAACACCAAGGATGTTCTCATGGTCAATAAGGGAAAGGGGATGAAAAGGGTTGGAAAGGGCAAGGGCAAGGTCTTTAAAGGCTTTCAGAAGCCCAAGCCAAAGCCTAAGCCCAAATCCAAAGTTGAACCCAAAGCAAAGGAAGGAATTTATTTTTTCTGTAATGAGCCAGGCCATTGGAAAAGAAATTGCAAGCTCTATTTGGATGATTTAAAGAAGAAAAAGGGTGGTGAGATAACCTCTTCAAGTATTCATGTTATAGAATTAAATTTATCTGCTTCTGATTCTGATTCTTGGGTATTAGATACTGGATCAGGATCTCACATTTGTACAAATGTGCAAGGTCTAAAAAGGAGTAGATCATTGGCAAGAGGTGAAGTGTACCTACGAGTTGGCAATGGAGCAAGAGTTACTGCTTTAGTTGTAGGAACTTATGAGTTACCTTTGCCTAGTGGACTTGTTTTATCTTTAGAAAGTTGTTATTATGTACCTACTATGCATATGAATATTATTTCTATTTCTTGTTTGGACAAGAAAGGATTTGAATTTATTATTAAGAATAATAAATGCAATATTTATTAGGATAACATTTTCTATAGATATGCTCCATGCACTAGTGGATTTTATGTTTTAGATGCTGAAGACACTAATGAAATGTCAATCTATAACGTTGATAAAAAGAAGTCTAAATCTAATGATTTAAACTCGACCTATCTCTGGCATTGTCGTTTAGGCCATATAAATGAGAAACGCATTTCAAAGCTACACCAAAATTGACTTTTAAATTCATTTGATTATGAATCATTTGATACATGTGAATCTTGTTTACTTGGAAAAATGACTAAAACACCTTTTACTGGACAAAGTGAGAGGGCTAATGACTTATTGGGCCTAATACATTCTGATGTATATAGACCATTAAGCTCAACTGCTAGAGGAGGTTTTCAGTACTTCATAACTTTCATGGATGATTTTAGTATATATGGTTATCTCTATTTAATGAAGCATAAATATGAATCTTTTAAAAAGTTTAAAATTTTCAATAATGAAGTACAAAATCAACTTGGTAAAAACATTAAAACACTAAGATCTGATCGAGGTGGTGAATATTTAAACCAAGAATCTATAGATCATCTTAAAGATTGTGGGATTGTTTCACAATTGACTCCTCCAGGTACACCACAATGGAATGGTATGTCTGAACGCAGAAATCAGACTCTATTGGATATGGTTCGATCTATGATGAGTCAATATGATCTTCCAATCTCTTTTTGGGGATATGCTTTAGAAACTGCCGCATTCATTTTGAATAGAGTTCCATCGAAGGTAGTTGAAAAGACACCATATGAGATATGGACTAGAAAAACTCCCAGTTTATCTTTTTTAAAGATTTAGGGATATGATGCTTTTGTTAAGCATCAAATCTCAGATAAACTAGCACCCAAATATGATAAATGCCTTTTTATGGGATATCTTAAAGAAACTAAAGGATATTACTTCTACAATACGTCTGAGAACAAAGTGTTTGTGTCTCGGAATGGTGTATTTTTGGAAAGAGAGTTTATTTCCAAAGGAACCAATGGGAGCACAATGTAACTTGAAGAAATTCAAGGCCCACAAAATAGCGTTGTACCTGATATGGAACTATAACTGAATCAACAAGAAGTTGTTGAGCCTACACAAGTACTAGAAGGTCCAATGAGGTCTGGTAGGACATGTCAAATCCCCATGAGATATGAATTTCTCATAACCAGTGATAATGATGTGTTAATTATGGATCAAAATGAGCCCACATCTTATCAGGAGGCCATAAATAGTCCTGACTCTGAGAAATGGCTTGAAGCCATGAGATCTGAAATGCAATCCATGTATGATAATCAAGTATGGACCTTGATTGACCCAAATGATGGTTTAAAAACTATTGGGTGCAAATGGGTTATTAAAAAGAAAACTGACATGGATGGCAATGTGCATACCTTTAAAGCAAGATTGGTTGTAAAAGGTTTCAAACAAACACATGGTATAGACTATGATGAAACCTTTTCACCAGTGGCTATGCTAAAATCTATTCAAATTCTCCTTGCCATAGCTGCATACTATGATTATAAAATATGGCAAATGGATGTCAAAACAACATTTCTCAATGGGAACTTACTTGAGGATGTGTACATGACACAGCCAGAGGGTTTTGTTAGTCCTAAGAATTCTGGAAAGGTATGTAAGCTTCAAAGGTCCATTAATGGATTGAAGCAAGCATCTCGGAGTTGGAATCTTCGTTTTGATGAAGCAGTCAAAGAATTTGGCTTCACTAAAAATGAAGATGAACCTTGTGTATACAAGAAAGTTAGTGGGAGTTCTATTATGTTTTTAGTGTTATATGTAGATGACATACTGCTCATTGGAAATGATATCCCTATTTTACAAAAATGTTAAATCATGGTTAGGGAATTGTTTCTCAATGAAAGACTTAGGTGAAGCTGCTTATATATTAGGCATAAAGATCTATAGAGATAGATCTAAAAGGCTTATTGGCCAAAGTCAAAGCACTTATACTGATAGATATTGAACAGGTTTAGTATGCAAGATTCCAAGAGAGGATTCTTGCCAATGTCGCATGGCATTAATCTCAGCAAGACTCAGTGTCCTATGACACAAGATGAGTAAGACCGCATGAGTAAAATTCCATATGCTTCTGCTATTGGATCTATCATGTATGCAATGTTGTGTACTCGACCTGATGTTTCATATGCCTTAAGCACAACGAGCAGATACCAGTCAGACCCAGGTGAAAGTCATTGGACAGTAGTTAAAAATATCCTTAAATACTTGAGAAGAACTAAGGATGCATTTTTACTGTATGGTGGTCAGGAAGATGAGCTAGTTGTAAATGGTTACATAGATGCCAGCTTCCAAACTGACACGGATGATTTTCGATCACAGTCAGGATATGTGTTTTGTTTGAATGGAGGTGCAGTGAGCTGGAGGAGTTCCAAGCAAGACACTGTTGTTGATTCTACAACAGAAGCTGAGTACATAGTTGCCTCAAAGGCAGCTAAGGAGGCTGTTTGGATTAAGAAATTTGTAACTGGACTAGGTGTTGTTCCTAGTATATCAGATCCAGTGAACTTGTATTGTGACAATAATGGAGCTATAGCCCAAGCTAAGGAGCCCAGATCACATCAGAGATCCAAACATATACTCAGGTGCTATCATCTCATTCGAGAAATCATTAAGAGAGGAGGCGTCAAGATATGCAGAGTACCTACAAATGATAATATTACTGATCCACTGACTAAGCCTCTTCCACAGCCTAAACATGAGAGTCATACTAGGTTTATGGGTATTCGATACGATGTTGATTGGGCCTAGTGCAAGTGGGAGATTGTTAGTGATATGCACTAGGTTAACATTTGATTATGCATTGACTTTCTTATTTTATTAATAAAGAGGTATTTCATTATCATTTGATTTTATGATAATTATATGAATGATTAATTTTTACTAAGGCCATCAAGTATGTGAATTGATAGTAAAACCCTTAAATTAAAATAAGAGTTCTATTCTAATTATCCCTAACCATTTATTCATTATATAAATATTAAAGTATTAAGGCTAGTATGATGTTAACTGATGGTTATGTTTTACTAATCATGAATATGAGATATTAAGTCAACTCATAGGTACATGATGAGAGATCATGTACTAGATTGACCCACTATAAGAATACTACATAGATTATTGTCATAAGTATTTATCATCACAGTAATTTTATTTCGATCCTTTGACCTTGAAATCATCATGGATTTCTACATAGCTATTTTATGTTTTGACACATTCTAACATTGTCTTTAACTAGATGATTAAATTGGAATGTTGTTGGATATAAAATTAGTTATGTGAGGAATGTGAGTGATGCAGAAGGAATTTATCTTTCATTAATATGAGAAAGATATCTATGGGCCCCTTGATGAGATAGACTGAAGAAAATTACATGGTCATGCTGAAATGAATTGATAAAGAGTTATCATTTTCAGTCTACTTGAAATCAAGTCATAATATTGAACTATATAAGGATGACATTCTATGCCTTATGTTCAATTAAGATATCATGTGATAAAGGGACGATAAAATTCATTGTAATTAGGTTATGTCGAATTATTAACTTCACATGACTTGGGTAATCATAATGTTTTGCTAGAGGCCACTTATGACTTGTAGGCCTAAATAGAGATTTAGACCCACTACCAATGTTATGTGAACCTACAAGGTCACACACTTAGAACAAGCCCAAAACGAATATGAGTTTAATAAGCCAAAAATAAACTCTGTGGAAATAAATAATTAAAGTGTTTTATTTATTTATTTATTTTTTTATTTATTTAAGATAAATGTTATTTTAAATAAAGAAATAAGATATTATTTTTATTTATTTTTAAACAAAATCAGAATATAATAAATGAAAAATTACCAAAAGATCATTGGTAAGTGAAACCCTAATTTGGAGTCTACAAATATGTTATATTCTCTAGGGTTTCACATACTTGTTTTTCCTACCTCTAAATTCGTTTTTTTTTCTTATTAGAAAACAAAGACAGTGTTTTTCCTTTTATTCTTGATTTGTGAGACAATCAAGGAGGTTGCTAACATACACAATCCAATTCGTTTTGTGAATGGTTATTCGTATGGATACCTATAGAGGACACATCCTTTTGGAGACGTCTTGATCCGAACAACCAAGCCAAAAAAAAACTCGAGGTAAGGTGTTACTGGTGTAAATCTCCTCTCATCCTTTCAGAAAATCTTGCCTCTTCTGCGTTTTGATGAGATTTTTGAAACCTTAGATTTAATCAAATAGTCGAATTACATGGATTCAGGTTTGGAAACGTGATAAAATTTTAATTTTTCCACTGCGTTTGTATAATGAAACCCAACAGATTTGTGCTATCACTTCTTCCGAAAAATATTCTGAGTTGTTCATTACTTCACTTATCACTGTTCATTACTTCACTTAATGAAACCCAAAAAAAAATTGATGAAACTGGTTCAAGCTAAAAGATGATGATGGATGGTATTTGTGCATAATCAGTAACCATCATCGGCACAATTGTTTAAGAAAGCTTACCACAATTGAATTGAAAATAACAACAAATGCGATGAAACAAAATTAGCAGTCGAAGCAGGGGAAAGTAGTAGTGGAGTTGTAAGAAGAAGAAGAAGAAGAAGAAGCAGAAGGAGGAGGAGGAGGAGGAGGAGGTGGAAGTAAATGGTGGTAATGCTGAAGCATAAATAGAACCAAAGTAAAGGGGGATTAAAGAGATGCCACATTTGCTGCAAAATATTGGACCCACTTCATTCACATTGTAACGTCACACGGTTTTCAATTTGGCCCAAAACGTCTACCCATTAGGTACAACATGTTACTGTAAATATAAGGGAAAATTACTAAAACTGCCATGAATTTTGTCTAAACTAATTATTTCGTACCTATTGTTTTAAGAGTCAATTAAATACCCTGAAATGATTTTGTTAACTATTTATCTATTCCGTTGGATTTGTGTATTATAAATTGTCAATTTTAGTATCCAAAAAGTCAACTAAACTGATAGAATTATATATTATACATCTTGTGAACTATGTAAACAAGCAATGCATAATTTTACAGAATTTTTTGGGTGTCAAAATTAACGGTTTTTAATGTACAATTTTAATAAAATGGACAAATAGTTTATGAAATCAAATTTAGGAGGTATATTATTGATTTTTAAAATAGTAAAGATGAAATAGTTGATTTAAATAAATTTCAGGGGTGTTAGTAATTTTTTCAAAATATAAGAGTCAAATTTGAACTTTTCGCCCATCAACTTGTTTTGCAGCCAGCACAAAATTATGCATCATTACTATGGGTGGCAATATTTATCCAAATTCATTTATCCACCCGAACCTATTCATCGTAGATGAGAAGATGTGCGAATGAGCCTTAGACCAATTTTGAGTTGGTCTAAGAAAGGCTCTGGTTCCTAAAGATTTTAAGTTCAAAATTTAGGTAGTGTAAAAAAATTTTGGATACTTATACGCAATTAGAATATATCAAGGAAAACTAATAAGCAACCTGATGGACTCCGACTTGAAAAAAAGGACTGCTTGGGATTACATTTAGGGTCAAAATGAATGGAAGCTCCCTTATTTATTAATTTAAGGGGTGAGTATAGATTAGAAAATTTTAAAAATTTAAATTTTTTACAATTATATCAAATTTTGAAATTTTCAAAAATAAAATTTCCAGTGTTAGTATTAAATTTTAAAATCTTCATACTATTACCTTCTCATTTTTTAGAATGGTTTGATACAAAATTTTTTTTTTTAACGGATTAATATGGTACGGTTCAAAATGAAAATTCAAGAATTTATGTTATACAAAAATTTATATTATTGATTGAATTTATATCTATTATCAACAAATAAATAGTAAATATTTGTGTATATTTATCCATTTTTGTATAAAATATAAATTTAATATATATATTCGGCAAAATTATTGTGTATGCTTAATATATATATTTTTAGTAACTGTAAATATACTAATAAGTTATTAAATATAATATAATTATGTTATATTTTAATTAATAAAAATGACTTAACTTCTTTTATTTTTGTTTTTAAGATCATTACTTATTTTAAATATTAAAACGATGTAGTGTTAAGTAAAATTAAATCATTTTGGTTATTTAATAATATATGTTTATATATGTATTAGCATACAAGAAAATTAATAATTATAATAATATTATTTATCTCATTAATTTTAAATAATATCAATAAGATTAGATTACTTAATAACAATAATAGCTAAGAAGTTATTAAATATAATAATAATAATAATAATAATATATTTTAATTAGTAAAATTCACCTCTCTTATATTTGTTTGTAAGATCACTACTTATTTTAATCAAAATAAAATAATTTTGGACAAAACTACATAGTTTTGGTTATCTATAATATATGTCTATTTATTGATATGCAATAAAAATAAAAATAAAAATAAAAATATTTAGCACATTAATTTTAAATAATATCAATAACATTACTTACTAATATAATAATTAATAAGTTATCAAATATGACAATAATAATATTTTTTTAATTAATAAATTATAAAATATGGAATCATATAATGTTAATTTTTTCACTTTTATATTTTTAATTTTAATTAAAATATAATTGATATTTCACATTTTTACTTGTTTTTCATTGTAATGAACATTTTATGTAATTATTTATTAGTTGAATTATTTGTAATAATAGCGATATTAATAGTTCTCAGTTGTTGTAGTTATAGTTAGTGATAATTTTAGTATTAAAATGATATTACAGTTGTTTTAGTACCCTATGACTCATGACAATATCATTCAGCTACATAAATTCTTGTTAATGCTTCAATGCATTACAGAAATGTAAAATGAGAATTGTAGAACACTGTAGAACTTCATTGAAAGAACTAAAGTTTGAATATACAAAAACATGAATTGGAAATCAAAACAGGAATTGAAACAAGAAGCTAAAATGCTACATTGTTGACTGAAGTTGTCTGGTGTTGAATGATTGGTTTCTTTTCTAGATCATCCCAAGATTCTCTTTAGCCCGTTCTTCTTTCTTACTAACTGTTCCCATTACCAGTAACTCACATTCTCAATAGCAATCCACTTCGCCTCAACTTCTTTCTTTGCTGTAACTAACTATTAATTACATTAATTAATTAATCACATTAATTAATTAATCACTCACTTGGGCATTAAACTTATAGATCCTAATGGGTGCTGCCAAAAATTATTTTAGGTCTGAAAAGATTCAAATATTTTAGCTAATTACTAAGGATTTTTCTACAATACATTAGAGGTATTGCTGCCTTTAAAAAAAAAAATTTGAAAAAAAAAATTATCTATTATATTAGATTAATCGGTTATAAGTCTTAAAAAATTTACAGTCATAGTTTAAAATTTGAATTAAACATTTGTAGTTCACCATACATTATTTTATGGTCAAACATAAATTGTAAAGTTAACATATCAAATTAAATATATTTTTATATACTTTAGGAGATCATTTAAGTTAAACCACAAATCAATATATAATAAAAACAAAATTATTATATAACAGAAATTTCAATTGAGAAAATAACAAATTTTATGAGTAATTTATTTTTTTTTTATTGTTAAAAAAATATACATATTTTTAACAGTGACATAAATATCATGTATCTAATGTGTGTGGTTAATACTATTTTTTTTAATGCAAATGAAGTCAAATAGAATAATAATATTTTAAAAATTATTGACGTCATAAATATAAAAAATTACTTAAATTAGGAAAATAACAATATATAATGATCAAAATGAATTTACTGAAATTGATAATGTAGTAAATAATTCTATACAATTTTATATGAGTAGTAAAGATATTGACTTTATTATTATCTTCAAAGCTTCCGATAAATCATATGAAAATAATTTTAAAAAATCTAAACAATAAAATGAGAAAAATGTTTGTAAATATAATTAATATTTTTTATCAAATATGAATTTCTAAAAAAAAAATTGAAAGTAGTATACAAAAACTTAATGAGATCTGAATTCAAATTGATTGAAGATGCTATATAATTTTTAATGATTTAGTTATAATTTTTTATGTTTTCAAAAAAAATTGTACAATATTAATTTTTGTATGGAATTTGATTCAATCTAAAATATATTATTAATTTTTTACAAATAATACAGGCCCAATTGTCAAAAAAAAAATCAATCGCTTTCAACTTATTTAAATTTTAAGTTAGTTGATTTGAAACAAATATTTTTGATTAAATCAATAAAGTCAATTTTTAAATATTTAAACTATTAACTAAACCAAGTAACATTCAAGAATATCAAAATTAAAAATATTTGAATTCGGTTAGGGTAATTGATTTAGTATTTGTTTAAAAAAATAAAAATAAAAATATTAATTTGTAAAGAATAGTCAAGCTTCAATCTTGTTAAATATAATTTAAGAAACAAAACATTTTAAATTTGTTACATTTTTAATTTGGTCAATTTAAAATAAATATTTTTAATCAAACCAATAAAGTTAACTTTTTAAAATTTTAAATTATTAACCAAGCTAACTAACATCTAAGAATATCAAAATTAAAATATTTGAATTTGATTACGTTGATTGAATTAGTATATATATATATAATAAAAATATTAACTTGTCCCTATTTTAAAAATAAAAAATAATAATTTTTAGTTTTTACTATATATTTGTAATTTTGCAGTACAATATTAATAAAAATATAATGACAACTGTTTGTTTAGAAGTCACTAAAAATTAAAATTTACAACATAAATGTTTTGAAAAATATCAAAATTTAGTATACTTTTTAAATAGTTTAGAATACATTTTACTAATTAGTATAATGATTTGTTATTCAAATAAAATATTACTGAAGTATTAATTTTTTTTGAAATAACTGTTTTCATGTTTGATAATAGTTCAATCATATGAATTTATCAAAACTATGAATAATCTGTAATATTATTAGATTATTGATTCAATTTAATTTTCTTAGTTTTTTTTTTATAATTCAAAACCAAATTAAAAATTTAGTTTGAAAAAATAAATTGTAACTGACCTTTCAAAATTTTAAATCATAATTTTTTTATTGGATTGAATTGGATTAATTTAGTTTGGTCAACTTGAAAATTATTTTCTAGTTTCACTAATTATTTTGTGACCTTAATATGTAAAGAATTGTCAAGTTTTGTCAACTTATAATTTTGTTAATTTATAAGTTAAATAATATACGATTAGCCTAATTAAAAAGTAAGAAATAAAGTCAAATAAGAAAAATAGTTAGATTAAAAAGAATAGTAACAATAGTAAGGTTTCATGTGTTAATAAATAATTGAAAAGTATATAATAGGAGATAAATAATCAAAGAAAAATAATAAAATTAAAACTAATATTGAAATTGATAAAAATGGAAATGATATTAAAAAACGTAAAAAACCATTATCAAATATGTAGTAAATTATTATTTTTGAATTAGAACATATATAAAAATAAATTATAAATATATTTTTACAAGAATTAACTCAATTCAACATGTTCGCACAATTTGATAATAACAAATTAAAACAAAATAAAAGGTTAGTAAAAATATTCTATAACTAATAAAAGTAATTAAAGAAATAAATAATTAGTACACCTAACAAAACAAATATCAACATTAGTAAAAAATAAATAGTCAATCAATTTCATCTTTTGTTTTTTAAAGAAATATCTTATTTTATATATATTTGACAAAAATAACTTCAAAAAATTCAATATACATATAATTAAGTGTCCAAATTCATATGATTTTTCAAAATTAAAGATAACAAATTGCAAAAAGATATGAAATAAATTAGAGAAATTAACTTAACATGAAAATATATTTTAAAATAAAATTATTATTTTAAAAATAAATATTGGTTTTTAAAATTTCATTAAGAAGAATACTTTTTATTGAATTGTTAGTATCTTCTAAAAATGTTAAAATGATTTTATTAATTCTATTAATGTTTCATTTAAAAATATTAATATTTTGTATATTTGAATTCTCAAAAGAATTAGAGAAAAATAATTTAAAAATATAAAAAATTTTATTTGTTACTAATTTAATTTAGTCGTCACCTAATTGCTCAAAAAATGAGAGATAATTTTGAACGTAACAAAAATCATTCTCTGGATAAAAGATTTTGAGTTTGGAATGTTGTTTCTGAAGAATAAAATTTAGAGAAAAGGAGAAAAAATTTAAGAAAAATATTTTTCCATGATATTCAAAAAAGGGTTACACTCCTTATAAATATATATAGGAATCCTAATCACAACTTAATTAGGAATAGAATAACATCCTAAATAGAATAAAAACTTTATTCCTAATTGTATACAAATATTTACTTCCTAATATATACAATAAAAATATTTACTTCTTTAACACTCCCCCTCAAGTCGGTGAATGTATGTCAATTATTCCTAACTTGCCAAGTGAGTTGTAGGACATTTTTCTGGATACAACCTTTGTGAGGATATCAGCTAGATGAGTCTGAGAAGAAACAAATGGAAGATCAATTGTTCCTTAGTTCAGATGATCTTTTATGAAATGTCTGTCAACCTTTACATGTTTAGTCCGATCATGTTGAACCAGATTGTTTACAATTGTTATGGTTGCCTTGTTATCACAATGTAACAACATAGACTTCAGATGTTTTAATCCTAGATCCTAAACAATTTGCCTTACCTAGAGCAACTCACATACTCCATGAGTCATTCCTCTAAATTCAGCTTTAGTACTTGACCTTGCTACAACTTTCTATTTCTTACTTCTCTAAGTGACTAAATTATTTTCAACAAACGTAAAGTACCCGGATGTTGATTTTTAATCAGTTTGATCTCCAGCCTAATTAACATCAGTATAGCCAATAATTTCATAATCCTTATTTCTCCCAAAGAATGACCCTTTACCCGGAGAAGACTTTAAATATCTTAATACTCGGTAAACTGCATCCATATGTTCTTTACTTGGAGAATGCACGAACTGACTTACGATATTTACTGCATAAGCAATGTCTGGCCGAGTATGAGATAGGAAAATCAACCTTCTCACTAACTTTTGATATCGATCTTTATCAATTAGAACTTGATCTCCTAGGACTAAAATTTCATGGTTGACTTCAATTGGAGTCTCGGTTGGCTTACAATCAAGCATGCCTATCTCTGTCAGTAGGTCCATTACGTACTTTCATTGGTAGAGGGAAATTTCTTGAGCTAATCTTACAACTTCAATTCCTAAAAAATACTTCAAGTTACCTAAATCCTTAAGTTCAAACTCGGATGCTAATTGTCTTTGCAAGATTGTTATCTCACTCAGATCATTTCCAATGACCACCATATCATTAATATATATAATAAGGGCGGTGACTTTACCTAACTTCTGTTTGATGAATAGTGTATGATCAGCATCACTTTGCTTATATCCAAGCTTTCTCATGAAAGTTAAGAATTGTCCAAACCATGCTCGAGGCAATTACTTGAGTCCATACAATGCCCTTTTTAGTTTGCATACTTAGTCAATACATTTTGTTCCGAGTGATGGACCTATATACACTTCTTCATTTATGGTTCCATTCAAAAATGCATTCTTCACATCAAATTGTCGCAGCGGCCAGTCCAGGCTGGCAGCTAAGGAAATAAAAACTTAGACGGTGTTTATTTTTGCTACTGGGGAAAATGCATCTTCATAGTCAATTCCATACTTCTGAGTATACCCTTTTGCTACCAATCGAGTTTTATACCGATTTATGCTTCCATCTGAATTAAGTTTGACCATGAATATCCACCTGCACCCCACCGTTTTCTTTCCTTCAAGAAGAGGAATAAGATCTCATGTCTGGTTCTTCTATAATACCTTCATTTCATCATTCATGGCTTTCTTCCAATCTAGATCATTTAAGGCTTCTTGCACATTACTCAAAATAGATATAATAGATAATTGATTTACAGTAAATGCATATGAGTTAGACAAACGGTTGGTTAATATGAATTTATTAATAGGGTATTTAGCTTTGGTATGAAGGTCCAGATCATATTATTTTTTTTGAACCCCTCAATTGATTCTAAAAGGATAATGAGGCTCAGTATTTAGAGTTACTAAAGGAGATAAGTTTACCTTATTGTGCACATCCGCATCCGGAGTTTCTTCAGCTTTTGGTGTGGGTTGGGAAGATGTACTATCTTGATTACTCAAATTTTCTTCTATGATCTGTCCGGGTGAGATGCTCAGAACATTTGGGAGACTCAAAATTGAAACACTCAGAATGCTATCTTCAACATTCAGACCACTCATAATACTATCTTCAAATTCAAAGAGGTTTGGATTTTTCTCCCCCTGAAGAAAGCACTCGAAGTGGGAGAAGAAAGAAGAATTTCATGAAACTGAACATCCCGAGTGACATACATCTTCTTTGTATTCGGATCATAACATCGATATCCCTTTTGTAGATCTGCAAAGCCAACAAAGATACATCAGATAGCTTGAGGGTTGAATTTGCCGAGTGTCTAATGAACATATGTCGAGCATCCAAAGACTCGGGGCTCAAGATTATTGAGGGGTAGAGATATGACAAGTTCCTAAAGTTTATGAAGAGGTGTTTTAAAATTGAGTACTCTTGATGGTGTCCGGTTTATGAAGTACGCAACGAATCGAACAGCCTCTCCTTAGTATTCTTGAGGAAAATTCATGTCAAATAATTATGCTCGGACAACTTCCAATAACTAAAGGTTCTTCCGTTAGGCTATACCATTTTGTTGAGGAGTGCCGACATAGGATGTTTGGTGGCGAATGCCCTTCTCGTGGCAGAAATCATTTAGAATTGAGTTAACATACTCCCCACCATTGCCAGACTGCAAGACTCAAATTTTAATCTGGTATTGTGTAGCCATTATTTTGTATAGGTCCTGAAACTTAGAGCACATATCTCCCTTATTTAAAAGTAGTGATACCCAGGTCATCCGGGTACATTCATCAATAAACATTACAAAATATCGAGCACCAGATAGAGTAAGCATCCGAGCAGGTCCCCATACATAAGAGTGAATGGTTATAAATGGAATTAAATTTTTATTATAACTCGGTACATAAGAAATTCGGTGGCCTTTTGCCAATTCACAAATATCACACTTGAATTTCGAGTCTGTGGTATTCAAAAATAAATTTTATTTTATTTGTCTAAGATAATGAAAAGAAAGATGACCAAGACAACGACGCCACAAGATTACTTGGTCTTTACTCAAGCAACTTCCATCAACCCTATTTACTTGACTCGACTTTTGACTTGAATCATCATGCAACTTAAGATAGTACAACTTTTCACGTTTAACACCAGAGCCAATAATTCAGTGCATTGCAATGTCCTAAAATACACAATAATTAGGCCAAAATTTGACTGTGCAATTCAAGGTTTCAGTGATTTGGCTAACAGAGAGTAAATTATAAGAAAGAAATGGAACAACAAGAATAATATCTAGATTAAAAGAGTTAGAGTTAGATATTAATTCTTTATAAGTGACTGGTGCTATGCCTCCATTAGTAGTCAAAATATTTTATTTGGTTAATGGGCGAATGGATGTAAGACGGTGAGTGGAGTTTGTCATATGATCAGTAGCACCTGTATCAATAATCCATGTATTATTTAGAGTAAGATTTGTCATACTTGATGTTGTATCAATATCATCACTTGGTTTAGTATCACTAGAGGTGGCAATTACAACCTTTTTGAACTTTTTATAAGGCTTTCTATCGAAATTCCACCATTTCGGATATCCCACAATTTCATAGCACTGTTCCTTGGAGTGTCCAACTTCGCCACAATGAGTACATGTGTATATGATGGACTTACTCGGTATTTTCCCTTTGAACTGGGGAAGAGTCTGAGCTGCTACAAGTACAGAATGGTCCGGCAGTATCTTCGGCTCTTCCATCGTATGTTGCTAGTTGTGATCCCTCCGTACATATGCATAACTAGACTCGAGATCAAGAGGTGGATCCTTCTAGAGTATTTCACTCTGAGTATTATTAAATTTAAATCAAGCCCGACTAGAAAAATATGTGTTCGAAGTCAGAAAATATGTTTGTGAAATAATACTACTCTATTAACATCCTCCCCTTGTGCACATGTTCAGGCATCGATTTCCTGAAATATTTCAATTAGTTCATTATAATATGTAGGTAATGGCTTACCATTCTGACGTGTTGTGAATGATTTCCAGTTCAATTCAAATAACTGAGCTTTGTCAGATCCATCATAGAAGGTTTTTGAGATAAATGAATCTCTGCATCAATATCGAGCTCGTTCAGTCAATTAGCCAACTTTTGACTCGATTATTATTAAGGAGCCAAGTTTCCAACGCTTTATCTCCTGCTAGTGGCTTTGGCATAGTGCCATTAAGAAAGCCAGATTTATTTCTGGCTCCAATTCGCATGTCCATGATTTGTGACCATAGAGTATAGTTCGTATCATCAAGAATAATTCCTGTGGGAAAGGGAAAATTATCTTGAAGAGTTTAAATAAAATTGGGTGTTTTATGAGATACGATAGATGTGTTTTCGGTGGTCATGATTTTGAAGATTCAAATAATTCAAAGGAAGAAAGAAAAAATACAATTTCAAGAATTTAATAAAAAATTCGATTTCAATGGGTATGCTTTGATATCATGAAAAAAAAATTCAAAGAAAAAAAGAGAAAATTCAAGGAAAATATTTTTCCATGATATTCAAAGAAGGGTTACACCCCTTATATATACACATAGGAATCCTAATCACAATCTAATTAGGAATAAAATAATATCCTAAATAGAATAAAAACTTTATTTCTAATTGTATACAAATATTTACTTCTTAATATATACAATAAAAATATTTACTTCCTCAACAGTTTCTACTTAGCTATTTCTTATTAGCTAATAACTATTATACTTTTCGCTTTACTCTAGTTTCGGTATGATAAAATATATACAAATATACACTCATTCATACATACAATAATAATGAAAAGTATGAAAAAAAATTATATACTTTTTTAGTAAATACATAAAAAAAAAAGTGCAAAAAAATAGATTTAGGCCTAAATCGAATAAAACCTTGAAAAACAAATATTATCATAGCAAGATTTACATTCATGCACTATTTACAACATTCACAAAAATAAATGTAATAGAAAATAACAAAATAGCACCAGAAAAAAATATAGAAATAGCGAAACATGATATTCACAATAGAAGATAATCCTAAAACATGTCAATAACCTAAATATAACAAATCAAGTTAACGCATATTCTATTACTAATTATTGAAAATTTAAGCTTATTCAAGTTTAAATTCTTAATATTTTAAACTTTTTAAATTAATTTTAATTAAAATACTTTTAATATTAATTTTACAAAAACTAACTAAATCATAAAATTAATTTTGCAAAAATAAATATCAAATTTTTTAGAATTGATTTTTTTATGGTCAATCAATTTTTTTGCTTGATAGTACGTGGTTAACTTATATAATTTTAAAATCAATCTATATCATTTTGTGTTCAATCATGCCTCATTTTATTATAATTTTTTTTTATAATAAGGGAATTTAGTAAAATATATGCCCTTTTATTTTTTTACTTGATATTTTGTGATATTGTGTGATTAATCCCTGTAAAAATTAATGAAATTTATATTCTCTAATATATTTTTTACATAGCATTTTATGGTGCACTATATATTATGTTTTAATCTATTAATTTTAAAAATGACAATATTATATAAAAATAAATTATAATTTGGATCTTAAAAAAAAGTACGTTAAAAAATATTTTTATTAACCGTGAAGGTAACATTCTCTATAGGTTGTAATTTTTTTTTAATTTCAATCTAATAGCTTATAATTTATATTTTAATCCAATTACTGCATCCATACCTTTGAAGCTCCCAATTACTAATTAATGTTTTGAATCATGTTGTATTTTTATTTGCATTTTTTACAGACTATTTTTTACTATTTTCTTGCTCTTGAATTTAGGATTGTCCTTTCAATCTTCCAGGACAAGTAAAAAACAACAATTAAATTTGTATTACTCAATCTTAAAAAATAATAATTTTTATTTGTCTTTTCGTCTGTTCGTAAAAAAAAAAAATTCTTAAAGATAATTAATAATTTTACGTTTTTTTCAAAAAAAAAGACCCATTGCCCCTTTTCCTATATATATAATAAATGCTCCGCAAATTGTTGAATTTCCTTTGACATTAATATTAATTAGAAAAATTAAATTTGATTTACTCCCAAAAAAATCATCTCTTAAAAAATTGTGATTCAAGTTTTCTATTGTTACATTATAAAAATAAATCAAGCCATTATTTTTCTCACCTTTTTAATTGTTTTTCCGAGATGAAAAGAAAGGCAGACAAGTGATTGAAATTTCTTTTAATTTTTCATTATAACATTAATATATGTATAATTTGATGTTATTTGTTTTTTTACTATAATTTTTAAATTTATTGTTTAATAGTCTCATGGTGAAAGGCAAGTAATTTCACTAGTATAATATATTTGTGATTAGATTTTCTTCCCGTTTATTTAAAAAATTTGTAATTTTATCAACAACTGTTGGATTCTAGCATGAAGGTATGAATTATTTTTGTTTAAATAACGTTTTAAATTCTAAATTATAGTTTAGTCCAGAATTTAATTAATTTTAAATATTAATAGTTAAAAATATATATATATATACATTATATATATATATATTTTTTTTTTCTTTTTTTTTTGTTGGGATTTTTTCTGTGAACATATTAGATGGCGAGGTTTACTTTCCGTGCAGATAGCCAACTGCTTTAATTGTCAGAACTTATGACATATATATATGTACCCTCGTACTAATCACATCCATCAAGCATTTAATTCATGGAAAATTCTGATATATATATATATATATATATATATATATATATATATATATATATATATATATATATATATATATATATATGCCTAATTACTTAAAAAAAATTGAAACTTTACCACTATGATTGAAACGAGAGAAAAAATATATATATATATAAAAAATAATCTTATTTTGTTTCCTTATTTTCTTCTTTTATATTTAGATTGAAAAAAAATAATATAGAGAAAGAAGAAAAATGAAAATACTTTTTTATTGAAAAGATAAAAATAAATATAAGACAAATTTTCTATTATGTTAGGATATTAAAATAATAATACTTATTATGTCCTCATATGGTTAAAACAAATAAAGGTAAAATTGTAAAATAACATATATAGTGTATTGTTTTTCTCTCTTTTTTTCATTTTCTTTCCAAATTGGAGAGATCAATATTGAAGGAAATAAAAACCATTTTCTTTTCTTCCTCCATTTTTTCTCATTCCAAAGAAAAAAAAGTTACTTTTCTCCCTCATTTTCTTCACCTATTTTCTATCCTCCCCCCTTTTCTCTTATTTTAAATATAGTGTACGAATTTTAACAATTTTAGAATGTTCTTTCAACTTTTATTTAATAATTTTAGAATGTTCTTTTAACTTTTATTTAAAAGATTATGAACTTTACAGTTTTTAACTATTTTAATATATTCTTTTAACATTTGTAAAAAAAAAAAAAAAATCATAAACTTTACCATTTTTAACAATTTTAACATATTCTTTTTAAATATTTTGTCAAAAATTGTTAAAAGTCGTAAAATTCATTATCTTTTTAGATAATTAGGCCAATATTAAATTATATTAATTCAATCATTTTTTTAACATCTTATAAAATGTTATACTATTTAATGTTGATATGACACCAAATTTATTTTAATGAAAAAAGATTAATGAGTTAGTAAAAATTTTCTTCTTAAAATATACAATTTTAAAATTTAAAAAAGTATTTTAGTTTGTTATAAATTTGAAATTACTTATATGACATTGAAATGAATTTTTTAATTAAAAACATGTTAAAATTATTAAAATGTGTAAAGTTCACAATCTTAAAGTGAAAAAAGATATTTCAGTATTACGTAAACAATAGCAAACTTATGACAAATTAAAATATTATATTTTTTATTTTTAAATAGCATTTCTAAGGAGAAAATTTATGCTAACTCATTAAGTTCTCTTTCTTTCTTTTTTTTTTTCTAAAAAAACAAAGAAATTAATAGGTGTTTGGTGCTATATCAACATAATATTTTATCAGATGCTAAAATATTGATTAAACAAATATAGTTTAATATTGAAATAGAATTTTTTTTTGGTTGATAAATTTTAAAAGAATATACTGAAATTGTTAAAATTCGTAAAGTTTGTGATTTTTTATAAATTTTAAAAGAATGTATTAAAATTGTTAAAATATGTGAAATTTAAGATTTTTTAAATGAAAATTGAAAAAAGATGTTAAAATTATTAAAATTCATAAAATTCAGAATTTTTTAAGTAATTAAGGTATATATATAAACACATTCCAAAGAGAGACTGAGAGAAAATAGTGCAATGACCCTGTATATTAAATAATATAAAATTATTTTAAGATATGCAGTGTTAATAAAATTTTAAATTTTATTTATATATTATTTTTATTATTTGTGAATATTATTTATTTATTTTATTCTAAAAGTTTCATTTACTTAAAATTTTTATTTTGGGAGTTCTATTATTTTAAAATATTAAAATTATTATTAATGTGATTTTCATTATTATTATTATTATTATTATTATTATTTATATTGTTATTAATATTATTATTTTAACTAGGGTTATTGTTAGTATTATTGTATGTTATTATTATTATATTATGTTGTGTGTGTGTTTGGTTCATGTCTTGTATATATATATATATATATATATATATATATATATATATATATAAAGTGAAATGGGACAAAAAAGGGTATTCTTTTCTTCTCTCCCCTCTTTTTTTTTTCTTTTCTTTTCCTTACATTTTCTTTCTTCTTCCTGTGAGTTCACTGTGCAACTAGCAACCTCCCATCAACCCACATCGGAGCAACCAGCCATCGCCACCATTATCTCTTCTTCTTCCTCTCATCCTCACAGTCACTTGAGCATCGCCTGGAGTACACCGGAGCTGTTGAAGACGAAGGTGATCGTGAGACTGTCATTTTTTTCGATAGCTTTTTAGGTCAATTCAGCTCCACATTCCGATGTTGATCAACTCCTCTTGGACCGGTAAGTCCATATTTAAACTCCTTTTAAGCTTAAACTCTCTAGATTTTAAGTTATATCCAAGTTTAGTTTAGGTGACATTAGGATTTCAAATTTTTTTTGAATTATTGACTTTGATTCATTAATTTTCTCTTTGAGAATGTGTTTGTGTATAGCTCAATCTACTCAAATATATTTTTAGTTTATTTTTTTGAATTAACTTGAATTATGGGTATTTTTTATTATTTTAATTAAAATATTGAATTTTTTATAATTATGTTAATTAATTATCTTTAATAGAAATTTAGTTAAATTAGTGTTATTAATTTGAGTTAATAATTTTAGAATTATTAAAATAATTTTTAGTGAATTTATATAATTTTTGAGAATATTATTAGTATTATGTGAATTTTCAGTATTATGCCGAATTTTGTGTTTGTCTGAGTTTTGAATTAT
Source organism: Mallotus nudiflorus (assembly GCA_947683625.1). Taxonomy (NCBI): domain Eukaryota; kingdom Viridiplantae; phylum Streptophyta; class Magnoliopsida; order Malpighiales; family Euphorbiaceae; genus Mallotus; species Mallotus nudiflorus. The sequence goes on from CANTUR010000486.1 coordinate 1,223,461, forward strand.
TAGATCGAATCTTTCTTTAGAATTCTTAAAAGTATAAGTTAGAAATTATTCTGATTATTATTATTATTTATTTTCTAGTTGCGCTGAGACTGAGACCTATGGGACCAGGCCCGTCGAGCCAGTCTCAAGGAGCGCAAATTTATAAGTTATTATTTTATATATACATTGCATATAAATGCATGATTGTGAATTTTTATGTTTTTAATACGAGCTTAAACATGAATTATTTTATTAAATGAATAAGTATATTTTTGGTATATGTGACATTTTACTTAGTTTGTTTTTAGTAAATAATTTGTATATATATGACATATATATGTTAGCATGTTTTAGTATATATATATTCAGTATATTTTTCATATATTCAACATATGCATTTAGTATATTTTTGGTATATTTTATGGTATACATTTAGTCTATAAGTGGTATATCCTTTTTAAATGAATGCCACTTGTATTTTAATTATGCATTTTACTATTTTTCATAATTATAAGAATGATTTGAAGGATAATAGTAGAGCGTGCTACCTAGTGGGCTACGTTAGGACTGTTGCATGACAGTACGGTAGAATTAGGTTGAGAATCTGATATTGTTATTGAGATATTAGTTTTGAGAAAGGTTGACTATAAATCCTCGGTTGACTGAGTATACTCGGGGCCAGTCATGCCAGTTATGAGATTGCGGAACCTCGGTTGACTTAGTGTACTCAGGGCCAGTCTTTCTACTTTAAGTTAGAAAAAAAATATTTGGAGTTTTGAGTAAGCCTATTAGCTACAGATTATTATGATCAAGGTTGCGAACTATTAGGGTTCTGCTCTGGTCCTTCAATTAAAATAATTTTATGCTTTTATTGTATATATATAATGAATTTTAGCATATGTGTGAAATACCTGTGTATATGTATATATATACTGATGTCTGACTATATATGTTTTAGATTGCATGTATATATGTTATAATAATTCACTTAGTGAGGTCTGACTCCCTGAATATTTTTTTCAGGAGATTCCTCGTCGTCAGACCTCAATAGTAAACCTCTATGCTAGAATTCTTCAGCCGTAGCTAGATTATGTAAATTATTTGTCTGAGCTTTATTGTATTTTAGAAAACTGCAGTTGTAGTGCTTTGTCTCTGTAGAATGTTATTTTTTGTATGAGACCTTTCTCTGAATATTGTATAAAAATATTTTTATTTATGAAATTACATTTAAGTATTTATTTTTATATCGATTTAAGTTTTAATTATGATGTATTTTTATTTATTATTGTATGCGTGTTTTTTAGGCTTGCTACGGGTTCTGGATTCAAAAAAATTCCTGTTCCCTAGCACTAATCATAATTCCCCAGTTTGGGTCATGACAAAGTTGGTATTAGAGCCTAGGTTATTAGTGTTGTGGACCTAGGTTTTTAGAGTTGTGTTTTCTTTCAAACTACTACAGTTAATTAGGTTCAATCATGTCTTTGATAAGTTTTCTTTGATTTAGTATTCCGCGTAATCTTTAGATTGTCTATTTTATTTGAATCTCTTTGGTTTTTGTCTTTTCAAAATGAGGAGGCAAGCGCGTGTCGCTCCATCGGTCGTTGAGGCCGAGGATGATGAGTTCTTTTAGGATGAGGTTTTACCTCTTGAGTCGTCAGTGAGGCACAGAAGTCAAGGTAAAGGTAAACCTCAAGGAGTGATAGGTTGCCATAGATAGTGAGAGTTACAGGATGAGGAACCTATATAGCCAGAGTATAAGGAAGCTGTTATACCTCCAGTTGCACCGCCGTTACAACCTGCCTATCAATAAGGTATGTTTGACCTTAAGGCAGCACTGTTCTATGCTAGAGTCGGCAGGATAGCCATTGATGGGATGTCGGATCCATTAGACTTTCTACACGCTATTGAGACAAGGACTCGGACTACTCACACCGAGTACCAGTGGATCATGATAGTTGAGTTATCTGTAAAGGGATCAGCCCTAGATTAGTTCATCCAGGTGATTCAGCCGTACATGATGATTATGACTTGGGTACAATTCAGAGAGGGATTTATGAGGAGATTCTGTCCAAAGCCACTGAGGATGAGTTATAGACTTTAGCCGACGAGCATCACTAGAGGTGATAGATATGTCAAGGATTTCACCAAAGATTTTCTTTGACTTGGCAGATATACAAAGGATTTGATGTGAGACTAGTATTTTACTGTCATGACTTACGTCACTGGTCTGGGTTCTACATTTACTGGGGATGCTTATTGCAGGCCTTACTCTGGAGTTGGTAATAAAGTTGGCTAAGGAGATAGAGTTGAGACTAGTCAGGCAAGGAGTTATGCCTGATTACTATCAATTAGGTGTTCAATCAGGAGGATTCCAGACTACTCTGTATTCAACTTTCCAAATTGGTTCCAGTAGTCAGCAGAGAGGCTCAGTATAGCAGAGTCAGAGGCAGCAGTCGAGATATTATGGTAGTAAGAGGCATGGCTATGGGGTCAACGTAGGCCTATCAGATTTGGTTTTAGTGCTTCAAGCAGTAGCAGTGGTCAGAGTTTGGGATATGGCAACACAGGATCAGTAGCCAACGCTTGTCAGACTTATGGTAGAGTCCATTAGGGACCCTTTTATATGGCACCGCTGACATGCTTTAAATGCAGATAAACAGGGCATTTTGCTAGATCATGACCATATTCTGGTTTTTAGCCACAGTATTTTTCACAGCAGTCGATTACCAGTGCAACTCCAACACCTTTTTAGTTACCTTCAGGGAGGTCGAGGTCAGACCAGGGTTTTCCACCTCACTAAGTAGGATGCTCAGGCATCTAATGCCATCATTGTAGGTATTATTTCAGTCTGTTACTTAGATACTTGGGTTTTATTTAATTCGGGTGCCACACACTCTTTTTTGTCCCCTGTTTTTGCTTTGAAGTCGTGTTGGCAAGCTTCAAGGATGGTTTTTCCTTTGTCTGTCACCACTCCTTTAAGTGATTCGTTGGACACCGACATTATTCTTTCTGGTTGTCTAGTATTTGGCGAAGGCAGTGAACTACCAGCAAAATTAGTGTTGTTGGATGTGATTTTGGGTATGGATTGGTTGTTTCAGCACTATGCTATTGTGGGTTGTCGAAGTAAAAAGGTGATTTTCATAATTCCAGATGAAGAAGAGTTTAAGTTTATGGTTGATAAGAGTTCTGCACCTCAGAATCTCATCTCCACTATCACGGCTAGGAAGATGCTAAGGAAGGGTTGTTAGGGATATTTGGCATTAATCAGGGATCTGTGGAGAAGTTGTTACTTACAGATGTTCTTATTGCCTGTGAGTTTTTTAATGTTTTTCCTGAGGAGTTGCCAAGTTTACCACTTTATAAAGAGATTAAGTTATGCATAGATGTGGTTCTAGGCACTACTCTAATCTTGATGCCACCCTATAAAATAGCTCTTGCAAAGTTGAAAGAGTTAAAGGAGCAGTTGAAGGATTAACAAAGATAAGGGTTTTATCAGACCCAATGTTTCTCCTTAGGGTGCACCAATCCTGTTTGTGAGGAAGAAGGTTGGTACCCAGAGACTGTGCATAGATTACAGAGAGCTGAATAAGGTAACAGTGAAGAATAAGTATTCTCTCCCAAGGATAGATGATTTGTTTAATCAACTTTAGGGTGCACAGTATAGACACCCAATTTTGGAATGATATGTTATGGATGCAGCAAAGGACTCCAGTGATGAAAATGTCTTTGATACTTAATATTTAAAAATTCTAAAGGGCTTAAATGCAGCTTTTAAAGGAAGGATTTAATGTTTTCAAGAATTAAATCGCAAGGTTTTTAGGACCTAATTGTAAAATTTAAATTCTTTCAGAGGTTTTTTCGTAATTAAATGTTAAAAAAAAACTTGTCGGAATTACACTAATTCCAATCGGGATTGTGTAATTCCAACTGGAATTATACAATCCCGATTAGAATTAAATTCTTCCATTTTTTGCTCTTTTTAATTATTTCCAATTCAGTGTTTTATTTGGTTTAAACTTCCTAATTAACTCAATCTTACCCAGCTTAAAATTTCTAAATACATTTTAGGAATTAGAATCACATTAAGATTAGGGTTAGGCTTCCTGATTCTACTATAAAAAGAAAGGAAGGGAAGCAGTAGGAAGGGGGGAGTAGAAAAATCAGAAAAAGGGTGTAAAAAAAAAGAAAAGAGAAAGAAGGAGAAGAGACAGGAGAAGAAGGAGAAAAGTGGGAAAACGTGATTTTATTCTTCTCAAGTTTATTTTTTTTACCAAAAAATTCCTTTTGATTCAACAATTAATTCAAGATTCATAGAGAATTTTTGAAAAAGAAGATTCAAAGGCTTATCAAGAACGGTGAACTACCAATCTGAGGAGCCCCTAAATCATTCATAAGCATATCATCTTCTTCTATTCTTTATTTATTTATTTATTTTACATTATTATTTTTATTATTATTCTTTCAAGTTATTATTATAATTTATTTGTTAATCATTGTTTTATCTTATTTTTGTGGTGATTATGGAGGAAAACGCATGATGATCATGTGGGAGGGATGAATTTCATGAGAAGTCCGTGGAAGACTATGGATAAAGCCTCGTAGAGACTTAGTTTCTAGAGTTTTATTTTATTTTTATCATATTTTTTATTTATTATTTTATTTTTATTTTATTAATTATTTTATGAATTAATATAATAACCCCAATAGTGGGAGTAATAAAATTATATGTGTGGTTGCATGTTTATTTTTATTAACTGGGTTAGTAAAATTAGGTTTCAATTAGGTAATTATTTAAAATCAATGAAATAAGTAGATTAATTTAGGTTGCATAAAAATTAGGGTTTTAATAAGGAATAATTTAATTATTTATTTGATCTTATTTAATTGTTTTCATGTATTTTTATTCATTTTTGGGCTTATTTATTATTTTTGTTTGTTTTGGGCCTTAAGCCCACTTTAGGTCTTGATTTATTTATTTAAGTTTAGGTTATTTTATTTAAGCCCATCTTATTTAATAATTAATTAGGTTTAATTAATTAAAATATATTTTTAGGTCCATAATTAATTAGATTTTAGATTAGAAATATTCTTAGGCCCATTTAGTTAATTAGACATAGGCTCACCTAATTTAATATAATTCCTTTAGACTTAGCCCACTTAATTTAAGCATTTTTTCATAATTTGTAGATTTAAGATCATTATTTAATTAAAACATGTAGAATTAAGCCCACTAATTTAAGTACCTTCATAACATGTAGAATTAGGCCCATTTTTATTAAAATACATAGGTTCATTTAATTAAAATCAAAAGGAATTAGGTCTTTAGATTCACTTATACATTAAAATATGTAGACTTTAGCTCATTTATTTAAAATCTATGTAGATTAGACTAACTTAGAGATTATGTGATTTATTGAATGCATTATTTACTTGTATATTTCATGACTAGTTTGCCTTAGAGTTGATTGTTTTTAGGGTTTATATGAAATTGCATGTAAATAGAGAATAAGATAATAATTTATAAAGTAATTCTAAACGAACACAAGCCTGAAAAAAGTTAGTATTCCGTATCCAGAATCTCTTGGTTGTGGTGCTAGCTTTCTTTTAGGGAATTGAGTACCACTTTTTCAATTTGTCCCAGTTATTACCCTGGGTGGCGACTCCTCATCTCCACACCATGTCTTTGTGATAGTGGTTAGTGTGTTCTCTAGAGCCCTGAGCTCAAATAGTGTCGCAGTTGCTAAAATCTTGAACGCATGCTAAACCCCGCCGTCTACAAACAGTTCTTTTCTAAGATTGACTTGAGGTCGAGTTATTATAAGTTGCAGACCAGTGAGGGCCGATGTTCCTAAAATGATAATCCGCACTCGATATGGCCACTATAAGTTTCTGGTGATGTCATTTAGGTTGACTAATGCACCAGCTGCTTTTATGGATATGATAAATAGAGTATTCAGACCATTTATGGATCAGTTTGTGGTAGTCTTCATTGATGATATATTGGTGTATTCGAAGAGTATGGAGGAGCACGTATATCACTTGAGGACTGTACTACAGACACTGAGAGAACATCAACTTTATGCTAAATTCTCGAATTATGATTTTTGGTTAGAGAGTGTTGCATTCCTTGGACACGTGGTGTCTAAAGATGGTATCCAGGTTGATCCATAGAAGATAGAGGTAGTGTCTGAGTGGCCCAGACTGATGACAGTCATAGAGATTCATAGTTTTCTAGGTTTGGCTAGGTATTATAGGAGATTTGTGCAGGATTTTTCTAGAATTGCAGCTCCTATGACTCATTTAACTTAGAAGAATTTGAAGTTTGAGTGGTCAGATGCTTGTGAAAATAATTTCTAGTTACTAAAGGAAAAGTTAACCACAGTTCTAGTTTTGACATTGCCTAATAGAGTAGATAAATTCACTATGTATTGTGAAGCCTCTAGAGTCAGCCTAGGTTGTGTGTTGATGTAGAATGGTAGGGTGATAACTTATGCTTTGAGGCAGTTGAAGATGCATGAATAGAATTATCCTACCCATGACCTAGAGATGACTGTAGTGATCTTTGCTCTTAAGATTTGGAGATATTATCTGTACGTGGTGACTCGTGAGATTTTTACTGATCACAAAAGCTTTAAGTACATTTTTCAGCAGAGAGATCTGAATCTGAGGTAGAGGAGATGGTTAGAACTCCTGAAGGACTATGATTGTGAGATCCTTTATCATCTAGGCAAAGCTAATTTGGTAGCAGATGCCTTGAGTAGGAAGTCCTTAGGTAGTCTTGCTCACATTAGTGTAGAGAGGAGACCATTGATATAAGAGTTGCACCAGTTAGTGGATCAATAGCTAATGATGAAGATTAGCATATCTGGTGGATTGTTAGCTCAGTTTAGAGTTCGATCAATGATGGGAGATAGGATTAAGGCAACTCAAGTCTGAGATCCTATTTTAATAGAGCTTGCAGAGAATATTCATGCAGGAAAGTTCACTGATTTCACACTTGAAGATGATGGTGTTTTGTGGACCAGTGGTAGGTTGTGCGTTCCTGATGTGATAATTTGAGAGAAGAGATCCTTGAGGAAGCACATTCTACAGGCTACAACATATATCCAGATGTCACTAAGATGTACCACAGTATCAAAGATTTGTACTAGTGGGATGGATTGAAGAAGGATGTACCTAATTTTGTTGCTAAGTGCTTGATTTTTCAATAGCAGGTGAAAGCTGAACATCAGAAGCCTTTTGGGAAGCTTTAGTCACTTCCTATTCCTAAGTGAAAGTGAGAGAGAATTTCTATGGATTTTATGGTTGGGTTACCTTGTTTTAAGGATGGATTCGATTCCATTTGGGTGATTGTGGATAAGTTGACCAAGTATGCTAATTTCTTGCCTATGAAAGCCACATATTCTGTAGCTAAATTGTTGAAGTTGTATGTTAAGCATATAGTATGCCTTCATGGATGTAATATCCCGTGTTTTTAAATATTTTATTACTGCATCGGGATATGCAGTGTTAATAATTTTTAAATATGATATTGATACTTTATGAGCTTTTATTTAATTAAAATTGAATTTTTAATTGTTTATTATTATTTAAGTACTTTACGTAAAATTTTCCCTGGACTTTTATTTTCGGGAAAATTTTCACGTAAATATTTTATTATTAATTATTTTAAATAGATTTACGGACTTGCATGAACTCATAAATATTTTTAAAGTACTAAATAATGTATATATGTGTATTTATTTATTTAATTAGGGTTTAATTAATATTACCCTAATATTTTATTATTTATTTATTTATTTTAATATTATTTAATTATTTTAGGTGTATTAAATTATTAAATATTAAATTATATGTGTGTGGTGTATATTTAATGTGTGTGATTTTATATTATTTTAATATATAGTATAAAGTATATATATATATACATATATACATTTAATATATTAACAAATTATAAAAGTTAGGCTTATTTACCAAATTGCCATCATCCCCTTCTTCTCCCTCCCGACCGTCCCCATCACCGTTCCGCCGCCTGCCATCCTGATTTCTTGTCGTTGGTGTGCCGTCCGGCGTGCCACCTCCTTCCTCAGCCTTCCCCACCGCCTGTTGCAGCCGTTTCTTGCGTCTGGATGTCGATTTTGGCCGGAGAAGCCGAAAGTTGGAGCAACATCGTTCACGGTGATTCCGGCCACCGTTTTCGACACTACCAGTCTCTTTCTTCTCCTTGAGCTCTGGTGAGTGTGATTCCAAGCTTTGTTTCACTTGAAATGGTCTTGATTTGCTTAGGTTTTGATTTTTCGAATTCGGCCTATTAGGGTTCTTGAATTTTTTAAACTTCAATTTGATTGATTCATGAAAAATTCCTTCACAAATGTTATTCCCCTTAGCTTAATCTACATGAGTGAATTTTTGTGGAATTTTTGGAGATTATTTTGATTTTTGGGTATTTTTGAATATTTTAGTATTATTTTCTAATTTTCGAAAATTAATTAAATAAATTATGAAATTATGTTTTATGATAAATATAGGTGTTTAAATGAATTATAGGAATTTATTTGGAATTTTTATGAATTATTTAAGTTTATGTAATTTTTGGAAAATAGGGTTAATTGTGTTTTTAATTGAATTTAATTAGTGAATTGAGTTTAATTATTGATAAATATGTTGAGAAAATTAATTTTGGATAATTATACTATTTTTGGAATTTTTGAAGTAATTTTAGTATATTTATATATATAGGGGTATTTTGATAATTTTACACGAAATTAGCTAAAAATATAATTTAATTGGTTTTAATAGTTATTTAAGGTATAAAAATGATTTCTACAAATTATTTAGTATTTTTAATTAATTAAAACTATTTTTCATGAATTATTTTCAATTATATATATAAATACGATTTTACTAATAAAATGAGTTTTTATCGATTTTTAATGTGTTTAAAGGTTAATAATGTAATTTCTACGTATAAAATGTATTTCTATGTTATAAGGGTATTCTTGGTAATTCTGAAATTGTTCTGTGATTATGGACCCCAGTCGGTAGATTGTAGTTTGGAGTTCGACCGAGGGGTTGTGAATGGATTGTTGTACCTGTTTTTCGAAGTGTGTTTCTTTGCAGGGTCGGCTCTACTCTTTGAGTAGAGAGATGTCCGTTTTACAGGGGAGGTTCTACCAAATTTTTGGTAGAATTCTCGTAAAACATGATGTCCGGTCAGACCTTAATTCTGATTCTGTGTTTAATATTCTAGATCGAGTTTCTAGGATTTTCTGTTAGGTTTATTCTGATTTCTGTCGTTATTATTTGTTTAGTTGCGCCGAGACCGAGGCCTAGTGGAGTAGGCCCGTCGGACCCATCTCGTGGAGCGCACTAAGTGTGAGTTACTATTTTATATATATGTGCTTTAGGATGCATGATTTTAGAAATATATGTTTCATTTTGATTAAATATGCATAAATAATTTGGTTAGTATCTAAGTTTATTTTTAGTTTACTTTTGGTTTATTTTTGGTATATATTAAATTATATGCATGTTTTATTAATAAATTATATTTAAAATATTTTTAAATACATTTCTAGCTTATTTTGTAATTTAATTGGATTTATTTAACGTATATATACTCGAAATATACCTGAATTACTTTTGGTATATTTCTAGTATATATATGGTTTATGTTGCTGTTCATTTCAATTACATGCATCATTTATTTGTGAATGAATGTTTTATATTTATTAATGAAGGATATCAATAGAACGTGCTACCTAGTGGGCAGCACTAGGACCGAGTACGTACTAGTACGCTTATAGCATTTAGGCTATATTACTAACCAGATTGTGGATATCAATTGGATATGAATATTTGTTGTGTGAGATATGATTTGAGAGTGTGATTATTGGAGCTCAGTTGACCAAGTGTCTTGGGGCCAATCACACTGACAGTCAGACTGCTGGAGCTCGGTTGACTTAGTATCTCGGGGCCAGTCTACTGTCCAAATGGAACAAGTGAATATTTTAGAATAAGTAAGCCTGTATGGCTAGAGTGTTGTCTAACACTGCTTTGAGGTTGCGATATTCTAGGGTTCTATTTGATCCTTCATAACTAGTGGTTTTCAGATAAAATATATAAAATGATTTTACAACATCTGTATGTATTTGCCTGTATATATATATATTAGATATATATTGTTGATTGTATGCATTGTCATTTAGTATGCATGTATATATATTATAGTAATTCACTCAGTGAGGTCTGACTCCCCTCCGTTGACTAATTTGTTTTCAGGAGAGTCATCTTCCTCAGACCTTAGTAGCAGGCCTGTATGCCGGATTTCTTTCGCCCCGGCTTCTTTATGTAAACTGCTTCTCTGAGTCTTGAGTTTTATTTTTTCTAGACACTGCAGTAGTCATTAAATTGTTAACGAGATGTTGTATTATGTTTGAACTGGATTTGTATTAAAAGAGTTTATATATATATTTGAGATGAGTATTTAATTTAAATCCAGTTGATGGAAATGTTATTGTGATATTTATGATTTTTATTTTTGCTGCATTATATATTGTTATTACTATTGCATGTATTATTTTATTTTTAGGCTTGCTATGGGTTTCGGATTCGAAAGAATTCCCGTTCCCTAGCGCCGGTCATGGCCCCTATTTTGGGTCGTGACAATGGAGTACCTATTTTCATTATATCTGATAGAGGTTCAACGTTTACCTCTCATTTTTTGCAGAAGTTGCAAGAAGTGATGGGCACCAGACTTGATTTTAGTATTGCTTTTCACCCTTAGATAGATAGTCAATTTTAGAGGATGATCCAGACACTCGAAGATATGTTGAGGATGTGTGTATTGGATCTGGGAGGTAGCTGAGATGATCATTTATCGCTTGCAGAGTTTGCATATAATAATAACTACTATAACAGTATTGGGATGACACCGTATGAGGCTTTGTATGGAAGAATATGTAGATCCCCATTGAGTTGGGATAAGATTAGAGAGAGAGTGTTGACTGGACTTGAGATGGTTCAGGATGCCATTGAGAAGGTTGCTATGATTAAAAGCATATTAAAGACCTCAACTAGTAAACGGAAGAGTTATGCAGATCTGAGACACAGAGATGTGGGGTTTCAGGTTGGAGACTATATGTTTCTGAAAGTGTCTCTGATGACATTTGGCAAGAAGGGGAAGCTGGCACTGAGATATATTGGACCATTTGAGATTTTGGAGAGAGTGGGCATGGTTGCATATCGGTTGGCTTTGCCTTCGAATTTGTCTCAAGTGCATCCAGTGTTCCATATCTCAATGTTGAGGAAGTATATTTCAAACCCTTCGCACGTGTTGCAGCCTGATAGTGTGGAAGTGAATAAAGATCTGACATTCGAGGAGGAACCAGTTGCGATAGTTGACTATCAAGTTCGTCAATTGCATTCGAAGTAGATTCCAATGGTCAAGGTGTTGTGGCGAAGCAACAATATGGAGGAGTACACTTGGCAGACAGAAGCTAAGATGCGAGCTACTTACCCTTATCTCTTTCCTCGATAATTCTTGTTTATGTTCTTTTCTTGGAATTCGAGGACAAATTCTTATCATGAGGGAAGATTGTAATAACCTTGTATTTTAAATAATATAAAATTATTTTGAGATATGCAGTGTTAATATAATTTTAAATTTTATTTATATATTATTGTTATTATTTATGAATATTATTTATTTATTTTATTCTAAAAGTTTTATTTACTTAAAATTTTTATTTTGGGAGTTCTATTATTTAAAAATATTAAAGTTATTATTAATGTGATTTTCATTATTATTTCTATTGTTATTAATATTATTATTTTAACTAGGGTTATTGTTAGTATTATTGTATGTTATTATTATTATATTATGTTATGTGTGTGTTTGGTCCATGTGTTGTGTATATATATATATATATATATATATATATATATATATATATATATATATATATAAAGTGAAATGGGACAAAACAGGGTATTCTTTTCTTCTCACCCCTCCTTTTTTTTTTCTTTTCCTTACATTTTCTTTCTTCTTCCTGTGAGTTCACTGTGCAACCAGCAACCTCCCATTAACCCACGCCAGAGCAATCAGTCATCACCACCATCATCTCTTATTCTTCCTCTCGTCCTCAACGTCGCCTGAGCATTGCCTGGAGTACGCCGGAGCCATTGAAGACGAAGGTGACCATGAGACTGCAACTTTTTTCAATAGCTTTTTCGGTCACTTCAGCTCCTCATTCCGGTGTTGATTGACTCCTCTTGGACTGGTGAGTCCATATCTAAGCTCCTTTTAAGCTTAAACTCTCTAGATTTTAAGTTATATCCAAGTTTAATTTAGGTGGCATTAGGGTTTTAAATTTTTTTTGAATTATTGACTTTGATTCATGAATTTTCTCTTTGAGAATGTGCTTGTGTATAACTCAATCTACTCAAATATATTTTTAGTTTATTTTTTTTTTGAATTAGTTTGAATTATGGGTATTTTTTATTATTTTAACATTAAAATATTCAATTTTTTATAATTATGTTAATTAATTATTTTTAATGGAAATTTAGTTAAATTAGTGTTATTAATTTGAGTTAATAATTTTTAGTGAATTTATATAATTTTTGAGAATATTATTAGTATTATGTGAATTTTGTATATATATGTTAATTGTGTATTTTTGTTGAAATTATAATTAAATAATATGTTTTAAATGATTTTAGAATTATATAGGGTATTAAAATGATTTTTATAAATTATTTACTATTTTTAACTAATTAATACTAATTTTCAAAAATTATTTTCAATAATATATTATTTACTATTTTAGTGATTAAATTGATTTTTAATTACTTTTATTATATAATTAGCTTATTTGAGTATATAAAAGTGAATTTTATTATTATATGTGGATTATTGAAAATTTCAATTTTTATTAATATTATATTATTATTTGAGATTTTTATTTAATTGTTGTTAAAATAATTATATTTAGTGATTTACTGTTTAAATATATTATATTTTGGTATTTTATGGAATTCAATGATTTTTAATATATTTATTATTTTATATTGATTGTTGGAAATTGTGAACCTCGGTTGGGAATATGTGCAGTTTGGGATTCCAACCCGAGGTGTTGAGTTTTGTGGTAATTAGAAGTGTGTTTTCCTTGCAGGATCGGCTCTACTGTCAATAAAGAGATGTCCATTTTATAGAGGAGGTTCTGCCAAATTTTTAGTAGAATTCTCATAAAACGTGGTGTCTGGTCGATCCTGATTTTTGTGTTTGTCTGAATTTTGAATTCTTAGATGGAATTTTTCTTTAGAATTCTTAGAAGTATAAGTTAGAAATTATTCTGATTATTATTATTATTTATTTTCTAGTTGCGCTGAGACCGAGACCTATGGGACCAGGCCCGTCGAGCCAGTCTCAAGGAGCGTAAATTTATAAGTTATTATTTTATATATACATTGCATATAAATGCATGATTGTGAATTTTTATGTTTTTAATACGAGCTTTAACATGAATTATTTTATTAAATGAATAAGTATATTTTTGGTATATGTGACATTTTACTTAGTTTGTTTTTAGTAAATAATTTGTATGTATATGACATATATATGTTAGCATGTTTTAGTATATATATATTCAGTATATTTGTCATATATTCAGCATATGCATTTAGTATATTTTTGGTATATTTAAGGTATACGTTTAGTATATAAGTGGTATATCCTTTTTAAATGAATGCCACTTGTATTTTAATTATGTATTTTACTATTTTCCATAATTATAAGAATGATTTAAAGGATAGTAGTAGAACATGCTACCTAGTGGGCTATGCTAGGACTGTTGCGTGACATTATGGTAGAATTAGGTTGAGAATCTGATATTGTTATTGAGATATTGGTTTTAGGAAAGGTTGACTGTGGATCCTCGGTTGATTGAGTGTACTCGGGACCAGTCATGTTGGTAGTGAGATTGCAGAATCTCAGTTAACCTAGTGTACTCGGGCCAGTCTTGCTACCTTAAGTTAGAAAAAAAAACTTGGAGTTTTGAGTAAGCCTATTGGCTATAGATTATTATGATCGAGGTTGCGAACTGTTAGGGTTCTGCTTTGGGCCTGCAACTAAAATGATTTTATGCTTTTATTACATATATAAAATGAATTTTAGCATTTGTGTGAAAATGCCTATGTATATGTATATATATACTGATGTCTGACTGTATATGTTTTAGATTGCATGTATATATATTATAATAATTCACTCAGTAAGGTCTGACTCCCCTCAATATTTTTTTCAGGAGATTCCTCATCATCAGACCTCAGTAGTAGACCTCTACGCTAGAATTCTTCAGCCCCAGCTAGATTATGTAAATTATTTATCTGATCTTTGTTGTATTTTAGAAAATTGCAGTAGTAGTGTTTTGTCTTTGTAGAATGTTATTTTTTATATGAGACCTTTCTCTGAATATTTTATAAAAATATTTTTATTTTATTTTATGAAATTTAAGTATTTATTTTTATATCGATTTAAGTTTTAATTATGATGTATTTTTATTTGTTATTGCATGCATTTTTTTAGGTTTGCTATGGGTTCCGGATTCGAAAGAATTTCCGTTCCCTAGCACCAGTCATGACTCCCCGGTTTGGATCGTGACAAATAGTGAGGGTAAGATTTGAACCCATTTTTCCAAACGCTTTATTGATAAGGATACAACTTTTATCATGTTTATCATTCTGTTAACTATTGTAATAACTTATTAGCTATTCATGTTTATCTTATGGTTTTGCTGTAACCATTATACTGTACTTGTATATATATTATACAATCATTAATATAGAAGTTGTATCTTCTCTGCCCGTTGCTTGTCATTTACATGGTATCAGAGTTTATACCTGACATAACAGCCCAAACTTGTATCATTATTTTTCTTTTTTCTTTTTTCTTTTCTTTCCAATGTTTATGTCCACTGTTGACACCACTACCATTCAACGAGCAGTTTCAAGCTCAATGTCATCCACTTCTACTCTACCCAATATCGCTCATCAATTGCTCATTAAACTTAATTCCATTAACTACTTACTATGGAAAACTCAGTTGTATCCCTTACTCTATATTTATGATCTGACGAAATATATTAGTGGTAGTGCTCTTCCGCCACCCAGAATTATTAATGTTCAACTAAATCTTGCTTGGAAAAATTGGTTTCACCAAGATTAACTTGTCCACAGCTAAATCATTAGCTCAATGTTTAAAAGCTCTATCTTTTAAATTGTTGGTTCATCTTCTGCTTATGATGCTTGGATGAAATTAGAGAACACTTATGTTAGTGCTTCCAAAGCCTAGATTCATACTCTTAAATCTTGCTTTTATAAACTCGAGAAACAAAATGAATCCATCACTAAGTATGTTCAATGTGTTAAGGCAATTTTTAATCAATTGACAGCCTTACGCCATCTAATACTTGATGAAGACCTTATTCAAGTGACCACAAATGGTTTAGAACCATTATACCGACCTTTTAACAAGTCTGTTGAAAATAAGCTTGATGATGTAATATTTAATAAGCTGTATGGTCTCCTCTTAAGTGAAGAACAAAATCTAAATACTGATACTTCTCCTAAAGAAGTACATATTCCTACTGCTCACCTGGCTTAGTGACCTTCTCATAATTCAGGGTGTGGATGAGGATTTTTTAATCACTCACATGGCAGAGGTACTTGAGGTAATAGAGGATGAGGATGCTTCCCCAACATTTATGGTTCTCGGCATCTTGTTAATACTCCTTCATATGTCACTGGTTACACTTTGCCAATGCCTAGTTACTCAATGGATTTTACTCATATTATTTGCCATACTTGTAATGGTCATGGGTGTTCATAATGACACCTCTCACTAACAAGCACCCAAACCTACCAATTATTTAACTTCCTCATCATTTGTACCAACACAACCATGGATATTGGATATTGGCGCAACACATCATCTTACTTCAGATTTGATAAATCTAATAATCATTTTAGACTTTAAAGGCTCTGAAAATGTCAAAATAATCAATGGTAATAACCTTTCAATCTCTAGTGTTTGGTTCTTTTAATTTTATTTCTCATAATTCTTCTTCTTCTTTTCAACTGAATAATATTCTTTATGTCCAAGATGCCTATACGAACATTTTATCGGTTTCTTCTTTTTCCAAAGCTAACAGTGCTTTTGTTGAATTCTTTCATAGCTATTTTTAAATTAAGGATATTCGTATGAGAGCTTTACTTTATACAAGTCGGAATGATAGTGGACTTTACTTCATTTTTTTTATCTCCAAATAAATCTTCTATTTAAGCTCATGTTTGCACTTTTCTTATTTGGCATGCACGCTTAGGTCATGCATGTCCTAGCACAATCAAACTAGCTCTCCACTAACAAAATATTCATTACAATTTTGTTACACATAATCAACTTTGTCATACATGTAGTGTTAGTAAAGTCCATCATTTACCATTTTCTAGTTCTACTAATCATGTTGATGGTCCTCTAGACTTGATTTACTCAGATCTTTGGGGACCTGCACCATCTTTATCTCTTGATAATAATAAATATTATGTGTTATTTTTTTATCATTTCAGTAAATACATATGGATATATTTTATTAAATACAAATCTAAAGTGTTGAATGTTTTTATCAAATTTTGACATATTGTTGAGAACTTTTTTGGTCATCTCATTAAATATTTCCAAGCTAATTGGGGTAGTGAATTTCAGGGATTATCTTTTTATCTTAATGATCATGGAATAACTTAATGAATTTCTTGTCCAAAAACACCAGAACAAAATTGTTGTACATAGTGCAATAATAGACATATTATTGAAACAAGTTTAGCTCTAATGTAACATGCCTTTGCACATCCTCAATTATGGTAGCATGCTTTTGATACTAATGTTCATCTCATCAATTATTTACCTACTACTGTATTAAAAAAATATTAGTCCTTACCAGTGCTTATTTAAATATGCTCCAAATTATAATGATCTTAAAATTTTGGTTGTTTATGTTATCCCTGGCTTAGACCCTATACAAAAAATAAAATATCTACTCATTCAATACCTTATATTTTTCTTGGATATAGTAAACTTCATAAAGGGTATAATTGTTACGATCCTTAATCACAAATTTTTTTTGTCTCACGCTATGTTCTTTTTTATGAATAGGTTTTACCATTTTCCAAGAATGATGTGTGTCATGCTACTACCCCAATATCCAGCCTTCCATCCATGAATTTTCTACCTAATTAAATACCAACTGTCTCATCTTCACCTTCTCATCCTATGCAAAACTCTCCTAATCCTAATCCAATACATTGTCCTTCTAACTTAACATCATCTATAAGTAACCTAACCTCTACTACCCTTCCGTCATCCACATTAAATTATGCATAACCATCACCTATCTCCACATCTACCATTGCTCTCACACCATCTTCTTTAGGACTTTCCCTTACTGTTGACCTCACCTTTTACTCATCCATAAAAAACATACCCTATGGTAACCTGTTCTTAGACTAATTCTCTTAAACCCCATACCTTTCTTTCTAGTGTTATAAAAAAACCAAGTTGTTTCTCTCAAGCCAATAAACATTCTAAGTGGCGACTAGCTATGCAAGAGGAGTACAATACTTTGATGTATAATCATACATGGACTTTAGTACCTTTTTCACTGAATCAAAATATGATTGGTTGTAAATGGGTATATTGAATCAAGCACAAACAATATGGCTTTATTGATAGGTATAAGGCATGTTTGGTTGCCAAAGGTGTCCACCAACGCCTTGGTATTGATTTTC
Source organism: Mallotus nudiflorus (assembly GCA_947683625.1). NCBI lineage: Eukaryota > Viridiplantae > Streptophyta > Magnoliopsida > Malpighiales > Euphorbiaceae > Mallotus > Mallotus nudiflorus. The sequence goes on from CANTUR010000486.1 coordinate 1,241,284, forward strand.
ATTATACTTTCAGTCCAATGGTTAAACCTGTAACAATTAGATTGTGTCTCTCTTTGGTTATATCGCAAGGATGGAACATCACTAAACTTAATGTGTCCAATTCTTTTTTTTTATGGCAAGATTGAAGAGGATATGTATATGCAACAACTGATTAGCTTTGTTCATCCTTCTTATCCTAATTGTGTCTGTAAGCTTAATTGCTCATTATATGGCCTGAAACAAGCACTTCAACAGTGGTACAAATGCTTAACTGACTATCTACTCACTTTAGGATTCAAAGGATCTAAAACTGATTCTTCCTTATTCTATTATGTCCATAGCTCTACTATGGCATACTGTTTTATCTATGTAGATGATATACTGCTTATGAGTAATGTTCAAAGAACATATAATTACTCAATTAAAGTCTCAGTTTACTATTAAAGACTTGGGCATATTACACTATTTTCTGGGTGTGGAGGCTCATTGGACGTGTTTTGGCTTATTGCTCACTTAGACCAAATACATTCATGATTTGCTTACCAAGGTTTGTAACATTCTTGCCTTGAATTTAAAAAGAAAAGAGGAAATTAATTAAATTAAGTCCTAAATTGATTAAATAATTAATTAGGTGGCTTAATTTATATTAATTACTAAATAATAAGGACTCAAGGGTTCAGTTGAATGAAATCAAGACAAGAAAAAGGTGAAAATAAAAGACAATAAAACTAGTATGGGTTGAATTGAAAAGAACAAAGAAAATGGGGGAGTTTAGGAAATTTTTCTAATGAGGTGTCAAGTGCTAATGCATGCATAAGGATAGTTGTTTTTTTTTTTTTAAAAAAAATTGCATTCTTTAAAAATGTAGAAATAGTGAGCTTTAACTCCTAATTTTTTGCACAACTGGAAGAACAAGAACTAGAAGGAAAGAAGATTTACTTTGCATATGAATTTCTTTTAGTTGTAGCTTTGAGCATGTAGATGGTAGCCATCAAAATTCTAGTTTGGAGGTAGATTTTTGTAAAGTTTTGATTTAATTTCTATAGGAAATCAAGCAAGAGCTTAGTAAGGAATTGAGTTGGACTGCTAAAATTCAGGTGAGTGGTTTTTGGTTCAATCTTTCTCTTCTTTCAAACTTATGCATATTCCTTGAATTCATGTTGTTTGAGATCTTAAACCTTGAGCTAAGAAATCAGCTATATTGAATCTTTTAAGTTGTAACATGACTCTTGCTTAGTTTTCTTTTATAATTATTTCCTGTGCCAAATTGATTTGGTGAACTCATTATACAAATCAACTTTAAATTATCCTATGTCTGCATATGAACATCTATTTTTTTGGAGATTAGAAATATAAAATTATACTCATAAAATAAACATACAACTTAAAATGTTTGGAACACAAACTATGGAAAGAAAATTTTGCATGTGAATCAAGAAATTTGATATGATTAATAGATTTCTTGATGTTATTAATTTTGAGACATAAATTTCTAGGTTTTGAAGTGTAAATAGATAAAAATTGGCTTAAAAACATTATGCAACATTTAAGATTGAAAACATACTTTTTGGGACACTAAGGCAACTGCCTGAACAATCAAATGTTGCCCCAATGTGCTAGGCCAATGCCTTAGCACTAGTGAGGCGCTTCAGTACACCAAGGCAATGCCTTAATACTGAGGAAATGCCTCAGTAAAACTGGTTGAAATGGTAAACTTAAAAAGGGCATAACTTGAGTTCTACAACTTTAAATAATGTGATTTTTTATTAGGAAAATTGGTATTCTCCTTCTATTTTAGCCTATTATACTATTTCATTCATAATATTCTAAAAATATATTTATTTGTCGTTGAATTTTATTCCGTTATACTTATTAGTCCTTTTATTTTGCTTTTTTAACAATCAATCAAAAAAATACAAGTTAAATTAAAAATAATGGACGGAAAAGTCACGAGCACCCTTCATATATTTCATTTAAATTTTTTTCTTTCTTCTTAAAATTAAATTTCATTTCTATTTTAAAAAAAATATTGCCCAACACCACTCATTTCAATTTTAAAAAAATATTGCCTAGCACCGCATACACCTAACACACTGCTACTATCTCCATCATCAAACACCAACAAACACCATCAGCTGCTATCACCTACTGCCATCATCTAACACCAATAAACACCATTATTACCATGGACACTGCCATCACCCATCGCCACCGTTATCAACATCACCGATGGACACTACCATCACTACTTATCACCATCGTCATAAGCACCACAACACCTCGAAACACTTCCACCTAGTGCCACCATCAACATCAATAAAATTAAAATCAACACCTCCAACAAAACAAAAATAATAATATATAAAATCAAGAAAAGCATTGTTTTTGGAGAAGAAAATCTCCACGATGCTTGTAGCCGAGCGGAGCACCTGGTGGAGTCAATCAGTCATGAGGTCGTCTATACTTGACAGCAGGATGATCAGCAAAGCAGGTCGGGCTTGGTATTCAGCGATGGGCATAGAATCCGCTAGTGTTGTGGAATTTCCAAAACACTTGGGCAGTAGATTCAAATCAAGATCAGGGTTTTAAATGGCACTACAAAAGCTAACAGAGTACGAGAAAAAAGAGGCTAAAAAACATTCGCCGGAATGATAAAATGGTGGCCGCACTTAAAATGATAATTAGTTGGTCAATTCTCAGAAAAAGGAAAGGAGATGAACAAATTTAATGTTTATGACTGTCGCATCCTTCCATCAACAACTTCTATCATGTTTATCATTATGTTAACTGTTGTAACAACTGATTGGTTACTTATTAGCTATTCATGTTTATCTAATGGTTTTGCTGTAACCATTATATTGTACTTGTATATATTATACAATAATCAATACAGAAAGTTGTATCTTCTTTGCCCATTGCTTGTCGATAAATTTTATCAACCCCATACGCTATTAAGCTAAAAAGCTAAGGCATATAAAATAGGAAGAAAATATTATTTTAATACTTGAAATATATAGTAATCATTGAAAGGAAGACAATTATTTAAGTATTTTTTTTCCATTACTTTATGTTTTTTTAAACTGAAAACATAACTTATATTAAATCAGAATTCAAAACATCATGGATAAACGCCGGATAAGAATGCAACCATATCCCAGGACTAGACATAGAACTAGAAGTGCAAAGTCCATTATTAAGTTCCTGAATTATAATAGTCTATTTTATTGAGTTCCTATCATTTTATTACATTTTATGTTTTTATTTATATAATTATTAGGATTACTTTGACAGATTCATTAATAGTGTTAAATATTACAAATTAAAATAATATCATCAAAAATTTAAATAAAAGTGTAGGAGTTCAATAAAATACAATAAAAAATAATAAGGGTTCAATAGAATAAATTTAATAAATTTAGGAGTATCATAATAAATTTATCTTATTTTTATATATAATACTTAATACTGTCTATTAAAATTATTAAAAAAATTCTTAACAACTATTTAAATAAAAATATAAAAGTTGAATAAAATATAATAAAAAAATAAAGACTTAATAAAATAAATTCAAAACATGTGCAACTTGGTTCGCTGATATTCTAATAAAACTAACATTACAGTTAATCAAAGAATGCAATAAAACAAAACAATCTTGAACGAAACAACTAAAGTACGAATTATCTGGCGAAGCCTGACCAATAGCATCAGCAAGCAGGTCCGAATCCGTCTCAACAGCAACATTGTGATAGCCCGAGTCCTTTAGCCAGCTTAGGGCTTCTCGGCAGCTAAGAGCTTAAGCAATAAAATACTTTATGTTAAAAATTATAATAATTCTCTTCTCATAAAATAAATATCATAGTAATTCGTATAGCTATATTGTATTGCCTTTAAAGCTATGTTTGAAAAGTAAATATAGAGGAAAAGTTAAGAACTAGATTCTACCTTTTTTTTTGTCAATAAGAAATAAAAAGAAGAAAAAAATAAAAACAAAAATAAGTAGCATTTATTTATTTTATTTGATTTGTTATCCTTAGTATTTATATTTATTTTTCTTATAAAACAGAAATACAAAAATAAAAAATAAAAAAGAAAAATTGTTTTTTTATGCTCTTTGTAAAAATAAGAAAATTATTATTCCTTTTTATTAAAAAATTTTATTTCTTTTGAAATTAATACAAAAAATTATTTTATACAAATTTCACATTTGATATTAATGTAATTTTCTTTTTCTCTAACAAGTAAATAATTTATAAAACTAGCTAAAAATGTTCTAAAATTGCTAAGAAAATTTTAATATAATAAGATAATTTTAATTTAAATCTCATGAAATAGTTAAAATATTATTAAATTATTAATTTAAACTAGATATTTTGCACTGTAGGTATATATGCTCTGTCGTCTACTTTTGCAGTATGTACATGTAGCCTTCACTCTATTAAAAGAATTTTTTTTTGAATTTTTTTTAAAATTTTATAAAAGTAAATTTCACAAAAGCCACTTCTTGTTCTTGTAGTAAATTTCACAAAAGTCATAAATTGGGGTATAAATGAATCGAGCTGTACGTTAGCTATTTGAGGTTCGGTTTGATAAAAATTTATTTGAGTTCGTATATTAAAATTCATTTAATAAATAAGATAAATTCAAATTATACAAAATTTGATTTGTAAAACTCATAAACAAGTTTAAATAAAAACTTATGAGTTAATTTATAATTTTAATGTTTAATAATTTAATTTTAAATATATCATATATAAATTAATATTTTAAAACTCACAAACAATTTGTAAATATCAAATATAATACCAAATTGGACTCATTTATAAATAAATTAAGTTTAAATTAATCAAAATTAACTTCGGCTCGCTTGATTACTCCCTAAAAAAATCTTTGTTTTTCCAGCTTAAACTCAACTATTAGTCTACTGTATGTGTGTGTATATATATATATATATATATTTCTTTTTTTTATTTTTTTTTATTTTTTGTTATCTCTCTTTCATTGGTGGATTTTGTATGTAAGGACTCGCTCAACAATCAAGCCAAGAACCTGACAAATGAAACACATTTATAGCTGCTGCCCAGTAATCCTTTGCTGCTCATCTTCTTCTTTTTCTGCAAATGAGCGCTGCAAGCTTTCTTCTACTCTTGGCTTAGGTAATTTATTCAATATTTAATTTTTTTTCTTTCTTCCGTTAGGGTTGGTTTCATCAGATTCTTCTCTTTCTTTCTTTTTTTTTTTTGTTTATTTTATAATTTATAATTCAGAGTTTCAGATCCTTGGCTTGATTTGTCAAGAAAAATGAGATCTTTCTTTACCATTTTTCTAGTTTTTTTTTTTATATTTATTTCCTTATCAGTTAACTGTTCTTTACAATCCACATTTCCATTTACAGAAACATTCTCTTTATGGGGTCTACAATTTGTTTTCTTGTTTAGCTCAAATGTTTTTTTAATAATTAACTGAGATTTGTACTAAAATATATTTGTTTTCTTGCATTTTCCATTTATAGGTATGTATACATCTTTTTCTTTGGATAGATCCTGATAAAATTGGTCTTTGTGAGCTATAGTTAGCTTGATTTCTTGTAACCAAGATCTATTCTTGATTTTGGTATATAATCACTAATCACTAAGCTTAATTTGATCTTCTTTTAAGTATATATATATATGATTTTAATTAGATTTCTTGATTTTTTTTCCTTTTAATTAACACTCCTTCTTGAATATATATCTTATTTTTAGATTATTAATTCTGCATAAAGGGTAATTGAGTTGATTTTTTTTTTTTTTTGGTTCTTCTTCTTGTCCTAGGATTCGTGGGCTTGGAAATGACAAGGAAAAAGATTCAGATCAAGAAAATTGATAACTTAACAACAAGACAAGTGACTTTCTCAAAGAGAAGAAGGGGGCTTTTCAAGAAAGCTTATGAACTCTCTACTCTTTGTGATGCTGAGATTGCTCTCATAGTCTTTTCTGCAACGGGAAAGCTTTTTGATTACGCTAGCACAAGGTGATTAATATCTAATTCTTTAGTTATTCTTCTTCTTCTTTTTTTTCATTTCTTTTTTGAGATCTTATGCCATCATTGATTTTTTTTTTTTGTTGGATGAATGATATATGGTTTCTTTTTAAACAAACAAAACTCAAAAAGGAAAAAAGAAAAAAGAAAAAAGAAAAAAGAAAAAAGAAGAGAAATAGCTGAAATGTCTCTATGTGTTCAGTAGAATCTCTTGGCGTGAAGAAAGACTTCTATTTTCATGTACTATATTTAGTTTTGATTGGTGGGTATCACCTTCAAAGTGTTTTTTTGCTTTTGTCTTCCAAGGAACTAGCTATATATAACAGTGATCTCTTGTCATATAATTGATATTTAATTATTAAATGAACATAATTAATTTTTTTGTTTCTTTTTTCAAAGAGATTTGTGTACTATCTAGTTATTCATATTAATTTTGCTTCTGTTCATAATATATTGGATACATATAATGCTAGTTATTCATACCTTAAATTCTTTAGGCAAAAAACATAATAGTACTGTTTAAATCCTGATGAGGGCCACATAAGCATTGATGATATGTCCTATTTCTCAAGATTTCATAATATAGTACTTTTTTTTTTTTTTTGAATGTAAGATTTGCATAACCATGTTACCAATTCTATGCTTGATTTAGATGAACTTTTGCTGTATAAGCCTGTACTTACAACTTTGTTTTGTATGGTAGGTATCCATATCCTATATGATTTTGAGTAGGCTCACATATGTACCTTGTTTGAATAAAAAGAGGTGAGGGATGAGATATTAGGATACTTTTTATAAGATGACAATACCATAAAGGAAAATCTTATTTAAGATCATATTAATTAATTATTAGAAGAAAATAAGGTTATGGTGCTATTGAGGAAAATCAAAGTCCTAAGAAGAATGAGTAAAAACCACTTGAAACTAGTACAATTGATTGTTGCTACAATATCAACAACAAAAGATACTGAAATATAATGTTATAATATGTTTGAAAAAGATTGTCTATATATTGTATGTATGTTTAGGGACGTACGCATATATATATATATATATATATATACGCCATAAAGGAAAATGTTATTTAAGATGATATTAATTAATTATTACAAGAAATTAAGGTTATGGTGCTATTGAAGAAAATCAAAGTCCTAAGAAGAATGAGTAAAAACATCTTGAAACTAGTACAATAGATTGTTGCTGCAATATCAACAATAAAAATATACTAAAATATTGTCTAACTTTCGAGTGATTTCTGATAAAATGTTTTATGGTCTTTTATTTGGTTTAGAAGACATTGACAATGGACATACGAAATTGATGGATAGCACAAAATTTAAAAAGCAACATAAAAGTTTTCTTGCATCACCTCATGTTGTTTTTGTTTCTCTATTTTTGTTTCCATATCCCTTTAATTTTTCTTTTCTTTATTCAATTTTTTTACTATTGTGATTTCTGTTCTTTATTTAGTCCTTACTTAGTAAAAAAAAAAAAAAAATAGTATTCTGATAAAATTTAATGGCTTCAGAACAAAAGGAATAGTGATCATTGCAGAAATTAAACTGAATAAAAAGAAACAGAAAATTAAGAGTGTTATATTAGGAAAAAAAAAAGTTAAATAGAAGGTGACAAAATTGAGAAAATTACTTAGTTTTAGAATGGTAATAATATGCCATCAAGAGCAATTCTAGTGTCATTTTTGGGAAAGTATTGAATTCTTTTCTAACAATCAATTACATATATATGAATTTTCCACTACCATAGTGTTTGGTTAATTACGGCAGAATTTGATATGTTTATTTCATTTAGGCTTCTGTTTCAGTATTTTTTTTAGAACATAAATCAGAATTTGATATTTTTCAGCACAACTGCTAACTTGAATAATACATGTTATATTGTTTTCTTTATGAAAAATATTTTTCACATTTTTCAGTATTTGATATTTTTTAGCACAACTAGTCACATAAATATGGCATATATGTTATTTTAATAATAGTAATCTCAACACTATTATATAATATTATTTATTTACCATCTACGTTATTTTGATTTAACGATCAAGATTCTTATGGAAATGTTGGGGATCCTATATTGAGTTTCCCTCCCACCTCCATCCCAAAAATTATAATAGGCGAAAAAGAAAAAAAAAAACTAATTATCTACCCAAGTGATTTGTCAAAATATCATATATTTTCTTTGTCTCTTTTATCTAAATTTATAAAAAATTTTCTTTCAACTTGTGTATGAAAGCTATTAGTCAATATAAAAGAGAATAACTATGCATTCTAATCAAAATATGCATTTAAAATGGCCTAAAAGATTAAGAAACAGTAATATCTTTTAGGTTTAAAGAGAAAAGTTTACTGTCATTTTTTATTAATTTGTTTTTGAAAATATTTTATTAATTTTTTTATATTCAAAGGGCTTTCATAAGTTTTAAGAGAATTATACTTATTGTATTTCATTTTTTTTTTATTCTGAGTAAATCATGCATAAATAAAGAATTCTATCACAGTACCGTTAACATTACTGTATAAATAATTATATACAATTCATTTAATAAATGATAGTGTAAAAATATCCTATAGGAGTGATAAAAAAAAAAAATGAATAAAAAGCATAAAAAAAAAAAACTATGCCGATGTTGGAAGATGTTTTATTAAAATTATATAAAAAATATAATTTTAATTGACTGAAAAGCTGACTTGTGGATACTCTTACCATATAAACTAAAATAAATAAATAAAGACACTATTTTTATTGCTCATATCCAGTATATTATCATCTCTAAGAAAACATATACAATTGTATCAGATATATTATAATAATAATGCACTGTCTATATGTTTTTGGTTCTTAAACTAGCATGCTTATATAAATTTATTATTATGATTATTATGAGCTGACCTAGTTTATGCATTAACCCACGTTTTTTTTCATTAAAAAAATATTGTAATTGCTAATAAATTAGTAATTTACTCATGAAACATATATTTTATAGTATAATATTGCGATTGCTAATGAATATGTAATTTAGTGATTGAATATGTATTAAATATAATATTAAATATCCAAAATTTACTAAGCATCAAAACCCGAAATATCTTATCATTTTGATATGATTATATATAGAAATTTATAAATAGTTTGAACCTATCCAAACAATATAAATACTCAGGGGATCAAATGCATCTCAAAGAACAAAAAAATGCTAAATATATAATAAAAAGATGAAGAAAGAAAGAAGAGAGAAAAATCACTTTCATTGCTCAAATTTAATAATTCAGTTTAAAGAATTCTATTGGAGTGGTCAAATTCAAAGTACTATACAAAATAAAAAAAATTCTATGATTTGTACTGACAATAGTACAAAAATAAAAAAATTTTTTGAAGAAAAAAAAAATCAAATGTTTTAATTTGATAGAAAAGCTATGATAAAATTATTTATTTTATATAATGCAAGAAAAGTTTATTGAAATGAAAACTTTAAATTTTTAGGAATTTGGGAAATTTTAATTTAATATTTTTTAAAATTTTCTTACAAGTTTCAAGAATAAATTTTCCTCTTTCCTTCACTTTCGTTGTCCATTCTTCGTCCACCATTAATTCTAATTAAATATATACGTACCCCCAATTTTATTTTATAGTTGTTTTTTTTTAAAAAAAAAAATACATATAGACCACCAAATTTCTTTAATTTGTCATCTTGTACATGACCTGCATATACACTTGGAGTGCATACAATTAATCTACTTTCTTGATGTTATAATCTGACAAAATAATTGAGGAAAAACCTAATTAAAATAAAAAAAAGTATATAATTTTGATGTTACATATTTTTTGGTCTATTTTGATTTTTTAGAAATTAAAGATATAATAAAAATAATAGAAATTAACTTAAATATCAAATATATTATTATATTTAATTTTTTATTATAAAAATTTTAAATGTTATTATAATCGAGCAATTAAACTATGATACATATCATAAATATTTTAATCGAATGACTATATAATTTTTTTTTTTTTTGCTTTCTAATTGATACAAAACTTATTTTGACAATTTTATTCTTTTTATGAAAATTAATTGATTTTATCCAACCTATTAATCAAAAATAAAAATAAATTGTTCATAGATTTAATTAATAAATTGTTCCACTTGTTTCTTTCCATTTTTCACCCCGTTCACCTCCTCTTTATTATAAATGAACAACTAACAATTTCTTTTAACAGTTATACATACCAACGCTTTTTTTTTTTTTAAGTTTTTCTTTCTCATTTGCACCTCAAATACAAACCCTATCTAGGAATTAGAGAGAGTCATGATTGTAAATTGCACCTCAACAGTTATATGGAATTGTTTCTAATTTGTAATTTATATTTACTGAATTAATAGTTTAATTAGTAACTGTTTGCTTTATGTATATAAATCTTTAAAAGCTCTTAAACTATATATATATATATATATATATATATATATATATATATATATATATATATATAAAGAAAATAAAGCCTTCTTAAGGGATCCAAGTTGTTAAACTTCAATAGTTTTGTGTTTGCTTGAATTTTTCATCTATAAATCATATTCGAGCATCATTTTACAAAGTAGGCCAATTTATGAGAAATAATGAACTAGCCTTAGTATATTAACAACAAGATTATATGGTTTAAAGCGCTCTCTCTCTATACACACATAGGGAAATTCTTACCTATATTGGATGTGAATGATATAAATATGTGTATTGTTTTTATCGGCCAAGTGTTTTATATTTGACTTATGTGTTAGACATCCAACCTTAGAGTGTATATATATATAGTAGGTTTTCCTATTAATAAATGGTTGATACATATTTATTAATATTATATAATTAAATGTTAGCTAGAGATGGATCTATTTAGTGTAAGTTTCCTTGAGATAGTTACCCTAAATTTTTATAAAGAAAGGATGATAAAGATTATGTAAATTTACCTAGCAAGCAAGTCTTTATAAAGAAAGGATGACAAAGATAATTTGATGGTTAGCTGTTACTTTTGCAGCCTTGGAAGAATAAAGTAGTAGAGTTACATATTACCTATAACGGTAAAATTAAATTCATGATCTTTTAATGTAATAAAAAGAACTTTTTGTATTTAATTACTCAATATTGGAACTATCTCTCTTTTTCATTTAAACATATAAAATATTACATATAAGTGTAGGATTAATCAATTAATATAATACATTAGAATTTTTGTATTTTTGTTAGACCATATAGATTGTTGCACTTAGTCTTGGGGTCACTTTTTTTTTTTTCCTTTTATTAATTTTTATTATTATTATTATTTTTATCACTTTTAGGGATTAGAACCTAGCTAGGGTTTACTATTGTGACTATTTTTATTTTTGTTTTTAATTCTGGTTCACAATCAAGAAAATGACTGGAACTAATCTTTTTGGTATTGAAGTATGAATCAAGTGATTGAAAGGCACAATCTGCACCCAAAGAACCTTAGCAGGTTGGATCAACCTTTTCTTGATCTGCAGGTAATTAGTATATATTGCTGAATCCTAACTATAAAAAACAAAGAAAAGCTGATTAGAAACAAAATTTTCTTGTTTTCTTTTTTCACCTTTTAGCTTGAAAATTGTTCGCTCACTACATTGGGCAAGCAAATTGCAGAGAAGACACAAGAACTGAGGTAAAAAAAAACACTTGAAGGTTTTTGTGGATATGTTGCTATGGTCAGTTTGCAAAATTTGAAACATGCATGATTTAATGTTCATGAGCATGAGATGACAGACAGATGAGAGGAGAAGAGTTACAAGGGTTGACCATTGAAGAACTGTACCAATTAGAGAAGTCACTTGAAGGAGGCGTAAAACGAGTTATGGAAACAATGGTTCCTCCTGCTGCCATTTATACATCTTTTATGTTCATTTGAACACTTATGATCTTGATGCACTTTTCTGGGTATGCACTATACATATTAATTCTTCTATCATTTGATGCACTTACGTTTTTCAGTGTTTCTGCAGGGTGATGTAATAACAAATGAAATCAATGCCCTCAAAACCAAGGTTATATGCCTGTCTGTAAACTGTTGCTAGCCATTTCTATCATATATAATGCTTATAACAGTAAAATCGACTAGACTGTTCCTATTGTACATGGACTCATAAGATGTGACCTATGTTGTGCTACATAATAATTGACTGAGAATAATTTGCTGCACTCTGAATTTGTTAATTTAATTGTTCAACTGCAAAACCAGTCCATTAATGGGAGGAGAGAGCAGAATGTCTTATCATATTATTTTGCGTACAGTATCATTTACTCACACCGGTATATATCCATTTTCCTGTAAAGCTGATGTGATATTAATATGCCATCATGTTTCAGCATTTTTGAGGGTATAATTGTTTCCGAGCGTCAACACTGATTCAAACTGATATGTCCTGATCCATACTCGCACCTAAAAACTAGCAATTATGGGGAGAGATCTGAGAGTCTTATATACCTACACCTAAAGTATTGTACTCAACCATGAACATGTGACACATACTCTGTGTGTTTTACACTTGACTAATAGAAATGTGATACATAGACCATGCGCTATGCATCTAATCGTTGGATACAATATGGTTGGAATATGTCATGATATAAACTAATGAGAAGCAGTGTGTTGGATAATTTATTCTTGTGTTGAGGTCTTCATACATACATGTTCAAAGTCAAAGCCATATTGATGTAGGAGCCTTCAATTCCTATTCAATTTAGGGTTAGAATTCATACTTAGATTAGGGTTATATTTCAGCTTTCTTTCTCAAATTAGGATTATATTTAAGTTTTTCTTATTCCTTTAGGGTTCATGTTTTCTTGTTTATTGTTCTTCTTTTATTAGTATTTCTTATTCCTTTAGGGTGTCTGTAAAGAGTTTTATTCATTGTATCTGTTCTAATTACAATTCTAATAATAATTTGAAGGTTGTTAACTATAATTATTTTCTATTGTTCCAACCCTACTCTATTTCTCCGTGTCACATATTATTAGCAAACCCTATATTAATGCCAGTCCACAAGTATGCCTGACCTTGAGTGCTATATGCTTCAAAATTTTTGAAAATGGGGCTATTGAACTCGCTAACCTCATTTGCTCACACTATTTTTCTCATTTCTTTTTTTCTTCCACGAATTTACAGGGAGCTGAATTAATGGAAGAGAATGAGCGTCTAAAGAAGCAAGTGTGTGAGATATTTTATTCTTCTAGTTCTTTCTTGTTACCTATATCTCACTTCGCTAGGTTCAATTCCATTTAGCAGATACTACATGTACAAATTGACCAGTTGAATTTGCTGGAGCAAGGCCAGTCATCAAATTCTTTAATGACTAACACCAGCAGCACAGCAGATCCTCCTCCTCAAGACTATGAAGGGTGCAATAATTTCCTTAGATTGGGGTTGGTTTCTTGCATTCATTTGCTTGCAAATTAAGAGTTTCTTGATTGTTTTTTTTTTTTTTACTCTTCCTATTCAAGAAAGCATTTCACATTACTTACATATAATTTACTACAAAAATAATGGGATTTTTTGCTTACTGATAGAGATACAATACAAATATGCTTCATTTTTATATGCAACAGCAAGCTTGAGTTTGTTTGTTAGCCTACATATATGAGAGAAGGGTAGGTGAATAACTTGCGTATTAAGGTAGATGGGATGGTAGAGGTAGGCGTAATTGGCTCTACATCTTTCTAAAGATATGTCTCAAATCTTGCCAAGTTCATTTATTCTTATCTTCATATGCAAGTTATTAATCTAGATAGATTTATGCAAAAGTGAACGAACAGAATTTCTTTGATACTTAAAAAAGAAGATTTTTTTTTTTATGCCTTTGGTTTGTTTTATTTGTGTTTTTTATTCTGATTGTCCTAATTGCATTTTGGCTTTTTTATAAAAAAAAAAATTTGGAGTGATCAGTACCAAATTCTTGAAAAATTTAGAGGTGAGCTAAAGTGCAACTTTGAAATGTCTTGCTGCAGGTTACCGCTCCCGGATTGAATCCTGAAGGATGGAGTGATCAGTACCAAATTCTTGTGTTAATTTCTCATCCATCTTGAGTCTTCAGTTCCATGGGAAAAGTGGAGTTTTGCATGGAACGCTTGATTGCTATGTGCCTGTGTGTGTACAAGTGTAGATAAAAAAGAAAAAACTCTGATTTCTAGGCAGTGGATTGCACCCTCTAAAAGGAGAGATGCATTCACCATTTAAGATGGTATTGCTTATATATATACAAGGACAAATAATGCAGGTTTGTGTGAAGCAGACTGTTGTGTTATATGTGTATTTTGGTTGCTATAGTAATTGTATTTTCAGGGAGAAGATTGCTATTGAATTTGAAGAACATGGTGGTTCTCTTCTACAAAATTTATATTCTTCTCTTTTTTATCATCAGCATCATCATCTTCTTCTTTCATGTTTAGCACACAAGAATTTACTGGGGATACTGGAGTTTCTATTGTATTATGTGAAATTTATGAATTTATTACTTATAAAGGGTATAAAATTGTTCTTTAGGGATTACAAGTAGAAGGATAATTTGGCGCTTTAAGTAATTTTTTTCACCATTTCATGGTAGCATTTTTCAGTCTTTAACTTTAAAAAAATTTCAAATAAAGTATAGAAGCAGATTTTAAAAATAAAAATGGTAACAGTTTAAATTTTCAAAAATTTGAGTTCTCTTGATTAAAATAATAAAAAATTGAATTCATTTTTGTACTTAAGTTTTTTAAGTGTAAAACTTGCGACATGCAATAATATATTCTTGAATTTGATTTAGAAAACACATTTCAGATATTATGTGTATGTATTTTTTTTTAAATTTTGACCAAAGTATATACTGTGTTAAATGACTAAATTAAAATATTTTATCAAATTTTAGAGATCAAACAAATTTATAGAAGGTCATGAATATTACAATTTTTGATACTAATAGAAAATTTTTGATGCACAACTTTTTTTTACTTCCAAAAAAAAGAATTTTTTTTTTTTTTTTTGCTTAAGTAGATCCATGACTATAAAAGGATGTATTATTTCCTTGGTCTTCCAAACAAAGCCTTGATCCCCATTTAGGTGTAAGACAGGTGCCCAAAAGTTAGTGTGGAGGAAGTAGTAGTTGTATGTTATTATTATTGGTTCCCGCTAAATACCTGCTTAAGATCACACAATAACACAAAAGGAAAACAGAGAATTTTATCATTTTAAATCTATAAAATTTTGTATGTAAATATTTTAGCCACAAAAATAAGTTCACTAATTTGTCAGAGCAAGAAATGTTGTGGCTAAAAGTTAGCTATGAAATTTAAGTGTTTTCATATTTTTAGCTACATAACTTATGATAATAAAGCTAATTTGTAAAAAAAAAATATTAAAATTAATTACTACAAAAATATAAATTGTGTAATAATTTTTTTTTAATTATTAGCCCCAAAGTATTATTCTATAATAAAAAAAATATAGGAACATATATATGAAACTAATAAAACAATATAACATCTTTTTTCATTTTAAAATTTTAATTTTAATTTTAATTTTATTTGAAGTGCTATTTAATTATAACTTTATCTTTTAATATATATATATATAATGGAAAATAATTTTTTTTTTATTGTCTGTTTTCAATGTGGGATTTGAAACTTTTTAGTTTTATATTTGTATTTTGTAAATTAGCAACAATTTAATTTTTATAGTTAAAACTTTATTGGCTTATA
Organism: Mallotus nudiflorus; assembly: GCA_947683625.1. Taxonomy (NCBI): domain Eukaryota; kingdom Viridiplantae; phylum Streptophyta; class Magnoliopsida; order Malpighiales; family Euphorbiaceae; genus Mallotus; species Mallotus nudiflorus. Next base: position 1,257,030 of record CANTUR010000486.1, read on the forward strand.
ATGTATATTAGCCATCAATCTATTTGGTTTGAAGCTAATATTGTTTGTTAGCTGTGATATCAAATATTGTGACCAGAATTTTAATTTTAGCCATAAAATAATTCATGTTTATGGCAAATTGATATTATTAGTTACTACCTTAATTGTTGTGGCCAATAACTTGTAGCTAAATATACAGTAAATATTTTAGCTATATAACTTTTGATGCATGTGACTAATAAATATAATTAGCTATAAAGATATAATTTATATAGCTACAAATTATATTTAGCCTCAATTTTTTTGTTTGTAGTAAAATTTTGTAATTGTATGTATAAATTGCAATAGTGAATGTCGAGCTATGTAATATGGACCTGGATAGGGAACATGAGAAATAGAAACATGGACACTAGAAAACAGTTTCCAACTAAGTGTTTGTCTCCTAACCAAAGTGTCTTGGTACGAAAATACAAACACAAAAAAACTCCTACTAATTGAAATGTCCATACATCATAAATGTCGAGGTTTTTTTAATTTCTGCCTAGTTGCTTAAGGGTCTTTGGTGGGTATTTGCCACCCATGTCCTAGTGTAAAAGTTTCGTTCTGACTTTATTAAATGTTGCAATTGCTTCTTCTTCTTCTTTTTATTTTATTTTATTTATTTTCCTTTATTTTTATTGAAGACATGTGTTTTTCTATGTTGGATCATAAAGTTAATTTTAGTTTCTCATTTATGTACAAGCTATCCAATTTTTTCAGACATCAAATTTTTTTATTTGAATTGCAATGAGATTGAAGATATCTGTAGCTCAATAGTTTTGTTCTGTATTTTGTCTCTCTAAATCCTTATCCAATTTGTCAATTGGACAATTCTATCAAGCACATGTATATGTCCTAAAATTTATTATAAAATTTAAAATTTTAAAACAAGCACTGTAAATTCCATCAAAACCTCCAACACTCCATAGTTAACTGCATTCACCGCAAAGATGAAATCCAAAACCTTATAGACTCTGGAAAGATCACAGACCTTGAAAACCCAAGCACCAAAAATAATCCTTTCCTAAACTACCAAAATAATCAACTCCGGAGTTAGTGAGGAAGAAGTGCTAAGCTCCTTTAAGGACCTAAACCTTAAAACTAATGAGAAATCTCCTAATGCCCTTAAAAATATAGAAAGAGCAGAAGAGTTATTGGGTTAGTCTTCACGCAAGTTTGACTATAAGGTGTTTTACACTAAACCACTTTCTTTTGACATACCCTTTGAGTATATTGTGCCTACAGGATAGGGTGATGAGTTTGATGATAAGAAGCTGCTAGACAAAAAAGAAAAATGCAAATTTGAGGTACAGAAAGATGAAACCATAGAGACAATTGGCAAGAAGATGCAATAATAGCCACTATGTCAGTTGCCTGAAGGACAATCACTATGAGACTTAGCATCCCTAGCATCTAGAATAGGAAATAAATTTTCTTATTATCTTCTTTCAATAAAATTTTAGTTTCTTTAGAACTTGTTTTATTTTAGTGATCGATGATATGAATTTTGATCATGCTTACTTATGTAATGTACATCCTAATGGTACTGTGAATTATGATATTGATTACATATGCATGTTTGACATAAATTTAATTTAATTAGATTCATTCAATATGGACACAAATGTAAATTCAAAGAACATTCATATATCACATGATGTAACTTCTGAGGATAGGAAATTTGAGGGAAAGGAAAAGTGAAAATAAAGAGAGAAAAAAGAAAGAAAGAAAAAGGACAGTCATGTAAAAATAAGAGAAAAATATTATTTTAGAAAATATTAAATGACTAATTGGTAATAGGAGTTGTATCATATGATGTAATAAATGTTCTCATTTTTGCCCTAATGAATGAGTAAAATTGAATCTAAAATATTTGTTCAAATATTATATATTCGTCTTTTATTGGGATTCTTAATAAAAATGCAGTCGAAAATTAAAAATTTATCACGTTCCCAAACCTTGATCTATGTAATTTGACTACTTGATTAAATCTAGGGTTTTAAGAATCACGCCAGAATGCAAAAGAGGTAAGATTTTCTAGAAGTATGAGAGGAGGTTCACACTGGTGACACCTTACCTCGAGCTTTTTGCTTTGGTTGTTCGGATCTAGATGTCTCCAAAAGGATGCGTCCTCTATAGGTATCCACATGAATAGCCCTTCACAAAAATGAATTGGAGTGTGTGCTAACAACTTTCTTGATTGTCTCACAAATCAAGAACAAAAGAAAAACTCTATGTTTGTTTTCTAAGGAGAGAGAAAACGATTTAGAGGTAGGAAAAATAAGTGAGTTAAACCCTAGAGAATATAACATATTTATAGACTCCAAATTAGGGTTTCACCTCTAATAACCTTTTGGTAATTTCCCATTTATTATATTCTGATTTTATTTTAAAAATGAATCAAAAATAATATCTTATTTATTTATTTAAAATAACATTTATCTTAAATAAATAAATAAATAAAACACTTTAATTATTTATTTTCACAGAGTTTATTTTGGGCTTATTAAACCTATATTCATTTTGGACTTGTTCTAAGTGTGTGACCCTGTAGGTTCACATAACATTGGCAGTGAGCCTATATCTCTATTTAGGCCTACAAGTCATAAGTGGCCTCTAGCAAGACAATATGACTACCTAAGTCATGTGAAGTCAATAATCCGACATAACCTAATTACAATGAATTTTATCGTCCCTATGATATCTTAATTGAACATAAGGCATAAAATGTCATCCTTATATAGTTCAATATTATGATTTGATTCCAAGTAGACTGAAAATGATAACTCTTTATCAATTCATTTTAGTATGGCCATGCATTTTACTTCAGTCTATCTCATCAAGGGGCCTATAGATATCTTTCTCATATTAATGAGGGATAAATTCCTTCTGAATCACTCACATTCCTCACATAACTAATTTCATATCCAACAACATCCTATTTAATCCTCCGGTTAAAGACAATGTTAGAATGTGTCAAAACATAAAATAACTATGTAGAAATCCATGATTATTTCAAGGTCAAAGGACTGAAATAAAATTACTGTGATGAGAAATACTTATGACAATAATCTATGTAGTATTCTCATAGTGGGTCAATCCAGTACATGATCGCTCATCATGTACCTATGAGTTGACTTAATATCTCATATTCATGATTAGAAAAACATAACCATCAGTCAACATCATACTAGCCTTAATACTTTAATATTTATATAATAAATAAATGGCTAGGGATAATTAGAATAGAACTCTTATTTTAATCTAAGGGTCTAATTATCAAGTCACATACTTGATGACCTTAGTAAGAATTAACCATTCATATAATTATCATAAAATCAAATGATAATGAAATACAACTTTATTAATAAAATAAGAAAGTTAATACATATTCACAAATGATTTACCTAGTTCATATCATTAACAGTAAGTGAATGAGTAAAATTGAATCTAAAATATTTGATCAAATATCATATATTCGTCTTTATCATATTGCATAAGTATTTGAATGGAAAGACAAAACATAATGATAGCTAAAATCATAGCCATGAGATCACTATTTTAGTTATGTTTCATGTGGCTTAAATAACTTGCATTGTAACCCATACCTTATAACTATCATCAATCATTGTATTAACATCAAACCTCATATTCTGCTCAAGAGTCCTTCGAAGTGCAAGTCTAGTTGATTTCATCATCAAGAACATGCTTCAGCAATGGAAGGGTTGTAGCTAATCGTAAGCAGTTATGGATTGTAGCATCAAAGGTGAGCAATGAAATGATTGTAGTCAATTAGTAAGCAATTATAAATTACAACAAAATCGATGAGCAATGAAAGGTTGCAGCTAATCATGAGCAATTGTGGATTACACCATCATCGGTAAGCAATGAAATGGATAAGGGAAATGAAGATTGAATCAGTAAAAGGCAAAGCATAAAAGAAATCAATGCTACACGTCCGAGTGTAGTGTATTCTTTTTAGTACTATATGACTAAGTATAGTCCATATCATATGATCGAGTATGATGTATCCTTTCAATCTGGACTATAAGACCAAGTATAGTCAACATTATACGATCGAGAATGATGTATCTTTTCAATCCATACTATACGACCTAGTATAGTCAACATTGTATGATGAGTACAATGTACCTCTTCAATTAGCACTATATGACCGAGTATAGTCAACATTATATGATCGAGTGTGATGTATCCTTTTAATCCAGACCATATGACCGAGTATAATTGACATTTTATGACTGAGTATAATGTACCTCTTCAATCAACACTATACAACCGAGTATAGTCAACATCATACAATTGAGTATAATGTATCCTTTCAATTTGTACTATATGATCGAGTATATTTAACATTTTACGATCGAGTAAAATATACTTTCTCAATCTATACTATACGATCGAGTATAGTTAGCATCATACTACCGACTATAATGTATCCTTTTAGTCAATACTATATGACCGAGTATAGTCAACATCATAGATTGAGTGTGATGTATCATTTCAAATCAATGCTATACGTTCAAGTATAGTGTTTCCTCAGATGTTTTAGGATAATGCCTAGTGTTATACGGCAACACAAGCATTCATCGTGAATCGATGATCACTTGTGGGCAAAAGCCTCAAGGAGCACAGGTAAGTATCTAAACTTTAGTTCCTAAGAAATTGTGTGTTTATTTTCTTTGTCATAATTTATTAAGCAAACAGTGATAAAGGGGGGCAACTATAAATACCTAATTTTGGGATGATAAAGTGTGGATACAACAGAGGACTCTGATGATAAAAATGTTATAAATAGGTCTTCAACACTTAAAGTTTAAAACCTTAAAAGTCTGAAGGCATTTCCAAAAAGGGTTTAATTGTAAAAGGGTTTAGGCATTTCCAAAAAGGGTTTAATTGGTTTTTTAAGGACGTAATTGTAATATTTTTTAAGAGCTAATTGAAAAGTCTAAGTCTTTTTATAATTAAAAGTTAAAAAAATTAGAATTTTGTAATTTCGATCAGAATTACACAATTCCTGTCGGAATTAGGCATGTTTCGTATGCTTTTTTATTTTATTTTATTTTAGTAAATAAAATGTGGTTTCCTAAATTTTGATTGGTCAAATAGTATTTATCTAAATTTTCAAGAAACTAAAGTCTTTTTAAAATCAAATCTCTCAGAAGGCAAGTCACAGTAGAGTTTTTTCCTATAAAAGCCCGGCTTGAGTTATCCTGAGGGGGACTTCTTTAAAAGGACCACTAAGAGACTTTTCCTTTTTTCCTTAGGCAGTACATAAAAAATATTTTCTATGATTTATTTATTTTTAAAGTAAGGAGCGATAGACTTTTGAGAAGAAGAATAATAAGTTTTTGAAGATCTATCTAATAAACAACGGTGATTTACACTAGTATGAGGGGCAACTCATACTGCATCCATAATCATCATCTTTTTTCCTTCCTTCTTTTATTTTATTATTTTGATTTTATTAAATTTCAATTTTATTTAATTTTTATTGTTATTTTATCCACTAATCATTGCTTATTCTTTTGTGTTGGTGATTATGGAGGAGATTACATAATAATCTTATTAGGTAACAAAATCCATTAAGGTCCATGGAATGCTATGGATAGGACTTTGTAACTAAATATAGTTTCTAGGTTTTTTTTTGTTGCTTAATAGTGTTTTGATTTTGTTTTGTTTTTATTATTTTTGGGATTGTATTAATTTTTCTTTTCTTATTATTTTCAATAGCTCATTGTAATAGCCCCAATAATGGGAATAATAAAATTATGTGTGTGTGATTGCATGTTTTATTTTAATTAATTGATTCGTAAAATTAGGATTTTAATTGGGTAATTAATTAAAATTAATGGTTATAGAGATCATTAGGGTTTTGAGTTAAAATTTATTTAGATTTAAGTGGATAGAATTAGGGTTGCTTGATATGGTCACTTTAACTAAATTAGGTTTTTAGGAGAAATAAATTTAATTGATTTGTTTGATCTTTTGTTTGATTGTTTTGATTTTTTTTATATGTTTTGGGTTTGTTTATTTCTTTTATGTGTTTTGGGCCCTAAACTCATATTAGGCTTTAACTCATTTAAATAAATTTAGGTTTTTTTAGGTTTAATTAATAAAAATGCATCTTCAGACCCATAATTAATTGGACTTAGGGCAGAGATAACTTAGGTCCATTTAGTTAATTTAGACATAGGCCTACCTAATTTAATTAATTTAGACATAGCCCATTAAATTTAAGCCCTTTTCCATAATTTGTAGATTTAAGATCACTTTAGAAATAAAATATGTAGAACTAGACTCACTAACTTAAATGCTTCATAATTTGTAGATTTAGGCCCATTTTAGAATTAAAATAAATAGACTTAGGTTCAATTAATTAAAATTAAATAGGAATTAGGCCCATTAGTCTTTAGGCTCACTTGTAAATTAAAACATGTAGATTTAGCCCATTTAATTAAAATCAATATAGATTAGACTAACTTAGAGATTGTGAATTTAAATGAATGCATTGTTTACATGTATTTTTCATGACTAGTTTTCCTGGAGTTAATTATTTTATTAAGGGTTTATATAAAATTGCATGTAAATAGATGGTAAGGTAGTAATTCATAAAGTAATTCTAAAAGAACACAAGACTAAAAAAAGTTTATATTTTGTACCCAGAATATCTTAGTTGTGGTGCTAGCTTTCTTTTAGAAAATTGAGTACCACCATTTTTTTTATATGTCCTAGTTATTACCTTGGGTTGCGACTCCTCATCTCCACACCATGTCTTTGTGACAGTTGTTAGTGTGTTCTCCAGAGCCCTGAGCTTAAACAGAGTCGTAGTTGCTAAAATCTTTGGCGCACGCTAAACCCCGCCATTTGCATTATAGTTTATCAAAAATCATGTAAGAATACATAGAGCAACTCAATTGAAGTTTTATAGAAACCATATTTTAGTCATGCTACAAGTCAAAAATTCCACATTCATAGTCATATAATCACAAAATTGCATATTATAATCTAATTGATGTATATACTTACCTCATTAGGTAACAAATACTTTAAATATGGCTTGCATCACCTTCTCGTACTTCAACAATATTTTGCCAACCAAGAATATGATATGTATTTTTAATTAAAATAAATGAATTATGCCTCATATGAACTTTAATGCTTTTTATGCAATGGTTAGCTTATTTCATACAAATAATGTTATAATGCTATTCCACTTAGAAGCTAATAAGTCTTTATATATAATTCCAAATAATCTAGTTCTTTTTGTTACTAAAACTAGACATGTGATACTATAACATATAAAAAATCCATATTAAACTAGACCTTACATAAATTATGGTGACTTTTTACTTCCTATACATGCACAACTTGATCAGGTAATGATTATTTTGGTATTCCAAAAATAAATACACAACCAATTACAAACTTTGTCTAAATAATTTTCTAATGTCCTCATAATTGCCAATCAATAGTAGTTAGCTTGCTGGAACTGCTAATTGAACCAATCTCAAATAAGCTACCATAGAATTTCATATACTTGTTATTTTACAAAACCCTTTTTTAAGCATGAAGATGTGATATAAACCTCCAAGTTTCATGTTTTTCATTTCCCCTAACTCTTATTTTATATCCATGAAAACTAGAGTGCAATATTCAGTTATAAACCAGAATTCTCAGCATGAAGAACTATTTTCATTATCAAAATCAATTAACCTATTTCCTTTTTAATTCTTTATAATTACCATGATTAGCATGTCATGAGTGAAGAATTACATAAGAAAATAAGATGAAATCACTTACCTTTGCCAAAATTAGAAAACCCTAGAATTTCTTCATTTTTCTTCCTTCTTCTTCTCTTTCTCTTTTCCTTCCGGTCACTAAAAATCCCTCTCTTTCTCTTTCAAATTGCTAACAAATTCATTTTTCAAATTTCAATTCCTTCACAAATTTACTTTACCCATCATATAAGTCCTTTAAAAATCACAAGACCTTAATCAATATTTTTTCAAATTTTTCAAAATAACAAATACACATATTATCTTCTCCTTCAAATTACCCTTAAAATTCATTTTTAAATTTCAATTACTCAAGAAATTCATAATATCCATAACTTTATTTCTTCGAATATCACAATATCCAAGTTAATCTCTCTAATTTGTAAAGAAATTAACTACCCATATCATCTTCTTCAAAATGGTCTTTCTTTGCACTTCTTAAGTTCTTGCCCATAAATTCTTATTTTAAATCCTATAAATTTTTCATAAATTCATTGACCTATCACTTGAATCCTTTAAATATCTTAAGGCCCATATGAATTTCTCCAAATTTCTTTATTATATCACAATACCCGAACCATAAAATACTTAATTTTTAATTTTCCTTAAAACCCATATGCTTCTTCTTGTCCTTTCTCTTCTCCTCACCATCATCTTCTTTCTTACACCAGAGTTGATCGATCGATCTATCTAATTTGCCATCGCCATTGTGTCAATGTTAGTTATTGCCACCAACCATTGTTACTGCATCATGTGAAGCAACTTCGCATAGCTACATCCTCCTAAATCCATCGTGCATGAGCTACTACCCCCTATGACACAATCACCACTTGTTGTTTTGCCTTTGATGACAATGAGACATCAGAAGGCATTGCTGCTCCATCTCGACTAATCATTGAGAGCCAAACTACTCTTCCATATACATCCAAGACTACCCAAGTCATAGGCTTTGAAGTTTTTGCTATTTCATCAATTCACTTTAGGTCACTTCACCAAGATAATTTACAACATTTCCAATTAAAAACCTATTTTGAAAAGATATTCAAGCAACGTGATTTGATTTGATTTGATTTAATATGTGTCTACTCTTGAGAATTTTATTTTGTATATTGATTAATCTTTGATGTTTAAATTTGTGACTGCGCTTTTTGATTTGGATTTGCTGTGTTGTTGACTCTTCTAAATCTATTTTCTTGTTCTTTAAAGTGATGAGAATTAGATCAAGGAAATCATAAATTTTATTTGGCAATCTATTGATTTAGCCAAAATTTGAGCTCTTGATGAAAATTAGCCTTTTTTTTTGCTTTATTATTTTGGTGAAGATCTATATAAGGAATTATGAATTTACTCTACAATTGCTTAGTCAGCCAAAAAATTTTAATATATAAATGGAAATTTAGTGATTTTTGGCAATTTCCCCAAGTGGTCCTTGTGTTCATTGTGCCTTTTCACATTGGTGATGTTGGTATTTTTTACTCTATTAGTTTATATGATTTTTGGAAAAATCCCTACACTTATTTTTTTTATGAAAATTTTAAATCTCCACCCCTGGAAATACTTATTCGTCGTGAAAATTCTATCGGGTTTTTTTATGATTGAACTAATCTAAAGAATACATAGTCAATTAACAACTATTTAAAAGCCATTGAATTGAGCATACATATAACCAAATTGCAAATTAAAAAAGTTCTATCAATTCAATTGAAGAATAATGACAAGAAATTTCACGATAGCAAGACTATATATTGATATTTCTTAATTGTAATCTTATTTGTATCATTGTTTCTTAAAGATGTATCTTCAATTATCTGATGAATGCATGGTTCATTTTTTTTTCCAAAAAAAAATTATAAATCATTTGAAAGAAAATTATTATTTTCGCTTAAATATATTTAGACATGAGTGATTGTGCTATAGTGCTTAAATTTATATTTTGTGAAATACACTTAGAACCATATTATGTGAAACCTTGAGAAAAATAGAGAAATAACTATGTCAACATCTGTTAAACAATAAATTAATGTTTAACACTTTCAATCCGTTATTATTGAGTTTGCGAATGTAATTTTATAAAGTTATTCTATTGTTATTATTTATGTATTCATGATTAATTTTGTGCTCATTGCTCTTGTTGTATTTTTCTTTAGCTACTCACAAGGTAATTTCCTCATGAAATTACTTACACTCTATTTTCTTTTAACTTTTCCAGTTTAGGTATTTGACTTTATATAGCTAGTATATAGTCTAGATGGCTGTTCAGTTGACTACTATGACTTTTGAGGTGATTGAGATAGAAATTTTGGTTCGGTATATTATATGTCATAATATAGATGTTGAGTTTGCCTTTTGCATATCTATTGAGTTGATAGGTGTAGACGTCCACACGTCTATAGTGTGTGACGAGCTTATGGATAGTAAGTGTACCACTGTGTGAGTTTTCTATAGGACTAACTCTGGAGTCTAGGTCACCTTAACATAGATATAAGCTAAGTGAGATGGATGAGTGATTATGTGTTAAGTGTAATAGTTTTTTTAGGTTGGTTTGGTAATGTTTATGGTGTTTGTTATTATATTTTTATTAGAATTTAATTATTTATATGTTTTATGTTTGCTTTTATGGAAGTAGAAAGGGTGATGAAGAGTTTGGAATTTTGCAAGGCATTTATGACTTATTGTTCTGCCACTATAGAAGCAAAGCTTCAATCATAGCCTTTGGAGCTTGAGTGTAGCAACATCCTCTATCACAATTGAAGAAAAGCTTCGACTGTAACACTTGGAAGACCCGAAGAATCATAGTTTTGTATCAGTATCGCAACATGGCTGCAACTAAAGCATTCAAAGCTAAAATATTCTATCACTATAAAAGTAATTTTCTCCATTATAATGGGATTTGGGTGAGACATGTTAGGTTGGAAGGAGACATACTTAAGTTGGGATAAAATATAACAATTATGAAAGGAGGAAAACTAAAATAAGGAGAATATGGAGAGAATATAAAAAGAATAAAGAATAATAAAGACATGGGAAGAAGGGAAAAAGGTGGAAGATATATAAAAAGGAGAAAGAGAATAGAAGAAAGAAACATGGTGGGGGGAAAAAAGAAAAAAAGAAAAAAAAAAGCAGAAGTAAAGAATAGAGAAGAGAAGAAAGCTAGAGGAGTTTTTAATAAGAGATGGAGATCAAAGGGTTTTTCTTTCTCTCTTCTTTACTTTTATAAGTTTTTAATGTATTTTATTTTTGAATTTGAGAACTTGATGAATATTATGTTTAGTTAAATTTATTTATGTTAAAGATTGTTGAACTTATTTAATTTAATTTAATTCAACTATTAGTTTTTCTTTTAAATTGAGTTAAGAATTCATTAAGCTTAACTGTTTATGATTTGGCCATTCATAATTGATTTTATTTAAGGTTAATTATTAAGAAATATTAATCTTAACAGGAATATGAATGCATGTTGATTGATTTAAGTCTAGAGATAGCTTAATTCATTTCAATTCTAATTGAATGTGCTTCATGATTTATTTACTAAACTTGATTAGATTTTAATTTTATGAAAATTAGTTGAAGTCTTTTCATTCGATAGAAAAAAATTAATTAATTTTTACTTGAGAAAGATTAATTACTATCATTGAAACCGTATGAATTGCAATAGAAAGAAAGACTAATTTCTTATGATCACCTTAATTAAAATATAGTGATACAATCCCTAACATCATTCTCATCATTGCTTGTTAAAATTTAAATTAATTGAATTTATTATTTACTTTCATTTTGGCTATTAAAATTTAGCAATTATAATTCACTTAATATTTGATTCTTAAAAAAGTCAAAAATTGAATTAATAGTTGGATATGTATTCAATCTTTGTGGGATTGACTTTTACTTCTTATATATTACTTTGCGAATTCGTATGCTTGTGAGAGTGAATCAATGAGCTTTTTGATCTTTTTGTTATCATACCCGATGGTATCCCTATGAGCTATAGTATTTCACCTTTTTGGTAGAGATAGAGATGGGTTGACTATACCGTAGTTAGTAGCACACAATTATCGAGTAAATTACTCTATAGTGGAGGACATGGAGAGATGGGTTACTCGAGCTATGCTTTTTATTTTAATGATGTATTATATATGTTACCCGTACTATCTTTGTTATATCCTTATAAGTTATGACTGTGTTCATGATAATTACTATTATGTATATATTTAACTTTATAAAGTTATGTATATTAAGGTTTATAAATTTTGCCACTTGCTTATTATGGTTAACTTATAGTTCATATGATTATTAGTTATGACATATATCATGGTGTAGTGCATATTAAATTAGTTAGTGATTATATCAGAGGTTAGTGTAGGTGACACTCCATTCTGATGTTACCTCTGTTGCATGGGTGTGGCATCTAGAGGGATGTCAGGGTAGGGTGTCATAGATTTTACTTAGTGTGTAGGTTATTTTAATTCCAAGATGAAATTATTTCTTCAATGTTCAAGATGTGTAATGTTTTCCAAAAAGGCATTTATGTACAATTAATGAAGAATAAAAGACTATGGAAATATCTAAGACAAAGGGGCGCAAAAAGGGCATTCAAATATAAATTTTCAAGGTCATAGGTCGCTGCTCACGAGCCACCCTTTAGATATTGTGGGGGATCACGAGCAACCTCCCTATAAGCAAGCTTTCAACTTTCCTTTAATGATCGGTTTTCTAAGATGCTCACGAGCGACACTCACTATCGTGAGCTACTTATAAGGGCACCTTGGCAAGCCTCAATAGCTAAATTAGGCTCCAACAGTTAAATAATTTGACGCTCACGATCGTGAGTGGTAATTCATCTACAAAAAACTAAAATTAATTAAATATTGAAGAAGAGAGCTTAAAGAAGCAATTAATGGGTCCAACAACCATATTTTTTAGGCTCAAGTATATAAACAACACCTGGAGCTTCATTGAAGAGGAAGATACTTGGCTGTTGAAATTTTCTCTTTTAGCATTTATTGAGCATTAACTTTCTTCATCTTTCTTTGTTATTCATTAACTCTTTGCGAGTTGGTTGTGGTAGATATAATACTTCTACTTCATCTAATTCTTGGGATAAATTATAAGGGAAGTGAGGTTGATTTCTAAATGAATTGATTTAAGTGTTTATCCATTAAAACACTTAAGATTGTGGTTAGAGCTAAGCTTTATTTAAAACCTCATCTTTGTATAGTTTAGAGTTGATCCTTAAAACTCCTGTAATCTCAATCTTTGTAAGATTGGTGTGAGGATTGAAAATCCTAACTTGAGTATAAGTCAGGTGGAGATGTATATTCATTTGTGAATCAAACTCCTTAAACACTTGTATTTGATTCTCTACTCTTTTAATCCTTGCTTAATTCTTTTAATTTTCTTTTAAACACTAAAATGCCCTACTCACCCCCTTCTAGGGCAATTAAAAAGTTTGATAAAAAATTATTTTACAATAAAGATCTATGAGTTCTAAAAAAGCTTTCCATTAGTTAAAGTAATTTTCTGTTAGTCAACCCTCAAAATAATTTTTTTTTTCACATTTTAGTCCTAAACTATATTAAAAAAAAAAAGATTAGTTCTATCTACAACTTTAGGCCAATTTTCAATTAAACCCTAATTTGAAAGTCATTTCAATTTTCTCCTTCAACTTTATAAATTGTGTCCATTCTATCCAATTTTTTTTGAATGATCTAATTATATTTTTAAAAATTAATTTATATCCCTATAAAATAAATTTGATAGTTATTCAATTTTTTTTTCTTTTTTAAGAAAAATAAAATTTGAAAAATATTTTCAATTTTCAATTTTATCATATATTAAAATATTTTTTTTAATGTATCAATTAAAAAAATAAGAAAAAAGTGAGAACTTGCAAATCAAATTTTTATATAGATTAATATTAATATAAATAAAATAAGAAATTTTAATAATCACTATAAATAATAATAAAATTTTAATTTTTTCACATTTTTCAAAAAAAGTAAATATTTTTTTTTATATTAATGACTAATATTTTTAGTGTCTCAAAATTCTGTCTCTCTTTTTTATCTAATATTCTTTGGTTTAACTTCTATTAAAAAAATTTCTAAATAATGTGGTTGAAAGTTGAGAAGTTAACTTTAAAATAGTTAAAATTTAAGGATTTTGATTGAAAAATTAAAATTTTATTAAAATATTAGAAAATAATTTTAAAATTTATATCAAGAGTGAAAAAATTGGAATTTAAAAATATTTGCTACATTTTATTTTTTCTTATAGGACGAAGAGGATACAAATTTTAATAAGTGTCAAATTTACTTTGTAGGGATATAAAAGTAATTTTAAAAATATAAATAGGTCCTTCAAATAAATTTTGATAGAATTAACAGAATTCACAAAGTTGAAATGACTTTTAAAGTAGAATTCAATTGTGAATTGACTCAAAGTTAAGGATCGAACTAATGGTTTTCCCTAAATTTTTTTGTCAATTTTCACATTTTAAATAAATAATATTTTTATTTATTTATTTTGGACTTTTTCTATTATTTAACTTTTATAATAACTATATAAATCACTAAAATAATGTCAAGAACATTTAAGAGAATATATATTTTTCTTAAATTATTATTTTGTTAATTATAAATGAAATTAATTAAGGATTTTTAATTTTTTTAAATATAAATTTTAATTGATATATCTTAAATGAATAAATATATTTATACTTGGATAATCTTAATTAGTTTTGTCAGTGTTATAATTTATGTTATATTTTAAATAAATAAACTCAATTGTATGTTAATTAGACTATTTTAAAGTTTATTTCTTTCAATTAGGCTATATTACAGAAAAATTTGAAAGATAATATATTTTAATTAATAATTTTATTTGTTATATAAAATAAAATTAATTTAAGATAAAATAAAAAATTTGTTATATTTAAATTTTGAATTAATAATACTTTAATATAACAATTAAACTTATAATAAAAATATGTTAACTTATTTTATTGTTCAAATGTTTATTATTAAATAGAAGAAATATTTTTTAAAATTTTTTCTAATTTAAATTTTATTGAGTTTAAAATGTTTTGAAACAAAAATTATAATAATAATAAAAATAAAAGAGTTTTTTTCTTATTTTTTTTCATTTATGATGTATTAATTAAAATTATATATTTAAAAATTATTAAGAATGTTGAATTAGTTTTATTTATCGTTGCCAATATAACCAATAGCTTAAGAAAAATATAATATTTATTTTTATTTTTAAAAATTATTTTAGAAAATTATATAGTTATTATGAAATTTTTAATAATAACAAAGTCAAAAATAAAAATAAAAATATTATTTATTTAAAATATCAAAAAATATTATAGTTTTAGGACTAAAATGTAAAAAAAAAAATATGAATTTTAAGGATTGACAAACAAAAAATTACTTTGACTGATGGATGTATATAACTAAGGGAAAACCTTTTTAAAACTTATAAAATTTGATTGTAAATTTTTTTTTTGTTATATATATACTACTTGGTTTTTGACATTTATAATTTATATTATCTCTCCTATTTTGAAAAATTATACTATTTACCTATTTCGTTAAATTTTTTATCACAATTACCAATAATTGACATGATAATTATCAAATAAATACTATTTGGTCTCTCTACTTGAATATATTATATTATTTACCCCCTCTATTTGAATAAATTCTATTATTTGCCCCCAAAATTTGCAAAACATATATTTTTATTAGTAAACTAATTGTTTAACAAAATTTATGTTAAATGAAATTATCATTAATTGACTATAAAAATTTAATACCTGGTATTTTTATTTTAATTTAAATAAATAAATAATTAACAAGTTAAATAAAATTATTTAGAAATACTGTAATACCTGGTATTTTTATTTTAATTTAAATAAATAATATAAGGATTTTTTTTTCAATATGTTAATATTTCTAAATAATATTATTTAACTTGTTAATTATTTATTTATTTTGTTATTAATTAAAGATTTTAAGTGAATTTAATTAAGTTAATTTCATTGTATGTTATATAATATTAATTGTGATTTTAATTATATATGGTGGTGTATGTTTATTATAGTATTAATATAATTATGAATATATAGAGAAGTATACAATATGGTTTTATAAATATATATATTTATTGGGGTATTTGAATAAAATAGTAAGTTGTGGAGATATTTTGACCAAATGAGTGGTTGAGGGTTTTCTATTTTTTTTATATTATTTATTATATTATTATTATTATTATTATTATATTTTAACATAAAGTGTCTTTTGTTCAAAGAAGTCTTCTTCTTCTTCTTTCCATTCAGCGTCCCATTCATCATCCTAACCACCCAACTCCGATCAACAGCCGCCACGCCACCACCACTCAGCCTCACACCGGCGAGTCAAGCCCTCCTCTTCCTCCGCCAATCTCTCTCTCTGTCTCTGTCTCACAGTTTCTTCTTTTTGTCGCGCCAAAACATCCTCCCCGTCGCTCCTAATCATCGCGCCAAAACTTCCATCACTGCTACTACTCGTTTAAGGTGTGCTGGAGTGCCTCCTCATCCTCTGTCAAGGCTAAGCACGACCAGTAAGCCTCTTCTTCCCCTGCATTTTCTAGTTTAGGGTTAGGTTTTTGTTAGGTCATTTTCTGGTTGTTTCTTGCTGATTCAGGTTGTTTTAGGTTAAGTTTTGGTTGAATGTGGGTTGTTTGAGGGCTGGTTGTGTTTGATTTGGGTTGTGGTTGATTTTGTGGATTTTTCTTAATTTCCAAAATTTTTATTTTTAATTTGAAGTGTTATTTTGTTGAGGTGTGTTAGGGAATGATGAATTTGTGAGTGTTTAAGAACAAAAAAAAATGAAAATGAATTTTTATTAATTTTTGATCAATTACAGAAGTTTATTTCTATTATTTGAGATGTTAATTCTTAATTATTTTAGGTTTTTGATAGTTATTTTGTATTAGTTTGGTTAAATTTAATTATAGTATTTTATTTGGATAATTTGTAAGTTATGTATATATTTTTAAGAATAAAAATGGATATTTTGATATAAGGGTTTTAAATTAAGGGTTTTATAGTTAATCATATTAGTTATGGATATATATATATGTATGTATGTATGTATATTATCATTATTGAATTTTGGATTTTATATGTTATGTTTGATTAAAATTTAATCAAGTGCTATATTGTGATTCAATTGTGATTTTAAGTTATGTTTATGAAAATAATATTTTCTTAGGATTATGAGAATTAAAATCCTAAT
Organism: Mallotus nudiflorus; assembly: GCA_947683625.1. Classification (NCBI taxonomy): domain Eukaryota; kingdom Viridiplantae; phylum Streptophyta; class Magnoliopsida; order Malpighiales; family Euphorbiaceae; genus Mallotus; species Mallotus nudiflorus. Next base: position 1,274,122 of record CANTUR010000486.1, read on the forward strand.
TTCTATATTTATTAAAGAGCATATATGTTTTTAAGAACTTAAAGATTTAAATGCTAATTAAATATCTTTCCTAAAGAATTTATGTACTTGTATTGGCTTGAATTTTTATAAAAATAATATGGCCTACTTTATATTTTATGAATGTTATTAATTAGGTTAGAGTTGGATTTTGTTGGAATATTGGTTTAAATATGTGTTTTAATTAATATTAATAATATATATGTTTGTGAAATTTTGTTTTCAAACTTTAATGAATAATAATTTTCTAAGTTATGGATATTTATATGTAATATATATTTTTGGGAATTAAATAATTTTATTATTAAATCAATTTTATTATAAGGAAAATTTAAGTATTTAATTTGATTTAATTTCTATAAAAATTAAGTTGCCTATTTTCACATTCTTTTAAAATAAATTTTCGTGATGTTTGGTTGCATTTGTGATCTCAGTCGGGCTAAGTGTAGTTCTGGGAGCCCGACTTGAGTGTGAATATTAGAAGTGCATTTTTATGCAGGAATGACTCTACCTACGATAGAGAGATGTCCGTTTTACAGGGGAGATTCTATCGAAATTTCGGTAGATTTTCTTGTAAAACGTGACATCTTCTGTAACTTCCTAGCATAAATTAAAGTATTTCCGGCTTGAGTCTTATCCGGTTTTTCCGAGTCATTCTAGAGTCTCGTAATTTTATTAATTTCCCTTCTTATTCTATAAGTATGATTTTAAAAAAAATATATGTTATTTTTTTTAGAGAGTTTTGGAAAGGGAGTTTCTTATTTGAGGCAGACGCGCGGTCGTCAACCATCTTGCTCATCCTGTAAGTTAATGAATTGATCTGTGCGTGTACTTTCTTTAAAATTTTCATGCGCTCATATTTTTAGTATTGCTTACATTAGCAAGAATTTTCATTTACAATATATTTATTCATGTATTTATTTTAAAATTAGTTTTGAGAAATTTTGGTAGAACGGGCTACCTGGTGGGTTTTACCAAGACCGTGTGCACATGGTGGAGATTGAGAGATGGATCCAAAAATATGTCTAACTTGTGGTTATAAACTGGGATGGTTGCTTTGGTGGAAGCCTCTGCTCTCAAGGACCGCCAGTGATGTGGAAAGTTGTAAATGGATTGCGATGGGTGCCTCAGTGGATACCTTAGCTCTCAGGGATTGCCAGTGCCATGTGTTTGAATTAAGTGGGTGGCTGCAGCTTGGTGCCTTGGTTGATGCCTCTACTCTCGGGGACCGGTAGTCTAGTTGGATTAAGTGGGCCCAGTTGGCCATTTAGAATTGGGTTTAGGGTTCTACCGAGATTTTTCAAAAGCTGTATAGGTATATATATATGTTATAAATTATTTTTGATACATCTATACGGTTTTCAAAAAGGTTTTCAAACCATACATCTCTTTATTAACTTACTTAGTGAGGTTTGACTCCCCTCAATTTATTTTTTTAGGAGTTTGGGACTTTTCCATTAGGCCTACCTCTCTTCGTCGGGTAGCATCGTCACCGGCTATTCTACGTAGATCTACCTAGTTATGTTATGATTACTTTTGTGTACTACAGTAAAGAAAACTGTTAAACTGAATATTTTATTCAGGTGTGTTATGTACTTATGATATTGTATAACTGATGTTTAATTACATTATGTACTACGATGCTATGGTTTAAATTATATTAAGAAAAATCAGTTTGATAATGTGTATTGTAATTTAAATATTTAATGTATGGTTTCAAAGTTTCTTTTTATTTATTTATTTCGTATTTCTTTAAGGCTTACTACGGGATTCAGTAATTTTATGTTTTTCCATTCCCTAGTGCTGGTCACGTGCCCTGGGTTCGGATCATGACAAAAAATGATAGTTTTATTAAAAATATTTTAATAAAAATAAAAGACCAAACTTTATTTTTAATCTAATCAAAATTTTAATCAAACAACAATTAATTACTCCCAATCTTAAAATATCTTTATTTAAATATTAACTTAAAATATTTATATTGCATAAAAAATTAACTAAGTAAATTCTTTTTTTTAACTTAAAAATTTTATTTTTATTTAAATTATTAATTTAGATTGTTGTGTAAATAAATTATATTTATGAATAAAATTAATAATTTTACATAATTTAATTTATATACCCAACAATTGAAACTAACAAGTCAAATAAAGAATCAAAATTTTAAAAAAATTGATTTGATTAAATTTTTTAATGATACATAAATATTTTAAGTTATTGTTTGTGTAGAGATATTTTAAAACTAATACTAATTAGTTGGTATTTAATTAAAATTTTAATTATATAAAATTAAAATTAAACATTTTATATTTTTATGCAAACGATATAATTATATTTTATAGTTAAATTCTAAGAAAATTAGTTTAATAATAAAAATATAATTTGTAAATATTAGGGGCTAATAGTATAACATATTTTAATGGAGGTAGGGGTGTGCAGCAGTTGGGTTGGGTTGGGTTGGGTTGGTTTGCACCGTCAAACCGTTGATCTGATTGGTTGAAAGGAAGTAGATATTGTAATTGAATCGAGCCAAATTGATATACAAAACTGAGAAACTTCAGTTAATCGGATTGAGAGAACGGGTTATGCCATTTGGATTGGGCCTTTATTTATTGGGCTTCGACATACAATTAAAATCTAAATGCTAATATAATATATGCATTTTTTACTAGTAATGGCCCATTAGTAATGGACTTCAATTTACATAAATTTGTACATACAAAATAATGGGTTTCCACCACCCAAAATAACGGACTTGGATGTTAGTGTCTATATTTTTTATAAAATGAAGATGGGCTTCCAACCTTCCACAATACAAAATAATGTAAGAACTATACAATAACTAAATTTACAAAAAGAATCTCCAAATTGCATAAACAATTCAAGTGGGAACTAAGAAGTGGAGAACTGTAGGAAAAAAAAAACTTCCACCACATGTTGTTTTGTCTAATGAAACAAAAATTGTACTTGTGCAGTGTCATATATTGTATAACACTAGTAGCGATGAAAAAATTGAGAGGAAGTGAGCAAGTCTATCCTACGAAACACAATTTCAATTAATCAAAATTAATGTTATTCATTGCATCCTATATGTAACCAAGAAGTTCACCATTATTGTGAAAAATGGAAATAAATAAAAAATAATTAAAAAATAAGTAATAAATAAAAATAAAATAATGATGATAATTATAAGATTAAGAGTACATCTTCTTTATATTACTTATGGTACTTATAATAATAATAATAATAATAATAATAATAATAATAATGATTATTATTATTATTATTATTATTATTTTTATTTTAGATCAATGTATGTCTATGTGAAGGAGTTAAAAATACCTTAGGACTAAATTCACACACATTTAAGCTTGGGAATTAGGATGGAAGTGTGAGGCAAAGTAAGTTTAAGGATAAAAAAAAAAAAAAAAAAAAAAGAGAAAAAGAAGTAGGAGCTGGCAGAATTAGACATGACTCATCAAGGTCCAATAGAAAGAAACCTATCTTAAGCTGTGTGTTACCTTTTGAACGCCAAAAAAAAAAAAAAATGCAGAAGAAGGAGAAAATGAGCAGCATCAATTGTGGGTAAAGGAGAGTTTGTATCATTTGACTTTCCCTTGGAAGGAAGGATAGAGGCAAGCAAAGAAAAAAAAAAAAAACCCGAAAGAGATGGAGCTTAGTGATTGATTGGTGAGTAAGAGGAAATGAAGAACTGATTAATTATAGAAATTTGTTCAGAGGTTAAAATGATTTTAAATTTAGTTGCATGTATGGATTTAGTGGAGTGTAGTCACAAAAAGATTAAAAATGGGTTTGAAATGAATCAGAATCCAAACTGATTTCCAAGTTTGAAGTTCCAGGTAGCAATTTGGGAACTTTGCGTATAAACTGAAAGATACTTGTGATTGGTGACTAGGAGCTGGTCAAGGTCGCAGAAAGGAGTATGTCAAAGCAACGAGGGAAGAGAAAAGAGCTGCACTTGACGGTGAGTATTCCTTGTTGCTTGTTGGGATTTTGAACTCTTAGTGTTGCCTTTTTCGCGAAACCTGAATGTTTTGTGAACCGTTCTATTTCTGGGATATAATGTCGGTATTGCTCTTCCTTGTTGCATTTTGATTCTTAGAACAGACCTGAAACTACTTGTTTTCAGTGTCGCTATCTTTTGATTTTGATTTCACAACTTCTATTCGAAACACGTTATGTTCATTTTGAATCTTTGTGAACCTTATAACTTTATTGTTATTGAACTTGTTGCCATGCAACGTTTGGTAGCTGTTGAATTTCATGAAAGGGAAATGTAAAAATAGAATTTAAACAACTTCATAATGGAGCTTAAAAACAGATCAAGAAATAAGTAAAGAAGAGAATATAATTTTGGCTGCTGTCCAAAGTGACTTTTACTGCAGAATTTCATGAGTAGAAGGTGTGGAAATTGTAGGCTTATTCATGCGCAGAAAATTTTGTGTGAACAACTATCTCTTGGCCTTTAAGTTGGGGTCTTCATGATCTATATGCCTAGTTCGTTTCGGTGACCTATGTGCCTAACTAGTCTCGATGCGCTCTTCTCAAATTGCAACCGACTTGAACCATTGTCTGATGCCTTTTTCTTTGATATAATCATTTGAAAGTACATTTTCATGAATTATACTTAGAGCAGCCGAATAATTAAAAGTTTTGGAATTGAGTTCGTTCTGCTTGTTGATGATCAAATGAGTTTGTAAGTGCCATTAAACATGCTGAATGATGGACATAAGTTGAAGTCACTTCGATTGGAAATCGAATTGTGTATTAAATTATTAAGTACTGACAAAATATTATGCTAGTATATTGAAACCTTATGAACTTGTAAGGTTTGGATTAGTAGCTTGCAAATTCAAAAAATTAACCACTTGAACTTGGGTCTAAACTAGGGAACCTAATTTACATACATATGTATTAATCACCACTAATGAATTTAATCAACTACACTGTAATACCTTACGTTTTATTTAAATAAAGTAATTTTGAATTTGAATTGTTAATAAATACTTTTAGATTATATTATATAAGTGTTAATTATTTTGCTATCTAATGAAGATATTTTTATGTTAATATTATATAAGGATTATTAATTCATATGAGTGTTATTTCGTTATTATTATTATTATTATTATTATTATTATTATTATAAAATTACATGAATTTCATGGTTATTTTATGAGTGTTACTAAGTACCTATAAGTATATATATATATATATATATATAAGTAGGGTTTAACTATTATTTATATATGTGTGTATTAATTTATTATTGTATATATATACATATATATGTATATAGTATGCTTGTGTGTGTGTGTGTGTATATATATATATATATACTTATATATATACTTATAAGTGTGTATAATATGATTGTGTGGAGGAGAATTGAGGTGTAATATTTTAGTATAATGTTTTAATATGTATATATATATATATATATATACAAAAAAAAAAAAAAAGAAAGTAAAATAGAAGCTTACCTCCCCAACCCGATGACCCCAAGCTGCTGCCCACCTCCCCATCTCCGCCTGTCACCGCCTCTGTCTTCCCTCTCACCGTGCCGCCCCAGCACCACCCGGAGACCCCATCTCCGCCTTGGACAGGCGCTCACGAGTTGCTGTTGCTGCTGCTGTTCTTCTTCTTCTTCTTCTGTCACTCTCGGTTGAAGCTGCCACATCACGGTCGAAGCTGGATCCGGTGCCACCGTAGCTTCCTCAACCTCCCTCACCTTCTCAGGCGTCAGTTCACGTCGAAACCCGCCGCTGCAACTCCTCTCTAGCGTCAGAATTGGAGGTTGAAGGTGAGTTGGTCTGGGTTGTTTTTAGGTTGTTCTAGGGTTGTTTCTGGATGCTTGAGTGGGTTTAGGTGTTAATCTTAAGTTGTTCTAAACTAGATGATGAGTTATACCATTTGATTGTTCAAATTCGAATTTTTGTACATTATTCTGATTTTTTTTCTTGATTTACAGAGTTTTTGTTTGATTTTATTTAATTTTATTTGACTTTATTTGATATTTTTGTTAGTTTAATTAGTAATTAGAGTAATTAAGGTTAAATATTTGCAATGTATTGATTGTTTTTAAGATTTTAGAAATTTTGGTGTTAATTATAAGTTTTTGTAAATTTTGGGTATTTAATTAATAATTTATTAATTTTGAAATTGTTGTTAAAAATTATGAAATTTTGATAATTGATATTATTATTAAATGTTATTAATTTTAGAATTTAAACTATGGTTTTTGTGATTTTTAAACTATTTTTATAAATATTTTTGAGTTTATGTCAAATGTGATTATTAGGTTAAATTATATTTTTTTAGAAGAAATTATTAGTTGATTTTATGTTTTAATTATATTAAGAAGTTTAATTTTGATAAAATAATTTTTAGATGATTATATAATTTTTAAGGAATTTTTAGTACTAATAATACATTATGTAATTTATGTATTTAGGGGTAAAAATGTAATTTTATGCTAATTATAGTTAAACATATATTTTAGTTAGTTTTATTAATATTTAAGAGGTTTAGAGGATTTTTTATAAATTAATTGATATTTTTAATTAAGTAATGTTAATTTTGAATATTAATTCCAAATATTATATATATGTATAATACATTATTTTGGTAACAAAAATTGAATATAAGGTTGCATTTAGCATGTTTGGTATAATGGTTTTAATTAAGGTTTTGTTGGTAGTTATATTAATTATGAATTATATATGCATATTTTATGAATAACGTATATTATTGGAGATTATGGGATTTTATATATTTATGTCTAATTAAATTTAATTAAGTGTCATGTTACATTTTAAATATGATTTTAATGTTTATTTATGAAAGTAAAATTCTCATGAATTTATTAGTTAGAATTAAGTTGTGAACTCAGTCAGGCTAATACTGTGTTGGAGAGCCGACTCGAGTGTAGATTGCGTGCGAATTATTAGAAGTGCGTTTTCTATGCAGGTTTGGCTCTACCTTTGATAGAGAGATGCCCATTTTACAGAGAAAACTCTATCGAAATTTTGGTAGATTTTCTCGTAAAACGTGATATTCGTAATAATTTTTATAATTAGTTAGGTCTTATCCTGTCTATCGAGTGTTCTCCAGTCTTCCTCGAATCAGCCTGGAATTTCATTTATTTTATTGTTTTTTGATTTTTATTTCATAGTCCTGTTTTAAAATCGATCTGTTATTTTCTTTTCTAGAGCATATCGGAGCAGAAGTCGTGAGACCAAGGCAAACACGCGGTCGTCAACCTTCTCATTCATCTTGTAAGTCGATAATATGATCTGTGCGTGTGCTTTATTTAAAGATGCATGCGCTCATATTTTTTATGTTAATATTATATGATTTATTTAATTTAATACTGCTATTTAAGGTTTAAAATGCATTTTATTTATTTAAAAATCGATTTTGAGAAATTTTGGTAGAACGGGCTACCTGGTGGGCTTCACCAGGACTGTGTGCACATGGTAGAGATTGAGAGGTGGATCCGAATCATATATGATTGGTGAATGTTAAACTAGGACGGGTGCCTCGATGGAAGCCTGTGCTCTTGGGGACTGCCAGTGATTGTAAGGTTAATAATGGACTAGGATGGGTGCCTCAGTTGATGCCCTAGCTCTCGGGGACCGCCAGTGCCATATATTTGGATTAAGTGAACGACTGCGACTTAGTGCCCCAGTTGATGCCTTTGCTCTCGGGTACCGGCAGTCTAGCTAGAATAAGTGGGCCCGGTTGGCCAATTAGAACTTTGGGTTTAGGGTTCTACTGAGATTTTTCAAAAGCTATATATATATTATAAATTATTTTCACTATAACTTTATAGTTTTTAAAAGGGTTTTCAACCGTATAGCTCTTATTATTGACTTACTCAGTGAGGTCTGATTTCCCTCAATTTATTTTTTTTAGGAGCTTGGGAGTTCGACCTCAGACTGCCTCCACACCAGATTTCTTCATCACCGGCCATTTTATGTAGGTCATTGTAAGTTGTACTGTTGTAATGTTCTAGGAAGCTGCAGTAGTAATTTTACTATAAATTGTATGACTTAAGTATATTTGTGTATTTTATTTATATGCACCACGTATATGTATAATGATTTAAGTTTGATTTATAATATGTGATGCTGGAAATATTTTATTTATATATTCAATTATGTTTTAATTTTAGAAAAATCAGTTTGATAATGTGCTCTATTTTAAAATAAAGTTTTAAATTATGAGGTTTTATTTCTCTTTTCTTTTAGGTTTACTATGGGTTTCGGGGGCCTTATGCCTTCCCATTCCCTAGTGCCGGTCACGTGCCCTCAGGTTCAGGTCATGACAAAGTTGGTATCAGAGCATAAGTTTGATTAATTATCTATGTCTGTCTTTCTGTGTAACTACTGCAGTAATAGGGTTGATAATTGTCTTTGAGATGTTCTTGTTTCTAATTCCGCGTAGCGTTAAATACTCTTATTTTGTTTTGAATTTGATTTTATTTGTCTTTTTCAGAATGAGGCGTGTGCGAACAGACCCTAATGTCGATCCGACCCTTAGACTTGATGAGCAATTTGTGCACGATGAGGCTCCCCCTCCTGCTCCTCATCATAGGGGCAGAGGTAGAGGTAGAGGTCGAGCTAGAGCAGCTGCAGCTGAGATTCCTGATCAGTAGCCAGTTGGTCCTGAAGCTCCAGCCGCCGAGCCCACAACCTTTGCAGTTGGATTGGTAGGGATTAATCAGGCTCTTACAGCATTGAATCAGGTGATGCCCCTTGTACATCAGATGCTACAGCAGAGGAATCAGGGGATGATAGATACTGAGGCAACACTTCTTTACTCCTGGATCGGTAGAGTTTCTTTTGACGGTACTGGTGATGCCTTAGAATTCATTAATGTTATTGAGGCACGTACCAGGACGGGACACACGAATTATCAGAGGATAATAATTATGGAGTTGTCAATTCAAGCCGCAGCTCAAGATTGGTTTATGCAGTCGATTCAGCCATCTATGCACGAGTTGACTTGGCCAAAGTTTAAGGACCGCTTCTTGAGATTTTTCTGTCCTCCAGCCACCAGAGATGCCTACAGGTGGTAGTTGCTCCACATCACTAGAGGGGATAGATCAGTGGAGGACTACACCAGAGAGTTTAATAGATTGTCCCGACATGTAGAGGATATCAGGAGGGACCCTTAGAGGGCGGTAGAGTTATATGTTACTGGATTGGGACCCACTTTTATTGGTATGTGTATCGAGGACCGCACCTTAGAGAGTGTGATTGAGGAGGCCCGTTTGATTGAGAGGTGACATATTCGCCAGGGCACTAGAGAAATCCCTATATAGTTGGTGGTAATGGATATGGTGCAACTCCCAGGTATCAGCAGCCAACATTTCACATTGGTAGTTCGAGTTAGAAGGCTGCGAGTAGTTCACAGCAGGGTGGTAGGAGCTCCAGGACTCATCGAGTTGGTCGCCATGGTTATGCCACGAACAAGAGAAGTGGTAGGGGTCACAGATTTAGTATTAGAGTCAACAACAGTAGTAGTAGGTAGAGATCCGGACAAAGTAGTTCTGGGTCTGGGGCCAGTGTATATACGAGTTATGGACGATTTCATCAGGGCCCGTGTCATTTGTTGTCAGGCGCTTATTTCAGATGTGGACAGGTTGGTCATCTTGCTAGAGCTTGTCCTCACTCAGGATATCAGCCACAGTATGCTCAGGGTTCGTCTTCATCAGTGGCTCAACCCTACTATCCGATGCCCCAGCAGTATAGATCACCAGTACAACCACAGCAGAGACCGCCTCAGCTTATGGGCCAGCAGGGTCGAGGTCCAGTTGGTAGGCCTAGTGGTCGTGGGTTTGTGTAGCCTTCAACATCTCAACAGGCAGGTCGTGGCCAGGCTCGAGTATTCACTTTGACACCACAGGATGGTCAGACTTTGAATGCAGTGGTAGCAGGTATTCTCTCAATATATGCATGTGATGCTAGAGTATTGTTTGACCCTGGTGCTTCGCATTCATTCATTTCTCCTATGTTCACTTCGAGAATCGAGTGGCAGCCTTCCAGGTTGTCCTTTCCTTTGTCTGTGTCGACTCCTCTTAGTGATAAGTTAGAGACAAATATTTTCTTTCCTTCGTGTCCGGTGTTAGTTGATGGTAGAGAATTATTGGCAGACTTGGTGTTGCTTGATGTGTTGGAATTTAACATCATTTTGGGTATGGATTGGTTGTCGAGGTATTATGCCTTTGTGAATTGTCGAGAGAAAGAAGTGGTGTTCAGAATTCCAAATGAAGAAGAATTTTATTTTAAAGGCGAAAAGAGCTCCATGCCTCGTAATCTCATTTCTGCCATTACAGCCCGAAAGATGCTTAGTAGGGGTTGTCAGGGTTATTTGGCAATGGTAAGGGATGTTGATCAAGTGAATGGGGCGATTGAATAGGTGCTAGTGGTGTGTGAATTTCTAAATGTCTTTCCTGAAGAATTACCAGGATTACCACCAGACAGAGAGATAGAGTTCTGTATCGATGTCATACCTGGTACAAATCCTATTTCTATGCCACCTTACAGAATGGCACCAGCAGAATTACAGGAGCTGAAAGAGCAATTGCAGGAGTTACTTGATAAGGGTTTCATAAGACCCAGTACATTGCCTTGGGGTGCTCCGTTGTTATTTGTGAAGAAAAAGGATGGTAGCCTTCGACTCTGTATTGATTACAGGCAGTTGAATAACGTCACCATCAAGAACAAGTATCCACTTCCAAGGATCGATGACCTGTTTGATCAACTTCAAGGTGCTACATGCTTCTCTAAGATAGACTTGAGATCTGGGTATCACTAGTTGAGGATCAGAAGAGGTGATGAGCCCAAGACAGCATTTCAGACGAGATATGGCCATTATGAGTTCTTAGTAATGTCCTTTGGGTTGACTAATGCTCCAGCAACCTTTATGGACTTAATGAATCGGGTATTCAGGCCATACTTGGACTGGTTTGTAATAGTCTTTATTGATGATATCTTGGTTTATTCCAAGAGTGAAGCTAAGAATGTTATGCATCTGAGAAGGGTGCTTCAGACTATAAGGGAGCACAGGCTATATGCCAAGTTTTCAAAGTGCGAGTTCTGGTTGAACCAAGTGGCATTTTTAGGCCACATGGTTTCTAAGGATGGCATACAAGTGGACCTTAAGAAGATAGAAGCTATTACGGAGTGGCTGAGGCCGACTATAGTTAGAGAAGTATGGAGTTTCCTGGGTCTAGCCGGCTATTACAGGAGATTTATGAAGGACTTCTCTAAAATTGCCCCACCTTTAATAAGATTGACCCAGAAGAGTGCTAAATTTGTGTGGACAGACATATACGAAGAGCACTTTCAGTTATTGAAGGGTTTATTGACGTCAGCTCCAATTCTGACTTTGCCTTCTGGAAATGAAGGGTATACAGTGTATTGTGATGCTTCCAGAGTAGGATTGGGCTATGTGTTGATGCAAAATGGCCAAGTGATTGCTTATGCTTTGAGGCAGTTAAAGAAGCACAAGCAAAACTATCCTACTCATGACTTGGAGATGGCAGTCATTGTGTTTTCTTTGAAAATATAGAGGCATTACTTGTATGGGGTGACATGTGAGATATACGTTGATCACAAGAGCTTGAAATATATTTTCCAGCAGAGGGACTTGAATCTGAGACAGAGAAGATGGATGGAACTTCTTAAAGATTATGATTGTTCCATTTTATACCATTCAGGCAAAGCAAATGTTGTTGTTGATGCTTTGAGTAAGAAGTCAGCGGGCAGTCTTACCCATATCAGCACAGAAAGGAGGCCCATTGTTAAAGAGTTGCACGGGTTGATTGATCAAGGGTTGCAGATGGAAGTTACCCAGAAGTGCCTTTTAGCTCAATTCAGGGTACGATCAGTGTACTTGGATCGAGTTAAGGTAGCTTAAAATAGAGACCCATAGTTGTAAAGGATTATATATGAAGTGCAACAAGGGCAGTCAAAGGATTTTGTGATTGACAAAGAAGGTGTGTTGCGGTTAGGCACTAGGATTTATGTGCCCGATGTTGATGACTTGAGGAAGGAAATCATGGAAGAAGCATATTTTTCTGTTTATAGTATTCATCCAGGTTCTACCAAGATGTACCATGACTTGAAAGATACATATTAGTGGAATGGAATGAAGAGGGACATTGCAGAGTTTGTGTCTAGATATGAATGTATTCATTAATTCACATAAACGCTTTGATCATAATTATCGTGCACTAAAATCCCTCCATTAGAAGATTCCGATATAGCCTAAAGTTAAGGATTAGTCAAACTCAAATAGTTATATCATATGGCCTCATCTCAAGTTCTATCTCTTAATTAAAACACAATGATAACTATGCTTAAAGATCCATTTACAACCTATAGGTACAATACCTTTAGGTGGATCAACAAGTGTCCAGACTTGGTTTGCATACATGGAATCCATTTTAGATTTCATTGCTTCAAGCCATTTAAAAGAATCTTTATCCAATAAAGCTTCTTCAAATGTTGTAGGATCATCATCATGATTGTCTTCTTTATGCATATGCAACTCTTTCATATCATATAGAAAATAGTATATCTTTAGTGGATTAGATATCCTACCTGACTTTTTAGGAGTTAGTGTGATGATATTTTCAGTGGGATTAGACTCTTGGGATTGATCTATATCCATTTGATCAACTTGATTGGCATTATCAAAAGACTCTTCTTCTAATGCTATCTTCCTTCCTTTACCACCTTCTTAAAGAAACTCTTTCTCAAGAAATATGACATCTTTGCTTACAACAATAACTTGTTCAACAGGAAGATAGAAATAATACCCTAAACTTTCTTTAGGATATCCAACAAATCTACCTTGAATTGACCTTAATCTAATTTGTCTATTTTTAACCTTTTAATATAGGCTAGGTATCCTTAAATCTTAACATGCTTAAGACTTAGTGCCTTATCATGCCATATCTCATATGGTGTGGTAGAAGCAGACTTAGATGGAACACAGTTTAATATGTAAATGGTAGTTTGCAATGCAAAATCCTAAAAGAAAGTAGGCAAATCTGCATAACTCATCATTGATCGAACCATATCTAATAGAGTTTGATTCCTCCTTTTGGACACACCATTGAGTTGAGGTGTTCCAGGTGGAGTTAATTATGATATAATGCCATTTTCCTTAAGGAACTCCATGAACTGGGTACTTAAGTATTCACCTCCTTAATCCGATTGAACAATTTTAATACTTTTTCCCATTTGGTTCTCTACTTGGACCTTAAATTCCTTGAATGTTTTAAAGAATTCACTTTTATATTTCATCAAATATAAATGTCCAAACCTTGATAGATCATCTATGAAGGTAATAAAGTAGTAGAGCCCGCCTCTTGCCATTTGGTTGAATGGGTCTCATACATTACTATGTATGATTTCTAAAATTTCTTTAGCTTTTTCCATTTATATAACAAATGGTGATTAGGTCATCTTGCTTTGGATACAAGCCTCATAATTCATATTGGATGCAGGTTTAATATTACTCAAGATTCCCATCCTTTCTAACTTTGTAATTTAGTCACTGTAATGTGACCTAATCACAAGTGCCATAAATATTTGAATTAGAGGCATTATCAATTTGCATTATGTTCATAACATTCAAATTGGTTGGATAATGATTGTTATTGGATTTATTATCAACATAATAAAGACCATGTAATACATAACCCATGCCAACTATCTTATTATCAAAACAGATAGTACATTGATCTCTTTCAAATAAAAACTTATAACCTTCTTTTTGTCATACTAGAAATAAAGATGATGTTCTTATAAGTATTAGGTACATATAAAACATTTTTCAATAGAAAAACATGATCATTCAAGTTAATAGAGATGGTTCCTATAGCTTTAGTAGCAACACTTACTCCATCTCTAAGCTTTAAAGTCACCTCAATTGACTCCAACTATTTTTCACTTGTTAGATCTTGTAAGGAAGAATATATGTGAGAACTAGCACTAGTATCTAAAACCCACGTCATAGATGAGCTCTTAGAACATTTAGAAACAAATAAATTAGAGAAAGTCTCACCTTCTCCAATTTTGTCCTTTCTTTTAGTCTGAAGAGACTTAAGGAACTTGAGACAATTTCTTTTCCAATATCCTACTCCATCATAAAATAAACACTTTCCCTTATTGTTATTCTCAACCTTATATATGCTTTTATTCTTCCTTACACCTCTCGAAGCTTTAGGAAATTTTCCTTTAGATTTATTACTTTTGTTACCCCTTACTCTTCTTAGTCTTGCTAAAAGAGGTAACCGAAGCTACATCCTTCCTCTTTTCATTGTGAATAGCCTTTTGGGCCATCACAAACATGTTTAGCAATTCTATAAGATTACACTTAATTTTATTCATGATGAAATTTGCAATAGATTGCCCAAATGATTCTGAAAAGGATTGTAAGATCAAATCTGTTTGAAGTTGAGCATCCATCATAAAATCTAGACTTTAAAGTTCCTCTATGGAACGAATCATAGAATTCATGTTTGCTCTAACATCATCATCTTCCTTTATTTTAGCATGAAAAAGCTGTTTAGATATCTCATATCTAGTGGTCCTAAATTGTTCACCAAATAACTCTTGTAGGTGAAATACAATTTCCCTTGCATTAGTGCACTTCTTATATTGCCTATGAATTTTATTGCTCATAGAAGCCCACATAATGCAATGTGCTTGTATATCATCATAATTCCATTTTGCAAGAGTGTCATGTTCCTCTTAGGAAGCATTAGGTGGAAGGGGTATGGGAGGACTTTATTCTAAAACATGTAAAATACGTTCTGAGGCCAATGCAACTTTTAGATTATGAAGCCAATCAACAAGATTAGGCCTAACGAGTCTATTGTTATTAAGAATGATGCTTAATAGGTTTGAGGATCTTATATTATCAAATTTTTGCAAAAGCATAACAAAATTAATTAGTCCCATGACATTGTAATAATACCATTAGATTTGGTCTTTAATCATAATGGTTGCCCACTAACTTGGCAAATTATACACTTCCAAAGTAGAAAATGGAAATCCTTTATTGGATGGATTTCTAATGGGTGATGATGTTCTTAATGAGTTACTAATATCCCTTAGGTATATATTGCTATTCTTGGAATATTAGTTCTCATTAAGTGAACAACTCTTGTTCATCACATCTCATATGAGATATTATCAATACGACTCCTAATGTTATGGGCCTCAAACACACGTTGCCATTCTTGGGCTTTGGCATTAGTTAGGTCGATACCATTAGATAAGTGAAATGTATAGACTTAAACACTATATACCTCAGGTATGCCTATTTGCCATTCTTAGCATGCATTGTGTCTATACACCCACAACATCTCATGCTTGACAATAATACTACATGAATCTCTTGGATTTTATATACATCCCTATATATCCATAGTTGATGCACATAATCCAGAACCATCCAAGTTATTGCTCTGATGGAGAACCTAAACCTAATTTTTTTTTGGAAGATTTTCAGGTCTTTATTTGAGGTCTCGCTTTGCACACTAGCCATTTTACATTGCATATATCATATATATACATCACACGGCATTAATACACATATCATATATGCATTTAATTTGTTATATCCAATTACACATATAATATATACATATATTGCATGTTCTAACATATATATCACATATATACATTGAACATGTATAATGAATGCATAAATATAGAATGATCATTGGTCTTGTACAAACATATTCTAACTCTTAGAATAAATTACATTACCTCTATCTTAATGGATCTCCCACTTGAACTATTCAAGCTCCATTTTGATATGTTTATTATTTACATTTCTTGGAGTTGAATTTTAGTAAGTTTTAAATAAGGAATAAATTAATTTAAGTAATTTTTGGGCTTAATTAGGAGATTTTTATGAGTTAGAATTTAATTAGGATTCTTATTATTTATTGTATATTTGGGAAGTTTTATTTGAGTTTTAATTAGTTTTTGTATTTTATGTTTAGTGTGGGCCCTAGGAATATAAAGGGAGTTGGTATTTTTTTACATAACATGACATGCATATGCCGTGTTAGGAAGAAACAAATGAGGAAAGTCATGTCCAAGCCATGCATGAGCCATGAAGACGCCAACTACATTTGAATATCAATATAGTAATGTCACGACATGCACATGTTGTGTGAGTAAAGAATTTTGACCCAGAATGATGCATAGCTAATGAACTTGCTTGTGTTGGAAGTCATGCTATATGCTTAGTAAATTCATAAACTTATTTGAATGAGGCACGGTCGTGCTTTAAAACTATGTCACGAAGGCAGAAATTTCCTATTTTGAAAATAAGAAGGAATTAGAAATCAAAGAGTATTCTTTTCATACCCTATCACTATATAAGGAATAAACACCTTTTTGAGAGGGCAGAGAGGAGTCATAGAGATAATGAGGTGGCTAGACAAAAATCAACGAAGGCTAAGAGCTTATTTTATTTTATTTTCTATTTTCTTCTTCTTATTTTCTTGATTATGATTATAGATTTCATCATAGCCATATGTGGCTAAGTTTTCTTTCAGAGTCTTGGTTAGGAGTAGCTATTCCATGACATGATTTGAACACAAGTTTTTATATTTGATTTGAATTTTAGTTAATTCTCTGTGTTGTAATATTTATCTTGTTATCATTCCAGGCCTATTTGATTGCATGTTTATAGATGAATTCATCAACTAGAGTTAGGGGAATTCATTAGCTTAAGACACTTAGAACTTAGATCACTTGACCAAGAGAGTAGGTGGGCTTTTCAAGGAGTCATGACAGTAGATTACAGTGACAAATTAATTGCTAAAAATCTTAATGAGCTTGGATTAAATTATTAATCACGAGAGTAGGTTAGATTTTAATCCTTGCATGCTTAATTAAACTTAAGAGAGTCTTTAATTATTTTAGAGCAATTAACCTTAACTAAATTCAAGATTTCTATTTAATAATGTGTTCATGATTGGATTGGAATAATGAAACTAAACCTAGGCTCTATGTTTACAAATATTTGATTTGATTTTTAATTAAGTTTATATTATTTAAATCTTGTTAAATTATTTAATTTATAGCTGAGATCATAAGCAAAAATTATTAGTAATCAATATACAGTCCTTGAGGGAATAATATCTATCTACTGCAACCACAATCGTGCATGTGCAGGTTTAAAATGCAATAAGTTTTTGGCGCTATTATCGAGGACTGACAATATTGATATTAATTTAATTTTTACTTTTCTTAGATTAGTATTCTTTCTTTAATTTTAATTTAATTTGCTAATTGATTTTTCAGGTAACTTTCGCTAGTTTATGAACACTCAATCTAAGGGGATAAACTTAGAAAAGATCAACCCTGAAATTGAGAAATCGTGCAAGAAAAATTGAAAGGAAAAGTGTGAAAAAGACAAGCAAAAGATGGCTGAAGATCAAACACCAACACCACTTGGTAGGAGTTGCGCTCTTCAAGAGTACACAATACCTAATCTAAGAGATACCCATAATAGTATTGTCTGGCCAACTATCGATGCCAACACATTTGAGATCAAACTAGCGATAATTCAAATGGTCTCACAATTTTAGTTTAGAGGTCTCCCAAGCAAGGATCCTAATGCCCATCTAGTTTTGTTTTTAGAGATTTATGATACATTCAATATGAATGGGGTTAGTCCAGATGCAATAAAGCTTAGGTTATTCCCTTTCTCTTTGAGGGATAAGCCTAAGGTATAGTTGCACTCTTTAGCACCATAGTCGATCACATCATGGGATATGCTATCAAAGACATTCTTATGCAAGTATTTCCTACTAGGCAAAACAATAAAGTTCAAATAGGAGATCACAAGCTTCACTTGACATGGTGGTGAATCTTTTTATGAGGCTTGGGAATGTTATAAGGATTTATAGAGACAGTGTCCTCACCATGGAGTTCCACAGTGGTTTCTCATTCAAACCTTCTACCATGGCTTAACAGAGCTAATGAGGATCACTATTAATGCAACTACCCAAGGCTCATTCATGAGTAAGATGCCTGATGATGCCTATAAGCTTCTTGAGACTATAGCATCCAATAACTACTAATGGCATGACTTAAGAAGTGCACCAAAGAAAGTGGCAGGAATGTATGAAGTGGATAGTTGGAATCTCCTTAATGCGAAGATTGATTTGCTTACCAAGAAATTGGAGGCATCCACTAAAGTCTCTAATCCCATGGCTGTTTATTCCTATGAGAATTATGGAGGACATTCAACCTTAGAGTGTTAGGGAGGTTTTTCTTATAATTCCTTTATTAAGCATTTAAATGCACTTAATAATTTCCAAAGGAATCAAAGGAATCCCTATTCAAACACCTACAACCCAGGTTAGTGAAACCATCTAAATTTTTCATGGTCTAACTAAGGAGGGGTATAAAATACCCATTAAGGGTTCAAACAACTGCCTCTAGGATTTTAGTAGAAGAATACCTTCTTTTAACAAAGTAAACCAAAGTCTAACCTTGAAGTGATGATGTAGAAATTCCTAAAAGATCAAGAGAGGTAGCGAAAAGACCAAAAGGAGTAAAAGGAAGCAACAAAGAATTTGATGTCTTAAGTGGGACTACTTTTTGCCCATAACAAAATGTTAGAAAACCAAATTACATCACAAGCTTCAAGTTTAAAGTAAAGTGGAATGTTTCCCAGTCAACTTCAAAATCCTAGAGAACAGGCTAAAATGGTTACACTTAAAAGCAGAAAGCAAGTGCCTTAAATAGAGACCAAGAACAATGTTGTAGAAATCGTTTATGACACCCAAGAGGAGAAGACTGAGCATTTACAAAACAAGGATGAGGAGGAGAAGGACTCTCCACATTTGGTATCGCCACTGCCATTTCTATAAAGGCAATAGAAATCCAAGTTAGATAGGCAGTTTGAGAAATTTATAAAGTCATTCCAGTAGCTCAAACTAAATATACCTTTATTGGATGTGATAAATACCATGCATACATACTCTAAATTCTTAAAAGACATCATCTTGCACAAGAGAAAATAGGAGGATCATGAGACTATTCCTATCAATGAGGAATGCACTACTGTCATTCAAAATAAGCTTTCCAAAAGCTTAAAGATCTAGGGAGTATCACTATCCTTTATACCATTGGAAATGAATTTATAAGTAAATCTTTATGTGATCTTGGTGCAAGTGTGAGTATAATTCCTCTTTCCTTTTGCAGATGACTCAACATCGGTAAGCCACAACCAACGATAGTGTCATTATAGCTCGTAGATAGATCTATCATCTACCCCTATGAAATTTTGGAAGATGTTCTGGTCAAAGTTGGAGACTATTATGTACCATGAGATTTCATCATCCTAGAAATTGAGGAGGATCGCCACATTCCAATCATACTAGGACGACCATTCCTAGCCACAATGGGAGCAATCATAAACATTAAAAGAGGAAAGATTTTATTGGAAATTGGAGATAATAAGGTGGAATTTGATGTTTTCAAAATGGCAAAACAGTCCTCAATAATGGGATCCTATTTAGAGTAGATGTGATATAAAGCTATGTACAAAAGACCTTTGAAAAGCAACTCACCCATAACCCCCTAGAATCATGTTTGATCCATGATGTTATAGAGGATGACATTGATGAAGACGTGGAAATATATGAACACTACCTCAATGCAAGTCCAACATTGAATAAACATAAATCAACCAGGTATGAGCCCTTACCCTCCATTATAGAAAGCCTTGGTATGATTGAGGAGGAAAATGCACCTAAGGTATAGCTTAATGCTCTTCCTTCATCTTTAAGGTATGCTTTTTTTGGCCCTAACTCTATATATCCTATCATTATGAATACTGAGTTGGTTGATGAATAAGTAGACAAATCAATTAAGAGGGTTAGGCCTCACAGGAAGATTATAGGTTATACCATAGATGACTTAAAGGGAATTAGTGCTTCAATATGCATGCATAGGATTAACATGGAAAATGATGCTAAACCCACTATAGAACATCAAAGAAGTCTAAACCCTAACATGAAAGAGGTGGTTAAGAAAGAGATTATGAAGTTGCTTGATACAGGGATTATCTATCCTATCTTGAATAGTCAGTGGGTTAGTCCAATCCATGTAGTCCCTAAGAAGGGAGGTATGACAGTAATGAAAAATGAGAACAATGAGTTGATACTAACTAGGACTGTCACAAGCTAGCACATGTGCATTGACTATAGAAAATTAAACAAGCCTACTAGGAAAGATTACTTCCCTTTACCATTCATTGACCAACTTTTAGAAAGGTTAGCTAATCATTCATTTTTCTATTACTTGGATGGACACTTTGGTTTCTTTCAAATTCCCATACACCCTGATGATCAAGAGAAAACCACATTCATATGTCCTTATAGAATATATGCATATAGGAGAATGCCTTTCAGGTTATGTAATGCACCAGCTACTTTCCAACGATGCATGATATCTATCTTTTCTAATTTTGTTGAGGAAACTATAAAGGTTTTTATGGATGATTTCTCTGTATACAGTTCTTCTTTTGATGATTGTCTTGATAATCTATTTAAAGTATTATAGAGATGTAAAGACACTAACCTTGTGCTGAATTGGGAAAAGTGTCACTTTATGGTGACTAAAGGAGTGGTGCTAGAGAATGGCATTGAAGTTGACAGAGCAAAAATTGAAGTGATAGAGAAACTTCCACCCCTACCTCTGTTAAGGGAATATGAAGTTTTCTGGGGCACGCCATTTTTTACATATATTTAGCCACAAGACTTATAACCAACATCAATTTTAACACAACACTTACAATTAACAACCAATATAGCATGTGCTAAGTGTAAAAAGGCTTCGATACCACTATTAGGAATCGATTATGCTACTTAGACATCAAATGCTAAGTAGGAAAAATTTTAAAAATTTGCTTATCATAACCTTTGATCTCATTAAGAATTCCAATCCCTAGGATTCAATTTGCATTTACACATAGCTAATAAACAAACCAACATAAATACAATAAATTAATAATCTAGGAATTCTAAGTTTCAAGAAAACTTACTAATTCCTAAGGATTGTGTAGACCATAATTAATCCACTAAAATGGTTAGCTCCTTTGATTCAACTCTTGAATCAACTTCAAGTTTCCTAAGTGTGCTTATAGTACCCCATGTCCACTTGTAGATGTGTATTTGTGCTCATTAATTTATTTAATTTCTAAATTATCTTTAATGTTTATTAACATTATGCTTAGAGGTTAATTTTTGAGTTATATTAATCTAGTAATTATTCCTAGAACACATTTTGAAATGGGTGGTTAATAATTTTATTAGATTCTTGAATAAAACTAGCAAGAATGATAAATAACCATTAATTAAAATTTTAATACTTTAGATAATAATTAAATTATGAATAATATGAATACTCTATATTTTATTTAGTTATTTAATAAATATAACTCTTCCTTAATATATCCACTTGTTCATATCGTGATTCCACTTTCTTGTTTGCTTTGTTCACTCACTAGGTATTTTCTTAGAAAATACTCACGCCTTACCTTTTATTTTTTTAGGTTGACTATGTAATTACTAGTTAGATTTGTTTACATTTAGAAGAGTAGAAAAGATGTCTTGGAAGCATATGATTATAAGCTAAGATGTGCATGAAGATATGCATGCGATTGATACTGTGTTAGACTAGAAGGTGCAGGTGGAACCTGCAACAGTGCCTTTCCATATTGTGACAATGAGGGAAAGTCATAAAGGCCTTATTATTATGGTGGTACTTGTGATCTACGAGACTGCCTTTAATGTCCGTGTTTCTCTCATCCTTGATTAGCATTGATGGTGGCCTGAAACACTTTTTGGGTTTTTTTTGACTATATGATGCAATGATGTCTATATAACTATGGTAAATAGGGTTACTCGTTTGTAGTTGATTACAACCTTTTTATTTTGGTGTAATTAAATGTAAATATTTTGGCTGTAATCAACGCTCTACTTGGGTAGGAATGTATAAAGTGTCATGAATAGTTAAGAATAAATAATAATTTCTTATTGTTCTTCTCAATATTGTGATATATATAACTATTGCTTATGATAGTTGATGATATACGAGTCAAGTCTAAATATAATATTAATGGAATCCAATTAAATACATAAGTTGAGTTTCATTATATTTAGAATATTAAATTAAATTAAACCAAGATTTTACGTTCCTTGTAGTTAGTTATTCCACTATATACAACTCTTAGTCTGTTTGATTGAAGTTTTAATATTCAGGCATTAATTCTTAGAGTGCCATCTTATAATGTATGCTTCCTTATTGGATGTTTGAGGGTAACATTCTAATAGGGGTGCTTATGGGGTTGAGTGTCACACATTGGATAATAAAAAAATTAAAATAAAATATCTATGAATTTGAGGCTCAGTTTGTGAATATTTCATTTAGAGAATACCAAATATCAAATATCTGGCAGCAAGTAAAAAAAAGTTAGCTTGTTTGCCATTAAAGATATTTGAGCAAATTATGATTCATATTACTGAGAATTGAAGAGGTAGAAGCGCATCATCATTACCTCAAATTCAAAACAAATAAGAAGTAACAGAAAAAAAGAACTAATTAGTTAGTAGTATCATAGTAAGTAAAAAAAAAAAAATTTTGAAGTAAGCACCCAACTATATCATGCAAAAAATAAGAAGTGGTTAAGTAAATTAAAATACAGAACTAGTAGGCAAATTTATAGGCTCAAAGATATTCTTTCTGCTTATTAAAAAGAATATGCCACATTTCAATAAGATAAATATGTCACTAATGAAACTTAAGCAAGTATTTTTGTGGTGTCAGACATAATGGTTGAAGCTTCACCATCGCTTTATAATATAATAAAGTAACTTAATGAAGATAGCAATAGCAACTTGAAGAATAAGTTCGTCATATATTCAATTCACAGTCACTTCTCATAGTTAGGCACATAAAGTAATAAGCAAATAGACAGAATAATCAAAGCTTTAGAATTAATTCATCAAGTGACTTAATGAGACTACAACAATAACCAATATAAAATAGGAAGGTCATAAGTCTCACATCATATTCACAGGTTCACAGATAGTTTGCACATATAGTTAGCATATAAACAATTAAGTCAGAGTTTGAATGAGTTAATTTACTAAAATTGTTAGCAAAATATGCTAACAAACCAGGATGTAGATGGATTTATTGAAGTCAATAAAGAGCCATTGCCTAAGTGAGGTAGATATGCTAATAACACAAGGAAAAAAACATTAGAAAGTATGAATACTTTATTTAAAAATTAAAATAAAATTAAAATAAATTAACGCATAGGCTCTGTATAGAACTTTTTCAAGATTTTCTATATCATCTATTGCCTCTTCAACTGAAATTAGGTTATTAGACAATCTCATCCAATCTTGGTGCAAATGAGGGTTTCCATAATTCTAGGAGTTATAGAACTCCTAAAAACATAAAAAACTCTACCTCATGTACTAAAAGTTGATTTAGATGCAATTGTTAAGATTGGGACTAGTAATACATCTTTAGCCATGTGGTAAGAATGGGAAATCGTTCAAAATTAAGCTTGCACCATCTTAACACATATGTGCCATCCTCTTATACTATAGCTTCACTCATACACATTTCCAATTCATATTGTTTAGAACCACCCAATCCACTTTTCAATTTATGCTTATTGTATTTAGCTTTAAAGATAAATATGGGCTTGGCACTATAAGGGACAACATTAGAAGTCACAAATTGACTGCTTTTAGAAGTATATTGGGATTGAAACTCAGATCCAGTAGCAACATGAGTACTATAAAGGGCTTTACTATCCTCAAAAAGTTCAAACATAGAGGACTTTACATGATTATAAAGTTTGCTTCCACCATCTCCATACATTTGACCCAAAAAGAACATTAACTATTCAAGTTTGTTTGATCCAAAATTTTAGTAAAGAAAATCAGAAAATTCATTTTCTCAATATCACCCTAATATTTATTAAACTTTGCTTTCATATTGATGCACATATTGATCATGCTATCATCAGATGATTGCGTCCATCTAAACATGACATAATATAAATTAGACACTTCATTGAAAAAAGTATTAGAAGTGACATACTTAGAACTAGAGATTCTAAGTGTCATTTTATAGAACTACTTCAAGCATTCCACTATTGCATTAATAAAATGCCAATAAAAAAATATTTGGCACTTCATTAGATAAATCTGCCGTAAAGGCTAACTCAGTTTCATTATATTTGTCAAAGACTTTTCATATATACATGTAGTCTTTAACATCTCTGATGTGTGTAATATTTACATATTTTTCAATTTGAGTTTTAATGAATTTTGAATTAATAAATAATGTTAATTGTGTAGATTTTAAGTTAATTAAGAAATATTTTGGTTTTAGAGTCTTATTTAGGGTTTTTTTATTTTTGATTTAATTCTAGTCAATTTGATAGGTAAAATTCCATTTAGTGGGCACATTTAGATGTAAAGAAGCTTTTGAATCAACCCTAACCAAACCAGATAATTCTTTAGACTTCCTTAATTTAGTTGGTGAATTCTTAATATACCTAACTACCTCCCTAACTTTTTTAATAGAAAGTGTCACTTCTTTAAACCCATCCTATACAATAAGGTTCAAAATATGTGCAATGCACCTAACATGCAAGTAATTAGATTTAATAATAGTTGTTCCTTAAGAAAGAAATTTTTTCTAAAATAGTTTATTATTGTGTCATTACTAAAGGCATTATCCATAATCATAGTAAATACATTCTTTAAACCTTAATCAAGCAAGTAGTTTTCCATTGCCTTAGTAATAAACTCACCCTTATGGGAAGTAATAGGAATAAAGACACAATTTTTTTATGAAGCCTCCACTTATCATCTATAAAATGTGTAGTTATGCATATATAGTTCAACCTCTGAATAGAGGTCTAAAAGTCAGTTGTCAAACTAACTCTTTGACAGTGATCTTTGAGAAAAGCTTTCAATTTCAATCTCTCATCCAAGTAGGTATTATAAATGTCCCTACTAACAGTCCACCTAGAAGGGATTTTGAATCTAGGGCAATAAGCAGATAAGAATTTTTGAAAACCCTCCTCTTCTTCAAGCTTGAAAGGTAGCTTATAAATTACAACCATTTTAGTAAGTTTGTTTTTAATAAGATCTTGCTCAAATTTTGAGGTCCCAATTACCCCTCATAGATTCAGATTCATATGCTTCCACAACATTAGGTGTTAAAGTGAGCAAAGATTGCTTACTATTTTTACTATGTGGATTTTTTGTGCAAGTAAGAATATGGTTCCTTAAAGAAGATGTTCTATGCATTTTAGATTAAGCATTAATCATTTTAGCACATTAAAGACATGTACCTTTTATTGTAACCCCTTTACTGTACTTAATCCTCTCGAAATGCTCCCAGGCTATACTTCTTGAATCAATCTTTTTCCTTTTTTTTTGGTAGTAATAGCTAAACTGTCTGCTTGCACTTTTTGTTGTGCTTTCACCTCTTTTTCTTGAGGTATAACATTAGTATCATTAGGTTCCATCTACATAGGACATAATAGGAAATTATAATTAAAAAGTGATAATATAAAAGTATCAATTATAAATTATGGTTTAAGTAAACAATTAATTGAAAATAACTGAAGAAGATTTCAAAGTGACCTTTAATTTTCAAGCCTCTACTTGTATTGAAGTCAAGAAATAATGCTTCCACCTAATTATTTTAAAACCATAAGTGATAGAAGAGTGTTGTGCTTCCAACAATTCAATTCAATTTATTTGTATCAGTTGAAATTGTTGAATACTAGAAACAGATAACAAAATCAATTAACATAGTCATATATTAAATAAAAAGTCAATTGATAGAGTCACATATGAACTAAAATAATCACACTCAATCACATACTCTGAGACTCATTAGTGTGATTCATAGAGTCACTTTTTAGTATATTAAACAAAAAACTTGATTGTAATGCAAGTGTAATATGAAAAAATTTAAAATAAAATCTTTGCATGTTCATAAATTGTACAACAAATAAACACACAAAAATGATAGATATGAAGTTCAAAGGCAATATAATTGCCTATATTACCTTATTAAATAAAAAAAAAAATTAACAAACAACTTCTGCATGTTTTCAAAACACCATAAAAAACACAAATCTATAGTTTATAAACAACTTTGCATTCAAAATAATTGACATAAAAAACAAAATTACTCTTGACCCTTTGCATGTTTAAAAATAAAACCATTATACACATAGATAATTTTTTAATAAATAATTGCCTATAACTATAAGTCCAATTTAAATCAAAACAACATATATTAAAAACTTTGTATGGACCCTTAATTTTTTTTTTAAAAAAACCATTAACATTTACAAAAAATACATAAACTATGGTTTATAAAACCCAATCAACAAAAAAAAAAATAATAATAGAAAGATTAGATTTACATAACATAATAAACATAAAACACGATTAATAATAAACAGATTTACCAAATCATGAGATAAAAAAGGGATTCTTCTATCACTAGTCATTTTAATTTTTTTTGTTAAGTTAATATAATAAAGAAGATGAAACAACAAGAATAGAAGCCTGAAAATAAAGATAAATTTATTTGCACGATCAGATAGGGTTATAGCAATAAATGGGCTACTAGAGTGATTAAACTGTGGGGGGAAAAGGGTTTAGAAAGTATAGAATGATACTAAGAACTAAGAAGATAGAAGGGAGTGGCAGCAGTGAGCTGCGATTAATGTTAGGGTTTTGGTTATGTAGATAGAAATTGAAGAATTGAGAGAGAACAAAGAGGGAGGGGGGTGAGTGAGAGTGAGGCGACGGTGAGGGTTAATGAAATTAAGGTTAAGGGTAGTTTATGATAGTTATATACCTAGGTTAAACACAATGTTTTGGTTTATTAAAATTTTAGAAAATTGGATGGGTTAGATTAATAAAAACCAACATTGACCCATCACCCATTATTTGAGCTTGAGACTTCTTATTTGCCCGAATCGACTTCCACCCGAATGATTCCCAATCTGCTCTTTTTTTGTTTGGTTTGGTTTGAAAAAATTGGACCGATTAAGTTCTATCCACCCCTAAATAGTGGGGAGAAATAATATTTATTTGACAATTGTTATGTTAGTTAAATTTGACAAATAATAGTAATTGTGATGAAAATTTGACGAAAAAGATAAATAAAGTAATTTTACAAAATAGAAAAGTAATTAACATAAATTTTGAATATTAAAAACCAAGTAGTATGATTTAACAAGCCATCGAGGGCAATATACATATATATATATATATATATATAACTTTACCTTCTGTTTTATTTTTTGGAACTAATTACTTTACCCTTTTTTGAAAAGGTTGTTTCAGGATTTTCCATTAATTAAATGCTTGACGGATGCGGTTGGTACGAGGGTACATATATGTAATAAGTTCTGACAATAAAAGCAGGGAAGTAAATTTCACCAAAATATATATATATATATATATTTTTTTTTTCTTTTTAATTTTTATCATCTCTCTCCCATTGGTGGACTTTGTATGTAAGGATTCACTCAACAATCAAGCCAAGAACCTGACAAATGAAACATTTACAGCGGCTGCCCTTTAATCCTTTGCTTCTCATCTTCTTCATTTTCTGCAAATGAGCTCTGCAAGCTTTCTTCTACTCTTGGCTTAGGTAATTTATTCAATATTTAATTTTTTCTTTTTTGTAATTTTTTTCTTGCTTTCTTCGGTTAGGGTTGGTTTCATGAAATTCTTTTCTTTCTTTCTTTATTTGTCTGTTTATTTTATAATATATAATTCAGAGTTTCAGCAAGAAAAATGAGATCTTTCTTTATCATTTTTCCAGTGTTTTTTTTAATATTTATTTCCTTATCAGTTAACTGTTCTTTACAATCCACATTTCCATTTACAGAAACATTCTCTTTATGGGGTCTACAATTTGTTTTCTTGTTTAGCTCAAATATTTTTTTAATAAAATATCTTTGTTTTCTTGCATTTTCCATTTATAGGTATGTATACATCTTTTTCTTTGGATAGATCCTGATAAAATTGGTCTTTGTTAGCTATAGTTAGCCTGATTTCTTGTAACCAAGATCTATTCTTGATTTTGGTATATAATCACTAATCACTAAGCTTAATTTGATCTTCTTTTAAGTATATATATATATATATATATACACATATGATTTTATTTAGATTTCTTGATTTTTTTTCCTTTTAATTAACACTCCTTCTTGAATATATATCTTATTTTTTTATTATTAATTCTGCATAAAGGGTAATTGAGTTGATTTTTTTTTTTTTTGGTTCTTCTTCTTGTACTAGGATTCGTGGGCTTGGAAATGACAAGGAAAAAGATTCAGATCAAGAAAATTGATAACTTAACAACAAGACAAGTGACTTTCTCAAAGAGAAGAAGAGGGCTTTTCAAGAAAGCTTATGAACTCTCTACTCTTTGTGATGCTGAGATTGCTCTCATAGTCTTTTCTGCAACGGGAAGGCTTTTTGATTACGCTAGCACAAGGTGATTAATATCTAATCTTTACTTATTCTTCTTCTTCTTTTCTTCATTTCTTTTTTGAGATCTTATGCCATCATTGATTTTTTTTTTTTTTTGTTGGATGAATGATATATGGTTTCTTTTTAAACAAACAAAACTCAAAAAGGAAAAAAGAAAAAAGAAATAAGAAGAGAAATAGCTGAAATGCCTCTCTGTGTTCAGTAGAATCTCTTGGCGTGAAGAAAGACTTCTATTTTCATGTACTATATTTAGTTTTGATTGGTGGGTATCACCTTCAAAGAGTTTTTTTGCTTTTGTCTTCCAAGGAACTAGCTATATATAACAATGATCTCTTGTCATATAATTGATATTTAATTATTAATTGAACATAATTAATTTTTTTTTTTCAAAGAGATTTGTGTACTATCTAGTTATTCATATGAATTTTGCTTCTGTTCATAATATATTGGATACATATAATGCTAGTTATTCATATCTTAAATTCTTTAGGCCAAAAAAATAATAGTACTGTTTAGACCTGAAATCCTGATGAGGGCCACATAAGCATTGATGATATGTCCTATTTCTCAAGATTTCATAATATAGTACCTTTTTTTTTTTGAATGTAAGATTTGCATAACTATGTTACCAATTCTATGCTTGATTTAGATGAACTTTTGCTGTATAAGCCTGTACTTACAACTTTGTGTTTGTATGTTAGGTATCCATATTCTATATGATTTTGAGTAGGGCCACATATGTACCTTGTTTGAATAAAAAGAGGTGAGGGATGAGATATTAGGATACTTTTTATAAGATGACAAGTACCATAAAGGAAAATCTTATTTAAGATCATATTAATTAATTATTAGAAGAAAATAAGGTTATGGTGCTATTGAGGAAAATCAAAGTCCTAAGAAGAATGAGTAAAAACCACTTGAAACTAGTACAATTGATTGTTGCTACAATATCAACAACAGAAGATACTGAAATATAATGTTATAATATGTTTGAAAAAGATTGTCTATATATTGTATGTATGTTTAGGGACGTACGCATATATATATATATATATATATATATATACACCATAAAGGAAAATGTTATTTAAGATGGTATTAATTAATTATTACAAGAAATTATGGTTATGGTGCTATTGAAGAAAATCAAATTCCTAAGAAAATCAAATTATGGTTATGGTTATGGTTATTAGTACAATAGATTGTTGCTGCAATATCAACAATAAAAATGTACTAAAATATTGTCTACATATTCAGCATTTGATATTTTTCAGCACAACTACTAACGTGAATTAACATGAATAATACACGTTATATTGTTTTCTTTATGAAAATTATTTTTCACATTTTTCAGTATTTGATATTTTTTAGCACAACAAGTCACATAAATATGACATATAGGTTATTTTAATAATAGTAATCTCAACACTATTGTATAATATTATTTATTTACCACCCACGTTGCTTTGATTTAATAAATTAGTAATTTACTCATGGAACATATATTTTATAATCTAATATTGCGATTGCTAATGAATTAGTAATTTAGTGATTGAATATGTATTCAATATAATATTAAATATCCAAAATTAACTAATCTTTTCCTTGCAAAGAATTATGAGAGCATCAAAATCTGAAATATCTTATCATTTTGATATGATTATATATAGAAATTTATAAATAGTTTGAACCTATCCATACAATATAAATACTCAGGGGATCAAATGCATCTCAAAGAACAAAAAAATGCTAAATATATTATAAAAAGATGAAGAAAGAAAGAAGAGGGAAAAATCACTTTCATTGCTCAAATTTAATAATTCAGTTTAAAGAATTCTATTGGAGTAGTCAAATTCAAAGTACTATACAAAAGAAAAAAAATTCTATGATTTGTACTGACAATAGTACAAAAATAAAAAAATTTTTTGAAGGAAAAAAAAAATCAATTGTTTTAATTTGATAGAAAAGCTATGATAAAATTATTTATTTTATATAATGCAAGAAAAGTTTATTGAAATGAAAACTTTAAATTTTTAGGAATCTGGGAAATTTTAATTTAATATTTTTTAAAATTTTCTTACAAGTGTCAAGAATAAATTTTCCTTATTTCTTTCACTTTTGTTGTCCATTCTTCGTCCACCATTAATTCTAATTAAATATATACGTACCGCCAATTTTATTTTATAGTTGTTTTTTTTTTTAAAAAAAATACATATAGACCACCAAATTTCTTTAATTTGTCATCTTGTACATGACCTGCATATACACTTGGAGTGCATACAATTAATCTACTTTCTTGATGTTATAATCTAACAAAATAATTGAGGAAAAACCTAATTAAAATAAAAAAAAGGTATATAATTTTGATGTTACATATGTCTATTTTGATTTTCTAATATAATAAAAATAATAGAAATTAACTTAAATATCAAATATATTATTATATTTAATTTTATGTTATAAAAATTTTAAATGTTTTTATAATCGAGCAATTAAAATATGATACATATCATAAATATTTTAATCGAATGACTATATAAGTTTTTTTTTTGGCTTTCTAATTGATAAAAAACTTATTTTGACCTATTAATTAAAAATAAAAATAAGTTGTTCATAGTTTAAATTAATTAAACTTAATATATGCTCTTTTTGCTTTCTTTTCCACTTGTTTTTCTCCGTTTTTCACCCCGTTCACCTCCTAAGTGAACAGCTAATAATTTCTTTTAACAGTTATACATGACAACGCTTTTTTTTTTTAAGTTTTTCTTTGTCATTTTCACCTCAAATACAAACCCTATCTAAGAATTAGAGAGAGTCATGATTGTAAATTGCACCTCAACAGTTATATGGAATTATTTCTAATTTCTAATTTATATTTACTGAATTAATAGTTTAATTAGTAACTGTTTGCATTATGTATATAAATCTTTAAAAGCTTTTAAATTATATATATATATATATATATAAAGAAAATAAAGCCTTCTTAAGGGATCCAAGATGTTAAACTTCAATAGTTTTGTGTTGGCTTGAATTTTTCATCTATGGATCATATTCGAGCATCATTTTACAAATTAGGTCAATTTATGAGAAATAATGAACTAGCCTTAGTATATCAACAACAAGATTATATGGTTTAAAGCTCTCTCTATACACACATAGAGAAATTCTTATGATATAAAAGTGGCTCAAAATGCTTTGAATATATTACCTATAACGGTAAAAAATGAACTCATGATCTTTTAATTACTTAATATTGGAATTGTCTCTCTTTTTCATTTAATCAATTAATATAATACATTAGAATTTTTGTATTTTTGTTAGACGATATAGATTGTTGCACTTAGTCTTGGGGTCACTTTTTTTTTTTCCTTTTATTAATTATTATTATTTTTATTTTTATCACTTTTAGGGATTAGAACCTAGCTAGGGTTTACTATTGTGACTATTTTTATTTTTCTTTTAATTCTGGTTCACAATCAAGAAAATGACTGGAACTAATCTATTTGGTATTGAAGTATGAATCAAGTGATTGAAAGGCACAATCTGCACCCAAAGAACCTTAGCAGGTTGGATCAACCTTTTCTTGATCTGCAGGTAATTAGTATATATTGCTGAATCCTAACTATAAAAAACAAAGAAAAGCTGATTAGAAACAAAATTTTCTTGTTTTATTTTTTCACCTTTTAGCTTGAAAATTGTTCGCTCACTACATTGAGCAAGCAAATTGCAGAGAAGACACAAGAACTGAGGTAAAAAAAAAAAACACAAGAAGGTTTTTGTGGATATGTTGCTATGGTCAGTTTGCAAAATTTGAAACATGCGTGATTTAATGTTCATGAGCATGAGATGACAGACAGATGAGAGGAGAAGAGTTACAAGGGTTGACCATTGACGAACTGCACCAATTAGAGAAGTCACTTGAAGGAGGCGTGAAACGAGTTATGGAAACAATGGTTCCTCCTGCTGCCATTTATACATCTTTTATGTTCATTTGAACACTTATGATCTTGATGCACTTTTCTGGGTATGCACTGTACATATTAATTCTTCTATCATTTGATGCACTTATGTTTTTCAGTGTTTCTGCAGGGTGATGAAAAAACAAATGAAATCAATGCCCTCAAAACCAAGGTTGTATGCTTGTCTGTAAACTGTTGCTAGCCATTTCTATTATATATAATGCTTATAACAGTAAAATAGACTAGACTGTTCCTATTGTACATGGACTCATAAGATGTGACCTATGTTGTGCTACATAATAATTGACTGAGAATAATTTGCTGCACTCTGAATTTGTTAATTTAATTGTTCAACTGCAAAACCAGTCCATTAATGGGAGGAGAGAGCAGAATGTCTTATCATATTATATTGCGTACAGTATCATTTACTCACACCGGTATATATCCATTTTCCTGTAAAGCTGATGTGATCCTAATATGCCATCATGTTTCAGCATTTTTGAGGGTAGAATTGTTTCCCAGCGTCAACACTGATTCAAAGTGATATGTCCTGATCCATACTCGCACCTAAAAACTAGCAATTGTGGGGAGAGATCTGAGAGTCTTATACACCTACACCTAAAGTATTGTACTCAACCATGAACGTGTGACACATACTCTGTGTGTTTTACACTTGACTAATAGAAATGTGATACATAGACCATGTGCTATGCATCTAATCGTTGGATACAATATAGTCGGAGTATGTCATGATATAAACTAATGAGAAGCAGTGTGTTGGATAATTTATTCTTGTGTTGAGGTCTTCATGCATACATGTTCAAAGTCAAAGCCATATTGATGTAGGAGCCTTCAATTCCTATTCAATTTAGGGTTAGAATTCATGCTTAGATTAGGGTTATATTTCAGCTTTCTTTCTCAAATTAGGATTATATTTAAGTTTTTCTTATTCCTTTAGGCTTCATGTTTTCTTGTTTATTGTTCTTCTTTTATTAGTATTCTTTATTCCTTTAGGGTATCTGTAAAGAGTTTTATTCATTGTATCTGTTCTAATTACAATTCTAATTGTTTTCTGCTGTGCCAACCCTAATCATCTACTCTCTTTCTCCGTGTCACATATTATTAGCAAACCCTAGATTAATGCCAGTCCACAAGTATGCCTGACCTTGAGTGCTATATCTTTGGACTTTTTGTGCATACATTCAGAAATTATCCTAAGACTATAAAGACTAAAGAGAAAATAATTAAATAAAAAAATTTACAACAAAAATAAACTATAGTATTTTGGATATTTTAACTTTCATCAATTAAAGATAATTGTTTTATATAGTAAAGATATTCAATATTTGGGATATATATATTTTGTCTAAAATTTTAGTATATCTGAATATTATTTTGAATAATTTTATGGACGCATTTCTCATATTGGTCTAACATATTTTCACTTTTTTATTATATAGACTTCATAAATTAGAAATTAAATTTAGATAATAAATATTTTTTTGTTTAAATTACGGGTATTCAGAGAATATTAAACTCATATGTACAAAACTATAGAGATAATAAAAATTTTATAATAATTCATTTTATGGTATATTTTCTTTAATTCTATATGCTTCAAAATTTTTGAAAATGGGGCTATTGAACTCGCTAACCTCATTTGCTCACACTATTTTTATCATTTCTTTTTTTCTTCCACGAATTTACAGGTAGCTGAATTGATGGAAGAGAATGAGCGTCTAAAGAAGCAAGTGTGTGAGATATTTTATTCTTCTAGTTCCTTCTTGTTACCTATATCTCACTTCGCTAGGTTCAATTCCATTTAGCAGATACTACATGTACAAATTGACCAGTTGAATTTGCTGGAGCAAGGCCAGTCATCAAATTCTTTGATGACTAACACCAGCAGCACAGCAGATCCTCCTCCTAAAGACTATGAAGGGTGCTATAATTTCCTTAGATTGGGGTTGGTTTCTTGCATTCATTTGCTTGCAAATTAAGAGTTTCTCGATTTTTTTTTTTACTCTTCCTATTCAAGAAAGCATTTCACATTACTTACATATAATGTACTACAAAAATAATGGGATTTTTTGCTTACTGATAGAGATACAATACAAAAATAATGGGATTTTTTGCTTCATTGTTATATGCAACAGCAAGCTTGAGTTTGTTTGTTAGCCTGCATATATGAGAGAAGGGTAGGTGAATATCTTGCGTATTAAGGTAGATGGGATGGTAGAGTTAGGCGTAATTGGCTCTACATCTTTCTAAAGATATGTCTCAAATCTTGCCAAGTTCATGTATTCTTATCTTCGTATGCAAGTTATTAATCTAGATAGATTTATGCAAAAGTGAACGAACAAAATTTCTTTGATACTTAAAAAAGAAGATTTTTTTTTTATGCCTTTGGTTTGTTTTATTTGTGTTTTTTATTCTGATTGTCCTAATTGTGTTTGTTTTCTTTTGGGTTTTTTTTTTTTGGTTATGTTTGGGTGAGGGATATAGAGGGGGTGTAGGTGAGGGGGAGAGAGAGGGTGTAGGTGGAAAGGAAATGAAATCTTGGGGTTTTAGTTGATATTTTTATATTGAAAAATTACAATCTAATACAACAAGACAACTCATTGTTTAGCCTCTGATAAGTGAGGAGCTTAAAATTTAGGGCAAATGTACATGAACTTGAGTGCTATATGCTTCAAATTTTTGTGCTTAAATAATTCAAAACTTTCTTTAATGGCAAATGTACTTTTCGGTATAAACATTAGGGGCAAAAATGCACCTTGGCCCTATAGTTTATTATCGTATAGAATGGTGAAAAGGAATCCGTCCCCAGTTAATTTGGAATTAAAATTTAGTTGAGTCGAGTGGAGTTGAACGTACATGTGAGAATAGGGAATAATTGAATATGAGTCTTGAATTATAATACAAATATAATGGTTGATGCATAATAGGATATGCTGAGTTATGTCGTTCGGCCTAGTGCTGATTTTGCAGTTGTGATTCCTCGAAAGTTTATAGGAGATCGAAGCACTTAATTTTACAGTGTGATTGGATGAAAAAAAAATATAATTGCATTTTGGCTTTGGTTTTTTTTAAAAAAAAAAAAAAAAATTTGGAGACGACTAGAGGTGAGCTAAAGTGCAACTTTGAAATGTCTTGCTGCAGGTTACCACTCCCTGATTGAATCCTGAAGGATGGAGTGATCAGTACCAAATTCTTGTGTTAATTTCTCATCAATCTTGAGTCTTCAGTTCCAAGGGAACAGTGGCATATGAAGTTTTGCATGGAACGCTTGATTGCTATGTGTCTCTGTGTGTACAAATGTAGATAAAAAAGAAAAAACTCTGATTTCTAGGCAATGGATTGCACCCTCTAAAAGGAGAGATGCATTCACCATTTAAAATGTTATTGATTATATATATACAGCTTTGTGTGAAGCAGACTGTTGTGTTATATGTGTATTTTGGTTGCTATAGTAATTGTATTTTCAGGGAGAAGATTGCTATTGAATTTGAAGAACATGGTGGTTCTCTTCTACAACATTTATATTCTTCTCTTTATCATCAGCATCATCATCTTCTTCTTTCATGTTTAGCGCACAAGAATTTACTGGGGATACTGGAGTTTGTATTGTATTATGTGAAATTTATGAATTTATTACTTATAAAAGGGTATAAAATTGTTCTTTAGGGATTACAACTAGAAGAAAACTTTGGCACTTTAAGTAATTTTTTTTACCATTTCATGGTTGCATTTTTCAGTCTAACTTTAAAAAAATTTCAAATAAAGTATAGAAGCAGATTTTAAAAATAAAAATATTAACAGTTTAAATTTTCAAAAATTTGTGTTCTCTTGATTAAAATAATAAAAATTTGAATTCATTTTTGTACTTAATTAAGTTTTTTAAGTGTAAAACTTGCGACATGCAATAAGATATTCTTGAATTTGATTTAAATAAAATTGATTAATAATTCATTCAAGTATATAAATAACCATCTTAGAAAACACATTTCAGATATGATGTGTATGTATGTATATAACGGAAAGGAAAACTTTTTTATCGTCTGTTTTTAATGTGGGATTTAAATTTTTTTAATTTTATATTTGTATTTTGTAAATTAGCAACAATGTAATTTTTATAGTTAAAACTGTATTGGCTTATAATGTATATTAGCAGCCATCAATGTATTTGGCTTGAAGCTAATATTGTTTATTAGTTGTGATATCAAATATTGTGACCAGAATTTTAATTTTAGCCATAAAATAATTTATGTTTATGGTTAATTGATATTATTAGTTACTACCTTAATTGTTGTGGCCAATAACTTGTAGCTAAATATACAATAAATATTTTAACTATATAACTTTTGAGGCATGTGACTAATAAGTATAATTAGCTATAAAGATATATTTATATAGCTAGAAATTATATTTAGCCACAATTTTTTTGTTCGTGGTAAAATCTTGTAACTGTATGTATAAATTGCAATAGTGAATGTCAAGGTAGGTAATATGGACATGAATAGGGAACATGAGAAATAGAAACATGGACACTAGAAAACAGTTTTCAACTAAAGTGTTTGTCTCCTAACCAAAGTGTCTTGGTACGAAAATACAAACAAAAAAAAATCCTACTAATTGAAGTGTCCATACATCATAAATGTTGAGTTTTTTTTTTTAATTTCTACCTAGCTGCTTATGGGTCTTTGGTGGGTATTTGTCACCCATGTCCTAGTGTAAAAGTTTCGTTCTAACTTTATTAAGTGTTGCAATTGCTTCTTCTGCTTTTTATTTTATTTTATTTTATTTTTATTAAAGACATGTTTTTCTATGTTGGATCATAAAGTTAATTTCAGTTTCTCATTTATGTACAGGCTATCCAATTTTTTTAGGCATCTAATTTTTTTATTTGAATTGCAATGAGATTAAAGATATATGTAGCTCAATAGTTTTGTTATGTATTTTGTCTCTCTAAATCTTTATCCAATTTGTCAATTGGACAATTCTATCAAGCACATGTACATGTCCTAAAATTTATTATAAAATTTAAAATTTTGATTTCAATTGCACTGACTTTTTTTTTTTGCTCCATTAAAGATATTAGTAGTTCAATAGTTCTATTATGTTTTTTCTACATCCTTTCCAGGATGGGTTGTGCTTTTTGTGGTGAGCAAAAAACTATGTACCATGACATTGTTATTTAGCTGCCTAAATTATTTGTAATCCAATGATCCATAAGAAATTCTTTAATTAATGACACTACTGCAATATACTACAATTAACCTAGTAACACCAAATTAAAGATAAGGTTTCAACAATTTACCTCTAAAAATTATTTGTCATATGCACATAATTTAATCTATAGCTTATTGAGATAGAACTATTGGAAATTTTAGAGCTGACATAGTGAAAAATTAATTATAAAATACTGCAAAAATTATCAAATAAAATGACACCAATATTTTATGTGGTTTACCCTTGATGTTAGACTACATCAACCAAAGAAAATCCAAGATTTATTCTACTGTCAAAATAGTAGGTATACAAAGAGAGTTATCTCTAAAAGAGTATAGGAATACAAAAATTGAGATCTTACCAAAATTGTGGCACTTATAATGTTCCCACCCAAAATAATTTTCTCACGGTTGACGTTGATAAATCACTAAATTAGGAACTTGATTTAGTTTTGATTTAGGATATCATAGCTATATATATCTCATTGTATCTCCTATAATCTTGGGAAATAATGTCCCAATGTCATAGGCTTGTCGTATAAATATATTGTAATTCTTTGCTATCAAATACAATTCAAATTTACATAAAATCTCATAATGGTAAAGCACTCTCTGTCCATAGAATAAAGAACTTTCCTCCTCCTTTTAACCTAATTCTAAATTTCTACCATTGCTATTAAGATGGCTAGCTCATCATCATTTTCAACACCCATCTCTTTAAACCAAGACCCACCAACCTCACCAGCACACTCTGTTGCAACCTTAGTAAATCCAACCCTTACAAATTCAATGACTCAAAATAACATCAATCTGGTTTCTCTCAATGCCTTATCTCAAATCCCCTTCAAATTCTCAAAAGGTGGAGGAAATTATGCATCTTGGAAATCACAAATGACCAATCTCTTATTTGGTTATGATTTGCTTAGCTATATTGACAGCACCTCACCTTGCCCACCTAACACATTAAACTCATTTATTTTGGCTTCGTCAGGATAAATTAGTGTTGTTAGGAATTCAAGCCACTGTCCATAACATAATTAGTTATATTATAAATAATTGCACTACCTTTGCTGAAGCATGGAATAAATTGGAAAATAGTTCTGCTAGTTGTTCCAATACCTATATGTTCTCTCTTTTGTTATCTCTTATGTCATATAAAAAGGAAGGCAAATCAGTTGCCACTTATATGAACAAAGTCAAAAGCCTTATAGATGATCTTGCTCTCATTGGTTATTACTTGATTGATGCAAAAATTGTTGCCCATACTCTTAATGGACTCGGTGATGAGTTTAAAGAACTGACAACAACTGTTCAGATTTGTGATACTCCTATAGCTTTTGAAGACCTCTTTGATAAACTCTTTAATAAGGAAATCATTCGAAATTGTAGTGACTAGCCTATGGATGATGAAACTCTAGTCACTACTCATATTACTTAATGATGCAACAATAATTATAAAGGATGAAACGAGCAAGGAAATAATTAGGAATCCAAGTCCTTAACTAATTTGAATGTAGAAAATTTTGACAATCCAAATCAATTTTATCAGCTCCACAAATCAGGATGTCAATTAAATTTCTACCACTCTTATCAAGGCAACAATTCCAACAAGGGACTCTCTTCATAAGGTGATAGTTTTAATTCTACTTCTTAATTTTATTCACTGTCATGGCATACAACTCACTATCAATGTCAATTTGTAATTATTTGTCAATTGTGTGACAAATTGAGTCATAGTGCTATGTCGTGTCATTCTCATGCATAACCATCTACCAATTTTGGTTAACCACAAGCTCATTATACTGATGGCAATTCAAGTAACTCCAATAATAATTGAGTGATGGATTCAGGAGCCACACACCACATGACTTCAGACCTTCAAAACTTATCCATGCATTTTAATTACCTTAGAGACAAAGATGTTATATTTGGTAATGGTAATGGCATTCCTATCTCTCATACTGGTTGTTCTACTCTTGATTCACCTATTACATCATTTACATTTGATAATGTTTTATGTGCACCTTTGTTAAATAAAAGTCTTATTTCAGTTTCTCAATTTTGTATAGAAAATGATACCTTTGTTAAATTTTTTCCTAACTACTTTCTTGTGAAGGATTTGAGCACGGGGGCATCCTTGGCCCGAGGCTAAAGTAGGAACAACTTGTACAAATGGCCATCCTCAACCTCTCAATCACAATTCTCTTCCTTGTCACCTTTACTCTCAATTGTATCAACATCCAAGCTATGGCATCAAAGGCTTAGTCACCTATCTTTGCCTATTCAAAAGAAAATTCTTGATAGAAATAAAATTTCGGTTTTAGATCCTAATAATGCCACCAACATTTATGATTCTTGTTTGTGTATCAAAAGTCATAAATTGGCATTTGAAAACTCTTCTATCATTTGTGATAGACCATTTCAAATTCTACATTCTGATGTATGGGGTCCTGCTCCAATTACTTCCTTTGACAATTTTAAGTATTATCTTAAATTTATTGAGTACTACACAAAATATACATAATTATATCCTCTTAAGTTAAAATTTGAAGTTTTTAGTATTTTGAAAAATTCAAAAATCTTATGGAAAACTTGTTTCAAACTTCAATCCAAACTGTATACATTGACGGTGGAGGAAAGTATCAAGCTTTGTCTCATCTTCTTGCTAAATATGGCATTCAACATCTCACCTCACCACTATATACTCTAGAGCATGTTGGCTGTTATGACCCATATTTTTTTAAAAATTATTTTATTTTAAAATGGAATATGCAGTAAAATTTAAAATCAAATTTGATTATTTTATTTTTATTTTACTGTTTTACGATTAATTATTATTATTCTATATTTAAATAAATTTCCTACGTAAAAATAATATTTTGGGTCATTTGATTTGCAAGATAAAATAATATTTTGGGTCATTTGATTTGCAAGATTATTTTAGTATTTTTATTCTATTATTGTTTTATTAATTTTCCTAATTATTTTATTGATAAATTATTTTATTAATTGTATTATTATTTTATGTGTGTGTAATATATATATATTATTGTGTGTATAATGCATGTGTGGTGTAGATTTGAAGTTACCTATTATTAAATTATAAAATAAAGCTTTATTTAATTATAATATAAAGTATTATACATATAATATTATATAAACATACACACATGCATCCATGCATATAACACACATGCATGCATGCATTAAACTCTAACACTGCATAAGAATTAGAACGTTGACCAAAAATAGTAAAGGAAGAACAAAAACATTTTTTTGACAGAAGAAAGAAGGCAAAAAACCAAGCAAACGTATTATACACTATGCTCCTTCTCCCTCTCCATTTCTGGTCACCGTTCTTCTCACCACCGGTCTCTTTCTCTTCCTTGGACATTGGTGAGTGTAAATCCAAGTTTCTTTTCGATTGATATTGCGTTTTGTAGGGTGGTGTGTGATTTTTAGATTATAGGCATTAGGGTTTCAAATTTTTTTTTAGGGTGTTAATGGTTGATTGATGAAAAATTCCTTTACAAATGTTGATTATACTAGCTTAATCTACCTCTATGAATTTTTGTGTGATTTTTGGATTTTATTTTGATTTTTATGAATTTTTTAATATTTAATTATTATTTTATTAATTTTTTGTAAATTAATTATTAAAATTATAAATTTGTGATTTTTGGTGTTATTATTAATTTTTATTAATTTTAGTGTTGAGAAATTAATTTTTGAGAATATTAGATAATTTTTATGAATTTTTATAGTTTATGTTAAATTTGAAAAATTAGGTTAAATATATATTTTGGTAGAAATTATTGGTTAATTATATGTTTTTGTTGATATTAACGATATATATGTTGAGAAAATAATTTTTATGTATTTATAGAATTTTTATAGAATTTTTGAGTAATAATTGTATATAATGTGCATTTTTGTATATTAAGGTTAATTGTGTAATTTTGTGATAATTTTAGTTAAATATTATGTTTAATTGATTTTAATATTAATTGAGGTATTAAAATGATTTTTACAAATTATTTACTATTTTTAACTAATTAAAACTATTTTTCAAAAATTATTTTCAAATTATATAAAATATACTATTTTTGTAAATAAATGAGTTTTTAGTGATTTTTAACATGTTTTTGGGCTAATTATGTAATTTGGATTTATAAAATGAATTTCAGTTAATATTTGTGAATTTATCGAGAATTGTTGATTTTTAATAATAATTTATTAAAATTAGGGTTTTTAGGTAAAAATCGGTAAAATAATTATTTTTAGTGTTTAAATTTCTAAATTGCTATATTTTGGTATATAAAGGGTATTTTTGGTATTTTTAAAATTTTAATGTACTATATGTATATCTCATGAATTGTAAACCTCGGTCAGTGGAATTGTAGTTTGGGAGTCCGATCGAGGGGTTGTGTGATTATATATACTCGAAGTGTGTTTTCTTGCAGGACCGGCTCTACTTTCTGAGTAGAGAGATGTCCGTTTTACAGGGGAGGTTCTGTCGAATTTTTGATAAAATTCTCGTGAAATGTGATATTCGGTTAGATCCCTATTCTTAATCTGTGTCCGATATTTTAAATCGAGTCTCTAGAATTTCGTTAGATTTATTATAATTTCATGTTGTCATTTATTTGTTTAGTTGCGTCGAAATCGAGGCCTAGTGGACCAGGCCCGTCGGACCCGTCTCGAGGAGCGCACAATTATGAGTTGTTATTTTATATATACGTGTTTTAGGATTGCATGTTTTAGAAATGTATGTTTAAATTTTATGAAATATGCATAAATGATTTAATAATTGCTTAGGTATATTTTTGGTATATTTTAAATTAAATGCATGTTTTATTATTGAATTATACTTAACAATGTTTTTAAGTATATGTATAGTTTATTTTTGGTTTATTTTATAATTAAATTGAATTTATTTGATGTATATATACTCGAAATATACTTGGTTTATTTTTAGTATGTTTCTAGTATATATATGGTTTATATTGTTATTTTAATTAATGTCGTGCATCATTTATTTCATGAATGTATGGATTTCTTTTAAATAAAGGATATCAATAGAATGTGTTACCTAGTGGGCGACACTAGGATTGAGTACGTATCGGTATGACGATATAATTTAGGTTAAATTACTAACCTATTTGTGGATTTTGATTGGATTAATTTGATTGATGTGTGATGTGATTTGAGAGTGTGATTGCTGGAGCTCGATTGACCAAGTGTCTCGGGGCCAATCACATTGACAGTCAGACTGTTGGAGCTCGATTGACTTAGTGTCTAAGGGCCAGTCTACTATCCAAATGGAACAAGTGAATTTATTTAGAATAAGTGAGCCTATATGGCTAGAGTGTTGTCTAACACTATTTGAGGTTGCGATCATTTAGGGTTCTATTTGATCCTTCAAAAATGGATATTTTTCAGAGTTATATATATAAAACGATTTTTGCTGCATCCGTGTGTATTTGCCTGTATATATATTTATTATATATACTATTGAATGTGTGCATTTGTCATTTAGCTATGCATGTATATATATTATAACAATTCACTCAGTGAGGTCTGACTCCCCTTCGTTGATTATTTTTCAGGAGAGTCTTTATCCTTAGACCTCAGTAGCAGACCTTTATGCCGGATTTCTTCCGTCCTAGCTTTATTGTGTAAACTGCTTACTTAATTTTATTTTGTATTCTAGACATTGCAGTAGTTATTTTTGTGGGCTGTATGTATTAAATATGTTTGAGATTTAAATTTTAAAAG
Source organism: Mallotus nudiflorus (assembly GCA_947683625.1). Lineage (NCBI taxonomy): Eukaryota > Viridiplantae > Streptophyta > Magnoliopsida > Malpighiales > Euphorbiaceae > Mallotus > Mallotus nudiflorus. Next base: position 1,317,750 of record CANTUR010000486.1, read on the forward strand.
TTTGAACCGAGAATTTGTATGAAAAGATTTTATATATATGAGATGAGTTTGTGTTATTAAATCAGCTGATGAGTTGTATTATTACTTATAAGATTTTAATTTCTGCTGCAAGATATTTTATTTATTTTATTATTATTGCATACTTTTATATTTCTTTTTAAAGCCTTGCTACGGGTTCCAGATTCGAAAGAATTTTCGTTCCCTAGCGCCGGTCATGGCGCCCTGTTTTTGGTCGTGACATTGGCTCAGCCGAATGAAAACACCATCACATTATTGAAACTAGCCTTACCCTTCTTCACAATGCTTTTATTCCTTTACGGTTCTAGCCTTATGCCTTTCAAATAGCCAATTACCTCATCAACCGTATGCTTACTCTAGTTCTAAAACATGATACACCTTATCTTAAGCTATTTAGCCATTAACCCAAATACATTTGTCTACATGTCTTTGGGTGTCTTTGCTACCTATGGCTTCACCTATATAACACATACAAACTTGAACCTAGATCTCGACCATGTATATACCTTGGTTTCTCTCTCACTAATCATGCTTTTATATGTCTTGATACAAACTTAAATAAAATCTTTATTTCAAGGCATGTAATATTCTTTGAAAAAATCTTTCCTTACAAAAAGGAATCATGTTCCAACCTCTTTGTCTTTAATCACTCTTTTTCCAAGCTTCTCTCTATGTTTACAGGTTTAACTCAGGAATGTCCCACCATTTCTAACCTGTCACCTAATTTAGCTACTTTTCCACCTCTACCTCTTACTGTTATTCCCTCCAATTTGGCACCATTAACACTGCCTCCCACTATCATTCTTTCCCCAACTTTCCTTTCAAGCAAAGAAGCTCCTACTTCTATCGTAGATCCAAGTATGTATGCTGCCACTTCTCCTAATTAAGTAAGTAATTCATTTTCTTCCTCTTTATATAACACATCCCAATCTCCCTCTCCATCCCCACAGCCTTATCGTATGGTCATGCGAGTATAAAACAATATTCATAAACCTAAAATTCCCTTTAATTTAAATACCATCACCTTATCTCCTCAACTGGAACCTACCTTCTTTACTCAAAAAATAAAAACGCCCAATGGCAAGTTACCATGTAAGAAGAAATTTTAGCACTTCATTAAAATAAAACTTGGTCCTTAGATCCCCCCTTCACTTACATAAAACATTATCAGTTGGAAATGGGTTTATAGAATTAAGAGAAACTAGATGGATCCATTACCGACTATAAGGCATGCCTTGTGGCTAAAGGATTTCCCCAATAATTAAGCCTTGATTTTACTAGTTTGGTTGTTAAACTAGCTACTATTCGCCTTATCCTTAGCTTAGTAATATATTATAGTTGGATTTTGAATCAGTTGAATATTAATAATGCTTTCTTATAGGGTACTTTATATGACCATGTCTTTATGCGGTAACCAAAGGGTTTGTCTCCTGAGTGCCCTACTTATTTATGTAAATTGCACAAGGCTCTCTATGGCCTTCAACAAGCTCCTCGTGCCTGGTATATAAAAATTTGCTCCTTTCTTCTTGCTAATGACTTTGTCAACTATAAGAGCGATACTTCTCTATTTATTCATCGCACTATCGACCATATCATGCAACTCCTTGTATATGTTGATGGCATAGTACTCACTCGTAGTGACTCTTCTGTAATTCTGTAATTTGCAAGAACATTAGCATCTTGATTCTCTTTGAAAGATCTTGGCTCTTTTAGCTACTTCTTGGGTGTTGAAGCTACTAGAACTCTGAGTGGGCTATTGTTGTCTCAAAGAAAATACATACTCGATCTTATTCATAAAAAAACATGCATGAGGTGAAATAAGTCAGCACCCCACTATCTTCTAATGACACCTTCAAACTTAATGATGGGTCTCCTAGTTAAGATGCTATAAAGTATCATTAAATTATTGGTTCCCTTCAATATTTGTCTCTTACTCGACCAGATGTCAGCTTTGTTGTTAACAAACTTGCTTAGTTTATGCATTGTCCATCTTCATTCCATTGGAGTGTTGCTAAATGAATTCTTTGTTACTTGAAAGGTACTCTTCACTATAGTTTGTACCTTTCTCTCTATACATGCTTTTACTGATGTTGATTAGGCTCACTAACACTTGCCATTCAACTTCAGCATATGATGTCTTTTTGGGCTCTAATCCCATCAGTTGAAGCTTCAATCCCATCAATTGGAGCTCTAAAAGTAAACCAGCATTGCTCGATCATTTATTGAAGCTGAATATCGGGCTATTGCCTTTGTTACTATCAAAGTTAATTAGTTGACAAATCTTCTTGGTGAACTCGATATCTCACTCTCATCATTGTCTATAATCTACTATGATAACATTGGTGCTATGTATTTATGTTCCAATCCTGTCTTTCACTCCCACATGAAACATATTGCCATTGATTTTTCACTTTATTTATGAACAAGTAGCCTAAAAGTTAATTCAAGTCATTCATGTTCACTTTTTTGATCAACTTGCAGATTCCTCAACAAAGCCATTGGCTTGTCAACTCCACTAGCAATATTGTACCAAGCTTAGCATCCTTCTCAGACTGTTGTGCTTACGAGGGCATAATAGAGCACTAAATTAGGAACTTAATTTAGCTTTGATTTAGGATATCACAACTGTACATATCTCATTGTATCTCATGTAATCTTGGGAAATAATGTCCTAATGTTATAGGCCTATTGTATAAAGATATTGTAATTCTTTACTATCAAATACAATTAAAATTTACATAAAATCTCTTTAAATGCCAGCATATTGACTTGACACTGTTTTGGTTGGGAATATTAGAAGAGCTCAGGGATGACATAAATGGACTTATAACCCTTTACCCAACTAGGATAAAAATGGAGTTACCACTCAGTATCAGCCAAGAAATTTATCCGATTAGGGACTAGGCAAACTCGAATCCCTCGCTTGGAACTAAATTTGCCCTCGAATCCCTCGCTTGGAACTAAATTTGCCCATAGGATAAAGCATTAGGTTTGAATGTCAATGTAAGCAAGAGAAGACTCAATATGTTAGAGGCATCCCCAAACTACCCGGATGCTGAGCAAGGTCGACCTTACTAGTTTTAAACAGTGCTTCTAAGAGATATGTAATATTATAAATCAACAATTACATGTAAATATAAATATAATACACTCACACAAGCGAGCCAAAATAATAGTATTAATGATGATGCATGATCATGGTATAATGAATGCAAATTAAAGCATAAAAACATAATAAAAAGAAATGAATCTTGGTAATTATAATGCATGAAATATAGCATAACTACACGTATGTAACATAACTATCATGAATAATTAACATTTAAAATAAAAATGAAATCATATGTGTAAAAAAGAAAATATGATAAAAGGAATTAAGGAAAAAAAGACAAACTCTTAAGTAGGCTCCTCCTCTTTATTGCTCCCAATTCTGAGTTTTTAGGGGCCATAAAATCAATTTATTTCAAATAAATTATAACACTCTGTACTCTTACTATTAATTCACATCATGATATCTCATATTATTATTATCATTTGTTTACATGTTGTTAATAAATTATAACACTCTGTACTCTTACTATTAATTCACATCATGATATCTCATATTATTATTATCATTTGTTTACATGTTGTTACTATATATATGTATATACATACATACATACATACATACATACAAACATATGCATTAACTAGTGAGCATATGTATGTTATAAGGAGAGCGTGAGTTAAGGTTGGCTGACAACATATGCTTCATGCTTTAATTATAATGCTTCATGCTTCAAAATGGCCAAAACTAAACTTTTATATTTGAAAAATAATTGCAATTTGATGAGTCGCGACTTATGGAATATAACATCAATTAAATTCTAAAGGCTTTTTAAAAATCAGCTCAAACATCTCACAAAATAATTATAAGATTCAAATATTACAAATGCAAATGCTTTGATTCCTTTTATTTATTATAACCTTGTCAGATAATACTGCACTTGGGTTCAAGTGAAATAAGTGACAAGTGAGAATTAATTTTGTTGGCCAACATATAATGAGTGAATCAAGTGATGTCCTTTGATCATTAACATTTGTCAAGTAATTTGCAAGTATTGGTCAAGCTGGTAATAATATTCATTAACATTTGCCAAGTAATTTGCAAGAATTGGTCAAGCTGGTGACAACATCCTCTTATATCCATATGCAAATGTTCAACTACAAATGTATAACAAGTAATTACTATAGTTATAAATTTATCATTTATCTTATATTCATGTAAGTACAAGCATAAATAATTTATATGTAAACACCTAATTTTAGGATGATGAAGTGTGGATGTGACAGAGGACTTCGATGATGAAAATGTTATAAATAGGTCTTAAACACTTGAAGTTTGAAACCTTAAAAGTATGAAGGACTTAATTGTAATTTTTTAGGACCTAATTGAAAAGTCTAAATTCTTTTAGGGGTCTTTTTATAATTAAAAGTAAAAAAAATCAAAATTCTATAAAAAAGATCAAAATTTTGTAATTCTGATGAGAATTCTATAATTCCAATCAGAATTAGGCATGTTCCATTTACATTTTTATTTTATTTTGTTTTATTTCAGTAAATAAAATGTGGTTTCCTGAATTTTGATTGGTCAAATAGTATTTATCTACATTTTCAGAAAATTAAAGTAATTTTGAAATCAAAACTTTAAGAAAGGCAAGTCAAAGTAGGGTTTTTTGCTATAAAAATGTAGCTAGAGCTACCCTGAGGGGGACCTCTCTAAAAGGACCTCTCAAAGACTTTTCCTTTTTCCCTAGGCGGTACATAAAAAATATTCTTTGTGATTTATTTATTTTTGAAGCAAGGAGCGATAGATTTTTGAGAAGAAGAATAACAAGTTTTTAAAGATCTATCTAATAATCAACGATGATTTATACCAGTCTGAGGGGCAATTCTTACTGCATCCATAATCATTAACTTTTTTCCTTCCTTCTTTTATTTTATTATTTTGATTTTATTAAATTTTAATTTTATTAAATTTTTATTGTTATTTTATCCACTAATCATTTTTTATTCTTTTGTGTTGGTGATTATGGACGAAATTAAATGATGATTTTATTAGGTGAACAAAATCCATGAAGGTCCATGGAATGCCATGTATAGGACTTTGTAACTAAATATAGTTTTCAGGTTTTTCTTATTTAGTTGCTTATTATTGTTTTGATTTTGTTTTTTTTTTTATTTTTAGGATTGTATTAATTTTTCTTTTCTTATTATTTTCAATAGCTCATTGTAATAGTCCTAATAGTGGGAATAATGAAGTCATGTGTGTGTAATTACTTTTTTTTTAATTAATTAGTTAGTAAAATTAGGGTTTTAATTAGGAAATTAATTAAAATTAATGGCTATAGAGGTCATTAGGGTTTTGAGTTAAAATTGATCTAGATTTAAGTGGATAGAATTAGGGTTGCTTGATATGGTCACTTTAACTAAATTAGGTTTTTAGGAGAAATAAATTTAATTGATTTGTTTGATATTTTATTTGATTGTTTTGATATTTTTTATAGGTTTTGGGTTTGTTTATTATTTTATGTGTTTTGCGCCCTAAGCCCATATTAGACTTTAATCCATTTAAATAAATTTAGGTTTTTTTTAGGTTTAATTAATAAAAATGCATCTATAAACCCATAAATAATTAGACTTAGGGTAGAGATAACTTAGACCCATTTAGTTAATTTAGACATAGGCCCACCTAATTTAATTAATTTAGACTTAGCCCATTTAATTTAAGCCATTTTCCATAATTTGTAGTTTTAAGATCACTTTAGAAATAAAATATGTAGAACTAGGCTCACTAATTTAAATACTTCATAATTTGTAGATTTAGGCCCATTTTAGAATTAAAATAAATAGACTTAGGTGCACTTAATTAAAATTAAATAGGAATTAGGCCCATTAGTCTTTAGGCTTACTTGTAAATTAAAACATATAGCTTTAGCCCATTTAATTAAAATCAATGTAGACTAGACTAACCTAGGGACTACGAATTTAAATGAATGCATTGTTACATGTATTTTTCATAACTCGTTTGCCTGGAGTTGATTGTTTTAATAAGGGTTTATATGAAATTACATGTAAATGGAGGGTAAGGTAGTAATTCATAAAGTAATTCTAAAAGAACACAAGACTAAAAGAAGTTGGTATTCCGTACTTAGAATCTCTTAGTTGTGGTGCTGGCTTTCTTTTACAGAATTGAGTACCATCATTTTTTTGATATGCCCTAGTTATTGCCCTGGGTGGTGACTCCTCATCTCCATGGCATGTCTTTGTGATAGTGGTTAGTGTGTTCTCTAGAGCCTTGAACTAAACAGTGTCGTGGTTGCTAAAATCTTAGGCGTGAGTTAAACCCCGTCGTCTAGAGTGGTGACTCCACTGGGGATAAGAGATATTGATTCTAATTTTATTCTTTAGAATTATTTTATTAATTATTATTTTATTTTTGCATTCATTCTACATGTCCCTATTAATCGATGGTATTGGTTTATGGTTCTATGATTCCACTAGCTTCATGGGATTGTAAATTGGCTAACCATCACTCTTAGCCTTAACTCGGTTAAAGATAGATTATCGGGCTCATCTGACCAGAGTCTATAACCTAAGTCTTAAAGGGGGGTAGTCTTCTCTTGAGTTTGTAAAGGATGTTAGGCCCCTCTGACCTTGACTTGTAACTTAAGTCTTAAAGGAGGGCATCTTACTAAGGGAACCTTAACCTTTTTCATCAGACTTAGCTCATGTAGTGGCCTAGTAACTTCCCCTAGGATTACCTAAGTTGCTTGTGAATGTTGCCAAGAGGTATTTCTATCTATAAAAGCCTAAGCCCATACTTTAGAAGCTCATTTGGGCTAATAAAGATTGGGTTAATCTTTTATACCTAGAAATACTGTTTCTATACTTTACTGCTTTGAGAGATTTGGCATGTGCATTGGTTCTTGATATCCCCTATTGATATTAAGGGCAAGACCAAAAATCCTAGGAAAATAGACTTGCCATTGAATAGGTTTATGGGAGGAATAAGGTTAGTAGGATGTATGTACACTTGACTTGACTTACTACTTGCTTCATGGTATATGCATCATGTATACATGCATTTCATGCATCATACTAACTCTTTATTTTTCAGCCATTATATATTCATCTGGGTTTTCCTGTGTTTGGAGTTGAAAAGATGGTAGACTAGTGAGAACGGATTCAAGCCTATAATCAATTGTAAAAGAGATCCTTAGCAGACTAGAAAGGAGTCCCATCAATCCACTCTACCTACAAGCTGCACAGGCTAAACAAGCAGAAGCAATGGAACAACTACAAGAGGAAGAAAACTGGACCTTAGAGGTCATTAAAGGAGCATTGATGGATGATATGAGAGAAATGATGTAAAATGAACTTAGATGAGCCTAGGCTGGATTAATGCCATCAGCTGCTGTTGCACCACCAGTTATGGCCAATCCACTTATTGTGGGTGCACCACCTACTAACAATGACAATTTTAGGGGACAACCTGTAAATGCTACTAAGGATGTACATGCTATGGAAATGAAACTGGAGGATGTTGAGAACTATATCATTGAAAAAGTAAAAAAGGAATCATTTGAGCAAGTTCAAGAGCTGAAATCAAAGCAGGTGAAAGCATTGACTCATAAGACATCTAAAATGGAAGAATTGATAAGAGGATAGGGCATTATATATTTATTTGACTTTGATGATATGATGCAATTTGGGGAAGATAAGCTGCCTGATAAGTTCAAGATGCTATAACTATAGAAGTTTGATGGTACTGGAGACCTAAGGATCTACCTTAGCTAATATACAACTACTATGAGCACCACTAAGGCTCCTTTGTCTGTAGTTACCAAGTTATTTGTACTATCTTTAGAGGGTATGACTATTAATTGGTATTATGGGTTAGAGAAGTCTATCTGAGCTGACTGGAGAGAATTGTGCATTGCTTTTCTAAAATAATATGACCATAATACTAGGCTTGAAGTGTCCATCATGTATTTAGAATTGACCAAGCAGAAGCCTAATGAGTCATTTTCAAATTTTTTGACTAGATTCATGAATAAGGAAGGATTGATGAAGAATAAGTTGGCTGAAAAGGATCAAGTTAGGATGACAGTTCAAAATGTGTCACCTAATCTAATTAAGAGGTTACATATGATGAACCCTAAGATATTTATAGACCTTTATGATGATGGGTTGCAAGCTGAGGAGATTGAAAGCGAGGAAAAGAAGGTTGCTAGAAGCATTAGAGCAAGAAACTACCCAACTGGGGGCACACAATAAGGAAATGCTAGTCGATTTGTAGGAGTCCATTCTACTCAACAACCCAGGAGATTCTCTAATTTTAACCAACCATTGTCAAAAGTTCTAGAGCACCTAATGCAAATGGGCTTACTTTAACCTTTACCTAATCAAAACCCACCAAACCCAAACACCTTAAGCTACAATCCAAACAAGCATTGTAAATTCCATCAAAACCTCCAACACTCCACAAATAACTGCATTCACCTCAAACATGAAATCCAAAACCTTATAGACTCTGGAAAGTTTATAGACCTTGAAAACACAAGCACAAAAAATAATCCTTTCCCAAACTACCAAAATGTACCACCCCCAGCTACCATGATGATCAACTCAGGAGTTAGTGAGGAAGAAGAGCTAAGCTCCTTTGAGGATCTAAACCATAAAAATAATGAGAAATCTCTTAATGCCCCTAAAGATATGGAAAGAGCAAAAGATTTATTGGGTCAGTCTTCAGGCAAGTTCAACTATAAGGTGTTTTATACTAAACCACATTCTTTTGATATACCCTTCGAGTCGATTACGCCTAAAGGATAGGGTGATGAGTTTGATGATGAGAAGCTACTAGACAAGAAAGAAAAATGCACATTTGAGGTACAAAAAGATGAAGCCATGGAGACAGTTGGCAAGAAGATGCAAGAATAGCCACTATGTTAGTTGCTTGAAGGACAATCACTATGAGACCCAACATCCCTAGGATCTAGAATAAGAAATAAATTTTTTTATTATCTTCTTTGAATAAAATTTTAGTTTCTTTAAAACTTGTTTTGTTTTAGTAATCGATGATATGAATTTTGATCATGCTTACTTATGTAATGTACATCCTAATGGTACTGTGAATTATGATATTGATTGCATATGCATGTTTGACATAAATTCAATTCAATTAGATTCATTCAATATGGGCACAAATGCAAATTCAAAGAACAATTGTTACATCACATGATGTAACTTCTAAGGATAGGAAATTTAAGGTAAAGGAAAAGTGAAAAAAAAGAGAGAAAAAAGAAAGAAAGAAAAAGGACAGTCAGATAAAAATAAGAGAAAAATATTATTTTAGAAAATATTAAAGGACTAATTGGTAATAGGAGTTGTATCATGTGATGTAACAAATGTTCTCATTTTTGCCCTAATGAACAAGTAAAATTGAATTTGAAGTATTTTTTCAAATATCACATATTCATCTTTATCATATTACATAAGTATTTGAATGGAAAGACAAAACATAATGATAGCTAAAATCAGAGCTATGAGATCACTATTTTAGTTATGTTTTAGGTGGCTCAAATAACTTACGTTGTAACCCATACCTTGTAACTATCATTAATCATTGCATTAACATCAAGCCTCATATTCTGCTTAAGAGTCCTTCTAAATGCAAGTCTAGTTGATTTCATCATTAAGAACTCGCTTTAGTTTGTTTGCCCACTCCTCTACATCTTCAATGCATGAGATTGCAACTAATAGGGTTAGTAAGTTAAAGGATCAATAACAATAGTGAATGAATTGAGTCTCTTGAAGAATAGCATGAATGAATTCAAAATGTAATTTTGGGGAAAATTACATAATAGTAAGTTTGCATTCAAAGAGCGAGGAAAGAACACTGAAGTATAAGAGCTAGTATAAAAGATCTTGGGGCAGAAAGAAGTAAACTACAAGCATACAAATACAGCAATTGTCATATAGTAAAAGCAGTAGTAAAAAGAAAAGTTCAACAGTGTATTAATCAATCACAAGCTCTGGTGTTAAGCCATAGACCCCACTTGCTAGCTTGGTCATCAGTCCGATGAACAGTATTAGAAGCTCTAACATCAAATGTACCTATAATAAAGCATTCAATATTTAAAGCTACAAGCTATTGATGAGGCACTTTGTTCTCACACTCCCAGCTGCAAACATATCTTTGTTCCAAATAAAAGTCCTATTTGGATCATGCATGCCATACATAACATGCATACACTTGCATACATTTGTATGAAATACTTGCTTTGCATAATAAAGTCTTTAAGCCTAGGTGAGATTGTGCAAATACTTTACTACTAACTTTCAAAATTAGTGTTCTAAAAGTGTAGAAAGGTAGTCATAATGTTCACATATAAAGGAAAAGGGTAACATTATCAAGGTGAACCTTATACTCAATGGGACTTTAAACCTCAGGAGCCCAATAAATTATAGGCCCATTTAGTAAATGAATATCACCAATAATGATTTTTGCAAAATCATCATCCTGGAGACCTCAAAAGGCTGGATAGGACACTCAAGCTCCTTAGATTCAACATCAATCTCCATAGTCTCATCTGGAGCATCATTTGGAATATCTCTCCATAATAGTTAGACCAATGTAGGGTATGAAATATGGTGATGAGAAGGTCCAACATGCCAGTAATACATTTGTTGGCCCTATAAAAGGGAAGGATGCACTCAAAACCTAAAATAAATGCACTTTAGAAAATTATTTAATCATGAAATTAGATCTCTAACTCTTGAACCTTTTTGTAGGAGATATCAAGAAGAGGAATGAAACCCTCTATCATAGCATTAATGGAATGATAGAAATACAAATGCAGCCTAAAGCCACAAACCTTTGTGATAAGAGACATCGTCACCATAATCAAAAGGGAAGAATGTAAAAGAATAACATTGCATTTTGACAAAATATTTTCACTTGCAAATAGACCATACTAACTTATTATATTTTATGCAGGGAAAAATAAAAGAGAACAAAGAAGAGGAAAGGAACTGATACATCAATAAGAATGGGACAAATAGCAAATTCCAAACACTCATTAAGATAATAAAGGGAAGTAATAGAACTTTGTTTCCTTAGATTTTGTAATAAAGTACCATCTTAATCATAAAATTCACAAATTGAAAGCAAATTCATCCACTTCAAGAGATCAATTGCGAAAAGCCTATCTTATGACCTTTGATCATAGTGGCTCATTTTTATTAGCCTTGCAGAATTCAGATGATTAGTAAATGACTTTGTTTTGAGAGTTTATAAACTCTAATCAATCTAATGCTTGCTTTGCACCTAAACAAGGGGAAGAAAATGCAAAGACAAAATTTGTGGACTTGCAGTATAAATTTCTTGAATTTTAGAGTATCATTTCAGTCTTTTGAATGATAAGTGTGCACATAATCTACTCCAATGCTTAGAAATAAGTACGAGGAAAAATCCCTTGATGGTATCCATGTTGAGTAATATGAGAAAGGCAGGGGAATATTAAGAGGAAAATCAAAATAAGAGTAAGTATAATGTACTTCAATGCTAAAAAATGAGTAAGAGTATTAACATGAAACCTCTAAGGGTATCCACACTGAGTAATATGAGAAAGGTGAGGGAATACTAAAAGAGGGCCCACATCAAAACTCACTCTATTTACTCTAAAGCTTTGTAAGAGTATGAGTATCCAAAGGACCTTTCCAATGGTATCCATGTTGAGTAATATCAGAAAGGTGGGGGAATAATTGAATAAGGAAGAAAAGCATAAAAATAATTCAAAGGCTATTTTGATACTCAAAATTCAATCTGTTATGCTTAATTTCCATAAGTTTTGTTTAGTAAATTCTCTCAAAAATTAGGTGTGGAAGTAAACTCTTCACTTGGTAAAAAATATGCTCTTAGTATAAAATGGTTAACGATGCCTCTGACCTCTAAAAATGGCAAATAAATGAGAGTCATGAAAAGAAAAATAGCGAGATTTGTTGAGTGCATGCTATCTCCTAAAAAAGTGATGAATTTTCTCATAAATTTTCAACATTATAATGTACTTTTGTACATTCATAATGGTTGAAACTAACTTCAACAAGTCTATAGGAATTGCAAATCTAAAAGGAAGTGCACCCAATTTGTAGAGTTGGTTAACATAGCAAAATTAAAATTAGTCAGTAGAGAAATTCTAATAAGTCAATATAGCAAAATTCAAAGTTAGTAATCATAAAGAATTCAAAGCATTCGACTCAAACAACCAAAGATGAAAATCATGAGTAGTTATGGACTGCAGTAGTAAGGGTAAGCAATAAAATGGTTACAGTTAATCGAAATCATCAGTAAGTAATAAAAGGGGTTGCAGCTAATCCCGAGCAGTTATAGATTGTACCATCAAAGGTGAGAAATGAAAGGATTGTAGTCAATTGGAAAGCAATTGTGGATTACAGTATCATTGGTGAGCAATGAAAGGATTGCAGCTAATCGCGAGCAGTTATGGACTGTAACATCAAAGGTGAGCAATGTAAGGGTTGCAGCTAATCGTAAGCAGTTATGGTCTATAACATTATAAAAGTGAGCGATGAAAGGATTACAGACAATTCACAAGTAGTTATGGACTGTAGCATCGAAGGCAAGCAATGTAAGGATTATAACTATTCACAAGCAGTTATGGACTGTAGCATCAAAGGTGAGTAATGAAAGGATTATAGCTAATTGCGAGCAGTTATAGACTGTAGCATTATAAGAGCGAGCAATGAAAGGATCACAGCTAATTCATGAGTAGTTATGGACTATAGCATTAAAGGTGAGCAATGTAAGGGTTGTAGCTAATCATGAGCAATTATGGACTGTAGCATCATCAATAAGCAATGGAAGGGTTATAGTTAATCACAAATAGTTTTGGACTGTAGCATCAAAGGTGAGCAATGAAATGATTGTAGTCAATTAGTAAGCACTTATGAATTGTAGCATCATCGGTGAGCAATAAAAGGATTGCAGCTAATCATGAGCAATTATGGATTACATCATTATCGGTAAGTAATGAAAGGGATAAGGGAAATGAAGAATGAATCAACAAAAGGCAAAGTATAAAAGAAATCAAAGCTAAACGTCCAAGTGTAGTGTATTCTTTTTAGTACTATATGACCGAGTATAATCTATATCATACGATTGAGTATGATGTATCCTTTCAATTCAGACTATACGACCGAGTATAGTTAACATTATACAGCTGAGTATGATGTATCTTTTCAATCCATATGATACAACTGAGTATAGTCAACATTGTATGACCGAGTACAATGTCCCTTTTCAATTAGCACTATATGACTGAGTATAGTCAACATTATATGACCAAATGTGATGTATCCTTTTAATCCATAATATATGGCCGAGTATAGTCGACATTGTATGACCGAGTACAATGTACCCCTTCAAGCGGCACTATACGACCGAGTATAGTCGACATCATACGATTAAGTATGATGTATCCTTTCAATCTGTATTATATGACCAAGTATATTTAACATTGTATGACTGAGTACAATATACTTTCTTAATCTGTACTATACGACCGAGTATCAGCATCATACGACTGAGTACGATGTATCCTTTCAATCAGTATTATATGATCAAGTATAGTCAACATCATACAACCGAGTGTGATGTGTCATTTCAAATTAATGCTATACGTCTAAGTATAGTGTTTCCTCAGATGTTTTAGGATAATGCCTAGTGTTATACAACAACAAAAGCATTCATTGTGAACTGATAATCACTTATAGGCAAAAGCCTGAAGGAGCACAGGTAAGTATCTAAACTTTAGTTCTTAAGAAATTATGTGTTTATTTGCTTTGTTGTAATTTGTTAAGCAAATAGTGATAAAAGGGGGAAACTTTAAACACCTAATTTTAGGATGATAAAGTGTGGATGTGATAAAGGACTCCGATGATGAAAATGTTATAAATAGGTCTTCAACACTTGAAGTTTGAAACCTCAAAAGTCTAAAGGCATTTCTAAAGGGGGTTTAATTGGTTTTTTAATGAATTAATTGTAATGTTTTTCAAGACCTAATTAAAAATTCTAAATTCTTTTAGGGGTCTTTTTATAATTAAAAGTTAAAAAAAGAACAGAATTCTGTAATTCCGACTAGAATTACACAATTTCGATCGGAATTAGGCATTTTTTGTCTGTTTTTTTATTTTAATAAATAAAATATGGTTTCCTAAATTTTGATTGGTCAAATAGTATTTATCTAAATTTTTAGGAAATTAAAGTCCTTTTAAAATTAAATCTTTAAGAAAGGTAAGTCATAGTAGGGTTTTTTTCCTATAAAAGCCCAGCTTGAGCTATCCTGAGGGGGACTTCTCTAAAAGGACCACTCAGAGACTTTTCCTTTTTTCCTAGGTAGTACACAAAAAATATTCTCTGTGATTTATTTATTTTTAAAGGAAGGAGTGATAGACTTTTGAGAAGAAGAATAACAAGTTTCTAAAGATCTATCTAACAAACAACGATGATTTATACTAGTTTGAGAGGCAACTCATACTGCATTTATAATCATCATCTTCTTTCCTTCCTTTTTTTTTATTATTTTAATTTTATTAAATATTTATTGTTACTTTATCCACTAGTCATTATTTATTCTTTTGTGTAAGTGATTATGGAAGAGATTACATGATGACCTTATTAGGTGAACAAAATCCATGAAGGTCCATGGAATGTCATAGATAGGACTTTGTAACTAAATATAGTTTCTAGGTTTTTTTTATTTAGTTGCTTATTATTGTTTTGATTTTTTTTTGTTTTTATTATTTTTAGGATTGTATTAATTTTTCTTTTCTTATTATTTTCAATAACTCATTGTAATAGCCCCAATAGTGGGAATAATAAAATCATGTGTGTGTGATTACGTGTTTTATTTTGATTAATTGGTTAGTAAAATTAGGGTTTTAATTGAGAAATTAATTAAAATTAATGGCTATAAAGATTATTAGGGTTTTGAGTTAAAATTGATTTAGATTTAAGTGGATAGAATTAGGGTTGCTTGATATGGTCACTTTAACTAAATTAGGTTTTTAGGAGAAATAAATTTAATTGATTTGTTTGATATTTTATTTGATTGTTTTGATATTTTTATAGGTTTTGGGTTTGTTTATTATTTTATGTGTTTTGGACCCTAAGCCCATATTAGGCTTTAACCCATTTAAATAAATTTAGATTTTTTTAGGTTTAATTAATAAAAATGCATCTTTATACCCATAATTAATTGGACTTAGGGTAAAGATAACTTAGCCCATTTAGTTAATTTAGACATGGGCCCACCTAATTTAATTAATTTAGACTTAGCCCATTTAATTTAAGTCATTTTCCATAATTTGTAGATTTAAGATCACTTTAGAAATAAAATATGTAGAACTAGACTCACTAATTTAAATACTTTATAATTTATAGATTGAGGCCCATTTTAGAATTAAAATAAATAGACTTAGGTTCACTTAATTAAAATTAAATAGGAATTAGGTTTATTAGTCTTTAGGCTCACTTGTAAATTAAAATATGTAGATTTAGCCCATTTAATTAAAATCAATATAGATTAAACTAACTTAGGGATTGCGAATTTAAATGAATGCATTGTTTACATGTATTTTTTATGACTAGTTTTCCTGGAGTTGACTGTTTTAATAAGGGTTTATATAAAATTACGTGTAAATAGAGGGTAAGGTAAGTAATTCAAAAAGAACACAAGACTGAAAGAAGCTAGTATTTTGTACCTAGAATCTCTTAGTTGTGGTGCTAGCTTTCTTTTAGAAAATCAAGTACCACCATTTTTTTTATATGTCCCAGTTATTACCTTAGGTGGTAACTCCTCATCTCCACACCATGTCTCTGTGATAGTGGTTAGTGTGTTCTTTAGAACCCTTATCTCAAACCGTGTCGTAGTTGCTAAAATTTTAAGCGCGTGTTAAGCCCCTCCATCTACATTATAGTTCATCAATAATCATGTAAGAACACATAGAGCAACTCAATTGAAGTTTTATAGAAACCATATTTCAGTCATGTTATAAGTCACAAATTCCACGTTCATAGTCACATAATCACATAATTACACATTATAATTCAATTGATGTATATACTTACCTCATTAGGTAACAAATACTTTAAATATGGCTTGCATCACCTTCTCATACTTCAATAATATTTTGTGAGCCTAGAATATGACATGTATTTTTAATTAAAATAAATGAATAGTGCCTTATATGAATTTCAATGCTTTTTATACAATGGTTAGCATGTTTCATACAAATAATGTTATAATGTTGTTGCACTTGGAATCTAATAAGTCTTTATATATAATTCCAAATAATCTAGTTATTTTTGCTACTAAAACTAGACATGTGATACTATAACATATCAAAAATCTATATTAAACTAGACCCTACATAAATTATAGTGAGTTTTTATAGTCTACCCTATTTCCTGTATGTGCATAGCTTGATCATGTTATGATTATTTTGGTATTCCAAAAAGAAATACACAACCAATTGCAAACTTTGTCTAAATCATTTTCTAATGTCCTCATAATAGCCAATCAATATTAGTTAGCTTGCTGGAACTGCTAATTGAACTAGTCTCAAATAAGCTTCCGTAGAATTTCATATACTTATTATTTCATAAAACCCTTTTTTAAGAATGAAGATGAGACATAAACCCACAAGTTTCATGTTGTTCATTTCCCCTAATTCTTATTTTACGTCCATAAAAACTAGAGTGCGATATTCAGCTATAAGCTATAATTCTTAGCATGAAGAACTATTTTCATTATCAAAATCAATTAACCTATTTCCTTTTTAATTCTTTGTAATTACCATGATTAGCATGTCATGAGTGAAGAATTACATAAGAAAATAAGATGTAATCACTTACCTTTACCAAAATTAGAAAACCTTAGAATTTCTCCCTTTTTCTTCCTTTTTCTTCTCTTTCTCTTTTCCTTCTACTCACTTTTTTTTTTTGCAAAAACTATTCCCTTGTTAGCCTCTTAAACTCATTATTTATTACTTCTAGCTAATCAATTATTTTCTTAACTAAATCCTTAAAGTTTAATCTTCACTAGTTTTATTCCAAGAATACGGTTTATGTTTTCATATGCTATCAATTCATTGAAAATTTCTTATATTATAATTATGCTATCCTTATCTTTGTTTCTAGAAAAATAAATACACAAATCATGCTTATGTCATATTCTATATTTTCATATATATAATATGTAATGCATGTGAAATGCACATGTCATGAGAGAGTTTTATGATGCATATGTTGATATAATATTTATAATGGGTGAAGATAGGGATGTTACACAAATAAATGGTAAAAATAGAAAACATCCTTATTTTAAAGTTTATTTTAATTTTTTAATAAAAAGAAATAATCCAAATTTATTTGCAAGAATTTTACAAGAAAATGTTGAAAAAGGACTAGAGACTTTTATTTTATCATATTTGTAATCCATTTACTCATAATGAGAACTTTCCATCAAGTTAGGCCTCAAAATGTAAGGTTTGTACCTTGGATGGTTTAATTGCTCACCTTAAATTGATGGATACAACAAAAAAACTTTTATTTTGAAAGAGACTTTATTTTTTAAAATGAGAGAATTGTGATAATCACTCTTAATTTGAACATCTTTTGAAATAAAGAAAAAGAAATGAAAATTGCAAATAAGGCACAAAATAAGTAAAAATAATGAAAATAGGAAAATCAATATTTGAAAATGAAACTCTTGTAAAGAAAATGATGAAATTCTAACTTTTAATATGAAAATTGCTTAATAAAATTTAAAAATGATGGAAAAGAAATAAAAATAGAAAGTAAGTGCCAAATAGGATAAAAATAATAAATATGAAAAAGTTCATGTTCAAAAGAAAAACTTATGTAGAGAAAATAATAAAGTTCCTCTTAAAAGGATAAAAGTAGTTAATGGAAAGAAATGAAAATGAGATTGAGAAAATAGAAAATTGAGAAATCAAGAATTTAATTAGAATAAATATGATCACCTTTTGTTAAATTGACATGATTTCGCCCCAAAGTTGAGGTGTTGTTTGTCATTGTTGAAATTGATTTAAAACCCTATATTAAACCTAAGTGGTTAAGTTAAAAATGATGGGCTTCATCTTGGTATGCTTTTGGTATACTTGTGGTATATGATACAAGAATTACAACATAATAAACAAATGGGATAAAGACAAATTTAGTTTTGAACTTTTAAAATTTAATAATTGGATATTTAAACGTTCTAAAATTACAATTAAGTGTTGCAACCTATTTAAATATCAAAAAATAGTGTTTTTAGTTGATAATAATTAAGTTGCTTATAAGTTTGATGTTGACTCGCCAGATGGAGTTATTGACATGTAGTTGCATAGACCAGTCATTTGACATTTAATTAGGAAATGACAAAAATAGCCATATGTGTAATTAAAAAAGGTAAGACCTTCAATCTTCTTTATCTTTAATATTTTTCTTCTTATCTTTGACATTCTTTTGATAAAAAAAAGGGAAAAGTTCGTTAAACAATTCTAAAAACAAACCAATTTTATTTAATTATGTTCATTTTCCATTTCTCATTGAGCTGCTGGTATCTCCATCTTGTAATTTTGCATAGTCTGCTAGAATTGGAACAAATGTGAACCTCCAAAAGCTAAAAAATGAAAATAGAACATGTTCAATTGTAGTCCCTCCCAAGGTGGCATGTCCTTTCATAATTATAGCATCTCAAATTCATTTTTATAGTTTTCCTATCTTTTAGAAGAAAGACTCTCCATATTTTTGCCATTGTAGTGTAAGTTCTCTAGTATAACACAAAAGCCCATCATCCACTCTAGTTTCGGCCATTTCTTACTTGATTCATCTGCAAAAAATACATAAGAAATTACATATCTCTTGAACAATTGAATCTTCATTTGTATAATACCTTAAAGCTCTCAGACTATACCCTAAACTAGACATTCTCAAAATGTGGTCACTCACTCTCCCTTCACAATCATATCATACCTTTTGAAACTCATTCATGTCTATAAGACTACACTTGTATTCCTAGGTTCACAAAAATATGCCATCAATTGTAGCAAAACATTGCTTAGTATCTTTGCAATAAGCTATGGCACAAGACCAACTAAACCATCAAACATCTTTTTTTGCATCATTATAGGGTTCAAGCTATTGCTTCTTTACCATTTTTCATATATAACTATCTCGTCCAAAGAGATACTACTAGTAGGGTTTGCTTAATGTGAGAATGAACCTTGGAGTTTTATTTTAATTTAAGTACCTTTTACATAGCTCAGTCGTAGAGTTTAGATACATTAAGGAATCAACCACTACCCTGAATAAAAGGAGAAAACAAAAGGAATGAAATAGCTAGATGGCAATAACATAGCCAAAAATTATTATATAAGTGGTTCTAATAAGGTTACTATTTATTTTTTTCTATTTTGTTAATTTTATTTCTCTAGTTAGATGCCATTGTTGAAATCATGATTTGATTAATAGACTCTACAATAGGTGAAGTTTATGTTATATTAGTAATAATCATATTTGATTTTGTTTTTATGTCTTTGATTTTTTTTTAAAAAAAGGAAGAGTTCAATTTGATTATAAATTTATTTAGGAAAAAGGCATGATTTTGTATGGAAGAGTTCATGTTTGCAGCTTTTATTCTTCATAGCTGATCTCTTAAAGTATCATTGATGTAGAGGAAAAGAACTTCGTTAAAAGTTATTTCTCCTTCTTTTTTTATTTTTAAATTTTTGTAGCCCTTTTTAGTAATTTCATAGTTTTATTGCACATCCCACTCACATGCATCTCACTTACACATATTTCAAATGCATCTCACTTACATATGTTTCAAATGCTAACTTATTAAAAAAATGTGGGCTCATGATATTACATATAATTATTTTCCTATTAAATACACTGTTATGTGATATTTATACAGGGTGCAACACTCAATTATAATTTTAAAAAGTTCAAACATCTAATTGTTAAATTTTAAAAAGTTCAAGCTCCACATTTGTCTTTATCCCTAAACAAATTGAACATAAGAATATTGACATACAATAAAAAATGAGATAATAATCAAAATATAAAGCAAAATAGAATAAGATTGAGATAAGAGATAAGAATATCAATTACAATTAATATATAATCAACATAAAAAAGAGGAATAAAAAAATGAATAAGTTAGTAAAGTTAGTGAGTTAGTAGCTTGTAGAGATTGAGAGCTTTGGTAATAAGATATATATATAATGCAATAGATGATGCTAATGTAAATGCATGAAACGTATAAGCATAAAAGTAATCTTGGGATGCATGCAAAGATGATGTATGATGCAAGCCGGGGTGCATGCAATATGATGCAGATTGTGAGGTGCATGTGAGTATAATAATGATGCAAGTAGAGTTGTAAGCAAGTATACATCTAGAGGATCTAAAAATGAGCACACACATGGTAAGTAAGTGATATGCATAAAGGCACATAAATGCATGAGAATGCAAAAATGCAAAAGAAATTGAGGGATAGGGAGATATATTATATAGTTTATAATATATAAGAATAAAGGTATATTAGTAATCAAGAAAACTAGAAATTGAAATAATTGCATTTAAAGTACTAAAATGATTAACAATAATCATCTAACACTTTTATAGGCTAATGTAAACACAAAAATCATAATCAAACAAATATTGACATTGAATGCACAAAAGACTTCACACATAGTCCTAATAAAGACTCTTAAACATGTAGAGACAACCAACATGCTTAGATAACAAAAACATAAAACTAGACTCAACAACCTAGCACATATTAAGCACTTATGAACTAATCATATCAAAACCCAATAACAAGACTTTTAACAAAATAAGACTTAACACAAAGCTTACACAATCAAGAGGTGGCTTAAAAACATATAGTCAAAATACCACAAGAAAGCACATGATCAAGAATTAATAAGAAAATACATGGTTAAGACACTATAATTAAAGTATTCATAAAACACATATTCAAGACTTATCATCAAACAAATATATTTCACATCAAACAAAGTTCATATAATCAAAATATAGAAAAAATATACTAAAAATCTTATGATTGATAGTAATAAAACCACTTTGAAATCACTTATTACATGAAAAAATTAAAGTACAAAAGATGTTTAGTAAGGAGAATCATGATCATTACTCTTTGTTATTGAAAAACCAATTGAAATACTAAAAAAAAAAGCTTTAGAAAATCAAATAAAGTTATTTGAAAATGAAAAAAAAATTGAAAAACTCTTAAGAATAAGAATTCAAGGTTTAATCCTACAAGGTGTGTTTAGTTTTGTTGTGTAAAACCTCTCTAAAAAGGATTTTTTTTGAAGAGTGATTTTTTTTTTTATTTTGGTGCTGGATTTTTTTTTTGTAGTGTTTTTATCTCTAAAAATAGGTGCTAAAAGAGCCTTCTAAGCTTACTTAAAAGTTTCTACATATAAGCAAACACTTAGTGGTAACATGTGTAATTATATACACTTATTAGGGTAAAAAGGTCAAAGTATATCCTCCTTTATATATGGAGTTAACATGTGTCCTAGGATATTCCTTTGATATTCAAAAAAAGGAATATACTAAACTTTTCCTCCACTTATGATGACATATGTCCCATTTATGATAAGAACAAAGAGACATGACAATTATAGGACCCACACTGATCGATGGAAGTTAAAATTTTAACTTTTTGTCAAATGAGTCCTACAGACGTGCTAGAATTTTAGAAGATAATTTTAGACTAAAATTTGACTCTAGAAGCTCGTTTTTACCACCAGAAAGGCCTATTAACTAAAGTTTAACTTTTGTTCTTAGGACTCCTTGAGGTTAAACCTAAGCTTCAGATATCAAAACCAGACTGAAAATGACAAGAAACAAAAAAGAAACAAACTTTACTTAGGACTGTATTTATTGACTTAGAAGACATGATTCAAATGATTTTCTCTCTTTAAATTCTTTTTGAAATCCCTTTCTTAAAGCAAACTAGGTTTGGTTAAAGTTTGTTTAGGGTTTATATTAGTCTGATAATGGTTTGTTTCGGGATTAGGTAAGGTTTTTATTGGTTCGGTTGAATGTGAAAGGTCTTAAAAATCACTTCTCTTCATCTATATAGTTATTTTTTGAGATATTTCCTCTTTTTCATCATCGGTCTCCATGGTTTTGAAAAATAACCTCAACACTCACTATTTTGTTACTTACTCTTTTGAGAAAAATCCTAAGTACTTAACAAAAAACTCTCTCATAACTTTTTCTTTAAAGTTAAACTAACTTTGGCACACTCTCATCAAAGCATAATCTAGCTTTGGCTTACATGCATCAAAGCACAACTTTGCTTTGGTCATTCGATCATTAAAGCGTAACCTTATTATTGGTGCTAGTGAACTGGGTTGAACTTTCCAAAAGAGTTACTTCCTCAATAATTTTGACTTCTTATCAAAATATTTATGAGTACCTAAAGTCCTTTTCCTCGATTCATTTGGATTCTAATAGTATTTATGATTTCAATTGGATTAAGTAAAAGGAAGTAATTTGTAAATAATAAAAGGAAATATTTGCACTGAGGAAGTTTATTACAAGTTTTGGAGAAAAAGATTATGCTAAATTGGAAATTTTAGTTGATGATTGGTTCAATGATAGATTGATTAATTGCTTTGTTGTCCTTCTACTTTGCTTCTTCCTTGCTCTTATACACAATGTTGCTTGCAAGCTACTTCTCTAGTTCCTCAATTATTGAACTTGCAATGTATACTTTTAAAGACTTCCACTTTCTTAATGCATCAGCTCCTCAGCATGTTCCAGAATATTCAAGTGTCTTTTTCCTTCTTTCCCAGGACTTTTTTTATGGTTTGGGTTTCTTGCTTAATTATATGCTTGAAGGCTCGATTGGACTTCAATATAATTAAATCCAAAAAATTATATTTTGAGCTCAAACAATGCCCCCCTCCCCGCGTATGTAATTAGTTATTATATATGCATAAAACTCTTCCTTATTTTCATTTTCTAATTTTTTTCGAATTTCAAAAAACTCATTCTCTACATTAAAAATCCCTCTCTTTCAATTTGAAATTGCTAACAAATTCATCTTTCAAATTTCAATTCCTTCATAAATTTAATTTACCCATCATATAAATCCTCTAAAAATCACAAGAACTTAATCAATATTTTTTCAAATTTTTCAAAATAATAAATACACATATTATCTTCTCTTCAAATTACCCCTAAAATTGATTTTTAAATTTCTATTACTTAAGAAATTCATAATATTCATAGCTTTTTTTCTTTAAATATCATAACATCCAAGTTAATTTCTCTAATTTGTAAAGAAGGTAACTACCCATATCATATTCTTCAAACTGGTCTTTCTCTACACTTCTCAAGTTCTTGCCCATAAATCTTCTTTTAAGTCTCATAAATTTTTCACAAATTCATTGACTCATCATTTAAATCCTTTAAATATCTTAAGACCCATATCAATTTCTCTAAATTTCTTTATTATATCACAATACCTGAACCATAAAATACTTAAATTTTAATTTTCCTTGAAACCCACAAGCTTCTTCTTATCCTTTCTTTTCTCCTCACCATCATCTTCTTGCTTACACCAAAGTTGATTGATCGATCTATCTAATTCACCATCACCATTGTGTCAACATTAGCTATTGCCACCAACCATTGTTACTGCATTGTGTGAAGCAACTTTGCATAGCTACATCCTCCTAAATCCATCATGCATGAGCTATTGCTCCCTATGACACAATTACCATTTATTATTTTACCTCTAATGACAATGAGACATCAGAAGGCTTTGCTGCTCCATCTCGACTAATCATTGAAAGCCAAACTACTCTTCCATATACATCCAAGACTACCCAAGTTATAGGCTTTGAAGTTTTTGCTGCTTCATCAATTCACTTTATATCACTTCACCAAGATAATTTATAATATTTCTAATTAAAAACCTATTTTAAAAACATATTCAAGAAAGGTGATTTGATTTTCTTTTATTTAATATGTGTCTGCTCTTGAGAATTTTATTATGTATATTGATTGATCTTCGATGTTTAAATTTATGACTGCACTTTTTTATTTGGATTTATTGTATTGTTGACTCTTCTAAATATATTTTCTTGTTCTTTGAAGTGATGAGAATTAGATCGAGGAAATCATAAATTTTATTTGGCAATCTATTGATTTAGCCAAAATTTAAGCTCTTGATGAAAATTAGCCATTTTATTTTATTTTTTTGCTTTATTATTTTGGTGAAGATCTATATGAGGAATTATGAATTTACTTTGCAATTGTTTAGTCAGTAAAAAAATTTTAATATATAGATGGAAATTTAGTATTTTTGGCAATTTCCCTAAGTGTTCCTTGTTATTCATTGTGCCTTTTCGCATTGGTGATGTTGGTATTTTTTACTCTATTAGTTTCTATGATTTTTGGAAAAATCTCTACCCTTATCTTTTTTATGAAATTTTTTTGTCTCCACCCTTGGAAATAATTATTTGTCATGAAAATTTTATTAGGTTTTTCTATGATTGAACTAATCTAAAGAACACATAGTCGATTAATAGCTAATTAAAAGCCATTGAACGGAGCATACATATAACCAAATTGCAAATTAAAAAAATTCTATTAATTTGATTGAAGAATAATGACAAGAAATTTCACAATAGTAAGACTATATATTGATATTTCTTAATTGTAATCTTATTTGTATTATTGTTTCTTGAAGATGTATATTCAATTATCTCATGAATGAATGGTTCATTTTTTTTCAAAAAAAAATTTATAAATCATTTGATAGAAAATTATTATTTTCACTTAAATATATCTAGACATGAGTGATTGTGCTATAATGCCCAAATTTATATTTTGTGAAATACACTTAGAACTATATTATGTGAAATGTTGAGAAAAATAGAGAAATAAATATTTCAACATCTGTTAAACGATAAATTAATGTTTAACACTTTCAATCCATTTTTATTGAGTTTGCGAATGTAATTTTATAGAGTTATTATATTGTTATTATTTTTGTATTCATGATTAATTTTGTGTTCATTGCTCTTGTTGTATTTTTCTTTAACTACACACTAGGTAATTTCCTCATGAAATTACTCACTCTATTTTCTTTTAACTTTTCCAGTTTAGGTATTTGACTTTATATAACTAGTATATAGTCTAGATGGTTGTTCAGTTGACTACCATGACTTTTAAGGTGACTGAGATAGAAACTTTGGTTCAATATGTTATATGTCATGATATAGATATTAAGTTTGTCTTTCACGTAGCTATTGAGTTGATAGGTGTATACGTCCACACATCTATAGTGTGTGACGAGCTTATGGATAGTAAGTGTACCACTGTGTGAGTTTTCTACAGGACTGACTCTAGAGTCCAGGTCACCTTAACCTGGATATAAGCTAAGTGAGATGGATGAGTAATTATGTGTTAAGTGTAATAGTTTTTTTAGGTTGGTTTGGTAATGTTTATTGTGTTTATTATTATATTTTTATTAGAATTTAATTATTTCTATGTTTTATGTTTGCTTTTACAGAAGTAGAAAGGGTAATGAGGAGTTTGGAATTTTGCAAGGCATTTATGACTTATTGTTTTGTCACTATAAAAGCAAAGCTTCGATCGTAGCCTTTGGAGCTTAAGTGCAGCAACATCCTCTGTCACAATTGAAAAAAAGATTTGATTGTTGTAGATGGCGGGGTTTAGCATGCGTTTAAGATTTTAGCAACCGCGACACTGTTTAGGCTCAGGGCCTTAGAGAACACACTAACCACTATCACAAAGACATGGTGTGGAGATAAGGAGTCGCCACCCAAGGTAATAACTGGGACAAATCAAAAAGGCGGTACTCGATTCCCTAAAAGAAAGCTAGCACCACAACTAGGAGATTCTGGATACGAAATACTAACTTCTCTTAGTCTCGTGTTCATTTAGAATAATTTTATAAATGATTATTTCATCCTCTAATTACATGTAATTTTATTAAACCCTATTTGACATCCATCTAACCCTAGGCATCTAGTCAATAAAATTACACATAAAAAATGCACTCAAGATTGTGTTGTCCCTAAGCCTAAACTATGTTAATTTTATTAAAAAGTTAACTAGATTTACATTTTATTTACAAGTGAGAAAGGGACTAAAGGTGGGCCTACATTTTTATTAATTAGTGAGCCTATATCTATTTATTTGAGTTTATCTAAGGAATGAGCTTAAGTATATTCAATTTTAAAGGAAAGTTAAATTAGTGGGCCTAAGTCTAACTTGGCTTTTTTTTTAAGTGAAATGTGGGCCTAGGACTATTTATTTTAAATGAAATGAAATTAAGTGGGTTGAGCTAAGTCTACACAAGTTTTAATTAACTAAGTGGGTCTAAAATCTAATTAACCTAATGGGCCTAAATTGATTTTAATTATTTAAAGTCCTAAACAATTTTTAAGCCTATTCAAAGTGAGTTGGACCTAAGCGTGGGCTTGGGGCCCAAAATAATATAAAAAAGCCCAAAAACATAAAAAACATAAAAAAACATAGCAAAATCAAATCAAAACACATTCACATATGATTTCTAAAAAACCTAATTTAATTACATACAAACCCTAATTAACTAAAGCCACCATTAATTTTATAAAAGATTACCCAGTGAACCTAGTTTTACTAATTAATTTTAAAGTGCAAAAAATTAAATCTTTCACTATTCCCACTACTGGGGCTATTACAAGCAACGTACAAAATTAAAATTTAACAATTATACAGCCATGAATTAAAATAGCTACAAACGACACCAAAATACAAAATAAAGATAAAAATCCTAAGTTTTACTGGAAAATAATACAGGTTCTTCCATGGCATTCCATGGACTTTTTGTTCATCTAAACATAGGCAGTATCCTTCTCAATCCACATGTGGACATCAAAACAAAAACACAAAAGTAATCAGATTAGTAGTGACATTGAATAATTAAAACAATAGCAAAATAAAAATGACAAAAAGAAAATAATAGAAAAGAATGAAATAAAAAAGAGCACTGATAATTTTAGATGTTGTGTAAATGCCCTTTTTAGCCCCTCAGGTTGGATTATCACTGTTAAAATTGACTTGTTGTTGATTCTGGACTGGGATTTGATTGTGTAACCCTCTTCTCTCTTTTTCTTCTCTTGTCTTTTTTTAGTGTGTGTGTGAGTTTCTCTATCTCTCTGTGTCTATGTAAAACTCTCTGTTTCTCCGTGTTTCTCCAAAAAGAAATCCCAAAAAAAAAATTCCTCCCTCGCATGCATGTAGACTCTACTTTTAAATGCAGAGTCTGCACGTACTAGCTACCTCCTTTGGAGGAACAAACTCATCTCCTCATCAAAATAGACTGATAAGATAAGGATTTAATTTTTAAAAGTTACGTGTTTTGAATGTGTCAAAATATTTTTCAAATAAAAATAATAATAAAATTCAATTTTTAATTAAGAGTCGACATTGTGAAATGTCGATCGGCATTAAATGCAACCCTTTTTTTTACTTTTAATTACCAAAAGACCCCTAAAAAATTGACTTATTTGTAATCAAATCCTAGAAAATGTTACAATTTAGTCCCTAAAGTCTAGAAAATCGAGAACCAAGTTCAATTTTTGAATAAATTTCATCATAGGGGCTGACGTCGTAATTGCACACAATTGCATCCCAAAATTGGGTGCTTAGAACTGTAGCACTTGGACGACCTGAAGAATTATAGTTTTCTATCACTATCGCAGCATGGTTGTGACTGAAGCATTCAGAGCTAAAATATTCTATCACTATAAAAGCAATTTTCTCCATTATTATGGGATTTGGGTGAGACACATTAGGTTGGAAGGAGACATACTTAAGTTGGGATAAAATATAGCAATTATGGAAAGAGACAAACTAAAATAGGGAGAATATTGAGAGAATATAAAAAGAATAAACAATAATAAAGATAGGGGAAGAAGGGAAAATGTAGAAGATATATAAAAAGGAGAAAGAAAATAGAAGAGAGGAATGTGGTGGGGGGACAAAAGAAACAAAAGAAAAAAATAGAAGAAGAGAATAGAGAAGAGAAGAAGGCTAGAGGAGTTTTTAATAAGAGATGGAGATCAAAGGGTTTTTCTTTCTCTCTTATTTACTTTTATAAGTTTTTAATGTATTTTATTTTTGAATTTAAGAACATCATTAATATTATGTTCAGTTAAATTTATTTATGTTAAAGATTGTTGAACTTATTTAATTTAATTTGATTCAGCTATTAGTTTTTCTTTTAAATTGCATTAAGAATTTATTAAGCTTAACTATTTATGATTTAGCTATTCATAATTGATTTTTAGTTAATGTTAATTATTGAGAAATATTAACTTAACAGGAATATGAATGCATGTTGATTGATTTAAGTCTAGAGATAACTTAATTCATTTTAATTCTAATTGGATGTGCTTCATGATTTATTTACTAAAGTTGATTAGATTTTAATTTAATGAGAACTAGTTGAAGTCTTTTCAATTGATAGAAATAAATTAAGTAATTTTTACTTGAGAAAGATTATTGCTATCATTGAAAGCGCAGGAATTACAATAGAAAGAAAGACTAATTTCTTATGATTACCTTAATTAAATTATAATGAAACAATCCTTAACATCATTCTCATCATTGCTTGTTAAAATTTAAATTAATTGAATTTATTATTTTGTTTCATTTTGGCTATTAAAATTTAGCAATTATAATTCACTTAATATTTAATTCTTAAACAAGTCAAAAATTGAATTAATAGTTGGATAAGTATTCAATCCTCATGGGATCAACTTTTACTTCTTCTATATTACTTGGTGAACTCGTATGCTTGTGAGAGTGAATCAATGAGCTTTTTTATCTTTTTGTTATCACACCCGATGATATCCCTATGAGTTATAGTATTTCACCTTTTTGGTAGAGATAGAGATGGGTTGACTATACCATAGTCAGTAGCACACAGTTATCGAGTAAACTACTCCATAGAGGAGGACTTGGAGAGATGGGTTACTCGAGCTATGCTTTTTATTTTGATGATGTATTGTATTTATTACCCGTACTCTCTTCGTTATATCCTTAAAAGTTATGACTATGTTCATGATAATTACTATTATATATATATTTAACTTTATGAAGTTATGTATATTAAGGTTTACAAATTTTGCCACTTGCCTATTGTGGTTAACTTATAGTTCATTTGATTATTAGTTATGACATATATCATGGTGTAGTGTGTATTAATTTAGTTAGTGATTGTATAAGAGGTTAGTGCTGGTGGCACTCCATTCTGATGTTACCTTTATTGCATGTGTGTGGCATCTAGAGGGATATTAGGGTAGGGTGTCATAAATTTTATTTAGTGTGTAGGTTATTATAATTCCAAGCTGAAATTATTTCTTTAATGTTTAAGATGTGTAATGTTTTCTAAAAAGGCATTTATGTGCAATTTAATAAAGAATAAAAAACTATGGAAATATCTAAGCCAAAGAGGCGCAAAAAGGACATTCAAATATAAATTTTCAAGGTCACAAGTGGCTACTCACGAGCCACCCTCTAGATCTTGTGGGGATCACGAGCAGCCCCCCTATAAGCAAACTTTCAACTTTCCTTTAGTGATCAATTTTCTAAGATGCTCTTGAGCAACACTCACTATCGTGAGCTACTTATAAGGGCACCCTAGCAAGCCTCAATTGCTAAATTAGGCTCCAATAGTTAAATAATTTGACGCTCATGATCGTGAGTGGTAGTTCATCTGTAAAAAACTAAAATTCATTAAATATTAAATAAGAGAGCTTAAGGAAGCAATTAATGGCTCCAACAACCATATTTTTTATGCTCAAGTATATGACCAACACCTAAAACTTCATTGAAGAGGTAGATACTTGGTTATTGAAATTTTCTCTCTTAGCATTTTTTGAGCATTAACTTTCTTCATCTTTCTTTGTTGTTCATTAACTCTTTAAGAGTTGGTTGTGTGTTAGATATAATACTTCTACTGCATCTAATTCTTGGGATAAATTAGAAAGGAAGTGAGGTTGATTTCTAAAGGAATTGATTTCAGTGTTTATCCATTAAAACACTTAGGATTATGGTTAGAGCTAAGCTTTAGGTACAAGCTCATCTTTGTATGGTTTAGAGTTGATCCTTAAAACTCCTATAATCTCAATCTTTGTAAGATTGGTGTGGGGATTGAAAATCCTAACTTGAGGATAAGTTAGGTGGAGACGTATATTCATTTATGAATCAAACTCCTTAAACAATTGTATTTCATTCTCTACTCTTTTAATCCTTCCTTAATTCTTTTAATTTTCTTCTAAACACTAAAATGCCCTATTCACCCCACTCTAGGGTGATTACAAAGTTCGACAAAAAATTTTACAATCAAGATCTGTATGTTCTAAAAAAGCTTTCCATTAGATAAAGTAATTTTTTATTAGTCAACTCTCAAAATATTTTTTTTTGTTTGTTTACATTTTAGTCCAAAAACTATATTAAAAAAAAAGATTAGTTCTATCCACAACTTTAGGCCAATTTTCAATTAAACCTTAATTTGAAAGTCATTTTAATTTTTTCCTTCAACTTTATAAATTGTGTCTATTCTATCTAATTTTATTTGAATGATCTAATTATATTTTTAAAAATTAATTTATATCCCTATAAAATAAATTTGATAGTTATTCAATTATTTTCTTTTTTAAGAAAAATAAAATTTGAAAAATATTTTCAAGTTTTAATTTTATCATTTTTGAAATAAATTTTTATTTTTTATTTATCAATTAAAATAATAAGAAAAAAGTGATAACTTGCAAATCAATTTGTTATATAGATTAATATTAATATAAATAAAATAAGAACTTTTAATAATCACTATAAATAATAATAAAATTTTAATTTTTTCACATTTCTCAAAACAAATAATTTTTTTTATATTCATGACTAATGATGTCTTAAAATTCTCTCTCTCTTTTTTTTGTCTAATATTTTTTTGTTTAACTTCTATTAAAAAAAATTCTAAATAATGTGGGTGAAAGTTAAGAAGTTAATTTTAAAATAGTTAAAATTTAAGGATTTTGATTGAAAAATTAAAATTTTATTTAAATAATAGAAAATAATTTTAAAATTTATGTCAAGAGTGAAAAAATTAGAATTTAAAAATATTTTGTTAAATTTTATTTTGTCTTATAGGAAAAAAAGGATAAAAATTTTAATGAGTGTCAAATTTACTTTGTAGGGATATAAAAGTAATTTTTAAAAATACAAATAGGTCTTTCAAATAAATCTGGATAGAATTAACAGAATTCATGAAATTGAAAAAGTAATTTGAGATGACTTTGAAAGTAGAATTCAATTGTGAATTGACTCAAAGTTAAGGATAGAACTAATGGTTTTTCCTAAATTTTTTTGTCAATTTTGACATTTTAAATAAATAATATTTTTATTTATTTATATTGGAATTTTACTATTATTTAACTTTTATAATAACTATATAAATCACTAAAATAATGTCAAGAAAATTTAAGAGAATATATAGTTTTCTTAAATTATTATTTTGTTAATGATAAATGAAATTAATTAAGTATTTTTAATTGTTTTTTAAATATAAATTTTAATTGATATATCTTAAATGAATAAATATATTTATACTTGGATAATCTCAGTTAGTTTTGTCAGTGTTATAATTTATGTTATATTTTAAATAAATAAACTCAATTGTATGTTAATTAGACTATTTTAAAGTTT
Source organism: Mallotus nudiflorus (assembly GCA_947683625.1). Taxonomy (NCBI): domain Eukaryota; kingdom Viridiplantae; phylum Streptophyta; class Magnoliopsida; order Malpighiales; family Euphorbiaceae; genus Mallotus; species Mallotus nudiflorus. The sequence continues at coordinate 1,349,671 of CANTUR010000486.1, forward strand.
ATTTCTTTCAATTAGTTATTACAGAAAAATTTGAAAGATAATATATTTTAACTAATTATTTTATTTGTTATGTAAATTAAAATTAATTTAAGATAAAATAAAAAAAAATTTATATTTAAATTTTGAATTAATTATACTTGATTATAACAATTAAACTTATAATAAAAATATGTTAACTTATTTTATTGTACAAATGTTTATTATTAAATAGAAGAAATATTTTTTAAGATTTTTTCTAATTTAAATTTTATTGAGTTTAAAAATGTTTTGAAATCTAACACAAATTATAATACTGATAAAAATAAAAGAGTTTTTTTCTTATTTTTTTTTATTTATGATATATTAATTGAAATTATATATTTAAAAATAATTAAGAAAATTGAATTAGTTTTATTTATTGTTGCCAATATAACTAATAGCTTAAGAAAAATATAATTTTTATTTTTATTTTTAAAAATTATTTTAGTAAATTATATAGTTATCATGAAAGTTTTAATAAGAACAAAGTCAAAAATAAAAATAAAAATATTATTTATTTAAAATATCAAAAATATTATAGTTTTAGGACTAAAATGTAAAAAAAAAAAATTAATTTGAAGGGTTGACAAATAGAAAATTACTTTAACTATTGAATATATAGAACTAATGGAAAACCTTTTTAAAACTTATAAAATTTGATTGTAAAAAAAATTTCTTGTTATATATATATATATATATATATATATATATATATATACTACTTAGTACTTGATATTTATAATTTATATTATCTTCCCTATTTTGAAAAATTATACTATTTACCTATTTTGTTAAATTTTTTGTCTCAATTACCAATAATTGACATGATAATTATCAAGTAAATACTATTTGGTCTCTCTACTTGAATATATTATATTATTTGATCTTTCTATTTGAATAAATTCTATTATTCGCCCCAAAAATTTGCAAATCATATATTTTTATTAGTAAACTAATTGTTTAACAAAATTTATATTAAATGAAATTATCATTAATTGACTATAAAAATGATAATTTTATTAAAAATATTTTAATAAAAATAAAAGACCAAACTTTATTTTTAATTTAATCAAAATTGTAATCAAACAACAATTAATTATTCCCAATCTTAAAATATCTTTATTTAAATATTAACTTAAAATATTTATATTGCATAAAAAATTAACTAAGTCAATACTCTTTTTTAACTTAAAAATTTTATTTTTATTTGAATTATTAGTTTAGATTGTTGTGTAAATAAATTATATTTATGAGTAAGATAATTTTACATTATTTAATTTTTATACCAAAAAATTGAAACTAACAAGTCAAATAAAGAATCAAAACCATGGTGGGATGTGAAATGTGCTAAACGAGAGGCTAATACTGCCAATCATAAGAGAAACATATTGATGTTGCGATTGAATAATTTATAAGCAAAAACATAAAGGATACAGAGTCCCTAAATGTGAGATGTGATGAATGTGATTCGATGCGAGAGATAAAGCGCGCTAAAATTCATAATGTGAACAAGGGTTGTGATAGGACCCATTAAATGTGGCAAAATTGGAAATATTATTAGTCTTAGGAGACTATTAAAGGGATGATGCCCTACAATTGAAAATGCAATAATGCACAAAGATGAAGTGCAACAGTTGAAATATAGTTTTAATTGACAAATTATAAGTTAAAAAATGACCCTGATAAATTAGAAGGGAAGTGAGGTTGTACTTAAAAAAATTGATTTGATTAAATTTTTTAATGATACATAAATATTTTAAGTTATTGTTTGTGTAGAGATATTTTAAAACTAATACTAATTAATTGGTATTTAATTAAAATTTTAATTATATAAAATTAAAATTAAACATTTTATATTTTTATGCAAAGGATATAATTATCATTTTATAGTTAAATTATAAGAAAATTAGTTTAATAATAAAAATATAATTTGTAAATATTAGGAGCTAATAGTATAACATATTTTAATGGAAGTAGGGGTGTGTAGCAATTGGGTTGGGTTGATTTGGACCATTAAACCATTAATTCGATTGGTTGAACGGAAGTAGATATTGTAATTGAATTGAGCCGAATTGATGTACAAAACTGAGAAACTTCAGTTTAATCGAATCGGAAGAACATGTTATGCCATTTGGATTGGGCCTTCATTTATTGGGCTTCGATATACAATTAAAATCTAAATGCTAATATAATATATGCATTTTTTTTACTAGTAATGGCCCATTAGTAATCGACTTCAATTTACATAAATCTGTACATGCAAAATAATAGGTTTCCACCACCCAAAATAACAGGCTTGGATGTTAGTGTTTATATTTTTTACAAAATAAAGATGGGCTTTCAACCTTCCACAATACAAAATAATGTAGGAATTATACAATAACTACATTTACAAAAAGAATCTCCAAATTGCATAAACAATTCAAATGGGAACTGAGAAGTGGAGAACTGTAAGAAAAAAAAGAAGCTTCCACCATATGGTTTTTTGTCTAATGAAACAAAAATTATATTTGTGCAATGTCAAATATTGTATAGCACTAGTAGTGATAAAAAAAATTAAGAGGAAGTGAGCAAGTCTATCCTACAAAACACAATTTCAATTAATCAAAATTAATGTTATTCATTGTGTCCTATTTGTGAACAAGAAATTTACCATTATTGTGAAAAATGGAAATAAATAAAAATAATAAAATAAATTAGTAGTAAATAAAAATAAAATAATAAGAATAGCTTTAAGCCATTCCATACTTGGTTTGCATACATGGAATCCATTTTAGATTTCATTGCTTTAAGCCATTTAGAAGAATCTTTATCTAATAAAGCTTTTTCAAATGCTATAGGATCATCAACATGATTTTCTTCTTTATGCATATGCAACTCTTGCAAATCATGTAGAAAACTGTATTGTAAGCACCCAATTTCATGATGCAATTGTGCACAATTATAACGTAAGCCCTTATGATGAAATTCATTCAAAAATTGAACTTGGTTGTCAATTTTCTGGACTTTAAGGACTAAATTGCAATATTTTTTAGGGTTTGATTGCAAATAAGTCATTTTTTTAGGGGTCTTTTGGTAATTAAAAGTAACATGCTCCAAGAGACTCTCACGGATAAACGGCTGATAATGTCGAGAACGCTCAAGGAAATCTGAGGCAGTATATCCCTGTAGTGCATCCCTCAGCTCTCAACCTGTAAGATGCGAGCTGCGGAGCATAGAGGAAGGGACATCAGATGGAATGCGACATCGAGAAGGGCCAGAAGACCAACGATACACTCGCTCCCCTAAATGCCACATCAGACAGCCATAACTAGAGAGCAGGATCCTCATAAGCTCCAAGCGAGCTGCAGCCGCCATGAAATCATATCGCTGGATGTCCTCAACACCCTCCAACTAATAAGAGTTTATTTGCAATTTACGTAAATTAAGTCTAATCTCTATTAAACTGTAACATACTAATAATTTTATTTTCTTTTTCCTTACTAGGTGCCACTCGACAGTGTTTAATTGATCACAATACATCTGCAAAGTATTTCTATTGCTAGCAAGGCGAGAAGAACCCATCTCATCATCAGAGGAAAGGTCCTATCAGAACTAATAGCTTTAAAGCCTCGAATCAACCCGATCTTTATGCTTCAGATCTAGAAAAAAGAGAACATATCAGAAAAAGGTAAAAAAGAGCAAGACTATAATGATCAAATGAAGGAGAACATACATGCAAGATGTGCTAAAAGCCACACATCGTGATAGCACCTCTACAGACAGTGTCCAATTTGTAATAAATATAAGCGAGTGCAACAGATCCCTAATCTAATGTGGCAACTCGATCCAAGTCATGAAGAGGACCCAACAGAATGATATTGACCTCATGACCTGTCTCATAAAAGAGGGTCATGCCTAATAATATCAAAAGGAAACACCTGCCTTATGAATAATATGATGAGGAGTAGAAATAGGAAGGTATTTGAATCCCTCAACTAATGATGGAAAAAGAACGTTCTTCCGATTCTTTTATATTGGGGCAAACCTGATCAAATCTTGCACTTACTGACTCTGTGCTTGCTCTGGAAGACTACAATAGCTGATGTCAAATGGAACTGGGGATCCTTCAAAGGCAATCCCAATGATAGTAGAGAAACTCATAGGCAAAATGGTCAGCTCACCCACACGAGTAGTAAAAGTGTGGGTAGTATCCATCCGTCGCTCGATCAAAGCAAATAAAGAATAACGGTCAGACCAGCCTCGAACAGTCAGAAGTGTAACAATGAAATGCCTAAATTCGGAAACCCAAATCAGATATAATATTTTTTTAGAAATAAATAGAAGCAAGAAAAGTTACCTCATTACTCACATCTCTGCACCTGTGGGTATGTAAATGAGTCAAAGGAAAGATAGTTGAGTCTTCTCAAAGTTTCAGATTATTCTGAGGAAAACTAAGAGGTAGAATCCTCTAACATTTTGAAGTCTCAATGCCCTCATGTTGTCCATGTGACAAGGAGGCCATAGGATCAGACGGATTACAAATCAGACAACAAATGGTGAAGAAATCAAGAAAAGAAAAATTAAGATCAATTGAAAAAAAGAAGAAGAAGAAGAAAAGAATAGGAACAGAAGTGAAGTGATCAACAAAAGGGAAAGAATATATAAAATAGAGAATATCCATTTTAATCCTTCCAATTTACTTACTTTTTATCCATCTTTTCTTTCTTGCAATTTGGTCCATTATTGCATTCATATTAGGAATACATTCCTAATTAAATCATGACATTCATCAAATTAATAATTCATTGAATTATTAAGACTGCATAATCAATTTGTGATCCTGAATTTTTTATCAAGTACAGAATACAGAACAAGATTACAAAACTCATTTTTTGTATTTTACGTGCATGATTTCAATCAAAGGTTTCATATGCTGCATAGTAGCTATGATATGAATTTCAAATCATTATGTTATATGCTACACAGTAGTCATAACCTTCATTATGTTATGTACTGCATAGCAGTTATGACATAAACTTTCAAATTCCTCATTGCTAGACGTTCCATAAGAACTATAGCAAGTTTTTAATTCAACTTAACTAGACATCCCACAAGGAATATAATGAAATTCCTCAGTGCTAGACATTCCATAGGAACTATAGCAAGTTTCAATTCAATTACACTAGACGTCCTACAAGGAATATAGTGTACATCGTTAGACATCCCACAAGGAATATAACAAAATTCAATTCAATTACACTAGACGTCCCATAGGGAATATAGTGTGCATATTTAGATGTCCCACAGGGAATATAATGAAATTCAATTCAATTACACTAGACGTCCCATAGGGAATATAGTGTGCATTGTTAGACGTCTCACAAGGAATATAACAAAATTCATCATTGCTAGATGTTCCACAGGAACTATAGCAAGTTTTTAATTCAACTTCACTAGACGTCCCATAGGGAATATAGTGAACATCGTTAGATGTCCCATAGGGAATATAACGAAATTCAATTCAATTACACTAGACGTCCCACAGGGAATATAGTGTGCATCGTTAGACATCCAATAGGGAATATAACAAAATTCAATTCGATTACACTAGACGTCCCACAGGGAATATAGTGTACATCATTAGACATCCCACAGGGAATATAACAAAATTCAATTAAATTACACTAGACGTCCTACATGGAATATAGTGTGCATCGTTAGACGTCTCATAGGGAATATAATGAAATTCATTATTGCTAGATGTTCCACAGGAACTATAGCAAGTTTTCAATTTATCATCACTAGACATCCCACAGGGAATATAGTGTGCATCGTTAGACATCCCACAAGGAATATAACGAAATTCATCATTGCTAGACGTTATACAGGAACTATAGTAGGTTTTTAATTTATCATCGCTAAACATCCCATAGGGAATATAGCGAAACTCATTTGCATAAAGTCCACTAGACGTTCCATAGGAAATATAGTGCGACTTATCAAACACTATACCTTGCTCAATAATTTGAGCATCAATTTATCACTTAGGATACAATCGAGTGTCCTAATTTCTTTCTTTCAAAATTGTGTGCTTCTATTGCTTTGCCGTAATTTGTCAAACAAATAGCGACAAAGGGGGGCAACTATAAGCACCCAATTTCGAGATGCAATTATGCATAATTCCGATGTAAGCCCCTATTATGAAAGTCATTCAAAAATTGAACTTGGTTGTCGATTTTTTGGACTTTAAGGACTAAATTGCAATAATTTTTTTAGGGTTTGATTGCAAAATAAGTCATTTTTAGGGGTCTTTTGGTAATTAAAAATAAAAAATAAAAAAAATTTAGGATCGACATTGCACAGTGCCGATGGGCAATAAGTCCCTTTTTTGATTTTTCACGTATTTTTTCTTATTTTTTTATCGATTTTTTCAATGTTTTGATTGGTTGAAAATTTAAATTTTATCTGATAAGGTTATTTTAAAACATAGAAGATTTTTGAAATAAAAAAAAACCAAACGCTATCTTATCATTAATCTGTTCCTCTTTTGGAGGAAGTTCAGTACGCGCAAACTTTGCATTTAAAAGCAGAGTCTGCATGCGTGCGTAGGGAGGTTTTTTTTTCTTTTTTCATGTAGAAACATAACTACGTAGAAACCCTAAAAAAAACTAAGACATCACTGAGAACGCTGGAGCACCAAAAAAACTTCAATTTTGTCAAAGCTCTTTTCTATACAATTCTTTCAACCAGAACAGTCCATCACTATTTTTTAAGCCTAAGTCCAGAATTGGCAATAGTTTCAAAGGTGAAAATCCTAGTTTGAGGGGCCAAAGCATATGCATAACATTTTTTTCTTTCTTTTCTGTTCTTATAAACCTTTTTTTATTTCGTTATTATTTTCTTATTTCAATACTAATCTAATTTTTTATGTGATTTTGTTTGATGCTTGATTGTGGATTGAGGAGGAAGCAGTCTGAAATCCAAGAATTGAACAGAAGATCCATGGAATGCCGTGGATGAACTTGTATTATTTTTTCAATAGTTCTTAGGATTTTTTTTTATTTTTCCATTTTTGGTGTTCTGTGTAGTTATTTTAATTTCTGGGTGTATAATCATTTAATTTTAATTTTTTATGTAGTTTGTAATAGCCCCAGTAGTGGGAACAGTGAAAATTTAATTTTTTGTATTTTAAAATTAATTAGTAATCAGGTTCAATTGGGTAAAAAAATCAATTAAAATCAATGGTGGTAGTAGTTTAAATTAGGGTTTGCATGTAATTAATTTAAGATTTTTTTAGAAAATTACTATAATATTTATTTGATCCATTTTTTTTGTGTTTTATTTGTTTTGGGCTTGTTTTTTTTTATGTTTTTATCCTTATGGGCCCCAAGCCCACGTTTAGGTCTAATCCACTTAATAAATAGGTTTAAAAAAATGGTTTAGGACTTTAAATAATGAAAATCAATTTAGGCCCATTAGGTTAATTAGATTTTAGGCCCACTTAGTTAATTAAAACTTGTCTAGACTTACCTCAGCCCACTTAATTTCATTTTTTTAAAATAAATAGACCTAGGGCCATATTTCACTTAAAATAAAACCAAGTTAGACTTAGGCCCACTAATTTGATTTTCCCTTAAAATTGAATAGACTTAAGCCCATTCTTTAGACAAATTAAAATAAACAGATCTAGGTTCACTAATTAATAAAAATATAGGCCCACCTATAGTCCATTTCTCATTTATAGATAATATGTAGACTTAGCTAACTTATAAAATAAAATTAACATAGTTTAGACGCAGGGACATTGCCTTTTTATGCATTTTTACTTGTAATTTTATTGACTTGTTGCCTTTTGGGTTAGATGGATGTTAATTAGAGTTTAATAAAATTGCATGTAATTAGAGGATGAAATAATCATTTATAAAATTATTCTAAAAGAACACGAGACTAAGAGAAGTTAGTATTTCGTATCCAGAATCTCCTGGTTGTGGTGCTAGCTTTCTTTTAGAGAATCAAGTACCACCTTTTTTATTTGTCCTAGTTATTTCCCTAGGTGGCGACTCCTCATCTCCACGCCATGTCTTTATGACAGTGGTTAGTGTGTTCTCTAAGGCCTTGAGCCTAAACAGTGTAGTGGTTGCTAAAATCTTGAACACGCGCTAAACCCCACCGTCTACATGTATCTCTTTAGTGGATTAGATACCCTACCTGACTTTCTAGGAGTTAGTGCAATGATATTTTCAGTGGGATTAGACTTTTGGGATTGATCAATATCTATTTGATCAACTTGATTGGCATCATCATAAATGCTATCTTCCTTCCTTTACCACCTTCTTAAAGAAACTCTTTCTCAAGAAATATGTCATCTCTGTTTACAACAATAACTTGTTCAGCAGGATGATAAAAATAATACCCTAAACTTTCTTTAGGATATCCAACAAAGCTACCTTGAATTGACCTTGCATTAATTTGTCTATTTTAAACCTTTTGATATAGGCTAGGTATCCCTAAATCTTAACATGCTTGACACTTAGTGCCTTATCATGCCATATCTCATATGGCGTGGTAGAAATAGACTTAGATGGAACACAGTTTAATATGAAAATGGCAGTTTGCAATGCAAAACCCCAAAAGAAAGTAGGTAAATCTGTATAACTCATCATTGATGAAACTATATCTAATAGAGTTGATTCCTCCTTTTGGACACACCATTGAGTTGAGGTGTTCCGGGTGGAGTTAATTATGATATAATGCCATTTTCCTTAAGGAAGTCCATGAACTGGGTACTTAATTATTCACCTCCTTGATCCGATTGAACAATTTTAATACTTTTCCCCATTTGGTTCTCTACTTGGACCTTAAATTCCTTAAACTTTATAAAGATTCACTTTATATTTCATTAAATATAAATGTCCAAACCTTGATAGATCATCTATGAAGGTAATAAAGTAGTAGAACCCGCCTCTTACCATTTGGTTGAATGGGCCTCATACATCACTATGTATGATTTCCAAAATTTCTTTAGCTTTTTCCATTTGTCTAACAAATGGTGATTGAGTTATCTTGCTTTGGATACAAGCCTCATAATTCAGATTGGATGTTGATTCAAGATTACTCAAGATTCATATCCTTTCCAATGTTGTGATTTAGTCATTGTAATATGACCTAATCGCAAGTGCCATAGATATTTTGAATAAGAGGCATTATCAATTTACATTGTGTTCATAACATTCAAATTGGTTGGATAATGATTGTTATTGCATTTATTATCAACATAGTAAAGACCATGTAATACATAACCCATGCCAACTATCTTATTATCAAAATAGATAGTGCATTCATCTCTTTCAAATAAAAACTTATAACCTTTTTTTGTCATACTAGAAATAAAGATGATTTTCTTATAAGTATTAGGTACATATAAAACATTGTTCAATAGCAAAACATGATTATTCAAGTCAATAGAGATGGTTCCCATAGCTTTAATAGTAACACTTGCTCCATCTCCAAGCTTTAAAGTCACCTCATTTGACTCTAACCGTTTTTCACTTGTTAGATCTTACAAGGAAGAATATATATAAGACCTAGCACTGGTATTTAATACCCACATCATAGATGAGCTCTTAGAACATTTAGAAATAAATAAATTAGAGAAAGTCTCACCTTCTCCAATTTTGTCCTTTTTTTTAGTCTGAAGAGACTTAAGGAACTTTGGACAATTTCTTTTCCAATATCGTTCTACATCACAAAAGAAACACTTTCCCTTATTGTTATTCTCAACCTTATCTTTGCTTTTATTCTTTCTCATACCTCTCGAAGCTTTAGGAATTTTTCCCTTAGATTTATTACTTTTGTTACCCTTACTCATCTTAGTCTTGCTAAAAAAGGTAACCAAAGCTACATCCTTCCTCTTTTCATTGTGAATAGCCTTTTAGGTCATCACAAGCATGTTTAGCAATTATGTAAGATTACACTTAATTTTATTCATGGTGAAATTTGTAATAGATTGCCCAAATGATTTCGAAAGGGATTGTAAGATCAAATCTATTTGAAGTTGAGCATCCATTATATCTAGACTTTGAAGTTCCTCTATGGAACGAATCATAGAATTCATGTGCAATCTTCCATCATCATCTTCCTTCATTTTAGCATGAAAAAGCCATTTAGATATCTTATATCTAGTGGTCCTACTTTGTTCATCAAATTACTCTTGTAGGTGAAGTACAATTTCCCTTGCATTAGTATACTTCTTATATTGCTTATGAATTTCATTGCTCATAGAAGCCCACATAATGCAATGTGCTTGTATATCATCATCTTTCCATTTTGCAAAAGTGTCATGTTCCTCTTAGGACGTATTAGGTGGAAGGGGTATGGGAGGACTTTGTTCCAAAACATGTAAAATGCATTCTAAGGCTAATACAACTTTTAGATTATAAAGCCAATCAACAAGATTAGGCCCAACGAGTCTATTGTTATTAAGAATGATGCTTAATGGGTTTGAGGATCTTATATGATCAAATTTCTGCAAAAGCATAACAAAATTTATTAGTCCCATGACATTGTAATAATACCATTTGATTTGGTCTTTAATTGTAATGGCCACCCACTAACTTAGTGAATTATACACTTCCAAAGTAGAAAATGGAAATCCCTTGTTGGATGGATTTCTAATGGGTGATGATGTTCTTAATGAGTTACTAATATCCCTTAGGTACATATTGCTATTCTTGGAATATTAGTTCTTATTAAGTGAACAACTCTTATTCATCACATCTCATATGAGATATCATCAATATGGCTCCTAATGTTATAGGCCTTAAGTACATGTTGCCATTCTTGGCCTTTGGCATTAGTTAGGTCCATACCATTAGATAAGTGAAATGTATACACTTAAACACTATATACCTTAGGTACGCCTATTTTCCATTCTTAGCTTTCAATGTGTCTATACACCCATAACATCTCATGCTTAACAATAATACTACATGAATCTCTTGGATCTTATATACATCATCTTATATACATCCCTATGTATCCATAGTCGATGCACATAGTCCAAAACCATCCAAGTTATTGCTCCAATGGAGAACCTAGACCTAAATTTTTTTTGGAAGATTTTCAGGTCTTTATTTGAGGTCTCACTTTGCACACTAGCCATTTTACATTGCATATATTATATATATACATCACATGGCATTGATACACATATCATATATGCATTTAATTTATTGTATCCAATTACACATATAACATATGCATATATTACATGTTTTAACATATATATCACATATATACATTGAACATGTATAACGAATGCATAAATATAGAATGATCATTGGTCTTGTACAAACATATTCTACCTCTTAGAATAAATTACATTACCTCCATCTTGATGGATCTCCCACTTGAACTCTTCAAGCTCCATTCTGATATGTTTATTATTCACATGTCTTAGAGTTGAATTTTAGTAAATTTTAAACAAGGAATAAATTAATTTAAGTAATTTTTGGACTTAATTAAGATATTTTTATAAGTTAGAATTTAATTAGGATTCTTATTATTTATTGTATATTTGGGAAGTTTTATTTGAGTTTTAATTAGTTTTTGTGTTTTATGTCTAGTGTGGGCCCTAGGAATATAAAGGGAGTTGGTATGTTTTTACATAGCATGACATGCATATGCCGTGTGAGGAAGAAAAAAATGAGGACAGTCATGTCCAAGCAAGTCCAAGCCATGCATGAGCCATGAAGAAGCCAACTACATTTGAATATCAAATAGCAATGTCACGGCATGCACATGGTATGTGAGTGAAGAATTTTGACCCGGAATGATGCATGGCTAATGAACTTGCCCGTGTTGGGAGCCATGCTATGTGCTTAGTAAATTCATAGATTTATTTCAATGAGGCACAGTCGTGCTTCAAAACCGTCTCACAAAGGCAAAAATTTCCCATTTTAAAAATAAAAAGGAATTAGAAATCAAAAAGAATTCTTTTCATACCTATCACTATATAAGGAATAAATAACTTTTTAATAGGGCAGAGGGGAGTTATAGAGATAAGTAAGTGGCTAGACATAAATCAATGAAGACTAAGAGCTTATTTTATTTTGTTTTCTATTTTCATCTTATTGTTTTCTTGATTATGATTACGGATTTCATCATAGCCATATCTGGCTAAGTTTTCTTTCAGAGTCTTGGTTAAGAGTAGTTATTCCATGATATGATTTGAACACAAGTTTTTATATTTGATTTGAATTTCAATTAATTCTCTTTTTTGTAATATTTATCTTGTTATCTTTCCAGGCTTGTTTGATTGCATATTTATGGATGAATTCACCAACGAGAGTTAGGGGAATTCATTAGCTTAAGACACTTAGAACTTAGATCACTTGACCACGAGAGTAGGTAAGCTCTTCAAGGAGTTATAATAGTAGATTAAAGTGATAAATTAATTGCTAAAATTCTTAATGAGCTTGGATTAAATTATTAATCATGAGAGTAGGTTAGATTTTAATCCTTGCATGTTTAATTAAACTTGAGAGAGTCTTTAATTTTTTTAGAGCAATTACCCTTAACTAAATTCAAGACTTCTATTTAATAATGTGTTCATGATTGGATTGGAATAATGAAACTAAACCTAGGCTTTGTGTTTACAAATATTTGATTTTATTTTTAATTAAGGTTATGTTATTTAAACCTTGTTAAATTATTTAATTTATAGCCGAGATCATAGGTAAAAATTATTAGTAATCAATATACAGTCCTTGAGGGAACAATATCTATCTATTGCAACCATAATCGTGCACGTGTGGGTTTAAAATGTAATAAGTTTTTGGCGCTGTTGTCGGGGACTGGCAATATTGATATTAATTTAATTTTTACTTTTTTTAGACTAGTATTCTTTCTTTAATTTTAATTAAATTTGCTAATTGATTTTTTAGGTAACTTTTGCTAGTTTATGAACACTCAATCTAATGGGACAAACTTAGAAAAGATCAACCCTGAAATTGAGAAATTATGCAAAAAAAACTAAAAGGAAAAGCATGAAAAAGACAAGCAAAAGATGGCTAAAGATCAAGCACGAACACCACTTGGTAGGAGTTGCACTCTTTAAGAGTACACAATGCCTAATCTAGGAGATACCCATAACAGTATTATCAGGCCAACTATCGATGCCAACACATTTGAGATCAAACCAATGATAATTCAAATGGTCTCACAATTTTAGTTTAGAGGTCTCCCAAGTGAGGATCCTAATGCCCATCTAGTTTTATTTTTGGAAATTTATGATACATTCAAGATGAATGGGGTTAGGCCAGATGCAATAAAACTTAGGTTATTCCCTTTCTCTTTAAGGGATAAGCCTAAGCTATGGTTGCACTCTTTAGCACCATAGTCGATCACATCATGGGATACGTTGTCGAAGACATTCTTGGGCAAGTATTTCCCACTAGGCAAAACAACAAAGTTCAAACAGGAGATCACAAGCTTCACTCAACATGGTGGAAAATCTCTTTATGAGGCTTGGAAATGTTATAAGGATTTATAGAGACAGTGTCCTCACCATGGAGTTCCATAGTGGTTGCTCATTCAAACCTTCTGCCAAGGCTTAACAGAGCCAATGAGGATCACTATTAATGCAACTACCTAAGGCTCATTCATGAGTAAGACGCCAGATGATGCCTATAATCTTCTTGAGACTATGATATCCAAAAACTACTAATGGCATGGCTTAAGTAGTGAACCAAATAAAGTGGTAGGAATGTATGAAGTGGAGAAGTGGATAGTTGGAATCTCCATAATGCGAAGATTGATTTGCTTACCAAGAAATTGGAGGCATCCACTAAAGTCTCTAATCATATGGCTGTCTATTCCTGTGAGAATAATGGAGGAGGACTTTCAACCCTAGAGTGTCAGGGAGGTTTTTCTCAGGATTCCTCTATTGAGTAGTTAAATGCACTCAATAATTTTCAAAGGAATCAAGGGAATCCCTATTTGAACACCTATAACCCCGGTTGGTGAAACCATCTAAACTTTTCATGGTCTAACTAATGAGGGGTATAAAATATCCATCAAGGGTTCAAATAACTTCCTCTTGGATTTCAGCAAAATAATATCTTCCCTCAATAATGCAAACCAAAGTTTAACCTTGAAGTGATGATGGAGAAATTCCTAAAAGATCAAGAGAGGTACTAAAAAGACCAAGAGGAGCAAAAGGAAGCAACAAAGAATTTGACATCTCAAGTGGGATAACTTTTTACCCATAACAAAATGTTAAAAAACCAAATTGCATCATAAGCTTCAAGTTCAAGGTAGAGTGAAATGTTTCCCAATCAACCTCAAAATCCTAGAGAATAGGCTAAGGTGGTCACACTTAGAAGCATAAAGCAATTGCCTTAAATAGAGACCAAGAACAATGTTACATAAACTATTTATAACAACCAAGAGGAGAAGATTGAGCATTTATAGAACAAGGATGAGGAGAAGAAGGACTCACCACCTTTGGTATCGCCATTGCCATTTCTATAAAGGTAATAGAAATCCAAGTTAGACAAGTAGTTTGAGAAGTTTATGAAGTCATTCCAGCAGCTCAAACTAAATATACCTCTCTTGGATGTGATAAATACCATGCATACATACATACTCCAAATTCTTAAAAGACATCATCTCGCACAAGAGAAAATGGGAGGATCCTGAGACTATTCCTATCAATGAGGAATGCAATGTTGTCATTCAAAATAAGCTTCCTCAAAAGCTTAAAGATATAGGGAGTATCACTATCCCTTGTACCATTGGAAATGAATTTATAAGTAAATCTTTATGTGATCTTAGTGAAAATGTGAGTATAATTCCTCTTTCCTTTTGCAGACAACTCAACATCGGTGAGCCACAGCCAACGACGGTGTCACTACAGCTTATAGATAGATCTATCATCTACCCCTATGAAATTTTGGAAGATGTCCTGGTCAAAGTTGGAGACTATTATGTACCATGAGATTTCATCATCTTAGAAATGGAGGATCGCCATATTCCAATCATACTAAGATGATAATTCCTAGCCACAACATGAGTAATCATAGACATTAAGAGAGGAAAGATTTTATTGGAAATTAGAGATAATAAACTGGAGTTTGATGTTTTCAAAATGGAAAAATAGTCCTCAATAATGGGATCCTATTTTAGAGTGGATGTGATATAAAGCTGTGTGCAAAAGTCCTTTGAAAAGTAACTCACCCATAACCTCGTAGAAGCATGCTTGATCCAACATTGAATAAACATAAATCAACTAGGTATGAGCCCTTACCCTCTATCATAGAAAGCCTTGGTATGATTGAGGAGGAAAATGCACCTAAGGTAGAGCTCAAAGCTCTTCCTTCATCTTTGAGGTATGCTTTTCTTAGCCCTAACTCTATATATCCTATCATTATGAATATTGAGTTGACTATTGAACAAGTAGACGAATTAATTAGGAGAGTTTGGCCTCACAAGAAGATCATAGGTTATACCATAGATGACCTAAAGGGAATTAGTATTTCAATATGCATGCATAAGATTCACATGGAAAATGATGTTAAACCCACTATAAAACATCAAAGAAGTCTAAACCCTAACATGAAAGAGGTGGTTAAGAAAGAGATTATAAACTTTCTTGATGCAGGGATTATCTATCCTATCTCGGATAGTCAGTGGGTTAGTCCAATCCATGTAGTCCTTAAGAAAGGAGGTATGATAGTAATGAAAAATGAGAATAATGAGTTAAACCTAACTAGGACTGTCATAGGCTAGCACATGTGCATTAACTATAGAAAATTAAACAAGACCACTAGGAAAGAACACTTCCCTTTACCATTCATTCATTGACTAACTTTTAGAAAGGTTAGCTAATCATTCATTTTTCTATTACTTGGATGGATACTTTGGTTTCTTTCAAATTCCCATACACCCTGATGATCAAGAGAAAACCACATTCACATATCCTTATAGAATATATGCATATAGAAGAATGCCTTTCGGGCTATGTAATGCACCCGCTACTTTTCAACGATGCATGATATCTATCTTTTCTGATTTTGTTGAGGACACTCTAGAGGTTTTTATGGATGATTTCTCTGTATACAATTCTTTTTTTTTATGGTTGTCTTGATAATTTATCTAAAGTATTGCAGAGATGTAAAGACACTAACCTTGGGCTGAATTAGAAAAAGTGTTACTTTATGGTGACTAAAGGAGTGGTGCTCAAGCTTATTGTGTCTGAAAATGGCATTAAAGTCGACAAGGCAAAAATTGAAGTGATAGAGAAACTTCACCCCTATCTCTGTTAAAGGAATACAAAGTTTTCTAGGACATGCCTTTTTTACATATGTTTAGCCACAACACCTGCAACTAACATCAATTTAATCATAACACTTGCAATTAACAACCAATATAGCATGTGCTAAATGTAAAAAGGGCTCTGATACCACTATTAGGAATCGATTATGCTACTTAGACATCAAATGCTAAGTAGAAAAAATTTTAAAAATTTGCTTATCATAACCCTTAATCTTATTAAGAATTCCAATTCCTAGGATTCAATTTGCATTTACACATAGCTAATAAACAAACCAATATAAATACAAGAAATTAACAACCTAGGAATTTTAAGTTCAAGAAAACTTACTAATTCCCAAAGTTGGTGTAGACCATAATTAATCCACTAAAATGGTTAGCTCCTTTGATTCAACTCTTGAATCAACTTCAAGTTTCCTAAGTGTGCTTATAGTACCCCATGTCCACTTATAGATGTGCATTTGTGCTCATTAATTTATTTAATTTCTAAACTCATTTAAATTAAGAGATTATCTTTAATGTTTATTAACATTATGCCTAGAGGTTAATTTTTAAGTTATATTAATCTAGTAATTATTCTTATAACACATTTTGAAATGGGTGGTTAATAATTTTATTAGATTCTTGAATAAAACCAACAAGAATGATAAATAACCATTAATTAAAATTTTAATACTTTAGATAATAATTAAATTTTGAATAATACAAATACTCTATATTTTATTTAGTTATTTAATAAATATAACTCTTCCTTAATATATCCACTTGTTCATATCGTGATTCCACTTTCTTGTTTTCTCTGTTCACTCATTAGGTATTTTCTTGGAAAATACTCATGCCTTACCTTTTATTTATTTTTAGGTTGATTGTGTAATTACTAGTTATATTTGTTTACATTTAGAAGAGTATAAATAATGTCTTAGAAGTATATGATTATAAGCCAAGATGTGCATGAAGATGTGCACTTGATTGATACTATGTTAAGATGTGCATGAAAATGTGCACGTGATTGATACTATGTTAGACTAGAAGGTGTAGGTGGAACTTGCAACTATGCCTTTCCAAACACTAATGACAATGAGGGAAAGTCATGAAGACCTTGTTATTATGGTGGTACTTGTGATCTACGAGATTGCCTTTAATGTTCGTGTTTCTCTAATATTTGATTTGCACTAATGGTGGCCTGAAAACACTTTTTGAGTTCTTTTTGGCAATGTGATACAGTGATGTATATATAACTATGGTAAATAGAGTTACTCATTTGTAGTTGATTACAACCTTTTTATTTTGGTGTAATTAAATGTAAATATTTTAGTTATAATCAGTGCTCTACTTGTGTAGGAATGTATAAAGTGTCATGAATAGTCAAGAATAAATAATAATTTCCTGTTGTTCTCCTCAATATTGTGATATATATAACTATTGCTTATGATAGTTGTTGATATATGAGTCAAGTGTAAATATAATATTAATGGAATCCAACTAAATACACAAGTTGAGTTTCATTATATTTAGAATATTAAATTAAACCAAGATTTTACATTCCCTATAGTTAGTTATTCCACTATATATAACTCTTAGTTTGTTTGATTCAAGTTTCAATATATATGTAATATCCCGAGTTTTAAAATATTTTTATACTGCATCGAGATATGTAGTGTTAATAATTTTTGTATATATTTATGATATTTTATGAGTTTGTTGTTTTTTTAAAGCTAATTTTAATTATTTTATATTATTTTAAGTACTTTACGTAAAATTTTTCTGAGAATTATATTTTCGGGAAAATTGATACGTAAATAATTTAATACTAATTATTTTGACTAATTTTACAAATTTGCATGAACTCATACATAATTTTTAAGTGCTAAAATAAAATGTATATATGTGTATTTATTTAAATTAATTAGGGTTTAATTACTTTCCTTAATTTTATTATTTAGTTTTAATATTAATTAATTAATTATAAGTGTATAAATTATTAAAATATAATAAAATACTTGTTTGGTGAGAATTATTTGTGTGTGGGAATATATATATTATTATAATGTAAAGTGTGGGTATATATATACATATACACATTTTTTTTATCAAAATTATAAAGTTTGAGTTATTAACCAAAATGCCACTTGGTCTTCTTCTTCCCTCCTGATCGGTTTTTCATCATTTTCGGCACCTGTAACTCGGTTTTCTTACCGTCGGTTTGCCTCTCATCCTTCCTCCTCCCTTGCCAGCCATTCCCGACGCCTGAAGCACCAATTTTCGGCGTTTTTTGGCCGGATTTTCTAAGAATTGCCAAAAATCGATCAAGCTCCAATCGACGTGATTCCGACCACCAAACTCAATGTCACTGGTCTCTATCTTCTCCTTGAGCTCTGGTGAGTGTGATTCCAAGCTTTGTTTCACTTAAAATGGTCTAGATTTTCCTAGGTTTCAATTTCTTCATTTTATCCATTTAGGGTTTCTGAATTTGTTTTAGCTCTAATTTGATTGATTCATGAAAAATTTCTTCACAAAATTTGATCCTGGAAGCCCAATCTACATGCTCTAATTTTTGTAGAATTTTTGGAATTTATTTTGATTTTTGGGTATTTTTGATTATTTTATTAATATTTTCTAATTTTTGAAAATTAATTAAATAAATTATGAAATTGTATTTTACGGTGTTTTTTGGTGTTGAAATGCATTTTAGAAATTTATTTTTAATTTTTGTGATTTTTATATAATTATTTTGAATTTATTTAGTTTATGTAATTTTGGAAAAATTAGGTTAATTATGTGTTTTATTGAAATTAATTGGTTAATTGAGTAGAAATATTGATATTATTTAATTTTATGTTGAGAAATTAATTTTTGAGTAATTATACTATTTTTGATGAATTTTTGAATAATTATAGTGAATTTACGTAACTAGGGGTATTTTGGTAATTTGGCACTAAATTGGCTAAAAATATAATTAAATTGGTTTTAATAGTTATTTGAGGTATAGAAATGATTTCTACAAATTAATTAGTATTTTTAACTAATTAAATCTATTTTTTATAAATTATTTTCAAATTATATATAATATACGATTTTTCTAAATAAATGAGTTTTTATTGATTTTTTAGTAAGTTTTAGGGTTAATTATGTAATTTGGATTTATAAAATGTATTTTGGTTATTGAAGGGCATTTTTGGTATTTTTTGGAATTTTCATGTATTTTATATTATTTCGTGAATTGTGAACCTCGGTCGGTGAATTGTAGTTTAGAGTCCGACCGAGGGATTATGAACTGTGTTTATTTTTGAAGTGTGTTTCTTTGCAGGACCGGCTCTACTCTTTGAGTAGAGTGATGTCCATTTTACAAGGGAGATTCTATCGAATTTTTGGTAGAATTATCGTAAAACGTGATGTCTGGTCGAATTCTTATTCTAATTATGTGTTTAAGATTCTAGATCGAGTCTTTGGAATTCTGGTAGATTTATTCTAATGTCGTGTTGCCATTTTTTTGTTTAGTTACGCTGAGACTGAGGCCTAGTGGACCAGGCCCGTCAGACTTGTCTCGTGGAGCGCAATAACAGTGAGTTGTTATTCTATATATACTTGTATTAGTATTGCATGTTTTAGAAAAGTATGATTTATTTTATGAATTATGCATAAGTAAGTTAATTATTGCTTAGGTATATTTTTGGTATACTATGGTATATTATTGGTATATTTTAAATTATATGCATATTTTATTAATAAATTATACTTAAAATGTTTTTAAGTATATTTATAGTTTATTTTGTAATTAAATTGAATTTATTTGACATATATATACTCGAAATATACCTAGTTTACTTTTGGTATATTTCTAGTATATATATGGTTTATGTTACTATTTTATTCAATATCATGCATCATTTATTTTATGAATGTATGTTTTATATAATAATGAAGGATATCAATAGAACGTGCTACCTAGTGGGCAGTATTAGGACTAAGTACGTACCGGTACGCCGACAGCATTTAGGCTTTGTTACTAACCTATTTGTGGATTATGATTGGATTGATTTATATGATGTGAGATGTGATTTAAGAGTGATTGCTAGAGCTCGATTGACCAGGGGTCTCAGGGCCAATCCCACTGACAGTCAAACTACTGGAGCTCGGTTGACCAAGTGTCTCAGGGCCAGTCTACTGTCCAAATGGAACAAGTGAATTATTTGAAATAAGTGAGCCTGTATGGCTAGAGTGTTGTCTAACACTGTTTGTGGTTGCGATTTTTTGGGGTTCTATTTGATCCTTCATATACGGATGATATTTTCAGTAAATATATAAAATGATTTTGCTACATCTGTATGATTTTGCTTGTATATATATTTATTACATATACTATTAACTGTGTGCATTGTCATTTAGTTATGCATGTATATATATTATAAGGATTCACTCAGTGAGGTCAGACTCCCCTCCGTTGACTATTTTTCAGGAGAGTCATTGTCTTCAGACCTCAGTAGCAGACCTTTATGCTAGATTTCTTTTACCCTGGCTTTACTATGTAAACTACTTACTTGACTTTATTTTATAGTCTAGACATTGCAGTTATTGTAGTCAGTTGTGGGACTTATGGTTTATATTCGTTTGAGATTTGTATTTTAAAGATTGAACTAATATTTGTATTAAAAGATTATTTACATATGAGATGAGTTTGTATTGTGAAATCTATTGGCAGATTTTTATTTTATTTTATTTTATTGATGAGATATATTTTCGTTGCGAGTTATTTTATTCATGATATTATTATTGCATGTTTTTTTTATTCATTTTAAGGCTTGCTACAGGTTCTGGATTCGAAAGAATTCCCGTTCCCTAGCGGCGGTCATGACCCCTGTTTTGGGTCGTGACAATATAGGTATTAATTCTTAAAGTTCCATCTTATAATGTATGCGTCCTTATTATATGTCTGAGGGTAACATTCCAATAAGGGTGCTTATGGGGTTGGGTGTCAAACATTGGATGATAAAAAAATTAAAATAAAATATCTATGAATTTGAGGCTCAGTTTATAAATGTTTCATTCAAAGAATACCAAATGTCAAATATTTAGCAGCAAGTAAACAAAAGTTTACTTGTTTGCCACTAAAGATATTTGAGCAAATTGTGATTCATATTATTGAGAATTGAAGAGGTAGAAACACATCATCATTACCTTAAATTCAAAACAAATAAGAAGTAATAAAAAAAATAGAACTAACAAGTTAGTAGTATCATAGTAAGTAAAAATAAGAAGTTAAAAGCAAGTACCAAACTATAGCATGCAAAAAATAAGAAGTGGTTAAGTAAATTAAAATACAAAACTAGTAGGAAAATTTATATATGCTCAGAGATATTCTTTCTGCTTATTGAAAAGAATATGCCACATTTCAAGCAACAAGATAAATATGTCACTAATGAAACTTAAGCAAGTATTTTTGTGGCATCAGACATAATGGTTAAAGCTTCACCATTGTCTCATAATATAATAAAGTGACTTAGTGAAGATAGCAATATTAACTTAAAGAATAAGTTGGTTATATATTCAATTCACAATCACTTCTCATAGTTAGGCACATCAAGTAATAAGCAGATAAACAGAACAATCAAAGCCTTATAATTAATTCATCAAGTGACCTAATGAGACTATACAATAACCAACATAAAATAGGAAGGTCATAAGTCTCACATCATATTCACAGGCTCACAAGTAGTTTGCACATATAGTTAGTATATAAACAATTAAGTCAGAGTTTGAATGAATTAATTTACTAAAGTTGTTAGCAAAATATGCTAACAAACCAGGATGCAGATGGATTTGCTAAAGTCAATAAAGAGCCACTGCCTAATTGAGGTAGATATGCCAATAACACAAGGAAAAAAACATTATAAAGTATGAATAATTTGTTTAAAAATTAAAATCAAATCAAAATAAATTACTGCATAGGCTTTTTATAGACCTTTTTCAAGATTTTCTATATCATTTATTGCCTCTTCAACTGAAATTGGGTTATTGGACAATCTCATCCAATATTGGGTGCAAATGAGGGTTTCTATAATTCTAGGAGTTATAAAACTCCTAAAAACATCAAGAACTCTGCCTTATATACTAAAAGCTGATTTAGATGCAATTGTTGAGATTAGGACTAGTAATACATCTTTAGCCATGTGGTAAGAATAGGAAATCTTTCAAAATTGAGCTTCCACCATCTTAACACATCTATGCCATCCTTTTATACTATAGCTTCGCTCATATACATTTCCAATTCAGATTGTTTAGAACCACCCAACCACTTTTTAATTTATGCTTATTGTATTTAGTTTTGAAGACAAATATAGGCTTGGCACTATATGGGACAACATTAGAAGTCACAGATTGACTGCTTTTAGAAGTATATTGTGACTGAAACTCAGATCCAGTAGCAACATGAGTACTATAAAGGGCTTTATAATCCTTAAAAATTTTAAACAGAGAGGACTATACAAGATTATAAAGTATACTTCCACCATCTCCATACATTTGATCCAAAAAGAACTCCAACTACTCAAGTTTGTTTGATCTAAAATGTTAGTAAAGAAAATCAGAAAATTCATTTTCTGAATATCATCCTAATATTTATCAAACTTTGTTTTCATATTGATGCACATATTGATCATTCTATCATCAGATGATTGCATCCATTCAAACATGACACAATATAAATCAGACACTTCATTTAAAAAAGTATTAGAAGTAACATACTTAGAACTAGAGATTTTAAGTGTCATTTTATAGAACTACTTCAAGCATTTTACCATTGCATTAATATAATGCCAATAAAAAAAATATATGGCACTTCATTAGACAAATATGCCCTAAAGGCTAACTCAATTTCATTATATTTGGCAAAAAGACTTTTTCATATATACATGTAGTCTTTAGCATCTTTGATGTGTGTAATATTTACATATTTTCCAAGTTGAGTTTTAATGAATTTTGAATTAATAAATAATGTTAATTGTGTAGATTTTAGGTTAATTAAGAAATATTTTGGTTTTAGAGTCTTATTTAGGATTTTTTTTTTATTTTTGATTCAATTTTAGTCAATTTCATAGGTACAATTCCTTCTAATAGGCACATTTAGATGTAAAGAAGCTTTTGAATCAACCCTAACCAAACCATATAATTTTTTAAACTTCCTTAATCTAGCAGGTGAATTCCTGATATACCTAACTGCCTCCCTAGCTTTTTTAATAGAAAGTGTCATTTCTTTTAACCTATCGTATACAATAAGGTTCAAAATATGTGCAATGCACCTAACATGCAAGTAATTAGATTTGATAATAGCTGTTCCTTAAGAAAGAAATTTTTTCTAAAATAGTTTATTATTATGTCATTACTAAAGGCATTGTCCACAATCATAGTAAATACATTCTTTAAACCTTAATTAAGCAAGTAGTTTTCCAATGCCTTAGCAATAAACTCACCCTTATGGGAAGTAATAGGAATAAAAGACATAATTTTTTTATGAAGCCTCCACTTATCATCTATAAAATGTGCAGTTATGCATATATAGTTCAACCTTCGAATAGAGGTCCAAGAGTCAATTGTCAAACTAACTCTTTGATAGTGATATTTGAGAAAAGCTTTCAATTTCAATCTCTTATCCAAGTAGGTATTATAAATGTCCTTACTGACAGTCCACCTAGAAGGGATTTTGAATCTCAGGCAGCAAGTAGATAAGAATTTTTGAAAACCCTCCCCTTCTTCAAACTTGAAAGGTAGCTTATCAATTATAACCATTTTAGTAAGTTTGTTTCTAATAAGGTCATAGTCAAATTTCTAGTTCCTATTTACCCCTACAGATTCAGATTCATATGCTTCCACAACATTAGGTGTTAAAGTGAACAAAGATTGCCTACTATCTTTATTATGTGGATTTTTGGTGCAAGTAAGAATATGGTTTCTTAAAGAAGATGTTCTATGCATTTTAGAATGAGCATTAATCATTTTAGCACATTAAAGACATGTACCTTTTATTATAACCCCTTTACTGTCCTTAATCCTCTTGAAATGCTCCTAGGCTATACTT
Source organism: Mallotus nudiflorus (assembly GCA_947683625.1). Lineage (NCBI taxonomy): Eukaryota > Viridiplantae > Streptophyta > Magnoliopsida > Malpighiales > Euphorbiaceae > Mallotus > Mallotus nudiflorus. The sequence continues at coordinate 1,374,074 of CANTUR010000486.1, forward strand.
CTTGAATCAATCTTTTTTCTTTTTTTGGTAGCAATAGTTGAACTGTCTGCTTGCTCTTTTTGTTGTGCTTCCACCTTTTTTTCTTGAAGCACACCATTAGTATCATTAGGTTCCATTTACACAGGACATAATAGGAAATTATAATTAAAAAGTGATAATATAAAAGTATTAACTATGAATTAGCGTTTAGGTAAACAACTAATTGAAAATAACTGAAGAAGATTTCAAAGTGACCTTTAATTTTCAAGCCTCTGCTTGTATTGAAGTCAAGAAATAATGCTTCCACCTAATTATTTTAAAATAATAAGTGATAGAAGAGTGTTTTGCTTCCAACAATTGAATTCAGTTTATTTGTATCAACTGAAATTGTTGAATACTAGAAACAAATAACAAAATCAATTGACATAGTCATATATTAAATAAAAAGTCAATTGATAGAGTCACATACTAACTAAAATAATCACACTCAATCACAGACTCTGAGACTCATTAGTGTGATTCATAGAGTCACATTTTAGTATATTAAACAAAAAAATTGACTGTAATGCAAGTGTAATATGAAAAAATTTAAAATAAAATCTTTGCATGTCCATAAATTGTACAACAAATAAACACACAAAAATGACAGATATGAAGTTCAAAGGCAATATAATCGCTTATATTACCTTATTAAATAAACAAAAATTAACAAACAACTTTTGCATGTTTTCAAAACACCATAAAAAACACAGATCTATGGTTTATCGACAACTTTGCATTTAAAATAACTAACATAAAAAACAAAATTGCTCTTAACCCTCGGTATGTTTAAAAATAAAACCATTATACACATAGATAATTTTTAATAAATAATTGCCTATAACTATAAGTCTAATTTAAATCAAAACAACGTATATTAAAAACTCTGTATGGACCCTTAATTTTTTTTTAAAAAAACCATTAACATTTACAAAAAATACATAAATTGTGGTTTATAAAACCCAATCAACAAAAATAATAATAGAAAGATTAGATTTACATAACATAATAAACACAAAACACGATTAATAATAAATAGATTTACCAGATCATGAAATAAAAAGGGGATTCTTCTATCACTCGTTGTTTTAATTTTTTTTTATTAAGTTAATAAAATAGAGAAGATGAAATAACAAGAATAGAAGCCTGAAAATAGAGACAAATTCATTTGCACGATCATATAGGGTTATGACAGTAAAGGGGCTACTAGAGTGATTAAACTGTGGGGGAAAAGGGTTTGGAAAATATATAATGATACTAAGAACTAAGAAGATAGAAGGGAGTGGCGGCAGTGAGCTGCGATTAGGGTTAGGATTTTGGTTATGTAGATAGAAATTGAAGTATCGAGAGAGAACAAAGAGGGAGGGGATGGGTGAGAGTGAGGCGACAGTGAGGGTTAATGAAATTAGGGTTAAGGGTAATTTAGGATAGTTATATACCTAGGTTACACATAATGTTTTGTTTTATTAAAATTTCAGAAAATTGGATGGGTCAGATTAATAAAAACCAACATTGACCCATCACCCATTATTTGAGTTTAAGACTTCTGATTTGCCCGAACCGACTTCTGCCCAAACCGACTTCCACTTTCTGCCCGAATTATCCCCAACTTGCTCCTTCTTTTTGGTTTGGTTCGGTTTGAAAAAATCAAATTGATTAAGTCCTGCACGCCCCTAAATAGAGGGGATAAATAATATTTATTTGAAAATCGTTATGTCAGTTAAATTTGATAAATAATAGTAATTGTGACGAAAATTTGACGGAAGAGATAAATAAAGTAATTTTACAAAATGGAAGGGTAATTAACATAAATTTTGAATATTAAAAATCAAGTAGTATGATTTAACAAACCACCGAGGGCAATATATATATATATAACTTTACCTTCTTTTTTATTTTTTGGAACTAATTACTTTACCCTTTTTTGAAAAGGTTGTTTCAGGATTTTCCATTAATTAAAATGCTTGACGGATGCGATTGGTACGAGGGTACATATATGTAATAAGTTCTGACAATAAAAGCAGGGAAGTAAATTTCACCAATATATATATATATATATATATATATTTTTTCTTTTTAATTTTTATCATCTCTCTCCCATTGGTGGACTTTGTAGGTAAGGATTCACTCAACAATCAAGCCAAGAACCTGACAAATGAAACATTTACAGCTGCTGCCCTTTAATCCTTTGCTTCTCATCTTCTTCATTTTCTGCAAATGAGCTCTGCAAGCTTTCTTCTACTCTTGGCTTAGGTAATTTATTCAATATTTAATTTTTTTCTTCTTTGTAATTTTTTTCTTTCTTTCTTCAGTTAGGGTTGGTTTCATGAAATTCTTTTCTTTCTTTCTTTATTTGTCTGTTTATTTTATAATATATAATTCAGAGTTTCAGATTCTTGGCTTGATTTGGCAAGAAAAATGAGATCTTTCTTTATCATTTTTCCAGTGTTTTTTTTAATATTTATTTCCTTATCAGTTAACTGTTCTTTACAATCCACATTTCCATTTACAAAAACATTCTCTTTATGGGCCTACAATTTTCAAATATTTTTTTAATAATCATCTGAGATTCGCACTAAAATATCTTTGTTTTCTTGCATTTTCCATTTATAGGTATGCATACATCTTTTTCTTTGGATAGATCCTGATAAAATTGGTCTTTGTTAGCTATAGTTAGCTTGATTTCTTGTAACCAAGATCTATTCTTGATTTTGGTATATAATCACTAATCACTAAGCTTAATTTGATCTTCTTTTAAGTGTATATATATATGATTTTAATTAGATTTCTTGATTTTTTTCCTTTTAATTAACACTCTTTCTTGAATATATATCTTATTTTTAGATGATTAATTCTGCATAAAGGGTAATTGAGTTGAATTTTTTTTTTTTTGGTTCTTCTTCTTGTACTAGGATTTGTGGGATTGGAAATGACAAGGAAAAAGATTCAGATCAAGAAAATTGATAACTTAACATCAAGACAATTGACTTTCTCAAAGAGAAGAAGAGGGCTTTTCAAGAAAGCTTATGAACTCTCTACTCTTTGTGATGCTGAGATTGCTCTCATAGTCTTTTCTGCAACGGGAAAGCTTTTTGATTATGCTAGCACAAGGTGATTAATATCTAATCTTTACTTATTCTTCTTCGTCTTTTTTTCATTTCTTTTTGGAGATCTTATGCCATCATTGATTTTTTTTTTTTTTTGGGTGGATGAGTGATATATGGTTTCTTTTTAAACAAACAAACTAAAAAAGGAAAAAAGAAAAAAGAAGAGAAATAGCTGAAATGTCTCCATGTGTTCAGTAGAATCTCTTGGCGTGAAGAAAGACTTCTATTTTCATGTACTATATTCAGTTTTGATTGGTGGGTATCACCTTCCAAGAGTTTTTTTGCTTTTGTCTTCCAAGGAACTAGCTATATATAACAGTGATCTCTTGTCATATAATTGATATTTAATTATTAATTGAACACATAATTGATTTGTGTACATATAATGCTATTTTCATATGAGTTTTGCTTCTGTTCACAATATATTGGATACATATAATGCTAGTTATTCATACCTTAAATTCTTTAGGACAAAAAAATAATAGTACTGTTTAGACCTGAAATCCTGATGAGGGCCACATAAACATTGATGATAAGACCTGAAAAGATTGTCTATATATTGTATGTATGTTTAGGCACGTACGCATATATATATATATATATATATATATATATAATGTTATTTAAGATGATATTAATTAATTATTACAAGAAATTAAGGTTATTGAAGAAAATCAAAGTCCTAAGAAGAATGAGTAAAAACCACTTGAAACTAGTACAATAGATTGTTGCTACAATATCAACAATAAAAATATACTAAAATATTGTCTATATATTTTAGTATATATAAAAATATACTAAAATATCGTCTAACTTTCAAGTGATTTCTGATAAAATGTTTTATGGTCTTTTATTTGGTTTAGAAGACATTGACAATGGACATAAGAAATCGATGGATAGCACAAGTTTAAATTAAGTCACATACAGGAATTTTGAAAAAGCAACATAAAAGTTTTCTTGCATCACCTCATGGTGTTTTTGTTTCTCTATTTTTGTTTCCATATCCCTTTAATTTTTCTTTTCTTTATTCAAATTTTTTTACTATTGTGATTTCTGATCTTTATTTAGTCCTTACTTAGTAAAACAAAAAAAAAATAGTACTCTGATAAAATCTAATGGTTTAAGAACAAAAAGAATAGTGATCATTGCAGAAATCAAACTGAATAAAGAGAAACAGCAAATTAAGAGTGTTATATTAGGAAAAAAAAAAGTTAAATAGAAGGTGACAAAATTGAGAAAATGACTTTGTTTTAGCATGGTAGTAATATGCCGTCAAGAGCAATTCTAGTGTCATTTTTGGGAAAATATTGAATTCTTTTCTAACAATCAATTACATATATATGAATTTTCCCCTACCATAGTGTTTGGTTAATTATGGCAGAATTTGATATGTTTATTTCATTTAGGATTCTGTTTCAGTATTTTTTTTTTATAAAATAATTTAGAATTTGATATTTTTCAGCACAACTGCTAACATGAATTAACATGAATAATACATGTTATATTGTTTTCTTTATGAAAAATATTTTTCACAATTTTCAGTATTTGATATTTTTTAGCACAACTAGTCACATAAATATGGCATATATGTTATTTTAATAATAGTAATCTCAACACTATTGTATAATATTATTTATTTACCACCCACGTTACTTTGATTTAACGACCAAAATTCTTATGGAAATATTAGGGGATCCTATATTGAGTTTCCCTCCCACCTCCATCCCAGACCAAAAAAAATATATATATATACTAGTTATCTACTCAAGTGATTTGTCAAAAAATCATTGATTTTCTTTGTATCTTTTGTCTAAATTTATAAAAAAATTTCATTCAACCTTTTCTTTGAAAATATTTTATTAATTTTTTATATTCAAATGGCTTTCATAAGTTTTAAGAGAATTATACTTATTTAATTTCGTTTTTTTATTTTTATTCTGAGTAAATCATGCATAAGTAAAGAATTCTATCACAGTACCGTTAACATTACTGTATAAATAATTATGTATAATTCATTTAATAAATGATAGAGTGTAAAAATATCTTATAGTAGTGATAAAAATAAAATAAAAAAAACATAAAAAAAAAAATTATGCCGATGTTGGAAGATGTTTTATTAAAATTATCTAAAAAATATAATTTTAATTGACAGAAAAGCTGACTTGTGGATACTCTTACCATATAAACTAAAATAAATAAATAAAGACACTATTTTTATTGCTCATATAAGATATTATCATCTCTAAGTAAACATATACAATTGTATCAGATATATTATAATAATAATGCACTGCATTAATGTTTTTGGTTCTTAAAACTTATTATTATTATTAGTATAATTTGCTGACCTAGTTTATGCATTAACCCACGTTACCTTTCATAAAAAAAAATATTGTAATTGCTAATAAATTAGTAATTTACTAATGGAACATATATTTTATAGTATAATATTGCGATTGCTAATGAATTAGTAATTTAGTGATTGAATATGTATTAAATATAATATTGAATATCCAAAATTTACTAATCTTTTCCTTTAAAGAATTATGAGAGCATCAAAACACGAAATATTTATTATTTTTATATGATTATATATAGAAATTTATAAATAGTTTGAACCTATCCAAACAATATAAATACCCAGGGGATCAAAGGCTTCTCAAAGAAAAAAAAAAAAAGCTAAATATATAATAAAAAGATGAAGAAAGAAAGAAGAGGGAAAAATCACTTTCATTGCTCAAATTTAATAATTCAGTTTAAAGAATTCTATTGGAGTGGTCAAATTCAAAGTACTATACAAAAGAAAAAAAAATCTTTGATTTGTACTGAAAATAGTACAAAAATCAAAATTTTTTTTTGAAGGAAAAAAAATCAAATGTTTTAATTTGATAGAAAAGCTATGATGAAATTATTTATTTTATATAATACAAGAAAAGTTTACTGAAATGAAAACTTTAAATTTTTAGGAATTTGGGAAATTTTAATTTAATACTTTTTTAAAATTTTCTTACAAGTGTCAAGAATAAATTTTTCTTATTTCTTTCACTTTCGTTGTCCATTCTTCGTCCACCATTAATTCTAATTAAATATATACGTACCACCAATTTTATTTTATAGTTGTTGTTTTTATTTTTTTTAAAAATACATATAGAACACCAAAGTTCTTTAATTTGTCATCTTGTACATGACCTTCATATACACAAGGAGTGCATACAATTAATCTACTTTCTTGATGTTATAATCTAACAAAATAATTGAGGAAAAACCTAATTAAAATAAAAAAAAAGTATATAATTTTGATGTTACATATATTTTGGTCTAATTTGATTTTCTAGAAATTAAAGATACAATAAAAATAATAAAAAATAACTTAAATATCAAATATATTATTATATTTAATTTTATGTTATAAAAATTTTAAATGTTTTTATAATTGAGCAATTAAAATATGATACATATCATAAATATTTTAATCGAATGATTGTATAAGTTTTTTTTTTTTTGCTTTCTAATTGATAAAAAACTTATTTTGACAATTTTATTCTTTTTATGAAAATTAATCGATTTTATCCAACCTATTATTCAAAATTGAAAATAATTTGTTCATAGTTTAAATTAATTAAACTTAATATATGTTCTTTTTGTTTTCTCCTCCACTTATTTCTCTCCATTTTTCACCCTGTTCACCTCCTCTTTATTATAAGTGAACAGCTAACAATTTCTTTCAACAGTTATACATGCCAACACTTTTTTTTTTTTAAGTTTTTCTTTCTCATTTGCACCTCAAATACAAACCCTATCTAAGAATTAGAGAGAGTCATGATTGTAAATTGCACCTTAACAGTTATATGGAATTGTTTCTAATTTGTAATTTATATTTACTGAATTAATAGTTTAATTAGTAACTGTTTGCTTTATGTATAAAAATCTTTAAAAGCTGTTAAACTATATATATATATATATATATAAAGAAAATAAAGCCTTCTTAAGGGATCCAAGTTGTTAAACTTCAATAGTTTTGCGTTGGCTTGAATTTTTCATCTATGGATCATATTCGAGCATCATTTTACAAAGTAGGCCAATTTATGAGAAATAATGAACTAGCCTTAGTATATCAACAATAAGATTATATGGTTTAAAGCTCTCTCTCTCTATACACACATAGGGAAATTCTTACCTATATTGGATGTGAATGATATAAATATGTGTATTGTTTTTATCGGCCAAGTGTTTTATATTTGACTTATGTGTTAGACATCCAACCTTAGAGTGTATATATATAATTAAATGGTTGATATGTATTTATTAATATTATATAATTAAATGTTAGCTAGAGATGGATATATTTAGTGTAAGTTTCCTTGAGATAGTTACCCTAAATTTTTATAAAGAAAGGATGCAAAGATAATTTGATAGTTAGCTGTTACTTTTGCAGCCTTGGAAGAATAAGGTAGTAGAGTTTCTCAAATGCTTTGAGCATATTACCTATAACAGTCAAAATTAAACTCATGATCTTTTAATGTAATAAAAAGAATTTTTTGTATTTAATTACTCAATATTGGAACTGTCTCTTTTTTTCATTTAAACATATAAAATATCACATATAAGTGTACGATTAATCAATTAAATATAATACATTAGAATTTTTGTATTTTTGTTAGACCATATAGATTGTTGCACTTAGTCTTGGGGTCACTTTTTTTTTTTTTCCTTTTATTAATTATTATTATTATTTTTATTTTTATCATTTTTAGGGATTAGAACCTTGCTAGGGTTTACTATTGTGACTATTTTTATTTTTCTTTTAATTCTGGTTCACAATCAAGAAAATGACTGGAACTAATCTTTTTGGTATTGAAGTATGAATCAAGTGATTGAAAGGCACAATCTGCACCCAAAGAACCTTAGCAGGTTGGATCAACCTTTTCTTGATCTGCAGGTAATTAGTATATATTGCTGAATCCTAACTATAAAAAACAAAGAAAAGCTTATTAGAAACAAAATTTTCATGTTTTCTTTTTTCACCTTTTAGCTTGAAAATTGTTCGCTCACTACATTGAGCAAGCAAATTGCAGAGAAGACACAAGAACTGATGTAAAAAAAAAACACTTGAAGGTTTTTGTGGATATGTTGCTATGGTCAGTTTGCAAAATTTGAAACATGCATGATTTAATGTTGATGAGCATGAGATGACAGACAGATGGGAGGAGAAGAGTTACAAGGGTTGACCATTGAAGAACTGCAACAATTAGAGAAGTCACTTGGAGGAGGCGTGAAACGAGTTATGGAAACAATGGTTCCTCCTGCTGCCATTTATACATCTTTTATGTTCATTTGAACACTTATGATCTTCATGCACTTTTCTGGGTATGCAGTATACATATTAATTCTTCTATCATTTGATGCACTTATGTTTTTCAGTGTTTCTGCAGGGTGATGTAATTACAAATGAAATCAATGCCCTCAAAACCAAGGTTATATGCCTGTCTGTAAACTGTTGCTAGCCATTTCTATCATATATAATGCTTATAACAGTAAAATAGACTAGACTGTTCCTATTGTACATGGGCTCATAAGATGTGACCTATGTTGTGCTACATAATAATTGACTGAGAATAATTTGCTGCACTCTGAATTTGTTAATTTAATTTTTCAACTGCAAAATCAGTCCATTAATGGGGCATTTACTCACACCGGTATATATCCATTTTCCTGTAAAGCTGATGTGATATTAATATGCCATCATGTTTCAGCATTTTTGAGGGTAGAATTGTTTCCGACCGTCAACACTGATTCAAACTGATATATCCTGATCCATACTCGCGCCTAAAAACTAGCAATTATGGGGAGAGATCTGAGAGTCTTATATACCTACACCTAAAGTATTGTACTCAACCATGAACATGTGACACATACTCTGTGTGTTTTACACTTGACTAATAGAAATGTGATACATAGACCATGCGCTATGCATCTAATCGTTGGATACAATATGGTTGGAGTATGTCATGATATAAACTAATGAGAAGCAGTGTGTTGGATAATTTATTCTTGTGTTGAGGTCTTCATACATACATGTTCAAAGTCAAAGCCATATTGATGTAGGAGCCTTCAATTCCTATTCAATTTAGGGTTAGAATTCATACTTAGATTAGGGTTATATTTCAGCTTTCTTTCTCAAATTAGGATTATATTTAAGTTTTTCTTATTCCTTTAGGCTTCATGTTTTCTTGTTTATTGTTATTCTTTTATTAGTATTCCTTATTCGTTTAGGGCGTCTGTAAAGAGTTTTATTCATTGTATCTGTTCTAATTACAATTCTAATAATAATTTGGAGGTTGTTAACTCTAATTATTTTCCATTGTTCCTACCCTAATCATCTACTCTCTTTATCCGTGTCACATATTATTAGCAAACCCTATATTAATGCCAGTCCACAAGTATGGTATATGCTTCAAAATTTGATCAATATATATATATATATATTAATGCCAGTCCACAAGTAACCTTGAGTGCTATATGCTTCAAAATTTTTGAAAATGGGGCTATTGAACTCGCTAACCTCATTTGCTCACACTATTTTTCTCATTTCTTTTTTTCTTCCACGAATTTACAGGGAGCTGAATTGATGGAAGAGAATGAGCGTCTAAAGAAGCAAGTGTGTGAGATATTTTATTCTTCTAGTTCTTTCTTGTTACCTATATCTCACTTCGCTAGGTTCAATTCCATTTAGCAGATACTACATGTACAAATTGACCAGTTGAATTTGCTGGAGCAAGGCCAGTCATCAAATTCTTTAATGACTAACACCAGCAGCACAGCAGATCCTCCTCCTCAAGACTGTGGAGGGTGCAATAATTTCCTTAGATTGGGGTTGGTTTCTTGCATTCATTTGCTTGCAAATTAAGAGTTTCTTTATTGTTTTTTTTTTACTCTTCCTATTCAAGAAAGCATTTCACATTACTTGCATATAATGTACTACAAAAATGATGGGATTTTTTGCTTACTGATAGAGATACAATACAAATATGCTTCAGTTTGTTTGTTAGCCTACATATATGAGAGAAGGGTAGGTGAATATCTTGCGTATTAAGGTAGATGGGATGGTAGAGGTAGGCGTAATTGGCTCTACATCTTTCTAAAGATATGTCTCAAATCTTGCCAAGTTCATGTATTCTTATCTTCGTATGCAAGTTATTAATCTAGATAGATTTATGCAAAAGTGAACGAACAAAATTTCTTTGATACTTAAAAAAGAAAGATTTTTTTTTTTTATGCCTTTGGTTTGTTTTATTTGTGTTTTTTATTCTAATTGTCCTAATTGCATTTTGGCTTTTTTTGAAAAAAAAAAAAAAATTTGGGGACGACTAGAGGTGAGCTAAAGTGCAACTTTGAAATGTCTTGCTGCAGGTTACCACTCCCGGATTGAATCCTGAAGGATGGAGTGATCAGTACCAAATTCTTGTGTTAATTTCTCATCCATCTTGAGTCTTCAGTTCCAAGGGAAAAGTGGAGTTTTGCATGGAACGCTTGATTGCTATGTGCCTGTGTGTGTACAAGTGTAGATAAAAAAGAAAAAACTCTGATTTCTAGGCAGTGCATTGCACCCTCTAAAAGGAGAGGTGCATTCACCATTTAAGATGGTATTGCTTATATATATCCAAGGACAAATAATGCAGGTTTGTGTGAAGCAGACTGTTGTGTTATATGTGTATTTTGGTTGCTATAGTAATTGTATTTTCAGGGAGAAGATTGCTATTGAATTTGAAGAACATGGTGGTTCTCTTCTACAAAATTTATATTCGTCTCTTTATCATCAGCATCATCATCTTCTTCTTTCATGTTTAGCACACAAGAATTTACTGTTGATGTTTATAGAGAAACTTTTTGATTGTCTGTTTTAAATGTAGGATTTGAAACTTTTTAGTTTTATATTTGTATTTTGTAAATTAGCAACAATTTAATTTTTATAGTTAAAACTTTATTGGCTTATAATGTATATTAGCCATCAATCTATTTGGTTTGAAGTTAGTATTGTTTACTAGATGTGATATCAAATATTGTGACCAGAATTTTAATGTTAGCCATAAAATAATTCATGTTTATGGCTAATTGATATTATTAGTTACCATCTTAATTGTTGTGGCCAATAACTTGTAGCTAAATATACAATAAATATTTTAGCTATATATATATAGTAAATATTTTAGCTATATAACTTTTTATGCATGTGACTAATAAATATAATTAGCTATAAAGATATAATTTATATAGCTACAAATTATATTTAGCCACAATTTTTTTGTTTGTGGTAAAATTTTGCAACTGTTTGTATAAATTGCAATAGTGAATGTGAAGCTATGTAATATGGACATGGATAGGGAACATGAGAAATAGAAACATGGACACTAGAAATTAGTTTCCAACTAAAGTGTTTATCTCCTAACCAAAGTGTCTTGGTACGAAAATACAAACACAAAAAAACTCTTACTAATTGAATTGTCCATACATCATAAATGTCGAGGTTTTTTTAATTTCTGCCTAGCTGCTTAAGGGTCTTTGGTGAGTATTTGCCACCCATGTCCTAGTGTAAAAGTTTCGTTTTGACTTTATTAAATGTTGCAATTGCTTCTTCTTCTTCTTTTTATTTTATTTATTTATTTTCTTTTATTTTTATTGAAGACATGTGTTTTTCTATGTTGGATCATAAAATTAATTTTAGTTTCTCATTTATGTACAAGTTATCCAATTTTTTCGGTCATCTAATTTTTTTATTTGAATTGCAATGAGATTAAAGATATCTGTAGCTCAATAGTTTTGTTCTGTATTTTGTCTCTCTAAATCCTTATCCAATTTGTCAATTGGACAATTCTATCAAACATATGTACATGTCCTAAAATTTATTATAAAATTTAAAATTTTGATTTCAATTGCACTGACTTTTTTTTTTGCTCCATTAAAGATATTAGTAGTTCAATAGCTCTATTATGTTTTTTCTACATCTTTTCCAAGATCGGTTGTGCTTTTTGTGGTGAGCAAAAACTATGTAACATGGCATTATAATTCAGCTGCCTAAATTATTGTTGATGCTTCACTACCTAATGGAAAATTTGTAATCCAATGATCCATAATAAATTCTTTAATTAATGACACTACTGCAATATACTACAATTAACCTAGTAACAACAAATTAAAGATAAGGTTTCTGCAATTTACCTCTAAAAATTGTTTGTCACCTACACACAATTTAATCTATGGCTTATTGAGATAGAACTATTGGAAATTTTAAAGCTGACATAGTGAAAAATTAATTATAAACTACTATAAAAATTATCAAATAAAATTACACCAATATTTTATGTGGTTCACCTTTGATGTTGGACTACGTCCATCAGATAAAATCTAAGATTTCTTCTACTGTCAAAATAGTAGGTATACAAAGAGAGTTATCTCTAAAAGAGTAAAGGAATACAAGAATTGAGATCTTACTAAAATTATGGCACTTATAATATTCCCACCAAAAACAATTTTCTCACGGTTGACGATGATGAATCACTAAATTAGGAACTTAATAGCTTTAATTTAGGATATCACAACTGCATATATCTCATTGTATCTCCTATAATTTTGGGAAATAATGTCCCAATGTCATAGGCTTGTCGTATAAATATGTTGTAATTCTTTGCTATCAAATACAATTCAAATTTACATAAAATCTCTTTATAGTGTCAAAGCACTCTCTATCTATAAAATAGATAACTTTCCTCCTCCTCAAAATTCCTACCTAATTCTAAATTTCTGCCATTGATGTTAAGATGGCCAACTCAACATCTTCTACACCCATCTCCCTAAACCAAGATCCACCAACCTCATAAGAACACTCTGCTGCAACCTTAGTAAATCCAACCTTTACAAATTTAATGACTCAAAATAACATCAATCTGATTTCTCTCAATGCCTCATCTTAAATCCCCTTCAAATTCTCAAAACGTAGAGGAAATTATGCGTCTTGGAAATCACAGATGACCAATCTCTTATTTGGTTACAGTTTGCTTAGCTGTATTAACAGCAACTCACCTTGCCCACCTAACACATCAAGCTCATTTGTTTTGCCTTCGTCAAGATAGGTTGGTGCTGTTAGGAATTCAAGCCATTGTCCATAACATAATTAGTCCTATTAAAATTATTATACTACCTTTGCTAAAGCATGGAATAAATTGGAAAATAGTTATGCTAATTCTTCCAATACCTGTATGTTCTCTCTTTTTTCATCTCTTAAGTTATACAAAAAGGAAGGAAAATCAATTGCCACTTATATGAACAAAGTCAAAATCCTTATAGATGATTTTGCTCTCATTGGTCATTACTTGACTGATGCAAAAATTATGGCCCACACTCTCAATGGACTCGGTGATGAGTTTAAAAAACTGACAAAAACTATTCGGATTTGTGATACTCTTATATCTTTCAAAGACCTCTTTGATAAACTCCTTAATAAGGAAATCATTCGAAACTGTAGTGACTAGCCCAAGGATGATGAAACTCTAGTCACTACTCATATTACTTAATGATGCAACAATAATTATAAAGGACGAAATGGGCAAGGAAATCATTGGGAATCCAAGTCCTCAACTAATTCGATTGTAGAAAATTTCGGCAATCCAAATCAATTTTATCAGCTCCATAAATCAAGACGTCAATCAAATTTCTACCACTCTCATCAAGGCAACAATTCCAATAAGGGACTCTCTTTACAAGGTGCTGGTTTCAATTCTACTTATCAGTTTTATTTATCGTCATGAAATACAACTCATTGTCAATGTCAATTTGTAATTATTTGTCAATTGTGTGACAAACCGGGTCATAGTGCTATGTCATGTCATTCTCGTGCATGATCATCTGCTAATTTTGGTTGACCATAAGCTCATTATACTAACGGCAATTCACGTAACTCTAACAATAATTGGGTGATGGATTTAGGAGCCACACACCATATGACTTCATACCTTCAAAACTTATCCATGCATTTTAATTACCTTAGAGACAAAGATGTCATAATTAGCAATGGTAATGGCATTCCTATCTCTTACACTGGTTGTTCTACTCTTGATTCACCTGTTACCTCATTTACACTTGATAATGTTTTATGTGCACCTTTGTTAAATAAAAATCTTATTTCATTTTCTCAATTTTGTACACAAAATGATACCTTTGTTAAATTTTTTCCTAACTACTTTCTTGTGAAGGATTTGAGCACGGGGGCATCCTTGGCCTGAGGCTGGAGTAGGAACAACTTGTATAAATGGCCATCCTCAACCTCCCTATCACAATTCTATTCCTCATCACCTTCACTCTTAATTGCATCAACATCCAAGCTATGGCATCAAAGGCTTGGTCATCCATCTTTGCCCATTCGAAAGAAAATTCTTGATAGAAATAAAATTTCAATTTCAAATCCTAATAATGCCACTAACATTTATGATTCTTTTTTATATATCGAAAGTCATAAATTGTCATTTGGAAATTCTTCTATCATTTATGATAGACCATTTCAAATTCTACATTCTAATGTACGAGGTCCTGCTCCAATTACTTCCTTTGGCAATTTTAAGTATTATATTATATTTATTGAGTACTATACAAAATATACATTGTTATATCTTTTTAAGTTAAAATTTAAAGTTTTCAGTATTTTGACAAATTCAAAAACCTTATGGAAAACTTGTTAACTTCAATCCAAACTGTATACATTGACGGTGGAGGAGAGTATCAAGCTTTATCTCATCTTCTTGCTAAACATGGCATTCAACTTCTCACCTTACCACCATATACTCTAGAGCATGTTGGCTCAACCGAATGAAAACACCATCACATTATTGAAACTAGCCTTACCTTTCTTCACAATGCTTCTATTCCTTTACGGTTCTAGCCTTATGCTTTCCAAATAGCTAATTACCTTATTAACCGTATGCCTACTCCAGTTCTAAAACATGATACACCTTATCATAAGCTATTTGGTCATTAACCCAAATACACTTGTCTGCATGTCTTTGGGTGTCTTTGCTACCTATGGCTTCACTCATACAACATACACAAACTTGAACCCAGATCTCGACTATGTGTATACCTTGGTTTCTCTCTCACCAATCATGCTTTTATATGTCTTGAAACAAACTTAAATAAAATCTTTATTTCAAGGCATGTAATATTCCTTGAAAAAATCTTTCCTTACAAAAAGGAATCATGTTCCAACCTTTCTGTCACTAATCACTCTTTTTCCAATCTTCTCTCTATGTTTACAGGTTTAACTCGGGAATGTCCCACCATTCTAACCTGACACCTGATTTAGCTACTTTTCCACCTTTACCTCTTACTGTCATTCCCTCCAATTTGGCACCACTAGCACTGCCTCCTATTATCATTCTTTCCCCAACTTCCTTTTCAAGCAAGGAAGCTCCTACTTCTACCTCAAATCCAAGTACTTTTACTGCCTCTTCGCTTAATTAAGTAAGTAATTCTTTTTCTTCCTCTTCATATAACACATCACAATCTCTCTCTCCATCCCTATAGCCTCATCGTATGGTCATGCGAGCATAAAACAATATTCACAAACCTAAAATTCCTTTTAATTTAAATACCATTACCTCTTCTCCTCAACTGGAACCTACCTTTTTACTCAGCAAATAAACACTCCCAATGGCAGGTTGCCATGCAAGAAGAAATTTCAGCACTTCATTAAAATAAAACTTGGTCCTTAGTTCCCCCCTTCACCTATATAAAACATTATCAGTTGGAAATGGGTTTATAGAATCAAGAGAAACTAGATGGATTCATTATGGACTATAAGACATGCCTTGTGGCTAAAGGATTTCCCCAACAACTAGGCATTGATTTTACTAGTTCGGTTGTTAAACCAGTTACTATTCACCTTATCCTTAGCTTTGTAATATCTCATGGTTGGATTTTGAATGAGTTGGATGTTAATAATGTTTTCTTGTAGGGTACTTTATCTGAACATGTCTTTATGCGGCAACCAAAGGGTTTGTCTCTTGAGTGCCCTACTTTATTTTTATAAATTGCATAAGGCTCTCTATGGCCTTCAACAAGCTCATTGTGCCTGGTATACAAAAATTTGCTCCTCTCTTCTTGTTAATGACTTTGTCAACTTAAGAGCAATACTTCTCTATTTATTCATCGCACTATCGACCATATCATGTAACTCCTTATATATGTCGATGGCATAGTACTCACTAGTAGTGACTCTTCTGCAATTTTGAAATTTATAAGAACATTAGCATCTTGATTCTCTTTGAAAGATCTTGGCTCTTTTAGCTACTTCTTGGGTGTTGAAGCTACTAGAACTCTAAGTGGGCTATTATTGTCTCAAAAAAATACATACTCGATCTTCTTCATGAAATAAACATGCATGAGGTGAAAGAAGTTAGCACCCCACTATCTTCCAATGACACTCTCAAACTTAATGATGGGTCTCCTAGTTAAAATGCTATAGAGTATCGTTAAATTATTGGCTCCCTTCAATATTTGTCTCTTACTCAGCCAGATGTCAGCTTTGTTGTTAACAAACTTGCCCAATTTATGCATTGTCCATCTTTATCCCATTGGAGTGTTGCTAAATGAATTCTTTGTTACTTGAAAGGTACTCTTCACTATCATTTGTACCTTTATACTCATTCCTCTTTATCTATACATGCTTTTATCGATGCTGATTGGGTAAGTGATCCTGACACTCACCATTCAACTTCAACATATATTGTCTTTTTGGGCTCCAATCCCATTAGTTGGAGCTCCAAAAAGTAAACCAATATTGCCCGATCATTTACTGAAGCTGAATATCGGGCTATTGCCTCTGCTACTACTGAAGTTAATTAGTTGACAAATCTTCTTATTGAATTCGATATCTCACTCTCATCATTGCCTATAATCTACTATGATAACATTGGTGCTATGTATTTATGTTCCAATCCTATCTTTCACTCCCGCATGAAACATATCGCCATTGATTTTTCACTTTATTTATGAACAAGTAGCCCAAAAGTCAATTCAAGTCATTCATGTTCACTCTTCTGATCAACTTGCAGATTCACCAACAAAGCCATTGGCTTGTCAACTCCACTAGCAGCATTGTACCAAGCTTAGCATCCTTCTCAGACTGTTGCATTTACGGAGGCATAATAGAACAATAAATTAGGAACTTGATTTAGCTTTGATTTAGGATATCACAGATGTATATATCTCATTGTATCTCTTGTAATATTAGGAAATAATGTCTCAATGTTATAGGCCTGTTGTATAAATATATTATAATTCTTTACTATCAAATACAATTAAATTTTATATAAAATCTCTTTAGATGCCAACGCATTGACTCGACATTATTTTGGTTAGGAATATTGGAAGAGCTCAGGAATGACATAAATGCACGTATAACCCTTTACCCAACCAAGACAAAAATGGAGTCACCACCTAGTATCACTCGAGAAATTTATCCAGTTAAGGACTAGGCAAACTCGAATCCCTCGCTTAGAACCAAATTTGCCCATAGGATAAAGCATTAGGTTCAGGTGTCAATGTAAGTAGGAGCAGACTCAATATCTTAGAGGCATCCCCATACTACCTGGATAATGAGCAAGGTCGATCTTACTAGTTTTAAATAGTGCTTCTAAGAGATATGTAATATTATAAATCAATAATTACATGTAAATGTAAATATAATATACTCACACAGGCAAGCCAAAACAATAGTATTAATGATGATGCATGATCATGGTATAATGCATGCAAATTAAAGCATAAAAACATAATAAAAAGAAATGAATCTTAGTAATTATGATGCATGAAATATAGCATAACTACGCATATGTAACATAGCTATCATGGATAATTAACATATAAAATAAAAATGAAATCATGTGTGTAAAAAAGAAAATATGATAAAAAGAATTAAGGAAAGAAAGACAAACTCTTAAGTAGGCTCCTCCTCTTTATTTCTCCTAATTATGAGTTTTCAGGGGCCTAAATCTTGATGCACTTTTCTGGGTATGCACTATACATATTAATTCTTCTATCATTTGATGCACTTATGTTTTTCAGTGTTTCTGCAGGGTGATATAATAACAAATGAAATCAATGCCCTCAAAACCAAGGTTATATGCCTATCTGTAAACTGTTGCTAGCCATTTCTATCATATATAATGCTTATAACAGTAAAATAGACTAGACTGATTCAAACTGATATGTCCTGATCCATACTCGCACCTAAAAACTAACAATTATGGGGAGAGATCTGAGAGTCTTATATACCTACACCTAAAGTATTGTACTCAACCATGAACATGTGACACATACTCTATGTGTTTTACACTTGACTAATAGAAATATGATACATAGACCATGTGCTATGCATCTAATCGTTGGATACAATATAGTCGGAGTATGTCATGATATAAACTAATGAGAAGCAGTGTGTTGGGTAATTTTCGTGTTGAGGTCTTCATACATACATGTTCAAAGTCAAAGCCATATTGATGCAGGAGCCTTCAATTCCTATTCAATTTAGGGTTAGAATTCATATTTAGATTAGGGTTATATTTCAGCTTTCTTTCTCAAATTAGGATTATATTTAAGTTTTTCTTATTCCTTTAGGCTTCACGTTTTCTTGTTTATTGTTCTTCTTTTATTAGTATTCTCTATTCATTTAGGGCGTCTGTAAAGAGTTTTATTCATTGTATCTGTTATAATTACAATTCTGATAATAATTTGGAGGTTGTTAACTCTAATTATTTTCTATTGTTCCAACCCTAATCATCTACTCTCTTTCTCTATGTTATATATTATTAGCAAACCCTATATTAATGCCAATCCACAAGTATGCCTGACCTTGAGCGCTATATGCTTCAAAACATTGAACTCACTAACCTCATTTGCTCACACTATTTTTCTCATTTCTTTTTTTCTTCCACGAATTTACAGGGAGCTGAATTGATGGAAGAGAATGAGCGTCTAAAGAAGCAAGTGTGAGATATTTTATTCTTCTAGTTCTTTCTTGTTACCTATATCTTACTTCGCTAGTTTCAATTCCATTTAGCAGATACTACATGTACAAATTGACCAGTTGAATTTGCTGGAGCAAGGCCAGTCATTAAATTCTTTTATGACTAACACCAGCTGCACAGCAGATCCTCCTCCTAAAGACTATGAAGGGTGCTATAATTTCCTTAGATTGGGGTTGGTTTCTTGCAGTCATTTGCTTGCAAATTAAGAGTTTCTCGATTTTTTTTACTCTTCCTATTCAAGAAAGCATTTCACATTACTTACATATAATGCACTACAAAAATAATGGGATTTTTTGCTTACTGATAGAGATACAATACAAAAATAATGGGATTTTTTGCTTCATTGTTATATGCAATAGCAAGCTTGAGTTTGTTTGTTAGCCTGCATATATGAGAGAAGGGTAGGTGAATATCTTGCGTATTAAGGTAGATGGGATGGTAGAAGTAGGCGTAATTGGCTCTACATCTTTCTAAAGATATGTCTCAAATCTTGCCAAGTTCATGTATTCTTATCTTCGTATGCAAAAGTGAACGAACAAAATTTCTTTGATACTTAAAAAAGAAGATTTTTTTTTATGCCTTTGGTTTGTTTTATTTGTGTTTTTTATTTTGATTGTCCTAATTGTGTTTATTTTCTTTTGGGTTTTTTTTTTTTTGGTTATGTTTGGGTGAGGGATATAGAGGGGGTGTAGGTGGAAAGGAAATGAAATCTTGGGGTTTTAGTTGATATTTTTATATTGAAAAATTACAATTTAAGACAACAAGACAACTCATTATTTTGCCTCTGATAAGTGAGGAGCATAAAATTAGGGCAAATGTACATGAACTTGAGTGCTATATGCTTCAAATTTTTATGCTTAAATAATTCAAAACTTTCTTTAATGGCAAATGTACTCTTCGGTATAAACATTAGGGGCAAAAATGCACCTTGGCCCTATAGTTTATTATCATATAGAATGGTGAAAAAGAATCCGTCCCCAGCTAATTTGGAATTAAAATTTAGTCGAGTTGAACATACATGAGAGAATAGGGGATGATTGAATCCGAGTCTTGAATTATAATAAAAATATAATGGCTGATGCATAATAGGATATATAGTATGCTGAGTTATGTCGTTCGGCCTAGTGCTGATTTTGCAGTTGTGATTCCTCGAAAGCTTATAGGAATCGAAGCACTTAATTTTACCGTGTGATTGGATGAAAAAAAATATATTTGCATTTTGGCTTTTTTTTAAAAAAAAAATTTGGGGACAGCTAGAGGTGAGCTAAAGTGCAACTTTGAAATGTCTTGCTGCAAGTTACCACTCCCGGATTGAATCCTGAAGGATGGAGTGATCAGTACCAAATTCTTGTGTTAATTTCTCATCCATCTTGAGTCTTCAGTTCCAAGGGAAAGTGGAGTTTTGCATGGAACGCTTGATTGCTATGTGCCTGTGTGTGTACAAGTGTAGATAAAAAAGAAAAAACTCTGATTTCTAGGCAGTGGATTGCACCCTCTAAAAGGAGAGATGCATTCACCATTTAAGATGGTATTGCTTATATATATACAAGGACAAATAATGCAGGTTTGTGTGAAGCAGACTGTTGTGTTATATGTGTATTTTGGTTGCTATAGTAATTGTATTTTCATGGAGAAGATTGCTATTGAATTTGAAGAACATGGTGGTTCTCTTCTACAAAATTTATATTCTTCTCTTTATCATCAGCATCATCATCTTCTTCTTTCATGTTTAGCACACAAGAATTTACTGGGGATAGTGGAGTTTGTATTGTATTATGTGAAATTTACGAATTTATTACTTATAAACGGTATGAAAATGTTCTTTAGGGATTACAAGTAGAAGGATACTTTGGTGCTTTATGTAATTTTTTTTACCATTTCATGGTTGCATTTTTCAGTCTAACTTTAAAAAAATTTCAAATAAAGTATAGAAGCAGATTTTAAAAATAAAAATAGTAACAGTTTAAATTTTCAAAAATTTGTGTTCTCTTGATTAAAATAATAAAAATTTGAATTCATTTTTGTGCTTAATTAAGTTTTTTAAGTGTAAAACTTGCGACATGCAATAAGATATTCTTGAATTTGACTTAAATAAAATTGATTAATAATTCATTTAAGTATATAAGTAACCATCTTAGAAAACACATTTCAGATATTATGTGTATTTGTTTTTACCAGAGTATATACTGTGTTAAATGACTAAATTAAAATATTTTATCAAATTTTAGAGATCAAACAAATTTATAGAAGGTCATGAATATTACAATTTTTATACTAACAGAAAATTTTTGATGCACAATTTTTTTTATTTCCAAAAAAAGAATTTTTTTTGCTTCTAATATTATAATTCAAGTAGATCCATCACTATAAAAGGATGTATTATTTCCTTGGTCTTCCGAACAAAGCCTTGATCCTCATTTAGGTGTAAGACAGGCGCCCAAAAACTAGTGTGGAGGAAGTAGTAGTTGTATGTTATTATCATTGGTTCCCACTAAAGATCTATTTAAAATCACACAATAACACAAAAGGAAAACACATACTTTTATCATTTTGAATCTATAAAATTTTGTATGTAAATGTTTTAGCCA
This sequence comes from Mallotus nudiflorus, assembly GCA_947683625.1. Taxonomy (NCBI): domain Eukaryota; kingdom Viridiplantae; phylum Streptophyta; class Magnoliopsida; order Malpighiales; family Euphorbiaceae; genus Mallotus; species Mallotus nudiflorus. The sequence continues at coordinate 1,395,860 of CANTUR010000486.1, forward strand.
CAAAAATAAGTTCACTAACTTGTCATTGCAAGAAATATTGTGGGTAAAAGTTAGCTATGAAATTTAAGTGTTTTCATATTTTTAGCTACATAACTTATGATAATAAAGCTAATTTGTAAAAAAAAAATTAAAATTAATTGCTACAAAATATAAATTGTGTAATAATTTTTTTTTAATTATTAGCCCCAAAGTATTATTCTATAATAAAAATATATATATATATAGGAACATATATATGAAGCTAATCAAACAATATAACATCTTTTTTCATTTTAAAAATTTAATTTTAATTTTATTTGAAATGCTATTTAATTATAACTTTATCTTTTCAAAAAAAAAATATAGATATACATAATGGAAAGGAAAACTTTTTGATTGTCTGTTTTAAATGTAGGATTTGAAACTTTGTAGTTTTATATTTGTATTTTGTAAATTAGCAACAATTTAATTTTTATAGTTAAAACTTTATTGGCTTATAATGTATATTAGCCATCAACCTATTTGGTTTGAAGTTAATATTGTTTATTAGATGTGATATCAAATATTGTGACCAGAATTTTAATTTTAGCTATAAAATAATTCATGTTTATGGCTAATTGATATTATTAGTTACTACCTTAATTGTTGTGGCCAATAACTTGTAGCTAAATATACAGTAAATATTTTAGCTATATAACTTTTGATGCATGTGACTAATAAATATAATTAGCTATAAAGATATAATTTATATAGCTACAAATTATATTTAGCCTCAATTTTTTTGTTTGTGGTAAAATTTTGTAACTGTGTGTATAAATTGCAATAGCGAATGTCAAGCTTTGTAATATGGACATGGATAAGGAACATGAGAAATAGAAACGTGGACACTAGAAAATAGTTTCCAACTAAAGTGTTTGTCTCCTAACCAAAGTGTCTTGGTATGAAAATACAAACACAAAAAAACTCCTACTAATTAAAATGTCCATACATCATTAATGTCGAGGTTTTTTAAATTTCTGTCTAGCTGCTTAAGGGTCTTTGGTGGGTATTTGCCACCCATGTCCTAGTGTAAAAGTTTCATTATGACTTTATTAAATGTTGCAATTGCTTCTTCTTCTTCTTTTTATTTTATTTTATTTATTTTCTTTTATTTTTATTGAAGATATGTGTTTTTCTATGTTGGATCATAACGTTAATTTCAGTTTCTCATTTATGTACAAGCTATCCAATTTTTTCAGGCATCAAATTTTTTTATTTGAATTGCAATGAGATTGAAGATATCTGTAGCTCAATAGTTTTGTTCTTTATTTTGTCTCTCTAAATCCTTATCCAATTTGTCAATTGGACAATTCTATCAAGCACATGTACATGTCCTAAAATTTATTATAAAATTTAAAATTTTGATTTCAATTGCACTGACTTTTTTTTTGCTCCATTAAAGATATTAGTAGTTCAATAGTTCTATTATGTTTTTTCTACATCCTTTCCAGGATGGATAGTGCTTTTTGTGGTGAGCAAAAAACTATTTAACATGACATTATAATTCAGCTGCCTAAATTATTGTTGATGCTTTACTGCCTAATGGAAAACATTTGTAATCCAATGATCCATAATAAATTCTTTAATTAATGACACTACTGCAATATACTACAATTAACCTAGTAACAACAAATTAAAGATAAGGTTTCAACAATTTACCTCTAAAAATTATTTGTTATCTGCACACAATTTAATCTATAGCTTATTGAGATAGAACTATTGGAAATTTTAGAGCTGATGTAGTGAAAAATTAATTATAAAATACTACAAAAATTACCAAATAAAATGACACCAATATTTTATGTGGTTCACCTTTAATGATAGACTACGTCCACAAGACAAAATCCAAGATTTCTTCTAGTGTCAAAATAGTAGGTATATAAAGAGAGTTATCTCTAAAAGGGTAAAGGAATACAAGAATTGAGATCTTACTAAAATTGTGGCAATTATAATGTTTCCACCCAAAACAATTTTCTCACGGTTGACGTTGATGAATCACTAAATTAGGAACTTGATTTAGCTTTGATTTAGGATATCACAACTATATATATCTCATTGTATCTCTTATAATCTTGGGAAATAATGTCCTAATGTCATAGGCTTGTCGTATAAATATATTGTAATTCTTTGCTATCAAATACAATTCAAATTTACATAAAATCTCTTTATGGTGTAAAATCACTCTCTGTCCATAGAATAGAGAAATTTCCTCCCCCTCAAAATTCTAACTTAATTCTAAATTTCTGCCATTGTTGTTAAGATGGCCAACTCAACATCTTCTACACCCATCTCTCTAAACTAAGACCCACCAGCCTTACTAGCACACTCTGATGCAACCTTAGTAAATCCAATCCTTACAAAATCAATGACTCAAAATAACATTAATCTGATTTCTCTCAATGCCTCTTCTCAAATCCCTTTCAAATTCTCAAAAGGTGGAGGAAATTATGCATCTTGGAAATCATAGATGACCAATCTCTTATTTGGTTACAGTTTTCTTAGCTATATTGACAGCACCTCACTTTGCCCACTTAACACATCAAACTCATTTATTTTGGCTTCATCAGGATAGGTTGGTGCTGTTAGGAATTCAAGCCACTGTCCATAGCATAATTAGTCCTATTAAAAATAATTGCACTACCTTTGCTGAAGCATGGAATAAATTGGAAAATAGTTATGCTAATTGTTCTAATGCCTATATGTTCTCTCTTCTGTCATCTCTTAAGTCATATAAAAAGGAAGGCAAATCAGTTGCCACTTATATAAACAAAGTCAAAAGCCTTATAGATGATCTTGCTCCCATTGGTCATTACTTGACTGATGCAAAAATTGTTGCCCACACTCTTAGTGGACTCGGTGATGAGTTTAAAGAACTGACAACAACTATTCAGATTTGTGATACTCCTATATCTTTCAAAGACCTCTTTGATAAACTCCTTAATAAGTAAGTCATTCGAAACTGTAGTGACTAGCCCAAGGATGATGAAACTCTAGTCACAACTCATATTACTTAATGATGCAACAATAATTATAAAGGATGAAATGAGCAAGTAAATCATTGGGAATCCAAGTCCTCAACTAATTCGGATGTAGAAAATTTTGGCAATCCAAATCAATTTTATCAACTCCATAAATCAGGACATCAATCAAATTTCTACCACTCTCATCAAGGCAATAATTGTAACAAGGGACTCTCCTTATAAGGTGCTGGTTTCAATTTTACTTCTCAATTTTATTTATCGTCATGGCATATAACTCACTGTTAATGTTAATTTGTAATTATTTGTCAATTGTGTAATAAACCGGGTCATAGCGCTATGTCGTGTCATTCTCGTGCACGACCATCTACCAATTTTGGTTGACCACAAGCTCATTATACTAATGGCAATTCACATAACTCCAACAATAATTGGGTGATGGATTCAGGAGCCACACACCATATGACTTCAGACCTTCAAAACTTATCCATGCATTTTAATTACCTTGGAGACAAAGATGTCATAGTTGGTAATGGAAATGGCATTCTTATCTCTCACACCGGTTGTTCTACTCTTGATTCACCTGTTACCTCATTTACACTTGATAATGTTTTATGTGCACCTTTGTTAAATAAAAATCTTATTTCATTTTCTCAATTTTGTACACAAAATGATACCTTTGTTAAATTTTTTCCTAAATACTTTCTTATGAAGGATTTGAGCACGGGGGCATCCTTGGCCCGAGGCTGGAGTAGGAACTACTTGTATAAATGGCCATCCTCAACCTCCCTATCATAATTATATTCCTCGTCACCTTTACTATCATTTTCATCAACATCCAAGCTATGGCATACTATCATTTGCATCAACATCCAAGCTATGGCATTAAAGGCTTGGTCATCCATCTTTGCCCATTCGAAAGAAAATTCTTGATAGAAATAAAATTTCAGTTTCAGATCCTAATAATGCCACCAACATTTATGATTCTTATTTATATATCAAAAGTCATAAATTGTCATTTGGAAACTCTTCTATCATTTATGATAGACCATTTCAAATTCTACTTTCTCATGTACGAGATCCTGCTCCAATTACTTCATTTGGCAATTTCAAGTATTATCTTATATTTATTAAGTACTACACAAAATACACATGGTTATATCCTTTTAAGTTAAAATTTGAAGTTTTCAGTATTTTGGCAAATTCAAAAACCTTATGGAAAACTTGTTAACTTCAATCCAAACTGTATACATTGATGGTGGAGGAAAGTATCAAGCTTTGTCTCATCTTCTTGCTAAACATGGCATTCAACTTCTCACCTCACCACCATATACTCTAGAGCATGTTGGCTCAACCAAATGAAAACACCATCACATTATTGAAACTAGCCTTACCCTTCTTCACAATGGTTCTATTCCTTTACGGTTCTAGCCTTATGCCTTCCAAATAGCCAATTACCTTATCAACCGTATGCGTACTCCAGTTCTAAAACATGATACACCTTATCTTAAGCTATTTGGTCATTAACCCAAATACACTTGTCTGCATGTCTTTGGGTGTCATTGCTACCTATGGCTTCACCTATACAACACACACAAACTTGAACCTAGATCTCGACCATGTGTATACCTTGGTTTCTCTCTCGCTAATCATGCTTTTATTTGTCTTGACACAAACTTAAATAAAATCTTTATTTCAAGGCATGTAATATTCTTTGAAAAAATCTTTCTTTACAAAAAGGAATCATGTTCCAACCTCTCTGTCATTAATCACTCTTTTTCCAAGCTTCTCTCTATGTTTACAGGTTTAACTCGATAATGTTCCACCATTTCTAACCTGACACCTGATTTAGTTACTTTTTCACCTCTACCTCTTATTGTTATTCCCTCCAATTTGGCATCACTAGCATTGCCTCCCACTATCATTCTTTCCCCAACTTCCCTTTTAAGCAAGGAAGCTCCTACTTTTACCTCATATCTAAGTTTGCCTGTTGCCTCTTCTCTTAATTAAGTAAGTAATTCTTTTTCTTCCTCTTCATATAACACATCCCAATCTCCCTCTCCATCCCCACAACCTCATCGTATGGTCATGCGAGTATAAAACAATATTCATAAACCTAAAATTCCCTTTAATTTAAATACCATCACCTCATCTCCTCAACTGGAACCAACCTTCTTTACTCAGCAAATAAACACTCCCAATGGTAGGTTGCAATGCAAGAAGAAATTTCAGTACTTCATTAAAATAAAACTTGGTCCTTAGTTCCCCCCTTCACCTATATAAAACATTATTGGTTGGAAATAGGTTTATAGAATCAAGAGAAACTAGATGGATCCATTACCGACTATAAGGCATGCCTTGTGGCTAAAGGATTTCCCCAATAACTAGGCCTTGATTTTACTAGTTCGGTTGTTAAACCAACTACTATTCACCTTATCCTTAGCTTAGTAATATCTTATAGTTAGATTTTAAATGACTTGGATGTTAATAATGTTTTCTTGTAGGGTACTTTATCTAACCATGTCGTTATGCGTCCACCAAAAGGGTTTGTCTCTTGAGTGCCCTAATTATTTTTGTAAATTGCACAAGGCTCTCTATGGCCTTCAATAAGCTCCTTGTGCCTGGTATACAAAATTTTGCTCCTTTCTTCTTGCTAATGACTTTGTCAACTCTAAGAGCAATACTTCTCTATTTATTCATCGCACTATCAACCATATCATGTAACTCCTTGTATATGTTGATGGCATAGTACTCATTGGTAGTGACTCTTCTGTAATTCTAAAATTTATAAGAACATTAGCATCTTGATTCTCTTTAAAAGATCTTAGCTCTTTTAGCTACTTCTTGGGTGTTGAAGCCACTAGAACTCTGAGTGGGCTATTGTTGTCTCAAAAAAAATACATACTTGATCTTCTTCACAAAACAAACATGCATGAGGTAAAAGAAGTCAGCACCCTACTATCTTCCAATGACACCCTCAAACTTAATGATGGGTCTCCTAGCTAAGATGCTATAGAGTATCGTTAAATTATTGGCTCCCTTCAATATTTGTCTCTTACTCAGCCAGATGTCAGCTTTGTTGTTAACAAACTTGCCCAGTTTATGCATTGTCCATCTTCATTCCATTGGAGTGTTGCTAGATGAATTCTTTGTTACTTGAAAGGTACTCTTCATTATGATTTGTACCTCTCTACTCATTCCTCTTTCTCTATACATGCTTTTTCTGATGCTGATTAGGCAAGTGATCTTGACACTTGCCATTCAACTTCAGTATATATTGTCTTTTTGGGCTCCAATCCTATCAGTTGGAGCTCCAAAAAGTAAACTAGTATTATACGATCATTTACTGAAGCTAAATATCAGGCTATTGCCTCTGTTACTACTGAAGTTAATTAGTTGACAAATCTTCTTATTGAACTCGGTATCTCACTCTCATCATTGCCTATAATCTACTATGATAACATTGGTGCTATGTATTTATGTTCCAATCCTATCTTTCACTCCTGCATGAAACATATCGCCATTGATTTTTCATTTTATTTATGAACAAGTATCCCAAAAGTTAATTCAAGTAATTTATATTCACTCTTCTGATTAACTTGTAGATTCATCAACAAAGCCATTGGCTTGTCAACGCCATTAGCAGCATCGTACCAAGCTTAACGTCCTTCTCGGACTGTTGCGCTTACGGGGGCATAATAGAGCACTAAATTAGGAACTTGATTTAGCTTTGATTTAGGATATCATAACTATACGTATCTCATTATATCTCTTATAATTTTGGGAAATAATGTTCCAATGTCATAGGCCTATTGTATAAATATATTGTAATTTTTTACTATCAAGTACAATTAAAATTTACATAAAATCTCTTTAGACGCCAGCGCATTGACTCGGCACTATTTTGGTTGGGAATATTGGAAGAGCTCAAGGATGACATAAAATGCACTTATAACCCTTTACCCAGCTAGGACAAAAATGGAGTCACCACCCAGTATCACCCGAGAAATTTATCCTGTTAGGGACTAGGCAAACTCAAATCCCTTGCTTGGAACCAAATTTTCCCATAGGATAAAGCATTAGGTTCGGATGTCAATGTAAGCAGGAGCAGACTCAATATCTTAGAGGCATCCCCATACTACCCGAATGTTGAGCAAGGTCAACTTTACTAGTTTTAAACAGTGCTTCTAAGAGATATGTAATATTATAAATCAACAATTACATGTAAATGTAAATATAATATACTCACATAAGCAAGCCAAAATAATAGTATTAATGATGATGCATGATCATGGTATAATGCATGCAAATTAAAGCATAAAAACATAATAAAAAGAAATGAATCTTGGTAATTATAATGCATGCAATATAGCATAACTACACGTATGTAACATAGCTATCATGGATAATTAACATATAAAATAAAAATTAAATCATGTGTGTAAAAAAGAAAATATGATAAAAAGAATTAAGGAAAGAAAGACAAACTCTTAAGTAGGCTCCTCCTCTTTATTTCTCCTAATTCTGAGTTTTCAGGGGCCATAAAATCAATTTATTTAAAATAAATTATAACACCTTGTACTCTTACTATTAATTCACATCATGATATCTCATATTATTATTATCATTTGTTTATATGTCGTTATTATATATATATATGTATATACATACATACATACAAACATATGCATTAACTAGTGAGCATATGTATGTTATAAGGAGAGAGTGAGTTAGGGTTGGTCGATAACATATACTTCATGCTTTAATTACAATGCTTCATGCTTCAAAATGGCCAAAACTAAACTTCTCTATCTGAAAAATAATTGCAATTTGATGAGTCATGACTCATGGAATATAAACATCAATTATATTCTAAAGGCTTCTTTAAAAATCAGCTCAAACATCTCACAAAAAAATTGCAAGATTCAAATATTGCAAATGCACATGCTTTGATTCCTTTTATTTATTGTGACCTTGCAAGATAATACTGCACTTGGGTTCAAGTGAAATAAGTGAAAAGTGAGAATTGATTTTGTTAGCCAGCATATAATGAGTGAATCAAGTGATTTCCTTTGATCATTAACATTTGCCAAGTAATTTGCAAGTATTGGTCAAGCTGGTCACAACATCCTCTTATATCCATATGCAAATTTTCAAATGTAAATGTATAACAAGTAATTACTACAATCATAAATTTATCATTTATCTTATATTCACATAAGTACAAGCATAATCAATCTATATGTGAACACCTAATTTCAGGATGATGAAGCGTGGATGTGATAGAGGACTCTAATGATGAAAATGTTATAAATAGGTCTTTAACACTTGAAGTTTGAAACCTTAAAAGTGTGAAGGCATTTCCAAAAAGGGTTTAATTGGTTTTTAAGGACTTAATTGTAATGTTTTTTAGGTCATAATTAAAAATTCTAAATTCTTTCAGGGGTCTTTTTGTAATTAAAAGTTAAAAAAAGATCATAATTCTATAAAAAAGATTGAAATTCTATAATTCCGATTGGAATTTCATGATTCTGATAAGAATTTCATAATTTTGATCAAAATTATGTAATTCCAATAGGAATTAGGCATGTTCCGTTTACTTTTGTATTTTATTTTATTTTATTTCAGTAAATAAAATGTGGTTTCTTGAATTTTGATTAGCCAAATAGTATTTATCTGTATTTTCAAGAAATTAAAGTCCTTTTAAAATCAAAACTCTGAGAAAGACAAGTCACAGTAGGGTTTTTTCCTATAAAAGCGCAGCTTGAGCTACCCTGAGGGGGACCTCTCTAAAAGGACCTCTTAGAGACTTTTCCTTTTTTCCTTAGGCAGTACAGAAAAAATATTTTTTGTGATTTATTTATTTTTGAAGCAAGGAGCGGTATAATTTTGAGAAGAAGAATAACAAGTTTTTAAAGATCTATCTAACAAATAACAGTGATTTATACTAGTCTGAGGGGCAACTCATACTGCATCCATAATCATCATCTTCTTTCCTTCCTTCTTTTATTTTATTATTTTGATTTTATTAAATTTCAATTTTATTAAATTTTTATTGTTATTTTATCCACCAATCATTGTTTATTCTTTTGTGTTGGTGATTATAGAGGAGATTACATAATGATCTTAATAGGTGAACAAAATCCATGAAGGTCGATAGGACTTTGTAACTAAATATAGTTTCTAGTTTTTTTTTTTATTTAGTTGCTTATTATTGTTTTGATATTGTTTTTTTTTATTATTTTTGGGATTGTATTAATTTTTCTTTTCTTATTATTTTTAATAGCTCATTGTAATAGCCCTAATAGTGGGAATAATAAAGTCACATGTGTGTGATTGCGTGTTTTATTTTAATTAATTAGTTAGTAAAATTAGGGTTTTAATTGGGTAATTAATTAAAATTAATGGCTAGAGAGATCATTAGGATTTTGAGTTAAAATTGATTTAGATTTAAGTGGATAGAATTAGGGTTACTTAATATGGTCACTTTAACTAAATTAGGTTTTTAGGAGAAATAAATTTAATTGATTTGTTTGATCTTTTATTTGATTGTTTTGATATTTTTATATGTTTTGGGTTTGTTTATTTCTTTTATGTGTTTTGGGCTCTAAGCTCATATTAGGCTTTAACCCATTTAAATAAATTTAGGTTTTTTTAGGTTTAATTAATAAAAATGCATTTATAGACCCATAAATAATTAGACTTAGGGTTGAGATAACTTAGGCCCATTTAGTTAATTTAGACATAGGCCCACCTAATTTAATTAATTTAGACTTAGCTCATTTAATTTAAGTCATTTTCCTTAATTTATAGATTTAAGATCACTTTAAAATAAAATATGTAGAACTAGGCTTACTAATTTAAATGCTTCATAATTTGTAGATTTAGGCCCATTTTAGAATTAAAATAAATAGACTTAGGTTCACTTAATTAAAATTAAATAGGAATTAGGCCCATTAGTCTTTAGGCTCACTTGTAAATTAAAACATGTAGATTTAGCTTGTTTAATTAAAATTAGTGTAGATTAGGCTAACTTAGGAATTGTGAATTTAAATGAATGCATTGTTTACATTTATTTTTCATGAATCGTTTGCCTAGAGTTGATTGTTTTAAGAAGGGATTATATGAAATTACATGTAAATAGAGGGTAAGGTAGTAATTCATAAAGGAACACAAGACTGAAAGAAGTTGGTATTCTGTACCTAGAATCTCCTGGTTGTGGTGCTAGCTTTCTTTTAAAGAATTGAGTACCACTATTTTTTCGATATGTCCCAGTTATTGCCTTGGGTGGTGACTCCTCATCTCCACACCATATCTTTATGACAATGGTTAGTGTGTTTTCTAGAGCCCTAAGCTTAAACAGTGTCACAGTTGCTAAAATCTTAGGTGTGCGCTAAACCTCACCGTCTACAGTGGTGACTCCACTGGGGATAAGAGATATTGATTCTACTTTTATTCTTTAGAATTATTTTATTAATTATTATTTTATTCTTGCATTCATTCTGCATGTCCCTATTAATTGATGGCGTTGGTTTATAGTTCTATGATTCCACTAGCTTTATAGGATTGTAAATTGGCTAACCATCACTCTTAGCCTTAACTTAGTTAAAAAGAGATCATCGAGCTCATCTAACCAGAGTCTGTAACCCAAGTCCTAAAGGGGGGGGTAGTCTTCTATTGAGTTTACAAAGGATGCCGAGCCCCTCTGACCTTGGCCTATAACTCAAGTCTTAAAGGAGGGCATGTTGCTAAGGGAACCTTAACCTTTTTCATCGAACTCAGCTTATGTAGTGGCCTAGTAACTTCCCCTAGGATTACCCAAGTTGCTTATGAATGTTGCCATGAGGTATTTCTATCTATAAAAGCCCAAGCCCATACTTTAAAAGCCCATTTGGGCTAATAAAGATTAGGCTAATCTTTTATACCTAGAAATACTATTTCTACGCTTTACTACTTTGAGAGATTTGGCATGCGCATCAGTTCTTGATATCCCCTATTGATATTAAGGCCAAGACAAAAAATCCTAGGAAAAGAGACTCACCATTGAATACATGTATGAGAGGAATAAGGTTGGTAGGATGTATGTACACTTGACTTGACTTGCTACTTGCTGCATGGTACATGCATCATTTATCATACTAACTCTTTATTTTTCAGCCATCATAGATTTATCTAGGTTTTCTTGTGTTTGGAGTCAGAAAGGTGGCAGACTAGTGAGAACGGATTCAAGCCTTCAATCAATTACAAAAGAGATCCTTAGCAGACTAGAAATGAGTCCCATCAATCCACTTTACCTAGAAGCTACATAGGCTAAAAAAGTAAAAGAAATGGAGCAACTACAAGTGGAAGGAAATTGGACCTTAGAGGACATCAAAGGAGCATTGATGGATGATATGAGAGCAATGACGTAAGATGAACTTAGACGAGCCCTCGCTGGATTAATGCCACCACCTGCTGTTGCACCACCAGTTATGGCCAATCCACCTATTATGGGTGCATCACCTACTAATAATGACAATGTTGGGGGACAACCTTTAAATGCTACTAAGGATGTACTTGCTATGAAAATGAAACTGGAGGATGTTGAGAACTATATCATTGAAAAAGTGAAAAAGGAATCATTTGAGCAAGTTCAAGAGCTGGAATCAAAGCAGATGAAAGCACTGACTCAGAAGATGTCCAAAATGGAAGAATTGATGAGAGGATAGGGCATCATATATTCATTTGACTTTGATGATATGATGCAATTTGAGGAAGATAAGCTGCTTGATAAGTTCAAGATGTCATAGCTGTAGAAGTTTATTTGTACTAGAGATGTAAGGATCTACCTTAGTCAAAATACAACTACTATGAGCACCACTAAGGCTCCTTTGTCTACAGTTACCAAGTTATTTGTACTATCCTTAGAGAGTATGACTATTAATTGGTATTATGGGTTAGAGAAGTCTATTCGAGCTGACTGGAGAGAATTGTGTACAACTTTTCTAAAATAATATGACCACAATACTAGACTTGAAGTGTCCATCAGGTATTTGGAATTAACCAAGCAGAAGCCTAATGAGTCATTTTCAGATTTTTTGACTAGATTCATGAATAAGGCAGGATTGATGAAGAACAAGCTGGCTAAAAAGGATCAAGTTAGATGATAGTTTAAAATGTGTCACCTAATCTAGTTGAAAGGTTATATATGATGAACCCTAAGACATTTTTAGACCTTTATGATGATGGGTTGCAAGCTGAGGAGATTAAAAGCAAGAAAAAGAAGATTGCTAGAAGCATTGGAGAAAGAAGCTACCTAACTGGGAGCACACAATAAGGAAATGCTAGTCAGGTTATAGGAGTCCATGCTATTCAAAAACCCAAGAGATTCTCCAATTTTAACCAACCTTTGTCAAAAGTCCTAAAGCGCTTAATGGAAAAGGGCTTACTTCAACCTTTACCTAATCTAAACCCACCAAACCTAAACACCCCATGCTACAACCCAAACAAGCACTGTAAATTCCATCAAAACCTCTAACACTCCATAGATAACTGCATTCACCTCAAAGATAAAATCTAAAACCTTATATACTCTAGAAAGATCACATACCTCGAAAACCTAAGCACTAAAAATAATCCTTTCCTAAACTACCAAAATGTACCACCCCCAGCTACCATGATGATCAACTCAGGAGTTAGTGAGGAAGAAGTGCTAAGCTCCTTTGAGGACTTAAACCTTAAAACTAATGAGAAATCTCCTAATGCCCTTAAAGATGTGGAAAGAGCAGAAGAGTTATTGGGTTAGTCTTCACGTAAGTTTGACTATAAGGTGTTTACACTAAACCACTTTCTTTTGACATACCCTTTGAGTCTATTATGCCTACAGGATAGGGTGATGAGTTTGATGATGAGAAGCTGCTAGACAAGAAAGAAAAATGCAAATTTGAGATACAGAAAGATGAAGCCATAGAGACAGTTGGCAAGAAGATGCAAGAATTGCCACAATGTCAGTTGCTTGAAGGACAATCACTATGAGACTTAGCATCCCTAACATATAGAATAGGAAATAAATTTTCTTATTATCTTATTTTAATAAAATTTTAGTTTCTTTAGAACTTGTTTTGTTTTAGTGATCGATTATATGAATTTTGATCATACTTACTTATGTAATGTACATCTTAATGGTACTGTGAATTATGATATTGATTACATATGCATGTTTGACATAAATTCAATTCAATTAGATTCATTCAATATGGGCACAAATGCAAATTCAAAGAACATTCATATATCATATGATGTAGCTTCTGAGGATAGGAAATTTGAGGGAAAGGAAAAGTGAAAATAAAGAGAGAAAAAACAAAGAAAGAAAAAGGATAGTCACAAATATTGCAAATGGATATGCTTTGATTCCTTTTATTTATTGTGACCTTGCAAAATAATACTGCACTTGGGTTCAAGTGAAATAAGTGGCAAGTGAGAATTGATTATACTAGCCAGCATATAATGAGTGAATCAAGTGATGTCCATTGATCATTAACATTTGCCAAGTAATTTGCAAGTATTGGTCAAGCTGGTCACAACATCCTCTTATATCCATATGCAAATTTTCAAATGTAAATGTATAACAAGTAATTACTACAATCATAAATTTATCATTTATCTTATATTCACATAAGTACAAGCATAAACAATCTATATGTGAACACCTAATTTCGGGATGATGAAGCGTGGATGTGATAGAGGACTCTGATGATGAAAATGTTATAAATAGGTCTTCAACACTTGAAGTTTGAAACCTCAAAAGTATGAAGGCATTTCCAAAAAGGGTTTAATTGGTTTTTTAAGGACTTAATTGTAATGTTTTTCAAGACCTAATTGAAAATTCTAAGTCTTTTTATAATTAAAAGTTAAAAAAAATCAGAATTTTGTAATTCCGATCAGAATTACACAATTACGGTCGGACTTAGGAATGTTTTGTATGCATTTTTATTTTATTTTATTTTATTTCACTAAATAAAATGTGGTTTCCTGAATTTTGATTGGTCAAATAGTATTTATCTGTATTTTCAAGAAATTAAAGTCCTTTTAAAATCAAATCTCTCAAAAAAGGAAGCCACAGTAGGGTTTTTTTCCTATAAAAGCCCAGCTTGAGTTATCCTAAGGGGGACTTCTCTAAAAGGACTACTAAGAGACTTTTCCTTTTTTCCCTAGGCAGTACACAAAAAATATTTTCTATGATTTATTTGTTTTTAATGCAAGGAGCGATAGACTTTTGAGAAGAAGAAGAATAAGTTTTTGAAGATCTATCTAACAAACAATGGTGATTTATACTAGTATGAGGAGCAACTCATACTGCATCCATAATCATCATTTTTTTCCTTCCTTCTTTTATTTTATTATTTTGATTTTATTAAATTTCAATTTTATTAAATTTTTATTGTTATTTTATCCACTAATCATTGTTTATTCTTTTGTGTTGGTGATTATGGAGGAGATTCCATGATAATCTTATTAGGTAACAAAATCTATAAAGGTCCATGGAATGTTATGGATAGGACTTTGTAACTAAATATAGTTTCTAGGTTTTTTTTTTATTTTGTTGCTTAATATTGTTTTGATTTTGTTTTGTTTTTATTATTTTTGGGATTTTATTAATTTTTCTTTTCCTATTATTTTCAATAGCTCATTATAATAGCCCCAATAATAGGAATAATAAAATTATGTGTGTGTGATTGCGTGTTTTATTTTAATTAATTGGTTAGTAAAATTAGGGTTTTAATTGGGTAATTAATTAAAATTAATGGTTATAGAGATCATTAGGGTTTTGAGTTAAAATTGATTTAGATTTAAGTGGATAGAATTAGGGTTGCTTGATATGGTCATTTTAACTAAATTAGGTTTTTAGGAGAAATAAATTTAATTGATTTGTTTGATCTTTTGTTTGATTGTTTTGATATTTTTTTTATATGTTTTGGGTTCGTTTATTTCTTTTATGTGTTTTGGGCCCTAAGCTCATATTAGGCTTTAACTCATTTAAATAAATTTAGGTTTTTTTAGGTTTAATTAGTAAAAATGCATCTTCAGACCCATAATTAATTGGACTTAGGGCAGAGATAACTTAGGTCCATTTAGTTAATTTAGACATAGACCCACCTAATTTAATTAATTTAGACTTAGCCCATTTAATTTAAGCCCTTTTCCATAATTTGTAGATTTAAGATCACTTTAGAAATAAAATATGTAGAACTAGACTCACTAACTTAAATACTTCATAATTTGTAGATTTAGTCCCATTTTAGAATTAAAATAAATAGACTTAGGTTCACTTAATTAAAATTAAATAGGAAGTAGGCCCATTAGTCTTTAGGCTCACTTATAAATTAAAACATGTAGATTTAGCCCATTTAATTAAAATCAATATAGATTAGACTAACTTAGAGATTGCGAATTTAAATAAATGCATTGTTTACATGTATTTTTTCATGACTAGTTTTCCTAGAGTTGATTTTTTTAATAAGGGTTTATATTAAATTGCATGTAAATAGAGGGTAAGGTAGTAATTCATAAAGTAATTCTAAAAGAACACAAGACTAAAAAAGTTTGGTATTTTGTACCCAGAATCTCTTAGTTGTGATGCTAGCTTTCTTTTAGAAAATCGAGTACCACCATTTTTTTGATATGTCCCAACTATTACCTTGGGTTGCGACTCTTTATCTCCACACCATGTCTTTCTAAAAGTGGTTAGTGTGTTCTCTAGAGCCCTGAGCTCAAACAGAGTTGTAGTTGCTAAAATATTTGGCACGCGCTAAACCCCGCCATTTACATTATAGTTCGTCAATAATCATGTAATAATACATAGAGCAACTCAATTGAAGTTTTATAGAAACCATATTTTAGTCATGCTACAAGTCACAAATTCCACATTCATAGTCACATAATCACAAAATTGCATATTATAATCTAATTGATGTATAAACTTACCTTATTAAGTAACAAATACTTTAAATATGGCTTGCATCACCTTCTCGTACTTCAACAATATTTTTCTAGCCAAGAATATGATATGTATTTTTAATTAAAATAAATGAATTATGCCTCATGTGAACTTCAATGCTTTTTATGCAATGGTTAGCTTGTTTCATGCAAATAATGTTATAATGCTATTACACTTGGAAGCTAATAAGTCTTTATATATAATTACAAATAATCTAGTTCTTTTGGTTACTAAAACTAGACATGTGATACCATAACATATAAAAAATCTATATTAAACTCGACCTTACATAAATTATGGTGACTTTTTATTTCATGTACGTGCACAGCTTGATCAGGTCATGATTATTTTAGTATTCAAAAAGAAATACACAACCAATTACAAACTTTGTCTAAATAATTTTCTAATGTCCTCATAATTGCCAATTAATATTAGTTAGCTTGTTGGAACAGCTAACTGAACCAATCTCATATAAGCTTCCATAAAATTTCACATACTTGTTATTTTACAAAACCCTTTTTTAAGCATGAAGATGAGATATAAACCCCCAAGTTTCATGTTTTTCATTTCCCCTAATTCTTATTTTATGTCCATGAAAACTAGAGTGCAATATTCAGCTATAAACTAGAATTCTTAGCATGAAGAACTATTTTCATTATCAAAATCAATTAACCTATTTCCTTTTTAATTCTTTATAATTGCCATGATTAGCATGTCATGAGTGAAGAATTACATAAGAAAATAAAATGAAATCACTTACCTTTGCCAAAATTAGAAAACCCTAGAATTTCTCCCTTTTTCTTCCTTTTTCTTCTCTTTCTCTTTTCCTTCTGGTCACTTTTTTTTTTTTGCAAAAACTATTCCTTGTTAGCCTCTTATACTCATTCTTTATTACTTCTAGCTAGTTAATTATTTTCTTAATTAAATCCTTAAAGTTTAATCTTCACTAGTTTTATTCTTAGAATATGGTTTATATTTTCATATGCTATCAATTCATTGAAAATATCTTATATTATAATTATGCTATCCTTATCTTTGTTTTTAGAAAAATAAATACACAAATCATGCTTATGTCATATTCTATATTTTCACATATACGATATGTAATGCATGTGAAATGCATATGTCATGAGAGAGTTTTGTGATGCATATGTTCATATAATATTTATAATGGGTGAAGATAGGATGTTACACAAATAAATGGTAAAAATAGAAAACATCCTTATTTTAAAGTTTATTTTAATTTTTCAATGAAAAGAAATAATCCAAATTTATTTGAAAAAGTTTTTATAAGAAAATGTTGAAAAAGGACTAAAGACTTTTATTTTATGGTATTTGTAATCCATTTACTCATAATGAGAACTTTCCATCAAGTTAGGCCTCAAAATGTAAATTTTGTACCTTGGATGGTTTAATTGCTCACCTTAAATTGATGGATACAACACAAAAACCTTTATTTTGAAAGAGACTTTATTTTTTAAAATGAGAGAATTGTGATCATCACTCTTAATTTGAACATCTTTTAAAATAAAGAAAAAGAAATGAAAATTGCAAACAAGGCACAAAATAAGTAAAAATAATGAAAATAGGAAAATCAATATTTGAAAATGAAACTCTTGTAAAGAAAATGATAAAATTTTAACTTTTAATATGAAAATTGCTTAATAAAATTTAAAAATGAAGGAAAAGAAACAAAAATAGAAAGTAAGTGCCACATAGGATAAAAATAATAAAAATGAAAAAGTTCATGTTCAAAAGAAAAAATTATGTAGAGAAAATAATAAAATTCCTCTTAAAAGGATAAAAATAGTTAATAGAAAGAAATGAAGATGAGATTAAGAAAATAGAAAATTGAGAAATCAAGAATTTAATTAGAATAAATATGATTACCTTTTGTAAAATTGACATGATTTTGCCCCAAAATTAAGGTTTGTTTGTCGCTGTTGAAATTGATTTAAAACCCCATATTAAACCTAAGTGGTTAAGTTAAAAATAATGGGCTTCATCTTGGTATACTTTTGGTATACTTGTGGTATATGATACAAGAATTACAACATAATAAACAAATAGGATAAAGACAAATTTAGTTTTGAACTTTTAAAAATTTAACAATTGGATATTTAAACTTTGTAAAATTACAATTAAGTGTTGCAACCTATTTAAATATCACAAAATAGTGTTTTTAGCTAATAATAATTAAGTTGCTTATAAGTTTGATGTTGACTCGCCAGATGGAGTTATTGACATGTAGTTGCATAGACTAGTCATTTGACATTCAATTAGGAAATGACAATAATAGCCATATGAGTAACTAAAAGAGGTAAGACCTATAATCTTCTTTATCTTTAATATTTTTCTTCTTATCTTTGACATTCTTCTGATAAAAAAAAAAAAGGAAAAGTTCGTGAGACAATTCTAAAAACAAACTAATTTTATATAATTATGTTCATTTTCCATTTCTCATCAAGCTGGTGGTATCTCTATCTTGTAATTTTGCATAGTCTGCTAGAATTGGAATAAATATGAACCTCCAAAAGCTAAAAAATGAAAATAGAACATGTTCAATTGTAGTCCCTCCTAAGGTGGCCTGTCCTTTCATAATTATAGTATCTCATGTTCTTTCTTATAGTTTTCCTATCTTTTAGAAGTAAAACTCTCCAGTTTTTGCCATTGTAGTGTAAATTCTCTAGTATAACACAAAAGCCCATCATCCACTCTAGTTCTAGCCATTTCTTACCTGATTCATCTATAAAAAAAATACATATGAAATTACATATCTCTTGAACAATTGAATCTTCATTTGTATAATACCCTGAAGCCCTCGGCCTATACCCTAAACTAGACATTCTCAAAATGTGGTCACTCACTCTCCCTTCACAATCATATTGTACCTTTTGAAACTCATTCCTGTCTATAAGACTACATTTGTATTCCTAGGTTCATAAAAATATGCCATCAATTATAGCAAAACATTGCTTAGCATTACTGTAATAAGTTGTGGCACAAGACCAATTAAAACATCGGACATCTTCTTTTGCATCATCATAAGGCTCAAGCTATTGCTTTTTTACCCTTTTTCATATATAGCTATCTCATCCAAAGAGATATTGCTAGTAGGGTCTCCTTAATATGAGAATGAACCTTGGAGTTTTATTTTAATTCAAGTACCCTTTACATAGCTCAATAGTAAATTTTAAATACATCAAGGAATCAACCACTACCCTGAACAAAAGGAGTAAACAAAAGGAATGAAATAACTAGATGGCAATAACATAGCCAAAAATGATTATATAAGTGGTTCTAATAAGGTTACTATTTATTATTTTCTGTTTTGTGAATTTTATTTCTCTAGTTGGATGGCATTGTTTAAATCATGATTTGATTAATAGACTCTACAATAGGTGAAATTTATGTTATATTAGTAATAATCATATTTGATTTTTTTTATGTCTTCAATTTTTTTTAAAAAAGGGAAGAGTTTAATTTGATTATAAATTTATTTAGGAAAAAGGCATGATTTTGTATGGAAGAGTTCATGTTTACAACTTTTATTCTTCATAGCTGATCTCTTAAAGTACCATTGATGCAGAGTAAAAGAACTTCGTTAAAAGTTGTTTCCCTTTTTTTTTTAAATTTTTGTAGCCCTTTTTAGTAATTTCATAGCTTTAATGCACATCCCACATGCATCTCACTTACACATGTTTCAAATGCCAGCTCATTAAAAAAATATGGGGTCATGATATTACATATCATCATTTTCCTATTAAAACATTGTTATATGATATTTATACAAGGTGCAACACTTAATTGTAATTTTAAAAAGTTCAAACTCTAAATTTGTCTTTATCCTTAAACAAATTGAACATAAGAATATTGACATAAAAAAAAAGAGATAATAATCAAAATATAAAGAAAAATAGAATAAGATTGAGAGATGAGATAAGAATATCAATTACAATCAATATATAATCAACATAAAAAAGAGGAATAAAAATAAAATGAATAAGTTAGTAAAGTTAATGAGTTAGTAGCTTGTAGAGATTGAGAGCTTTGGTAACAAGATATATATAAAATGCAATGGATGATGCTAATGCAAATGCATGAAACATACAAGCATAAAAGTAATTTTGGGATGCATGCAAAGATGATGTATGATGCAAGCCAGGGTGCATGCAATATGATGCAAATTGTGAGGTGCATGCAAGTATAATAGTGATGCAAGTCGGGTTGCAATCAAGTATACATCTAGAGGATCTAAAATTGAGCACACATATGGTAAGTAAGTGATATGCATAAAGGCACATGAATGCATGAGAATGCAAAAATGCAAAAGAAATTAAGGAAGAGAGAGATATATATTATATAGTTTATAATATATAAGAATAGAGAGGTATGTTAGAATCAAGAAAACTAGAAATTGAAATAATTGCATTTAAAGTACTAAAATGATTAATAATGATCATCTAGCACTTTTATAGGCTAATGTAAACACAAAAATCATAATCAAATAAATATTGACATTGAATGCACAAAAGAATTCACACATAGTCCTAATAAAGACTCTTAAACATGTAGAGACAACCAACATGCTTAGATAACAAAAACACAAAACTAGACTTAACAATTTAGCACATATTAAATACTAATGAACCAATCATAACAAAACCCAACAACAAGACTTTTAACAAAATAAGACTTAACATAAAGCTTACACAATCAAGAGGTGACTTAAAAACATATAGTCAAAAGACCATAAGAAAGCACATAATCAATAATTAATAAGAAAATACATGGTCAAGACACTACAATCAAAGTATTCACAAACACATATTCAAGAATTATCATCAAGCAAATATATTTCACATTAAACAAGGTTCATATACTCAAAATATAGAAAAAATATACTAAAAGGCTTATGATTGATAGTAATAAAACTACTTTGAAATCACTTATTACATGAAAAAGTTAAAGTACAAAAGATGTTCAATAAGGAGAATCATGATCACAACTCTTTGTTATTGAAAAACCAATTGAAATACTAAAAGAAAAGCTTTAGAAAATCAAATAAAATGATTTGAAAATGAAAAAAAAAATTGAAAAACTCTTAAGAATAAGAATTCAAGGTTGAATCCTACAAGGTGTGTTTAGTTTTATTGTGTAAAAGCTCTCTAAAAAGGACTTTTTTTAAAAAAAGTGATTTTTTTTTATTTTAGTGCTGGAGTTTTTATTTTTTAAGTGTTTTTGTCTCTAAAAATAGGTGCTAAAAGAGCCTTCTAAGCTTACTTAAAAGTTTTTATATATAAGCAAACACTTAGTGGTAATATGTGTAATTACATACACTTATTAGGGTAAAAAGGTGAGAGTATATGCTCATTTACATAAGGAGTTAACATATGTCCTAGGATATTCCAAAAAAGGAATATACTAAACTTATCTTCCACTTATGACATATGTCCCATTTATGATAAGAACAAAGAGATAGGATAGTTAATGGACCCACACTGATCGATGGAAGTCAAAATTTTGACTTTTTGTCAAATTAGTCCTATAGATGTGCTAGAATTTTAGAATACAGTTTTAGACTAAAATTTGACTCTAGAAGCCCGTTTTGACCACCAGAAAGTCCTGTTAACCAAAGTTTAACTTTTGTTCCTAGGACTCCTTGAGGTTAAACTTAAGCTTTAGATATCAAAACCAAACTGAAAATGACAAGAAATAAAAGGGAAACAAACCTTACTTAGGACTATATTTATTGACTCAGAAGAGGTGATTCAAATGATTTTCTCTCTTTAAATTCTTTTCAAATCCCTTTCTTAAGTAAACTAGGTTTGGTTGAAGTCTGTTTAGAGTTTATTTTGGTATGATAATGGTCTATTTTGGGATTGGGTAAGGTTTTATTGGTTCAGTTGAATGTGAAAGGTCTTAAAAATCACTTCTCTTCATATATATAGTTATTTTTTCAGGTATTTCCTCTTTTTCATCTCCGGTCTCCATGGTTTTGAAAAAAAATCTTAACACTCACTATTTTATTACTCACTCTTTTGTGAAAAATCCGAAGCACTTAACAAAAAACTCTCTCATAACTTTTTCTTCAAAGTTAAACTAACTTTGGCACACTCTCATTAAAGTATAATTTTTCTTTAGCTTACATGCATCAAAGCACAACTTTTCTTTGGTCATTCGCTTATCAAAGCGTAACCTTATTATTGGTGCTAGTGAACCAGGTTGAAATTTCCAGAAGAATTACTTCCTTAATAAATTTTGACTTCTTATCAAAATTTTTGTGAGTTCTGAAACTCCTTTTCCTCAATTCATTTGGATTCTAATAGCATGTATGATTTCAATTGGATTAAGTAAAAGGAAGTAATTTGTAAATAATAAAAGGAAATATTTGCACTGATGAAGTTTATTACAAGTTTTGGGGAAAAATGTTATGCTAAATTGGAAATTTTGGTTGATGATTGGTTCAGTGATAGATTGATTAATTGCTTCAGTGTCCTTCTACTTTGCTTCTTCCTTGCTCTTATACATAGTGTTGCTTGTAAGCTACTTCTCTAGTTCCTCAATTCCTTAACTTGTAATGTATACTTCTAAAGACTTTCACTTTCTTAATGCATCAGCTCCTCTACATGTTCCAGAATATTGAAGTGTCTTTTTCCTTCTTTCCCAAGACT
Organism: Mallotus nudiflorus; assembly: GCA_947683625.1. NCBI lineage: Eukaryota > Viridiplantae > Streptophyta > Magnoliopsida > Malpighiales > Euphorbiaceae > Mallotus > Mallotus nudiflorus. The sequence continues at coordinate 1,418,506 of CANTUR010000486.1, forward strand.
TTTTTTTATGGGTTGGGTTTTTTACTTAATTATATGCTTAAGGGCTCAATTGGACTTCAATATAATTAAATCCAAAAAATTATATTTTGATCTCAAACAATGCCCCTCCGCATATAGTTAGTTATTATATATGCACAAAACTCTTCCTTATTTTCATTTTTTTTTATTTTTTTTGAATTTCAAAAAACTCATTCTTTGCACTAAAAATCCCTCTCTTTCTCTTTCAAATTGCTAACAAATTAATCTTTCAAATTTCAATTCCTTCACAAATCTACTTTACCTATCATGTAAGTCCTTTAAAAATCACAAGACCTTAATCAATATTTTTTCAAATTTTTCAAAACAACAAATACACATATTATCTTCTCCTTCAAATTACCCCGAAAATTCATTTTTAAATTTCAATTACTCAAGAAATTCATAATATCCATAACTTTATTTCTATGAATATCACAACGTCCAAATTAATTTCTTTAATTTGTAAAGAAATTAACTACCCGTATCATCTTCTTCAAAATGGTCTTTCTCTGCACTTCTCAAGTTCTTGCCCATAAATTCTTCTTTTAAATCCCATAAATTTTTCATAAATTCATTGACCTATCACTTGAATCCTTTAAATATCTTAAGGCCTATATCAATTTCTCTAAATTTCTTTATTATATCATAACATCCGAACCATAAAATACTTAATTTTTAATTTTCCCTAAAACCCATAAGCTTCTTCTTATCCTTTCTCTTCTCCTCACCATCATCTTCTTGCTTACACCAGAGCTGATTGATCGATCTATCTAATTCGCCATCGCTATTGTGTCAACGTTAGCTATTGCCACCAACCATTGTTACTACATCATGTGAAGCAACTTCGCATAGCTACATCCTCCTAAATCCATCATGCATGAGCTACTACCCCCTATGAAACAATCACCACTTGTTGTTTTGCCTCTGACGACAATGAGACATCAAAAGGTGTTGTTGCACCATCTTGACTAATCATTGAGAGCCAAACTACTCTTCCATATACATCCAAGACTACCCAAGTCATAGGCTTTGAAGTTTTTGTTGTTTCATTAATTCACTTTAGATCACTTCACCAAGATAATTTACAACATTTCCAATTACAAACCTATTTTGAAAAGATATTCAAGCAAGGTGATTTGATTTGATTTTATTTAATATGTGTCTATTCTTGAGAGTTTTATTTTCTATATTGATTGAGATTTGATGTTTAAATTTATGACTGCACTTTTTGATTTGGATTTGCTATATTGTTGACTCTTCTAAATCTATTTTCTTGTTCTTTGAAGTGATGAGAATTAGATCGAGGAAATCATAAATTTTATTTGGCAATCTATTGATTTAGCCAAAATTTAAGCTCTTGATGAAAATTAGCCATTTTCTTTTTTTTTTTTTTGCTTTATTATTTTGGTGAAGATCTATATGAGGAATTATGAATTTACTCTACAATTGCTTAGTCAGCTAAAAAATTTTAATATATAGATGGAAATTTAGTGATTTTTGGCAATTTCCCCAAGTGTTCCTTGTTATTCATTATGCCTTTTCGCATTATTGATGTTGGTATTTTTTTACTCTATTAGTTTCTATGATTTTTGGAAAAATCTCCCCCCTTATCCTTTTTATGAAAATTTTAAATCTCCACCCTTAGAAAAACTTATTCGTCATGAAAATTTTATCGGGCTATGATCGAACTAATCTAAAGAACACATAGTTAATTAACAACTATTTAAAAGCCATTGAATGGAGCATACATATAACCAAATTAAAAATTAAAAAAGTTCTATCAATTTAATTAAAGAATAATGACAAGAAATTTCATGATAGTAAGGCTATATATTGATATTTCTTAATTGTAATCTTATTTGTATCATTGTTTCTTAAAGATGTATCTTCAATTATCTCATGAATGCATGGTTCATTTTTTTTTTAAAAAAAATTATAAATCATTTGATATAAAATTATTACTTTCGCTTAAATATATCTAGACATGAGTGATTGTGCTGTAATGCTTAAATTTATATTTTGTGAAATACACTTAGAACCATATTATGTGAAACCTTGAGAAAAATAGAGAAACAAATATTTCAACATCTGTTAAACAATAAATTGATTTTTAACACTTTCAATTAGTTATTATTGAGTTTGCGAATGTAATTTTATAGAGTTATTCTATTGTTATTATTTATGTATTCATGATTAATTTTGTGTTCATTACTTTTGTTGTATTTTTCTTTAGCTACTCACTGGGTAATTTCCTCATGAAATTACTCACATTCTATTTTCTTTTAACTTTTCTAGTTTAGGTATTTGACTTTATATAACTAGTATATAGTCTAGATGGCTATTCCGTTGACTACCATGACTTTTAAGGTGATTGAGATAGAAACATTGGTTCGGTATATTATATGTCATGATATAGATGTTGAGTTTGCCTTTTGCATAGCTATTGAGTTGATAGGTGTAGACGTCCACACGTCTATAGTGTGTGACGAGCTTATGGATAATAAGTGTACCACTGTGTGAGTTTTCTATAGGACTAACTCTGGAGTCCAGGTCACTTTAACCTAGATATAAGCTAAGTGAGATGGATGAGTGATTATGTGTTAAGTGTAATAGTTTTTTTAGGTTGGTTTGGTAATGTTTATGGTGCTTATTATTATATTTTTTATTAGAATTTAATTATTTATATGTTTTATGTTTGCTTTTGTGGAAGTAGAAAGGATGATAGAGAGTTTGGAATTTTGTAAGGCATTTATGACTTATTGTTCTGCCATTATAGAAGCAAAGCTTCAATCGTAGCCTTTAGAGCTTGAGTGCAGCAACATCCTCTATCACAATTGAAGAAAAGCTTCGACTATAACACTTGGAAGACCTGAAGAATCATAGTTTTCTATCAGTATCGCAGCATGACTACGATTGAAGCATTCAGAGCTAAAATATTCTATCACTATAAAAGCAATTTTCTCCATTATTATGGGATTTGGGTGAGACATGTTAGGTTGGAAGGAGACATACTTAAGTAGGGATAAAATATAGCAATTATGAAAAGAGACAAACTAAAATAGGGAGAATGTGGAGAGAATATAAAAAGAATAAAGAATAATAAAGACATGGGAAGAAGGGAAAAAGGTGGAAGATATATAAAAAGGAGAAAGAAAATAGAAGAGAGAAACATGGTGGGGGGACAAAAGAAAAAAAGAAAAAAAAGCAGAAGTAGGGAATAGAGAAGAGAAGAAGGCTAGAGGAGTTTTTAATAAAAGATGGAGATCAAAGGGTTTTTCTTTCTGTCTTCTTTACTTTTATAAGTTTTTAATGTATTTTATTTTTGAATTTGAGAACATGATGAATATTATGTTTAGTTAAATTTATTTATGTTAAAGATTGTTGAACTTATTTAATTTAATTTGATTCAACTATTAGTTTTTTTTTTTTAAATTGCGTTAAGAATTCATTAAGCTTAACTATTTATGATTTGGCCATTCATAATTGATTTTTAATTAAGGTTAATTATTGAGAAATATTAATCTTAACAGGAATATGAATGTATGTTGATTGATTTAAGTCTAGAGATAGCTTAATTCATTTCAATTCTAATTGAATATGCTTCATGATTTATTCACTAAACATGATTAGATTTTAATTTTATGAAAATTAGTTGAAGTCTTTTCAATCGATAGAAAAAATTAATTAATTTTTACTTGAGAAAGATTAATTACTATCATTGAAACTGCATGAATTACAATAGAAAGAAAGACTAATTTCTTATGATCACCTTAATTAAAATATAGTGATACAATCCCTAACATCATTCTCATCATTGCTTGTTAAAACTTAAATTAATTGAATTTGTTATTTAGTTTCATTTTGGCTATTAAAATTTAGCAATTATAATTCACTTAATATTTGATTCTTAAAAAAGTCAAAAATTGAATTAATAGTTGGATATGTATTCAATCTTTGTGGGATTGACTTTTACTTCTTATATATTACTTTGCGAACTCGTATGCTTGTGACATATATCACGGTGTAGTGTGTATTAAATTAGTTAGTGATTATATCATAGGTTAGTCTAGGTGACACTCCATTCTGATGTTACCTCTGTTGTATGGTGTGGCATCTAGAGGGATGTCAGGGTAGCGTGTCATTGATTTTACTTAGTGTGTAGGTTATTGCAATTCCAAGATGAAATTATTTCTTTAATGTTCAAGATGTGTAATGTTTTCCAAAAAGGCATTTATGTGCAATTTAATGAAGAATAGAATACTATGGAAATATCTAAGCCAAAGGGGCGCAAAAAGGACATTCAAATATAAATTTTCAAGGTCATAGGTCGTTGCTCACAAGCCACCCTCTAGATTTTGTGGGGGGATCACGAGCAGCCTCCCTATAAGCAAGCTTTCAACTTTCCTTTAATCATCAATTTTTTAAGCTGCTCACGAGCGACACTCAATATTGTGAGCTACTTATAAGGGCACCCTGGCAAGCCTCAATAGCTAAATCAAGCTCCAACAATTAAATAATTTGACGTTCACGATCGTGAGTGGTAATTCATTTGTAAAAAACTAAAATTCATTAAATATTGAAGAAGAGAGCTTAAGGAAGCAATTAGTGGGTCCAACAACCATATTTTTTATGCTCAAGTATATAAACAACACCTGGAGCTTCATTGAAGAGGAAGATACTTGGTTGTTGAAATTTTCTCTTTTAGCATTTATTGAGCATTAACTTTCTTCATCTTTCTTTGTTATTCATTAACTCTTTGAGAGTTTTGTTGTGTGTTATATATAATACTTCTACTTCATCTAATTCTTAGGATAAATTAGAAGGGAAGTGAGGTTGATTTCTAAAGGAATTAATTTAAGTGTTTGTCCATTAAAACACTTAAGATTGTGGTTAGAGCTAAGCTTTATTTAAAACCTCATCTTTGTATGGTTTAGAGTTGATCCTTAAAACTCCTGTAATCTCAATCTTTGTAAGATTGGTATGGGGATTGAAAATCCTAACTTGAGGATAAGTCAGGTGGAAACATATATTCATTTGTGAATCAAACTCCTTAAACACTTGTATTTGATTCTCTACTCTTTTAATCCTTGCTTAATTCTTTTAATTTTCTTTTAAACACTAAAGTGCCTCTCGGGCAATTAAAAAGTTCGATAAAAAATTTGTTTACAATAAAGATCTATGAGTTCTAAAAAAGCTTTCCATTAGTTAAAATAATTTTCTGTTAGTCAACCCTCAAAATAATTTTTTTTGTTCACATTTTAGTCCTAAACTATATTAAAAAAAAAATATTAGTTCTATCTACAACTTTAGGCCAATTTTCAATTAAACCTTAATTTGAAAGTCATTTCAATTTTCTCCTTCAACTTTAGAAATTGTGTCCATTCTATCCAATTTTATTTGAATGATCTAATTATATTTTTAAAAAGTAATTTATATCCCTATAAAATAAATTTTATAGTTATTCAATTTTTTTTCTTTTTTAAGAAAAATAAAATTTGAAAAATATTTTCAAGTTTTAATTTTATCATATATTAAAATAATTTTTTTTATGTATCAATTAAAATAATAGGAAAAAAGTGATAACTTGCAAATCAATTTGTTATATAGATTAATATTAATATAAATAAAATAAGAAATTTTAATAATCACTATAAAAAATAATAAAATTTTAATTTTTTCACATTTTTCAAAAAAAGTAAATATTTTTTTATATTCGTGACTAATATTTTTAGTGTCTCAAAATTCTGTCTCTCTTTTTTATCTAATATTTTTTGGTTTAACTTCTATTAAAAAAATTTCTACATAATGTGGTTGAAAGTTGAGAAGTTAATTTTAAAATAGTTAAAATTTAAGGATTTTGATTGAAAAATTAAAATTTTATTAAAATATTAGAAAATAATTTTAAAATTTATGTCAAGAGTGAAAAAAATTAGAATTTAAAAATATTTTGCTACATTTTATTTTTTCTTATAGGATAAAGAGGATACAAATTTTTATAAGTATCAAATTTACTTTGTAAGGATATAAAAGTAATTTTAAAAATATAAATAGGTCCTTCAAATAAATCTGGATAGAATTAACAGAATTCACAAAGTTGAAAAAACAAATTGAGATGACTTTCAAAATGGAATTTAATTGTGAATTGACTCAAAGTTAAGGATAGAACTAATGGTTGTCCCTAAAATTTTTTTGTCAATTTTGACATTTTAAATAAATAATATTTTTATTTATTTATTTTGGACTTTTTCTATTATTTAACTTTTATAATAACTATATAAATCACTAAAATAATGTCAAGAACATTTAAAAGAATATATATTTTTCTTAAATTATTATTTTGTTAATTATAAATGAAATTAATTAAGGTATTTTTAATTTTTTTAAATATATATTTTAATTGATATATCTTAAATGAATTTATATATTTATACTTGGATAATCTCAATTAGGTAATCTCAATTAGTTTTGTCAGTGATATAATTTATGTTATATTTTAATTAAATAAACTCAATTGTATGTTAATTAGACTATTTTAAAGTTTATTTCTTTCAATTAGGCTATATTACAGAAAAATTTGAAAGATAATATATTTTAATTAATAATTTTATTTGTTATATAAAATAAAATTAATTTAAGATAAAATAAAAAATTTGTTATATTTAAATTTTGAATTAATAATACTTTATTATAACAATTAAACTTATAATAAAAATATGTTAACTTATTTTATTGTTCAAATGTTTATTATTAAATAGAAGAAATATTTTTTAATATTTTTTCTAATTTAAATTTTATTGATTTTAAAAATGTTTTGAAAAAAAAATTATAATATTGATAAAAATAAAAGAGTTTCTTTCTTATTTTTTTCATTTATGATGTATTGATTGAAATTATATATTTTAAAATAATTAAAAACGTTGAATTAGTTTTATTTATCGTTGCCAATATAACCAATAGCTTAAGGAAAATATAATATTTTTTTTTATTTTTTAAAATTATTTTAGTAAATTATATAGTTATTATGAATTCTTAATAATAATTAAGTGAAAAATAAAAATAAAGATATTATTTATTTAAAATGTCAAAAAATATTATAGTTTTAGGACTAAAATGTAAAAAAAAAAAAAAATTAAGGGTTGACAAACAGAAAATTACTTTGATTGATGGATATATATAACTAATGGAAAATCTTTTTAAAACTTATAAAATTTTATCGTAATTTTTTTTTTGTTATATATATACTACTTCGCTCTTGACATTTATAATTTATATTATCTCTCATATTTAGAAAAATTATACTATTTACCTATTTCGTTAAATTTTTTATCACAATTACCAATAATTGACATGACAATTATCAAATAAATACTATTTGGTCTCTCTACTTGAATATATTATATTATTTACCCCTTTTATTTGAATAAATTCTATTATTTGCCCCCAAAATTTGCAAAACATATATTTTTATTAGTAAACTAATTGTTTAACAAAATTTATGTTAAATGAAATTATCATTAATTGACTATAAAAATGTAATACCTGGTATTTTAATTTTAATTTAAATAAATAAATAATATTCAAGTTAAATAATATTATTTAGAAATACTGTAATACATGGTATTTTTATTTTAATTTAAATAAATAATATAAGGATTTTTTTCCAATATGTTAATATTTCTAAATAATATTATTTAACTTGTTAATTATTTATTTATTTTGTTATTAATTAAAGATTTTAAGTGAATTTAATTAAGTTGATTTCATTGTATGTTATATAATATTAATTGTGATTTTAATTATATATGGTGTTGTATGTATATTATAGTATAAATATAATTATGAATATATATAGAAGTATACGATATGGTTTTATGGGGTGTATTTATATATATATACATTGGGTATTTGAATAAAATAGTAAGTTGCAGAGATATTTTGACCAAATGAGTGGTTGAAGGTTTTCTATTTTTTTTATATTATTTATTATTATATTATTATAATATTTTAACATAAAGTGTCTTTTGTTCAAAGAAGAAGTCTTCTTCTTCTTCTTTCCATTCACCGTCCCATTCACCATCCCAACCACCCAACTCCGATCAACAGCCGCCATGCCACCACCACTCAGCCTTATGTTGGCCAGTCAAGCCCTCCTCTTCCTCCGTTAATCTCTCTTTCTCTCTCTGTCTCACGATTTCTTCTTTTTGTTACGCTAAAACATCCTCCCTGTCGCTCCCAATCATTGGCCGGACTTCCATTGTCGCTGCTATTCGTCTGAGGTGTGCTGGAGTGCCTCCTCATCCTCTATCAAGGCTAAGCATGACCAGTAAGCCTCTTCTTCCCCTGCATTTTCTCACTTTCTAGTTTAGGGTCAGGTTTTTGTTAAGTCATTTTCTGGTTGTTTCTTGCTGATCCAAGTTGTTTTAGGTTGATTTTTGGTTGAATGTGGGTTGTTTGAGGGCTGGTTGTGTTTGATTTGGGTTGTGGTTGATTTTGTGGATTTTTCTTAATTTCCAGAATTTTTATTTTTAATTTGGAGTGTTGTTTTGTTGAGGTGTGTTAGGGAATGATGAATTTGTGAGTGTTTAAGAAAAAAATGAAAATTAATTTTTATTAATTTTTGATCAATTATAGAAATTTATTTCTATTATTTGAGATGTTAATTCTTAATTATTTTAGGTTTTTGATAGTTGTTTTGTATTAGTTTGGTTAAATTTAATTATAGTATTTTATTTGGATAATTTGTAAGTTATGTATATATTTTTAAGAATAAAAATGGATATTTTGGTATAAGGGTTTTAAATTAAGGATTTTATAGTTAATCATATTAGTTATGGATATATATATATATATATATATATATATATATATATATATATATATCATTATTGAATTTTGGGTTTTATATGTTATGTTTGATTAAAATTTAATCAAGTGCTATATTGTGATTTTAAGGTATGTTTATGAAAATAATATTTTCTTAGGATTATGAGAATTAAAATCCTAATTTCTATATTTATTAAAGAGCATATATGTTTTTAAGAACTTAAAGATTTAAATGCTAATTAAATATCTTTCTAAAGAATTTACGTACTTGTATTGGCTTGAATTTTTATAAAAATAATATGACCTACTTTATATTTTATGAATGTTATTAATTAGGTTAGAGTTGGATTTTGTTGGAATATTGGTTTAAATATGTGTTTTAATTAATATTAATAATATATATGTTTGTGAAATTTTGTTTTCAAACTTTAATGAGTAATATTTTTCTAAGTTATGGATATTTATATGTAATATATATTTTTGGGAATTAAATAATTTAATTATTAAATCATTTAATTATTAAATCAATTTTATTATAAGGAAAATTTAAGTATTTAATTTGATTTAATTTCTATAAAAATCAAGTTGCCTATTTTCACATTCTTTTAAAATAAATTTTCCTGATGTTTGGTTGTGTTTGTGATCTCAGTCGAGGTTAAGTGTAGTTTTGGGAGCCCAACTCGAGTGTGAATATCTATGAATATTAGAAGTGCATTTTTATGCAGGAATTGCTCTACCTACGGTAGAGACATGTTCGTTTTACAAGGGAGACTCTGCCAAAATTTTGGTAGATTTTCTTGTAAAACGTGATATCTTCTGTAACTTTCTAGCATAAATTAGGGTATTTCTATCTTGAATCTTATCCAGTTTTTCAGAGTCATTCTAGAGTCTCGTAATTTTATTAATTTCCTTTCTTATTCCATAAGTATGATTTTAAAAAAATAAAAATGTTATTTTTTTTAGAGAGTTATGGAGCGGGAGTTTCTGGTTTGAGGTAGATGCGTGGTCGTCAGCCATCTCGCTCATCCTGTAAGTTAATGAATTGATCTGTGCATGTACTTACCATCTCGCTCATCCTGTAAGTTAATGAATTGATATGTGCATGTACTTTCTTTAAAATTTGCATGCGCTCATATTTTTAGTATTGCTTACATTAGCGAGAATTTTCATTTGCAATGTATTTATTCATGTATTTATTTTTAAATTAGTTTTGAGAAATTTTGGTAGAATGGGCTACCTGGTGGGTTTCATCAGGACCGTGTGCACATGGTGGAGATTGAGAGATGGATCCAAAAATATGTCTAACTTGTGGTTATAAACTGGGATGGGTGCCTCGGTGGAAGCCTTTGCTCTCGGGGACCACCAGTGATGTGGAAATTATAAATGGATTGGGATGGGTGCCTCGGTGGATGCCTTAGCTCTTGGGGACCACTAGTGCCATGTGTTTGGATTAAATGGATGACTGCGGCTTGGTGCCTCGGTTGATGCCGCTGCTCTCGAGGATAGGCAGTTTAGTTGGATTAAGTGGGCCCAGTTGACTATTTAAAATTAGGTTTAAGGTTCTACCGAGATTTTTCAAAAGCTGTATAGATATATATATATATATATATATATATATATATATATATATATATATATATATATATATATATATATATATATATATATATATATATATATATATATATATATATATTATAAATTATTTTTGATACATCTATACGGTTTTCAAAAAAGTTTTCAAACCGTACATCTCTTTATTAACTTACTCAGTGAGATCTGACTCCCCCTCAATTTATTTTTTTTCAAGAGTTTGAGACTTTTCCATTAGGCCTACCTCGCTTCGCTAGGTAGCATCATCATTGACTATTCTGCGTAGGTCTACTTAGTTATGTTATGATTACTTTTGTGTACTGCAGTAAAGAAAACTGTTAAACTAAATATTTTATTCGGGTGTATTATGTACTTATGATATTGTATAACTGATGTTTAATTACATTATGTACTATGATGCTATGATTTAAATTATATTAAGAAAAATCAGTTTGATAATGTGTATTGTAATTTAAATATTTAATGTATGGTTTTAAAGTTTCTTTTTATTTATTTATTCCGCATTTCTTTAAGGCTTACTATAGAATTCAGTAGCTTTATACTTTGTCATTCCCTAGTGTCGGTCGCGCGCCCTGGGTTTGGGTCATGACAAAAAATGATAGTTTTATTAAAAATATTTTAATAAAAATAAAAGACTAAACTTTATTTTTAATCTAATTAAAATTTTAATCAAACAACAATTAATTACTCCCAATCTTAAAATATCTTTATTTAAATATTAACTTAAAATATTTATATTGCATAAAACATTAACTAAGTAAATTCTCTTTTTTAACTTAAAAATTTTATTTTTATTTGAATTATTAGTTTAGATTGGTGTGTAAATAAATTATATTTATGAATAAAATTAATAATTTTACATAATTTAATTCATATACCCAACAATTGAAACTCACAAGTCAAATAAAAAATCAAAATTAAAAAAAAAATTGATTTGATTAAATTTTTTAATGATACATAAATATTTTAAGTTATTGTTTGTGTAGAGATATTTTAAAACTAATACTAATTAGTTGGTATTTAATTAAAATTTTAATTATATAAAATTAAAATTAAACATTTTATATTTTTATGCAAACGATATAATTATATTTTATAGTTAAATTCTAAGAAAATTAGTTTAATAATAAAAATATAATTTGTAAATATTAGGGGCTAATAGTATAACATATTTTAATGGAGGTAGGGGTGTGCAGCAGTTGGGTTGGGTTGGTTCGGACCGTCAAACCGTTAATCTAATTGGTTGAAAGGAAATAGATATTGTAATTGAATCGAGCCAAATTGATATACAAAACTGAGAAACTTCAGTTAATCATATCAAGTGAATGGGTTATGCCATTTGGATTGGGCATTCATTTATTGGGCTTCGACATACAATTAAAATCTAGATGCTAATATAACATATGCATTTTTTACTAGTAATGGCCCATTAGTAATGGTCTTCAATTTACATAAATTTGTACATACAAAATAATGGGTTTCCACCACCCAAAATAATAGTCTTGGATGTTAGTGTCTATATTTTTATAAAATGAAGATGGGCTTCCAACCTTCCACAATACAAAATAATGTAAGAACTATACAATAACTACATTTACAAAAAGAATCTCCAAATTGCATAAACAATTCAAGTGGGAACTGAGAAGTGGAGAACTATAGGAAAAAAAAAAAACTTCCACCACATGTTTTGTCTAATGAAACAAAAATTGTACTTGTGCAGTGTCAAATATTGTATAACATTAGTAGCGATAAAAAAATTGAGAGGAAATGAGCAAGTCTATCTTACAAAACACAATTTCAATTAATCAAAATTAATGTTATTCATTGCATCCCATTTGTAACCAAGAAGTTCACCATTATTATGAAAAATGGAAATAAATAAAAATAATAAATAAAAAGTAATAAATAAAAATAAAATAATAACGATAATTATAAGATTAAGAGTACATCTTCTTTATATTACTTATGGTATTTATAATAATAATAATAATAATAATAATAATAATAATAATAATAATAATAATAATAATAATAATAATTATTATTATTATTATTATTATTATTATTATTATTATTATTATTATTATTATTATTTTAGATCAATTTAAGTCTATGTGAAGGAGTTAAAAATACCTTAGGACTAAATTAACACGCATTTAAGCTTGGGAATTAGGATGGAAGTGTGAGGCAAAGTAAGTTTAAGGATAAAAAAAAAGAAAAGAAAATGCAGAAGAAGGAGAAAATGAGCAGCATCACTTGTGGGTAAAGGAGAGTTTCTATCATTTGACTTTCCCCTGGAAGGAAGGATAGAGGCAAGCAAAGAAAAAAAAAAAAAAAAACCCCGAAAGAGAAGAGAAACTTGTGATTGGTGAACTTTGCGTATAAACTGAAAGATACTTGTGATTGGTGACTAGGAGCTGGTCAAGGTCGCAGAAAGGAGTATGTCAAAGCAACGAGGGAAGAGAAAAGAGCTGCACTTGACGGTGAGTATTCCTTGTTGCTTGTTGGGATTTTGAACTCTTAGTGTTGCCTTTTTCGCGAAACCTGAATGTTTTGTGAACCGTTCTATTTCTGGGATATAATGTCGGTATTGCTCTTCCTTGTTGCATTTTGATTCTTAGAACAGACCTGAAACTACTTGTTTTCAGTGTCGCTATCTTTTGATTTTGACAACTTCTATTCGAAACACGTTATGTTCATTTTGAATCTTCGTGAACCTTATAACTTTATTGTTATTGAACTTGTTGCTATGCAACGTTTGGTTGCTGTTGAATTTCATGAAAGGGAAATGTAAAAATAGAATTTAAACAACTTCATAATGGAGCTTAAAAACAGATCAAGAAACAAGTAAAGAAGAGAATATAATTTTGGCTGCTGTCCAAAGTGACTTTTACTGCAGAATTTCATGAGTAGAAGGTGTGGAAATTGTAGGCTTATTCATGCGCAGAAAATTTTGTGTGAACAACTATCTCTTGGCCTTTAAGTTGGGGTCTTCATGATCTATATGCCTAGTTCGTTTCGGTGACCTATGTGCCTAACTAGTCTCGATGCGCTCTTCTCAAATTGCAACCGACTTGAACCATTGTCTGATGCCTTTTTCTTTGATATAATCATTTGAAAGTACATTTTCATGAATTATACTTAGAGCAGCCGAATAATTAAAAGTTTTGGAATTGAGTTCGTACTGCTTGTTGATGATCAAATGAGTTTGTAAGTGCCATTAAACATGCTGAATGATGGACATAAGTTGAAGTCACTTCGATTGGAAATCGAATTGTGTATTAAATTATTAAGTACTGACAAAATATTATGCTAGTACATTGAAACCTTATGAACTTGTAAGGTTTGGATCAGTAGCTTGCAAATTCAAAAAAATTAACCACTTAAACTTGGGTCTAAACTAGGGAACCTAATTTACATACATATGTATTAATCAACACTAATGAATTTAATCAACTAAACTCAATCCGATTAAGCTATATCATACCTCTTAGTTTGAAGTGAGAAGTAAGTTTTACAGAAAAACTTACATATACATGTAAAAATAATAACTAACGAGAATTTAATTTCCAAGAATAGAACTATTAAATTTTATACATGTATATTTAATTTAAGTAATAGTTAAGAAGAACACTAGAAAAAGAACAATTTGAGTATATATTAAAGTTGAGAATGTTAGGAATCGATTATGCTATTTAGACATCAAATACTAAATAGGGCAAATTTCAAAAATTTGCTTATCATAACCCTTGATCTCATTAAAAATTCCAATCCCTAAGATCCAATTTGCAATTAACACATAGCTAATACACAAACCAACACAAATACAAAAATTTAACAACCTAGGAATTCTAAGTTTCAAGAAAACTTACTAATTCCCAAGGTTAGTATAGACCACAATTAATGTACTAAAATGGTTGACTTCTTTGATTCAACTCTTGAATCAACTTCAAGTCTCCCAAGCGTGAGACCTCTAACTTGAAAGACCAAACTTCAATAAATCTCCTTCTTGTCTTAATCAATTAGCACAAAAACCCTTTCTCAATAACTCTTGTGATATTTGCACTAACTTGATCCTTACAAGAGCTATTGGTTTCATATATATCTCGTTTTGTTTCTTATGTCTCTAAACTTTTATCTTCACCAACCATCAATTAATATCTACTTTTTGCTTTTAGATATACTTAGCTAGATATTAAAGTAGAGATTAGTGACATGACCCATATGCCACTTGTCAGAATTAATTAACAGATCAATAAGTCATTAGAGTCCAAACTTTGAGGATGTAGAGATCACAACTTTTGTAATTCTCTACATCACCTACGACTTACACATGTCAATTAATATCTTAATTAATCTTTGATTAATTAAAATCAAATATGTCACTTAATGGACTTGGGCCAAGTAATTGGACTAATTCTTGACCCAAAGCCCATTCCATCAAACAAGTGGACTTAAATAAGGTAAATGAGCTTTGTCAATCACTTGGTTTAATCTTTAGGCCAGAATTCTTTTGAGCCTAGGTCCATAACACTTGGGCTATTAATACAAATATAAAGAAACAACATATATCCATTATTAATTTAATATCTCAATTAATATCTGATATTAATTAAGCATGAATTAATAATAAGAACCTTTCATTGAAATTAGACTTCATGATGTGCTAGAATAATTGCTTTAAGCAAAAATCCAATTTCATTAGTCTTAATTAATTGATTAAACTATTTAATCAATAATTAGATTAATACAAAGAGATTTTGTAAAACCTTTTAGGTGTGACTTACTAGGTCCATGTCTAATTAGCAATGAGAAGATAATATCAACATTTGATATTATTTGAAACTCTTTTCAAGTCTAAATATGAAAATCCCAATTATTCACATTTGGTTCTCATACGTTATGAGTGTCACCTTAGCATCGATATCACAACTACCCAATTAGATATGAATGTATTCATTAATTCACATAAACACTTTAATCATAATTACTGTGCACTAAAATCCCTCCATTAGAAGATCCCGATATAGCCTAGAGTTAAGGATTAGTCAAACTTAAATAGTTATATCATATGGCCTTATCTCAAGTTCTATCTCTTAATTAAAACACAATGACTACTAAAAACTCTTTCTAGCACCGAAACTCTTTCAGACTGTTATGTTTGTCCTAGCCAGGAACTCTTTCATCAAGAAAAGACTTATATAGCATAGGGTCTTATCCCGATTCACCTCAGGTGGTGAATTCCATCCTAGTCAAACGCTCATCCCTACATTTAATTGATTAGAGCCACCACATGCCATATACCAATGTGTGAATAACACAAATATATAAGTGGTAACAAAATCTAACCACTCAAATGTGGATGACCGTGTCACCTTAGGTCAAAGGACTATATGCACCATTATAACCTAGATTGTGATCATTGACTATAAGTGAATATCTGTATGATCATATATCTAACGTCACTGTTTGATCCACCCATCACATGAGTATCCACATGTCTATTATGATATCTCATATTAAGTAGCATAAGACTTACTACCTCCTACTATTAGTATCACATATTAATTAAAGAAAATAGATAGAGGTGATAGTCTAATTAATATTACCCAAATATTAATTATGTGACTATGAATATTTTATACCATGTGTACTAAATAAGTTTGCAACTTATATTATGAACTCTTGATAATAAATTTATCGATGCTAAAGTGTAAATACTCAAATAAACAAACACTTTATTTAAATGAATATTATATTGCCATTTAAGATAATTTACAATGTCATTATACATTACAAGAATGGCACTAGGGCACATATATGCTAACAATCTCCCACTAGCACTAGTGCTATTCACTATAATATTTAAAACCCATTTTCTCAAGATGACAATCTAATTGTAATTGTGTAAGCGCCTTAGTAAGTGGATAAGCCACATTGTCGGTTGAAGCTACCTTTTACATGACGATGTCGCTTTTTCTAATAAGTTCTTTGATAATATGGAAACGCCTTTCAATGTGTTTGAATTTCTAGTGAGACCTTGGTTCCTTTGCTAAAGCATGGCTACATTATTGTCATAATAGAGAGGAATTAGGGGCTTAATGGAATGAATAACTTCTAGTTTAGTAATGAACTTTTTAATCCAAACAACTTCTTTTGTGGCATCTGATGTACCTATATACTCGACTTCTATAATGGAATCAACAGTGACACCTTGCTTGGAACTCTTCAAGCTTACTGCACCTCCATTACAAATAAAAACAAACCTAGAGATAGATTTTCTATCATCAACATCTGATTGGAAATTAGAATCTATGAATCCATCTATTTGTAAATCACCTCCTCCATAAGTTAAAATCAAATCTTTAGTCCTTAAGTACTATAAGATTGACTTAACTATTATCCAGTGTTCCAAAACTGGATTGGATTGAAACCTACTAGTCATACTAACAACATAGGCAATATTAGCTCCTGTACACAATATAGCATACATTAAGCTTCCTATAGCCAAAGTGTAGACGACAGGGTTTAGTGCGCGTCCAAGATTTTAGCAACCACGACACTGTTTAGGCTCAGGGCCCTAGAGAACACACTAACTATTGTCACAAAGACATAGTGTGGAGATGAGGAGTTGCCACCTAGGGTAATAACTAGGACAAATAAAAAAGATGGTACTTGATTCTCTAAAATAAAACTAGCACCACAACCAAGAGATTCTGGATACGAAATACTAGCTTCTCTTAGTCTCATGTTCTTTTAGAATAATTTTATAAATGATTATTTTATCCTTTAATTACATGCAATTTTATTAAACACTAATTAACATTCATCTAACCTAAAAGGCAACAAGTCAATAAAATTACAAGTAAAAAATGCATCAAAAAGGCAATGTCCTTATGTCTAGACTATGTTAATTTTATTAAAAGGTTAGCTAGATTTACATTTTATTTACAAGTGAGAAATGGACTAAAGGTGGGCCTACATTTTTATTAATTTGTGAGCGTAGATCTATTTATTTTAATTTGTTTAAGGAATGGGCTTAAGTCTATTCAATTTTAAAAGAAAATTAAATTAGTGCGCCTAAGTCTAACTTGGTTTTATTTTAAGTGAAATATGGGCCTAGGTCTATTTATTTTAAAAGAAATGAAATTAGTGGGTTGAGCTAAGTCTAAACAATTTTAATTAACTAAGCGGGCCTAAAATCTAATTAACCTAATGAGCTTAAATTGATTTTAATTATTTTTAATTATTTAAAAACCTAAACCATTTTTAAGCCTATTTATTAAGTGGGTTAGACTTAAACATGAGCTTGGGGCCCATAAGGATAAAAACATAAAAAAAAAGCCCAAAATAAATAAAAAAACAAAAAAATGGATCAAATAAATATTACAGTGATTTTCTAAAAAAATCCTAAATTAATTACATGCAAACCCTAATTTAAGCTACTGCCACCATTGATTTTAATTAATTTTTTTACCCAATTGAACCTAATTACTAATTAATTTAAAATACAAAAAAATAAAATTTTCACTATTCCCATTACTGGGGTTATTACAAACTACATATAAAAATTAAATTTAAATGATTATACACCCAGAAATTAAAATAACTACACAGAACACCAAAAATGGAAAAAAAATAAAAAAATCCTAAATCACACTGGAAAACAACACAAGTTCTTCCATGGCATTCCATGGACCTTTTGTTGAATTTAAATATAGGCAGTATCCTCCTCAATCCACATGCACATATAAAAAAAAAATAATAAGTAATCAGATTAGTAGTGAAATTAAACAATAAAAAAAGAATAAAAGAATAAAAGAAAAATCACAAAAAGAAAATAATAGAAAGAATAAAACATGAAATAGAAAATAACACTGATGATTTAGATGCTATGCAAATGCTCTTTTTTTACCCCTCAGATTAGAATTTTCACCGTTGAAATTAACTTAGTATTGATTTGATTACGGACTGGGACTAAAAAATCATTGTATCATCTTCGTCAAATGAACTGCAAAAATTAGGGTTTTGAAAGAACAGAAGAAATCAAAGTTTGATCTATCTTCCGTCTGTGTAAAAAAATTCCCCAAAAAAAAAATCCCTCTAAAGAAATTCCTCTCTTCCACATGCATGCAGACTCTGCTTTTAAATGCAGATTCTGCGCGTACTGAACTTCCTCCAAAGGAGGAATAGGCCTATCTGATCAAATAGCATTTGTCTTTTTTTTTATTTCAAAAATATCTTCTACATTTTAAAAAAACCTTATCATATGAAATTTGAATTTTCAACCAATCAAAACACTGAAAAAATTGCTAAAAGATAAGAAAAAATACGTGAAAATAATAAAAAAAAAGGGAATTATTGTGCGTCGGCACTGTGCAATGCCGACCGACATTATATAATGCCGATCAGCATTTTCTAATGCCAATCGGCATTTTCTAATGCCGATCGGCATTACATAATGTCGGTCGGCATTACACCAATGTCGATCGACATTTTAAATGTTGATCCTATTTTTTTACTTTTAATTACCAAAAGACCCCTAAAAAAATGACTTATTTGCAATCAAACCCTAAAAATATTACAATTTAGTCCTTAAAGTCTAGAAAATCAACAACCAAGTTCAATTTTTGAATGAATTTCATCATAGGGGCTTACGTTGCAATTGTGCACAATTGCATCCTGAAATTGGGTGCTTACACAAAGCATAAAGAACTTTAGCCATTTACTCCATTTCTTCGGGTGTCTTGGGTGATATACCCTTGGATAAATGGATATTGTACCTAAATGGTAATAATCCTCTCTTAAAATCAAGCATGTTGAACATCTTTAATGCCTTTTCCAAGTAAAGACTTTGGCATAAACCTATCATTCTTTTTTATTTATCTCTATACACTCGAATGCCAAGAATATAAATAGCCTCCCTTAAGTCTTTCATAAAGAAAGTTTTACATAACCATAGTTTCACATTTGTAAGCATACTAATGTTATTCCTAATTAATAAAATATTATCCACATATAATACAAGGAAAGTGAGTTAGCCACCACTAACCTTCTTGTACACACAAGGCTCATCTTCATCTTTGACAAAACCAAATGATTGTATAGCTTTATCAAAATGATGATTCCAACTCCTTCAAGCTTGCTTTAAACCATAAATTAATATATTAAGCTTTCACACTTTTGAACCTTCTTTAAATTCATAACCTTTAGGTTGTTTCATATAAATTTCTTTCTCAACATAACCGTTAAGAAAAATAGTTTTGACATCCATTTGCCAAATCTCATAATCATAGTATGCAGTAATGGCAAGAAGTATATAAATGGATTTAAGCATGGCTACTAATGAGAAAGTCTCCTCATAGTAAACCCCTTGCCTTTGGCGAAACCTTTTCATAACAAGCCTTGCTTTGTAGGTATTAACCTTTCCATCTGCACCAATCTTTCTCTTAAAGATCCATTTATAACCTATAGGTACAATACCTTCAGGTGGATCAATAAATGTCCAGACTTGGTTTGCATACATGGAATCCATTTCAGATTTCATTGCTTCAAACCATTTAAAAGAATCTTTATCCAATAAAGCTTCTTCAAATGTTGTAGGATCATCATAATGATTGTCTTCTTTATGCATATGCAACTCTTGCATATCATGTAGAAAATAGTATCTCTCTAGTGGATTAGATATCCTACTTAACTTTCTAGGAGTTAGTGTGATGATAATTTCAGTGGGATTAGACTCTTGGGATTGATCTATATCCATTTGATCAACTTGATTGGCATTATCAAAAGACTCTTCTTCTAATGCTATTTTCCTTCCTTTATAACCTTCTTAAAGAAACTCCTTCTCAAGAAATATGACATCTTTGCTTACAACAATAACTTGTTCAGTAGGAAGATAGAAATAATACCATAAACTTTCTTTAGGATATCCAATAAATCTACCTTGAATTGACCTTACATCTAATTTGTCTATTTTTAACCTTTTAATATAGGCTAGGTATCCCTAAATCTTAATATGCTTGAGACTTAGTGCCTTATCATGCCATATCTCATATGGTGTGGTAGAAATAGACTTAGATGGAACACAGTTTAATATGTAAATGGTAGATTACAATGCAAAATCCCAAAAGAAAGTAAGCAAATCTGCATAACTCATCATTGATTGAACCATATCTAATAGAGTTCGATTCCTCCTTTCAGACACACCATTGATTTGAGGTGTTCTAGGTGGAGTTGATTATGATATAATGCCATTTTCCTTAAGGAACTCCACGAACTGGGTACTTAAGTATTAACCTCCTCAATTTGATTGAACAATTTTAATACTTTTCCCCATTTGGTTCTCTACTTGGACCTTAAATTTCTTAAACATTTAAAGGATTCACTTTTATATTTCATCAAATATAAATGTCCAAACCTTAATAGATCATTTATGAAGGTAATAAAGTAGTAGAGCCTGCCTCTTGCCATTTGGTTGAATAGGCCTCATACATCACTATGTATGATTTCCAAAATTTCTTTAGCTTTTTCCATTTGTCTAATAAATGGTGATTGGGTCATCTTGCTTTGGATACAAGCCTCACAATTCATATTGGATGCAGATTTAAGATTACTCAAGATTCCCATCCTTTCTAACTCTGTAATTTAGTCATTGTAATATGACATAATCATAAGTGCCATAGATATTTGAATTAGAGGCATTATTAATTTGCATTATGTTCATAACATTCAAATTGGTTGGATAATGATTGTTATTAGATTTATTATCAACATAATAAAGATCATGTAATACATAACCCATGTTAACTATCTTATTATCAAAATAGATAGTACATTGATCTCTTTCAAATAAAAACTTATAACCTTTTTTTGTCATACTAGAAATAAAGATAATGTTCTTAAAAGTATTAGGTACATATAAAACATTGTTCAATAGAAAAACATGATCATTCAAGTTAATAAAGATGGTTCCTATAGCTTTAGTAGCAACACTTGCTCCATCTCTAAGCTTTAAAGTCACCTCATTTGACTCTAACTGTTTTTCACTTGTTAGATCTTGTAAGGAAGAATATATGTGAGAACTAGCACTAGTATCTAAAACCCACATCATAGATGAGCTCTTAGAACATTTAGAAACAAATTAATTAGAGAAAGTCTCACCTTTTCCAATTTTGTCCTTTCTTTTAGTCTGAAGAGACTTAAGGAACTTTGGATAATTTCTTTTCCAATATCTTACTCCATCATAAAAGAAACACTTTCCCTTGTTGTTATTCTCAACCTTATCTATGCTTTTATTCTTTTTTACACCTCTTGAAGCTTTAGGAAATTTTCCTTTAGATTTATTGCTTTTGTTACCCCTTACTCTTTTTAGTCTTGCTAGAAAAGGTAACCAAAGCTACATCCTTCCTGTTTTCATTGTGAATATCCTTTTAGGCCATCATAAACATGTTTAGCAATTCTGTAAGATTGCACTTAATTTTATTCACGATGAAATTTGCAATAGATTGCCCAAATGATTCCAAAAAGGATTGTAAGAACAAATCTATTTGAAGTTGAGCATCCATCATAAAATCTAGACTTTAAAGTTCCTCTATGGAATGAATCATAGAATTCATGCATGCTCTAACATCATCACCTTCCTTCATTTTAGCATGAAAAAGTTGCTTAGATATCTCATATCTAGTGGTCCTAATTTTTTCACTAAATAACTCTTATAGGTGAAATACAATTTCCCTTGCATTAATGTACTTCTTATGTTGCCTATGAATTTCATTACTCATAGAAGCCCACATAATGCAATGTGCTTGTATATCATCATCTTTCCATTTTGCAAAAGTTTCATGTTCCTCTTAGGAAGCATTAAGTGGAAGGGGTATGGGAGGACTTTGTTTTAAAACATGTAAAATACATTCTGAGGCCAATACAACTTTTAGATTATGAAGCCA
The DNA here is from genome assembly GCA_947683625.1 of Mallotus nudiflorus. Taxonomy (NCBI): domain Eukaryota; kingdom Viridiplantae; phylum Streptophyta; class Magnoliopsida; order Malpighiales; family Euphorbiaceae; genus Mallotus; species Mallotus nudiflorus. The sequence continues at coordinate 1,440,909 of CANTUR010000486.1, forward strand.
ATCAACAAGATTAGGTCCAATGAGTCTATTGTTATTGAGAATGATGCTTAATAGGTTTGAGGATCTTATATTATCAAATTTTTGCAAAAGTGTAACAAAATTGATTAGTCTCATAACATTATAATAATACCATTATATTTGGTGTTTAATCGTAATGGTCGCCCATTAACTCGGAAAATTATACACTTCCAAAGTAGAAAATGGAAATCCTTTATTGGATGGATTTCTAGTAGGTGATGATGTTTTTAATGAGTTACTAATATCCCTTAGGTACATATTAGGTCTCATTAAGAACTAATATCCCTTAGGTACATATTAGGTCTCATTAAGAACTAATATCCCTTAGGTACATATTAGTTCTTAGGCTATTCTTGGAATATTAGTTCTCATTAAGTGAACAACTCTTGTTCATCACATCTCATATAAGATATTATCAATACAACTCCTAATGTTATGGACCCCAAGTACACGTTGCCATTCTTGGCCTTTGGCATTAGTTAGGTCCATACCATTAGATAAGTGAAATGTATAGACTTAAACACTATATACCTCAGGTATGCCTATTTGCCATTCTTAGTATGCATTATGTCTATACACCCACAACATCTCATATTTAACAATAATACTACATGAATCTTTTGGATTTTATACACATCCCTATATATCCATAGCTGATGCACATAGTCCAAAACCATCCAAGTTATTGCTCTGATGGAGAACCTAGACCTAAATTTTTTTTGGAAGATTTTCAAGTCTTTATTTGAGGTCTCACTTTGCACACTAGCCATTTTACATTGCATATATCATATATATACATCACATGGCATTAATACACATATCATATATGCATTTAATTTGTTATATCCAATTACACATATAACATATACATATGTTGCATGTTTTAACATATATATCACATATATACATTGAACATGTATAATGAATGCATAAATATAGAATGATCATTGGTCTTGTACAAACATATTCTAACTTTTAGAATAAATTACATTACCTCCATCTTAATGGATCTCCCACTTGAACTCTTCAAGCTCCATTTTGATATGTTTATTATTTACATTTCTTAGAGTTAAATTTTAGTAATTTTTAAATAAGGAATAAATTAATTTAAGTAATTTTTAGGCTTAATTAGGAGATTTTTATGAGTTAGAATTTAATTAGGATTCTTATTATTTATTGTATATTTGGGAAGTTTTATTTGAGTTTTAATTAGTTTTTGTGTTTTATGTCTAGTGTGGGCCCTAGGAGTATAAAAGGAGTTGGTATGTTTTTACATAGCATGGCATGCATATGCCGTGTGAGGAAGAAACAAATGAGGAAAGTCATGTCTAAGCCATGCATGAGCCATGAAGAAGCCAACTACATTTGAATATCAACATAGCAATGTCACGACATGCACATGTTGTGTGAGTGAAGAATTTTGACCCGGAATGATGCACAGCTAATGAACTTTCTCATGTTGGAAGTCGTGCTATGTGCTTAGTAAATTCATATATTTATTTAAATGAGGCACGGTCGTGCTTCAAAACCATGTCACAAAGGCAGAAATTTCCTACTTTGAAAATAAGAAGGAATTAGAAATCAAAGAGTATTGTTTTCATAACCTATCATTATATAAGGAATAAACACCTTTTTAAGAGAGCAGAGAGGAGTCATAGAGATAATGAGGTGGCTAGACAAAAATCAACGAAAACTAGGAACTTGTTTTATTTTATTTTCTATTTTCTTCTTCTTATTTTCTTGATTATGACAGATTTCATCATAGCCATATGTGGGTAAGTTTTCTTTTAGAGTCTTGGTTAGGAGTAGTTATTGCATGACATGATTTGAACACAAGTTTTTATATTTGATTTGAATTTCAGTTAATTCTCTGTGTTGTAATATTTATCTTATTATCATTCCAGGCCTGTTTGATTGCATGTTTATGGATGAATTCACCAACTAGAGTTCGGAGAATTCATTAGCTTAAGACATTTAGAACTTAGATCACTTGACTAAGAGAGTAGGTGAGCTCTTCAAGGAGTCATGACAGTAGATTACAGTGACAGATTAATTGCTAAAAATCTTAATAAGCTTGGATTAAATTATTAATCATGAGAGTATGTTAGATTTTAATCCTTGCATGCTTAATTAAACTTGAGAGAGTCTTTAATTATTTTAGAGCAATTACCCTTAACTAAATTCAAGATTTATATTTAATAATGTGTTCATGATTGGATTGGAATAATGAAACTAACCCTAGTCTCTGTGTTTACAAATATTTGATTATATTTTTAATTAAGTTTATGTTATTTAAACTTTGTTAAATTATTTAATTTATAGCTGAGATCATAAGCAAAAATTATTAGTAATCAATATGCAATCCTTGAGGGAACGATATCTATCTACTGCAACCACAATCGTGCACGTGCGGGTTTGAAATGCAATATGTTTTTGGCATTATTATCGAGGACTGTCAATATTGATATTAATTTAATTTTTACTTTTCTTAGACTAGTATTATTTCTTTAATTTTAATTTAATTTGCTAATTGATTTTTCAGGTAACTTTTGCTAGTTTATGAACACTTTTGCTAATTGATTTTTCAGGTAACAAACTTAGAAAATATCAACCCTGAGATTGAGAAATTGTGCAAGAAAAATTGAAAGGAAAAGTGTGAAAAAGACAAGCAAAAGATGGCTAAAGATCAAGCACCAACACCACTTAGTAGGAGTTACGCTCTTCAAGAGTACACAATACCTAATCCAGGAGATACCCATAATAGTATTGTCAGGCCAACTATCGATGCCAACGCATTTGAGATCAAACCAGTAATAATTCAAATGGTCTCATAATTTTAGTTTAGAGGTCTCCCAAGCAAGGATCCTAATGCCCATCTAGTTTTTTTTTTTTTGGAGATTTGTGATACATTCAATATGAATGGGGTTAGTCCATATGCAATAATGCTTAGGTTATTCCCTTTCTCTTTGAGGGATAAGCCTAAGCTATGGTTGCACTCTTTAGCACCATAGTTGATCACATCATGGGTACGCTGTCAAAGACATTCTTGGGCAAGTATTTCCCACTGGGAAAAACAACAAAGTTCAACAAGAGATCACAAGCTTCACTCAACATGGTGGTGAATCTCTTTATAAGGCTTGGGAATGTTACAAGGAGTTATAGAGACAGTGTCCTCACCATGGAGTTCCACAGTGGTTGCTCATTCAAACCTTCTACCAAGGCTTAACAGAGCCAATGAGGATCAATATTAAAGCAACTACCTAAGGCTCATTCATAAGTAAGATGCCTGATGATGCCTATAAGCTTCTTGAGACTATATCATCCAATAACTACTAATGGCATGACCTAAGAAGTGCACCAAAGAAAGTGGCAGGAATGTATAAAGTGGATAGTTGGAATCTCCTTAATGTGAAGATTGATTTGCTTACTAAGAAATTGGAGGCATCCACTAAAGTCTCTAATCCCATGGTTGTCTATTCCTATGAGAATTATGGAGGAGGACATTTAACCTTAGAGTGTTAGGGAAGTTTTTCTCAGGATTCCTTTATTAAGCAGTTAAATGCACTTAATAATTTTCAAAGGAATCAAGGGAATCCCTATTCGAACACCTACAACCCAGGTTAGTGAAACCATCCAAACTTTTCACGGTCTAACTAAGGAGGGGTATAAAATACCCATCAAGGGTTTAAACAACTGCCTTTAGGATTTTAGTAGAAGAATACCTTCCTTTAACAAAGCAAACCAAAGTCTAACCTTGAAATGATGATGGAGAAATTCCTAAAAGATCAAGAGAGGTACTGAAAAGACCAAAAGGAGTAAAAGGAAGCAACAAAGAATTTGATGTCTCAAGTGGGACTACTTTTTTCCCATAACAAAATGTTAGAAAACCAAATTGCATCACAAGCTTCAACTTTAAAGTAGAGTGGAATGTTTCCCAATCAACCTCAAAATCCTAGAGAATAGGCTAAAGTGGTTACACTTAAAAGCAGAAAGCAAGTGCCTCAAATAGAGACCAAGAACAATGTTGTAGAAATCACTTATGACACCCAAGAGGAGAAGACTGAGCATTTATAGAACAAGGATGAGGAGGAGAAGGACTCTCAACATTTGGTATCACCACTGCCATTTCCATAAAGGCAATAGAAATCCAAGTTAGATAGGCAGTTTGAGAAGTTTATAAAGTCATTCCAACAACTCAAACTAAATATACCTCTATTGTGATAAATACCATGCATACATACTCTAAATTCTTAAAATACATCATCTCGTACAAGATAAAATGGGAGGATCATGAGACTACTCCTATCAATGAGGAATGCACTTCTGTTATTCAAAATAAGCTTCCCAAAAGCTTGAAGATCTAGGGAGTATCACTATCCTTTATACCATTGGAAATAAATTTATAAGTAAATATTTATGTGATCTTAGTGCAAGTGTGAGTATAATTCCTCTTTCCTTTTACAGGACGACTCAACATCGGTAAGCCACAACTAATGATGGTGTCGCTATATCTCGTAAATAAATCTATCATCTACCCTTATGAAATTTTGGAAGATGTTCTAGTCAAAGTTGGAGACTATTATGTACCATGAGATTTCATCATCCTAGAAATGGAGGAGGATTGCCACATTCCAATCATACTAGGATAACCATTCCTAGCCATAATAGGAGCAATTATAGACATTAAGAGAGGAAGGATTTTATTGGAGATAATAAGGTGGACTTTGATGTTTTCAAAATGGTAAAATAGTCCTCAATGATGGGATCTTGTTTAGAGTAAATGTGATATAAAGCTATGTATAAAAGACCTTTGAAAAGCAACTCACCCATAACCCCCTAGAATCATGTTTGATCCATAATGTTACAAAGGATGACATTGATAAAGAGGTGGAAATATATGAACACTACCTCAATTCAAGTCCAATATTGAATAAACATAAATCAACCAGGTATGAGCCCTTATCCTCTATTATAAAAAGCCTTAGTATGATTGAGGAGGAAAATGCACCTAAGGTAGAGCTCAATGCTCTTCCTTTATCTTTGAGGTATGCTTTTCTTAGCCCTAACTCTATATATCCTATCATTATGAATGCTGAGTTGGCTAATGAACAAGTAGACAAATCAATTAGGAGGGTTAGGCCTCACAGAAAGATCATAGGTTATACCATAGATGACTTAAAGGGAATTAGTGCTTCAATATGCATGCATAGGATTCACATGGAAAATGATGCTAAACCCACTATAGAACATCAAAGAACTCTAAACCCTAATATGAAAGAGGTGTTAAGAAAGAGATTATGAAATTGCTTGATACAAGGATTATCTATCCTATCTCGAATAGTCAGTGGGTTAGTCCAATCCATATAGTCCCTAAGAAAGGAGGTCTGACAGTAATGAAAAAATAAGAACAATGAGTTGATACTAACTAGGACTATCACAGGCTAGCGCATGTACATTGACTATAGAAAATTAAACAAGGCCACTAGGAAAGATTACTTCCTTTTAACCATTCATTGACCAACTTTTAGAAAGGTTAGCTAATCATTCATTTTTCTATTACTTGGATGGATACTTTGGTTTCTTTCAAATTTCCATACACCTTGATGATCAAGAGAAAACCACATTCACATGTCCTTATGGAATATATGCATATAGGAGAATGCCTTTCGAGCTATGTAATGCACCAACTACTTTCCAATAATGCATGATATCTATCTTTTCTAATTTTGTTGAGGACCCTATAAAGGTTTTTATGGATGATTTCTCTGTATACAGTTCTTCTTTTGATAATTGTCTTGATAATCTATTTAAAGTATTGCAGAGATGTAAAGAGACTAACCTTGTGCTGAATTGGGAAAAGTGTCACTTTATGGTGACTAAAGGAGTGGTGCTAGAGAATGGCATTGAAGTTGACAGGGCAAAAATTGAAGTGATAGAGAAACTTCCATCCCTACCTCCGTTAAGGGAATATGGAGTTTTTTGGGACACGCCATTTTTACATATGTTTAGCCACAACACTTATAACCAACATCAATTTTAATCACAACACTTGTAATTAACAACCAATATAGCATGTGCTAAGTGTAAAAAGGCTTCAATACCATTGTTAGGAATTGATTATGCTACTTAGACATCAAATGCTAAGTAGGAAAAATTTTAAAAATTTTCTTATCATAACCCTTGATCTCATTAAGAATTCCAATCCCTAGGATTCAATTTGTATTTACATATAGCTAATAAACAAACCAACATAAATATAATAAATTAACAATCTAGGAATTCTAAGTTTCAAGAAAAACTTACTAATTCCTAAGGTTGGTGTAGACCATAATTAATCCACTAAAATGGTTGGCTCCTTTGATTCAACTCTTGAATCAACTTCAAGTTTCCTAAGTGTGCTTATAGTACCCCATGTCCACTTGTAGATGTGCATTTGTGCTCGTTAATTTATTTAATTTCTAAACTCATTTAAATTAAGAATTTATCTTTAATGTTTATTAACATTATGCTTAGAGGTTAATTTTTGAGTTATATTAATCTAGTAATTATTCCTAGAACACATTTTGAAATGGGTGGTTAATAATTTTATTAGATTCTTGAATAAAACTAGCAAGAATGATAAAATAACCATTAATTAAAATTGTAATACTTTAGATAATAATTACATTATGAATAATATGAATACTCTATATTTTATTTAGTTATTTAATAAATATAAATCTTCCTTAATATATCCACTTGTTCATATCGTGATTCCATTTTCTTATTTGCTCTGTTCACTCACTAGGTATTTTCTTGGAAAAAACTCACGCCTTACCTTTTATTTTTTTTAGGTTGACTATGTAATTACTAGTTAGATTTGTTTACATTTAGAAGAGTAGAAAAGATGTCTTGGAAGTATATAATTATAAGTTAAGATGTGCATGAAGATATGCATGCGATTGATACTGTGTTAAACTAGAAGGTGCAAGTGGAACCTGCAATTGTGCCTTTCCATACCTTGACAATGAGGCAAAGTCATGACTACCTTGTTATTATGGTAGTACTTGTGATCTACGAGACTGCCTTTAATGTCCGTGTTTCTCTCATCCTTAATTAGCACTGATGGTGGCCTGAAAACACTTTTTGGGTTCTTTTTGACTATATGATGCAATGATGTATATATAACTATGGTAAATAGGGTTACTCGTTTGTAGTTGATTACAACCTTTTTATTTTGGTGTAATTAAATGTAAATATTTTGGCTGTAATTAATGCTCTACTTGGGTAGGAATGTATAAAGTGTCATGAATAGTTAAGAATAAATAATAATTTCTTATTGTTCTTCTCAATATTGTGATATATATAACTATTGCTTATGATAGTTGATGATATACGAGTCAAGTTTGAATATAATATTAATGGAATCCAACTAAATACATAAGCTGAGTTTCATTATATTTAGAATATTAAATTAAATTAAACCAAGATTTTATGTTCCTTGTAGTTAGTTATTCCACTATATACAACTCTTAGTCTGTTTGATTCAAGTTTTAATATTCATGTATTAATTCTTGGAGTGCCATCTTATAATGTATCCTTCCTTATTGGATGTCCTGAGGGTAACATTCCAATAGGGGTGCTTGTGGGGTTGGGTGTCACACATTGGATAATAAAAAAATTAAAATAAAATATCTATGAATTTGAGGCTCAGTTTGTGAATATTTCATTTAGATAATACGAAATATCAAATATCTAGCAGCAAGTAAACAAAAGTTTGCTTGTTTGCCATTAAAGATATTTGAGCAAATTATGATTCATATTACTGAGAATTAAAGAGGTAGAAGCGCATTATCATTACCTCAAATTCAAAACAAATAAGATGTAAAAAAAAACTAATAAGTTAGCAGTATCATAGTAAGTAAAAAAAAAAAAAGAAGTTAGAAGTAAGCACCCAACTATAGCATGCAAAAAAATAAGAAGTGGTTAAGTAAATTAAAATACATAATTAGTAGGAAAATTTATATAGGCTCAAAGATATTCTTTCTACTTATTGAAAAGAATATGCCACATTTCAACAAGATAAATATGTCACTAATGAAACTTAAGCAAGTATTTTGTGGCGTTAGACATAATGGTTGAAGCTTCACCATCGCCTCATAATCTAATAAAGTGACTTAATGAAGATAGCAATAGCAACTTGAAGAACAAGTTGGTCATATATTCAATTCACAGTCACTTCTCATAGTTAGGCACATCAAGTAATAAGCAAATAGACAGAACAATCAAAGCTTTAGAATTAATTCATCAAATGACTTAATGAGACTACAACAATAACCAATATAAAATAGGAAGGTCATAAGTCCCACATCATATTCAGAGGTTCACAGATAGTTTGCACATATGGTTAGCATATAAACAATTAAGTCAGAGTTTGAATGAGTTAATTTACTAAAATTGTTAGCAAAATATGCCAACAAACCAGGATGCATATGGATTTGTTGAAGTCAATAAAGAGCCATTACCTAATTGAGGTAGATATGCTAATAACATAAGGAAAAAAACATTAGAAAGTATGAATACTTTATTTAAAAATTAAAATCAAATTAAAATAAATTAACACATAGGCTCTGTATAGAACTTTTTTAAGATTTTCTATATCATATATTGCCTCTTCAACTGAAATTGGGTTATTGGACAATCTCATCCAATCTTCGGTGCAAATGAGGGTTTCTATAATTCTAGGAGTTATAGAACTCCTAAAAACATCAAGAACTCTACCTCATGTACTAAAAGTTGATTTAGATGCAATTATTGAGATTGGGACTAGTAATACATCTTTAGCCATGTGATAAGAATGGGAAATCTTTCAAAATTAAGCTTCCACCATCTTAACACATATGTGCCATCCTCCTATACTATAGCTTCACTCATATACATTTCCAATTCAAATTGTTTAGAACCACCCAATCCATTTTTCAATTTATGCTTATTGTATTTAGCTTCAAAGACAAATATAGGCTTGGCACTATAAGGGAAAATATTAGAAGTCACAAATTAACTGCTTTTAAAAGTATATTGGGACTGAAACTCAGATCTAGTAGCAACATGAGCACTATAAAGGGCTTTACAATCCTCAAAAAGTTTAAACATAGAGGACTTTACATGATTATAAAGTTTGCTTCCTCCATCTTCATACATTTGACCCAAAAAGAACTTCAACTATTCAAGTTTGTTTGATCCAAAATGTTAGTAAAGAAAATTAGAAAATTCATTTTCTCAATATCACCCTAATATTAATTAAACTTTTCTTTCATATTGATGCACATATTGATCATGCTATCATTAAATGATTGCGTCCATCCAAACATGACACAATATAAATCAGACACTTTATTAAAAAAAGTATTAGAAGTGACATACGTAGAATTAGAGATTCTAAGTGTCATTTTATAGAACTACTTCAAGCATTCCACCATTGCATTAATATAATGACAATAAAAAAATATCTGGCACTTCATTAGACAAATCTGCCCTAAAGGCTAACTCAGCTTCATTATATTTGTCAAAGACTTTTCATATATACATGTAGTCTTTAGCATCTCTGATGTGTGTAATATTTACATATTTTCCAATTTGAGTTTTAATGAATTTTGAATTAATAAATAATGTTAATTGTGTAGATTTTAGGTTAATTAAGAAATATTTTGGTTTTAGAGTCTTATTTAGGATTTTTTATTTTTGATTTAATTCTACTCAATTTGATAGGTAAAATTCCATTTAGTGGGCACATTTAGATGTAGCTTTTTGAATCAACCCTAACCAAACCAGATAATTCTTTAAACTTCCTTAATCTAGTAGGTGAATTCCTAATATACCTAACAACCTCCCTAACTTTTTTAATAGAAAGTGTCACTTCTTTCAACCTATCATATACAATAAGGTTCAAAATATATGCAATGCACCTAACATGCAAGTAATTAGATTTAATAATAGTTGTTCCTTAAGAAAGAAATTTTTTCTAAAATAGTTTATTATCGTGTCATTACTAAAGGCATTGTCCACAATCATAGTAAATACATTCTTTAAAACCCCAATCAAGCAAGTAGTTTTCCAATGCCTTAGTAATAAACTCACCCTTATGGGAAGTAATAGGAACAAAGACATAATTTTTTTATGAAGCCTCCACTTATCATCTATAAAATGTGTAGTTATGCATATATAGTTCAACCTCTGAATAGAGGTCCAAGAGTCAGTTGTCAAACTAACTCTTTGATAGTGATATTTGAGAAAAGCTTTCAATTTCAATCTTTCATCAAAGTAAGTATTATAAATGTCCTTACTGACAGTCCACCTAGAAGGGATTTTGAATCTAGGGCAATAAGCAAATAAGAATTTTGAAAACCTTCCCCTTCTTCAAACTTGAAAGGTAGCTTATAAATTACAACCATTTTAGTAAGTTTGTTTCTAATAAGATCTTGCTTAAATTTTGAGGTCCCAATTACCCCCATAGATTCAGATTCATATGCTTCCATAACATTAGGTGTTAAAGTGAGCAAAGATTGCTTACTATTTTTACTATGTGGATTTTTTGTGCAAGTAACAATATGATTTCTTAAAGAAGATGTTCAATGCCTTTTAGATTAAGCATTAATCTTTTTAGCACATTAAAGACATGTACCTTTTATTGTAACCCCTTTACTGTCCTTAATCCTCTTGAAATGCTCCCAGGCTATACTTCTTGAATCAATCTTTTTCCTTTTTTTTTCGTAGCAATAGCTGAACTGTCCTGCTTGCACTTTTTATTGTGCTTTCACCTCTTTTTCTAGAAGGCATAACATTAGTATCATTAGGTTCCATCTACATAGGACATAATAGGAAATTATAATTTAAAAGTGATAATATAAAAGTATCAATTATAAATTATGGTTTAGGTAAACAGCTAACTGAAAATAAATGAAGAAGATTTCAAAGTGACCTTTAATTTTCAAGCCTCTACTTGTATTGAAGTTAAGAAATAATGCTTCCACCTAATTATTTTAAAACCATAAGTGATAGAAGAGTGTTGTGCTTCCAACAATTTAGTTCAGTTTATTTGTATCAGTTGAAATTGTTGAATACTAGAAACAGATAACAAAATCAATTGACATAGTCATATATTAAATAAAAAGTCAATTGATAGAGTCACATACAAACTAAAATAATCACACTCAATCACATACTTTGAGACTCATTAGTGTGATTCATAGAGTCACATTTTAGTATATTAAACAAAAAAAATGACTGTAATGCAAGTGTAATATGAAAAAATTTAAAATAAAATCTTTGCATGTTCATAAATTGTACAACAAATAAACACACAAAAATGATAGATATGAAGTTCAAAGGCAATATAATCGCCTATATTACCTTATTAAATAAAAAAAATTAATAAACAACTTCTGCATATTTTCAAAACACCATAAAAAAAACACAAATCTATAGTTTATCAACAACTTTGCATTCAAAATAACTGACATAAAAAACAAAATTACTCTTGACCCTTTTCATGTTTAAAAATAAAACCATTATACACATAGATAATTTTTTAATAAATAATTGTCGATAGCTATAAGTCCAATTTAAGTCAAAACAACATATATTAAAAACTTTGTATGGACCCTTAATTTTTTTTTTTAAAAAAACCATTAACATTTACAAAAAATACATAAACTATGGTTTATAAAACCCAATCAACAAAAAAATAATAATAGAAAGATTAGATTTACATAACATAATAAACACAAAACACGATTAATAATAAACAGATTTACCAAATCATGAGATAAAAAAGGGATTCTTCTATCACTAGTCATTTTTATTTTTTTTTGTTAAGTTAAGATAATAGAGAAGATGAAAACAACAAGAATAAAAGCTTGAAAATAGAGATAAATTTATTGTGCACGATCAGATAGGGTTATAGCAGTAAAAGGGCTACTAGAGTGATTAAACTGTGGGGGGGGGGGGGGGGGAAAGGGTTTGGAAAGTATAGAATGGTACTAAGAACTAAGAAGATAGAAGGGAGTGACAACAGTGAGCTGCGATTAAGGTTAGGGTTTTGGTTATGTAGATAGAAATTGAAGAATCGAGAGAGAACAAAGCGGGAGGGGGTGGGTGAGAGTGAGGCGACGGTGAGGGTTAATGAAATTAGGGTTAAGGATAGTTATATACCTAAGTTAAACACAATGTTTTGATTTATTAAAATTTCAGAAAATTGGACGGGTCAGATTAATAAAAACCACATTGACCCATCACCCATTATCTGAGCTTGAGACTTATGATTTGCCCGAACCGACTTCCACCCGAATGATTCCCAATCTGCTCCTTTTTAGTTTGGTTTGATTTAAAAAAATTTGACCAGTTAAGTTCTATCCACCCCAAAATGGTGGGGAGAAATAATATTTATTTGACAATTGTTATGTTAGTTAAATTTGACAAATAATAGTAATTGTGATGAAAATTTGATGGAAGAGATAAATAAAGTAATGTTACAAAATAGAAAAGTAATTAACATAAATTTTGAATATTAAAAACCAAGTAGTATGATTTAACAAGCCATCGAGGGTAATATATATATATATATATATATATATATATATATATATATATATATATAATTTTACCTTCTTTTTTATTTTTTGGAACTAATTACTTTACCCCCTTTTTGAAAAGGTTGTTTCAGGATTTTCCATTAATTAAATGCTTGACGGATGCGATTGGTTCGAGGGTACATATATGTCATAAGTTATGACAAAAAAAAGCAGGGAAGTAAATTTCACCAAAAAATATATATATATATATTTTTCTTTTTAATTTTTATCATCTCTCTCCCATTGGTGGACTTTGTATGTAAGGATTCACTCAACAATCAAGCCAAGAACCTGACAAATGAAACATTTACAGCTGCTGCCCTTTAATCCTTTGCTTCTCATCTTCTTCATTTTCTGCAAATGAGCTCTGCAAGCTTTCTTCTACTCTTGGCTTAGGTAATTTATTCAATATTTAATTTTTTCTTTTTTGTAATTTTTTTCTTTCTTTCTTCAGTTAGGGTTGGTTTCATGAAATTCTTTTCTTTCTTTCTTTATTTGTCTGTTTATTTTATAATATATAATTCCAGAGTTTCAGATTTTTGGCTTGATTTGGCAAGAAAAATGAGATCTTTCTTTATCATTTTCCAGTGTTTTTTTAATATTTATTTCCTTATCAGTTAACTGTTCTTTACAATCCACATTTCCATTTACAGAAACATTCTCTTTATGGGGTATACAATTTGTTTTCTTGTTTAGCTCAAATATTTTTTTAATAAAATATCTTTGTTTTCTTGCATTTTCCATTTATAGGTATGTATACATCTTTTTCTTTGGATAGATCCTGATAAAATTGGTCTTTGTTAGCTATAGTTAGCCTGATTTCTTGTAACCAAGATCTATTCTTGATTTTGGTATATAATCACTAATCACTAAGCTTAATTTGATCTTCTTTTAAGTATATATATATATGATTTTAATTAGATTTCTTGATTTTTTTTTCCTTTTAATTAACACTCCTTCTTGAATATATATCTTATTTTTAGATTATTAATTCTGCATAAAGGGTAATTGAGTTGATATATTTTTTTTTTTTTTGGTTCTTCTTCTTGTACTAGGATTCGTGGGCTTGGAAATGACAAGGAAAAAGATTCAGATCAAGAAAATTGATAACTTAACAACAAGACAAGTGACATTCTCAAAGAGAAGAAGAGGGCTTTTCAAGAAAGCTTATGAACTCTCTACTCTTTGTGATGCTGAGATTGCTCTCATAGTCTTTTCTGCAACGGGAAAGCTTTTTGATTACGCTAGCACAAGGTGATTAATATCTAATCTTTACTTATTCTTCTTCTTCTTTTTTTCATTTCTTTTTTGAGATCTTATGCCATCATTGATTTTTTTTTTTTTTTTGTTGGATGAATGATATATGGTTTCTTTTTAAACAAACAAAACTCAAAAAGGAAAAAAGAAAAAAGAAATAAGAAGAGAAATAGCTGAAATGTCTCTATGTGTTCAGTAGAATCTCTTGGCGTGAAGAAAGACTTCTATTTTCATGTGCTATATTTAGTTTTTGATTGGTGGGTATCACCTTCAAAGTGTTTTTTTGCTTTTGTCTTCCAAGGAACTAGCTATATATAACAGTGGTCTCTTGTCATATAATTGATATTTAATTATTAAATGAACATAATTAATTTTTTTGTTTCTTTTTTCAAAGAGATTTGTGTACTATCTAGTTATTCATATTAATTTTTGCTTCTGTTCATAATATATTGGATACATATAATGCTAGTTATTCATACCTTAAATTCTTTAGGCCAAAAAAATAATAGTACTGTTTAAATCCTGATGAGGGCCACATAAGCATTGATGATATGTCCTATTTCTCAAGATTTCATAATATAGTACCTTTTTTTGTTTGAATGTAAGATTTGCATAACTATGTTACCAATTCTATGTTTGATTTAGATGAACTTTTGCTGTATAAGCCTGTACTTACAACTTTGTGTTTGTATGGTAGGTTTCCATATTCTATATGATTTTGAGTAGGCTCACATATCTTGTTTGAATAAAAAGAGGTGAGGGATGAGATATTGGGATACTTTTATAAGATGACAAGTACCATAAAGGAAAATGTTATTTAAGATCATATTAATTAATTATTAGAAGAAAATAAGGTTATGGTGCTATTGAGGAAAATCAAAGTCCTAAGAAGAATGAGTAAAAACCACTTGAAACTAGTACAATAGATTGTTGCTACAATATCAACAACAAAAGATACTGAAATATAATGTTATAATATGTTTGAAAAAGATTGTCTATATATTGTATGTATGTTTAGGGACGTACGCATATATATATATGTATATATATATATATATATATATATATATATATATAATATATATATACGATAAAGGAAAATGTTATTTAAGATGGTATTAATTAATTATTACAAGAAATTATGGTTATGGTGCTATTGAAGAAAATCAAATTCCTAAGAAAATCAAATTATGGTTATGGTTATGGTTATTAGTACAATAGATTGTTGCTGCAATATCAACAATAAAAATGTACTAAAATATTGTCTACATATTCAGCATTTGATATTTTTCAGCACAACTGCTAACGTGAATTAACATGAATAATACACGTTATATTGTTTTCTTTATGAAAATTATTTTTCACATTTTTCAGTATTTGATATTTTTAGCACAACAAGTCACATAAATATGACATATAGGTTATTTTAATAATAGTAATCTCAACACTATTGTATAATATTATTTATTTACCACCCACGTTGCTTTGATTTAATAAATTAGTAATTTACTCATGGAACATATATTTTATAATATAATATTGCGATTGCTAATGAATTAGTAATTTAGTGATTGAATATGTATTCAATATAATATTAAATATCCAAAATTAACTAATCTTTTCCTTGCAAAGAATTATGAGAGCATCAAAATCTGAAATATCTTATCATTTTGATATGATTATATATAGAAATTTATAAATAGTTTGAACCTATCCAAACAATATAAATACTCAGGGGATCAAATGCATCTCAAAGAACAAAAAAATGCTAAATATATTATAAAAAGATGAAGAAAGAAAGAAGAGGGAAAAATCACTTTCATTGCTCAAATTTAATAATTTAGTTTAAAGAATTCTATTGGAGTAGTCAAATTCAAAGTACTATACAAAAGAAAAAAAATTCTATGATTTGTACTGACAATAGTACAAGAAATAAAAAAAAATTTTTGAAGGAAAAAAAAAAATCAATTGTTTTAATTTGATAGAAAAGCTATGATAAAATTATTTATTTTATATAATGCAAGAAAAGTTTATTGAAATGAAAACTTTAAATTTTTAGGAATTTGGGAGATTTTAATTTAATATTTTTTAAAATTTTCTTACAAGTGTCAAGAATCAATTTTCCTTATTTCTTTCACTTTCATTGTCCATTCTTCGTCCACCATTAATTCTAATTAAATATATACGTACCGCCAATTTTATTTTTATAGTTTTTTTAAAAAAAAAAAAAAAAATACATATAGACCACCAGATTTCTTTAATTTGTCATCTTGTACATGACCTGCATATACACTTGGAGTGCATACAATTAATCTACTTTCTTGATGTTATAATCTAACAAAATAATTGAGGAAAAACCTAATTAAAATAAAAAAAAAAGGTATATAATTTTGATGTTACATATGTCTATTTTGATTTTCTAAAAATTAAATATATAATAAAAATAATAGAAATTAAATTAAATATCAATTATATTATTATATTTTATTTTATGTTATAAAAATTTTAAATATTTTTATAATTGAACAATTAAAATATGATACATATCATAAATATTTTAATCGAATGACTATATAAGTTTTTTTTTTGGCTTTCTAATTGATAAAAAACTTATTTTGACAATTTTATTCTTTTTATGAAAATTAATTGATTTTATCCAACCTATTAATCAAAAATAAAAAAAAGTTGTTCATAGTTTAAATTAATTAAACTTAATATATTCTTAATATATGCTCCGTTTTTCACCCCGTTCACCTCCTCTTTATTATAAGTGAATAGCTAATAATTTCTTTTTTTTTTTTTTAAGTTTTTCTTTGTCATTTTCACCTCAAATACAAACCCTATCTAAGAATTAGAGAGAGTCATGATTGTAAAGTGCACCTCAACAGTTATATGGAATTGTTTCTAATTTCTAATTTATATTTACTGAATTAATAGTTTAATTAGTAACTTTTTGCATTATGTATATAAATCTTTAAAAGCTTTTAAACTATATATATATATATATATATATATATATATTATATATATATATATATATATATATAAAGAAAATAAAGCCTTCTTAAGGGATCCAAGATGTTAAACTTCAATAGTTTTGCGTTGGCTTGAATTTTCATCTATGGATCATATTCGAGCATCATTTTATAAATTAGGTCAATTTATGAGAAATAATGAACTAGCCTTAGTATATCAACAAGAAGATTATATGGTTTAAAGCTCTCTCTCTATACACACACATAGAGAAATTCTTAACTATATTGGACGTGAATAATATAAAAGTGGCTCAAAATGTTTTGAATATATTACCTATAACGGTAAAAAATGAACTCATGATCTTTTAATTACTTAATATTGGAATTGTCTCTCTTTTTCATTTAAACATATAAAATATTACATATAAGTGTAGGATTAATCAATTAATATAATACATTAGAATTTTTGTATTTTTGTTAGACGATATAGATTGTTGCACTTAGTCTTGGGGTCATTTTTTTTTTTCCTTTTATTAATTATTATTATTTTTATTTTTTATCACTTTTAGGGATTAGAACCTAGCTAGGGTTTACTATTGTGACTATTTTTATTTTTCTTTTAATTCTGGTTCACAATCAAGAAAATGACTGGAACTAATCTTTTTGGTATTGAAGTATGAATCAAGTGATTGAAAGGCACAATCTGCACCCAAAGAACCTTAGCAGGTTGGATCAACCTTTTCTTGATCTGCAGGTAACTAGTATATATTGCTGAATCTTGACTATAAAAAACAAAGAAAAGCTGATTAGAAACAAAATTTTCTTGTTTTCCTTTTTTCACCTTTTAGCTTGAAAATTGTTCGCTCACTACATTGAGCAAGCAAATTGCAGAGAAGACACAAGAACTGAGGTAAAAAAAAAAAAAACACTAGAAGGTTTTTGTGGATATGTTGCTATGGTCAGTTTGCAAAATTTGAAACATGCGTTATTTAATGTTCATGAGCATGAGATGACAGACAGATGAGAGGAGAAGAGTTACAAGGGTTGACCATTGAAGAACTGCACCAATTAGAGAAGTCACTTGAAGGAGGCGTGAAACGAGTTATGGAAACAATGGTTCCTCCTGCTGCCATTTATACATCTTTTATGTTCATTTGAACACTTATGATCTTGATGCACTTTTCTGGGTATGCACTATACATATTAATTCTTCTATCATTTGATGCACTTATGTTTTTCAGTGTTGTTTCTGCAGGGTGATGAAAAAACAATGAAATCAATGCCCTCAAAACCAAGGTTGTATGCTTGTCTGTAAACTGTTGCTAGCCATTTCTATTATATATAATGCTTATAACAGTAAAATAGACTAGACTGTTCCTATTGTACATGGACTCATAAGATGTGACCTATGTTGTGCTACATAATAATTGACTGCACTCTGAATTTGTTAATTTAATTGTTCAACTGCAAAACAGTCCATTAATGGGAGGAGAGAGCAGAATGTCTTATCATATTATATTGCGTACAGTATCATTTACTCACACCGGTATATATCCATTTTCCTGTAAAGCTGATGTGATCCTAATATGCCATCATGTTTCAGCATTTTTGAGGGTAGAATTGTTTCCCAGCATCAACACTGATTCAAACTGATATGTCCTGATCCATACTCGCACCTAAAAACTAGCAATTATGGGGAGAGATCTGAGAGTCTTATATGCCTACACCTAAAGTATTGTACTCAACCATGAACGTGTGACACATACTTGTGTGTTTTACACTTGACTAATAGAAATGTGAGACATAGACCATGTGCTATGCATCTAATCGTTGGATACAATATAATCGGAGTATGTCATGATATAAACTAATGGGAAGCAGTGTGTTGGATAATTTATTCTTGTGTTGAGGTCTTCATACATACATGTTCAAAGTCAAAGCCATATTGATGTAGGAGCCTTCAATTCCTATTCAATTTAGGGTTATATTTCAGCTTTCTTTCTCAAATTAGGATTATATTTAAGTTTTTCTCATTCCTTTAGGCTTCATGTTTTCTTGTTTATTGTTCTTCTTTTATTAGTATTCTTTATTACTTTAGGGTATCTGTAAAGAGTTTTATTCATTGTATCTGTTCTAATTACACTTCTAATTGTTTTCTGCTGTTCCAACCCTAATCATCCACTCTCTTTCTCCGTGTCACATATTATTAGCAAACCCTAGATTAATGCCAGTCCACAAGTATGCCCGACCTTGAGTGCTATATCTTTGGACTTTTTGTGCATACATTCAGAAATTATCCTAAGACTATAAAGACTAAAGAGAAAATAATTAAATAAAAAAATTTACAACAAAAATAAACTATAGTATTTTGGATATTTTAACTTTCATCAATTAAAGATAATTGTTTTATATAGTATAGATATTCAATATTTGGGATATATATATTTTGTCTAAAATTTTAGCATATCTGAATATTATTTTAAATAATTTTATGGACGCATTTCTCATATTGGTCTAAACATATTTTAACTTTTTTATTATATAGACTTCATAAATTAGAAATTAAGTTTAGATAATAAATATTTTTTTTGTTTAAATTACGGGTATTCAGAGTTTATTAAACTCATATGTACAAAACTATAGAAATAATAAAAATTTTATAATAATTAATTTTATGGTATATTTTCTTTAATTCTATATGCTTCAAAATTTTTGAAAATGGGGCTATTGAACTCGCTAACCTCATTTGCTCACACTATTTTTCTCATTTCTTTTTTTCTTCCACGAATTTACAGGGAGCTGAATTGATGGAAGAGAATGAGCGTCTAAAGAAGCAAGTGTGTGAGATATTTTATTCTTCTAGTTCCTTCTTGTTACCTATATCTCACTTCGCTAGGTTCAATTCCATTTAGCAGATACTACATGTACAAATTGACCAGTTGAATTTGCTGGAGCAAGGCCAGTCATCAAATTCTTTGATGACTAACACCAGCAGCACAGCAGATCCTCCTCCTAAAGACTATGAAGGGTGCTATAATTTCCTTAGATTGGGGTTGGTTTCTTGCATTCATTTGCTTGCAAATTAAGAGTTTCTTGATTTTTTTTTTACTCTTCCTATTCAAGAAAGCATTTCACATTACTTACATATAATGTACTACAAAAATAATGGGATTTTTTGCTTACTGATAGAGATACAATACAAAAATAATGGGATTTTTTGCTTCATTGTTATATGCAACAGCAAGCTTGAGTTTGTTTGTTAGCCTGCATATATGAGAGAAGGGTAGGTGAATATCTTGCGTATTAAGGTAGATGGGATGGTAGAGGTAGGCGTAATTGGCTCTACATCTTTCTAAAGATATGTCTCAAATCTTGCCAAGTTCATGTATTCTTATCTTCGTATGCAAGTTATTAATCTAAACTGAAAAAAAAGAAGATTTATGCAAAAGTGAACGAACAAAATTTCTTTTATACTTAAAAAAGAAGATTTTTTTTTATGCCTTTGGTTTGTTTTATTTGTGTTTTTTATTCTGATTGTCCTAATTGTGTTTATTTTCTTTTGGGTTTTTTTTTTTTTTTTTTGGGTGAGGGATATAGAGGGGGTGTAGGTGAGGGGGAGAGAGAGGGTGTAGGTGGAAAGGAAATGAAATCTTGGGGTTTTAGTTGATATTTTTATATTGAAAAATTACAATTTGATACAACAAGACAACTCATTGTTTAGCCTCTGATAAGTGAGGAGCTTAAAATTTAGGGCAAATGTACATGAACTTGAGTGCTATATGCTTCAAATTTTTGTGCGTAAATAATTCAAAACTTTCTTTAGTGGCAAATGTACTTTTCGGTATAAACATTAGGGGCAAAAATGCGCCTTGGCCCTATAGTGTATTATCGTATAGAATGGTGAAAAAGAATCCGTCCCCAGCTAATTTGGAATTTAAATTTAGTTGAGTGGAGTGGAGTTGAACGTACATGTGAGAATAGGGGATAATTGAATGAGTCTTGAATTATAATAAAAATATAATGGCTGATGCATAATAGGATATGCTGAGTTATGTCGTTCGGCCTAGTGCTGATTTTGCAGATGTGATTCCTTGAAAGTTTATAGCAGATCGAAGCACTTAATTTTACAGTGTGATTGGATGAAAAAAATATAATTGCATTTTGGCTTTGTTTTTTTTTTTTTTTTAAAAAAAAAAGTTTGGAGACGACTAGAGGTGAGCTAAAGTGCAACTTTGAAATGTCTTGCTGCAGGTTACCACTCCCGGATTGAATCCTGAAGGATGGAGTGATCAGTACCAAATTCTTGTGTTAATTTCTCATCCATCTTGAGTCTTCAGTTCCAAGGGAAAAGTGGAGTTTTGCATGGAACGCTTGATTGCTATGTGCCTGTGTGTGTACAAGTGTAGATAAAAAAGAAAAAACTCTGATTTCTAGGCAGTGGATTGCACCCTCTAAAAGGAGAGATGCATTCACCATTTAAGATGGTATTGCTTATATATATACAAGGACAAATAATGCAGGTTTGTGTGAAGTAGACTGTTGTGTTATATGTGTATTTTGGTTGCTATAGTAATTGTATTTTCATGGAGAAGATTGCTATTGAATTTGAAGAACATGGTGGTTCTCTTCTACAAAATTTATATTCTTCTGTTTATCATCAGCATCATCATCTTCTTCTTTCATGTTTAGCACACAAGAATTTACTGGGGATACTGGAGTTTGTATTGTATTATGTGAAATTTATGAATTTATTACTTATAAAGGGTATAAAATTGTTCTTTAGGGATTACAAGTAGAAGGATACTTTGGCGCTTTAAGTAATTTTTTTTACCATTTCATGGTTGCATTTTTCAGTCTTAACTTTTAAAAAATTTCAAATAAGTATAGAAGCAGATTTTAAAAATAAAAATACTAACAGTTTAAATTTTCAAAATTTGAGTTCTCTTGATTAAAATAATAAAAAATTGAATTCATTTTTGTACTTAATTAAGTTTTTTAAGTGTAAAACTTGCGACATGCAATAATATATTCTTGAATTTGATTTAGAAAGCACATTTCAGATATTATGTGTATGTTTTTTTTTTAAAAAAATTTTGACCAAAGTATATACTGTGTTAAATGACTAAATTAAAATATTTTATCAAATTTTAGAGATCAAACAAATTTATAGAAGGTCATGGAATATTACAATTTTTGATACTAATAGAAAATTTTTGATGCACAATTTTTTTTTTACTTCCAAAAAAAAGATTTTTTTTTTTTTTTTTTTTGCTTAAATAGATCCATGACTATAAAAGGATGTATTATTTCCTTGGTCTTCCAAACAAAACCTTGATCCCCATTTAGGTGTAAGACAGGTGCCCAAAAGCTAGTGTGGAGGAAGTAGTAGTTGTACGTTATTATCATTGGTTCCCGCTAAAGACTTGCTCAAGATCACACAATAACACAAAAGGAAAACGCAGACTTTTACCATTTTAAATCTATAAAATTTTGTACGTAAATGTTTTTAGCTACAAAAATAAGTTCACTAACTTGTTATAGTAAGAAATGTTGTGGCTAAAAGTTAGCTATGAAATTTAAGTGTTTTCATATTTTTAGCTACATAACTTATGATAATAAAGTTAATTCGTAAAAAAATAAATAAATAAATAAAATTAATTGCTACAAAAATATAAATTGTGTAATAATTTTTTTTAATTATTAGCCCCAAAGTATTATTCTATATATATATATATATATATATATATATATATATATATATATAGGAACATATATATGAAGCTAATAAAACAATATAACATCAATATAATATCTTTTTTCATTTTAAAATTTTAATTTTAATTTTATTTGAAATGCTATTTAATTATAACTTTATCTTTTCGATATATATATATATAATGGAAAGGAAAGTTTTTTATTGTCTGTTTTCAATGTGGGATTTGAAACTTTTTAGTTTTATATTTGTATTTTACAAATTAGCAACAATTTAATTTTTATAGTTAAAACTTTATTGGCTTATAATGTATATTAGCCATCAATCTATTTGGTTTGAAGCTAATATTGTTTATTAGTTGTGATATCAAATATTGTGACCAGAATTTTAATTTTAGTCATAAAATAATTCATGTTTATGGCTAATTGATATTATTAGTTACTAACCTTAATTGTTGTGGCTAATAATTTGTAGCTAAATATACAATAAATATTTTAGCTATATAACTTCTGATGCATGTGGCTAATAAGTATAATTAGCTATAAAGATATAATTTATATAGCTACAAATTATATTTAGCCACAATTTTTTTGTTTGTGGTAAAATTTTGTAACTATATGTATAAATTGCAATAGTGAATGTTGAGATAGGTAACATGGACATGGATAGGGAACATGAGAAATAAAAACATGGACACTGGAAAATAGTTTCCAACTAAAGTGTTTGTCTCCTAACCAAAGTGTCTTGGTACGAAAATACAAACGCAAAAAAACTCATACTAATTGAAGTGTCCATATATCATACATGTCGAGTTTTTTTAATTTCTACCTAGCTGCTTAAGGGGCTTTGGTGGGTATTTGCCACCCATGTCCTAGTGTAAAAGTTTCATTCTGACTTTATTAAATGTTGCAATTGCTTCTTCTTCTTCTTTTTATTTTATTTATTTATTTTCTTTTATTTTATTGAAGACATGTGTTTTTCTATGTTGGATCATAAAGTTAATTTTAGTTTCTTATTTATGTACAAGCTATCCAATTTTTTCAGGCATCTAATTTTTTTTATTTGAATTGCAATGAGATTAAAGATATTTGTATCTTAATAGTTTTGTTTTGTATTTTTTCTCTATAAATCCTTATTCAATTTGTCAATTGAACAATTCTATCAAGCACATGTACATGTCCTAAAAGTTATTATAAAATTTAAAATTTTAATTTTAATTGCACTGACTTTTTTTTTTTGCTCCATTAAAGATATTAGTAGTTCAATCGTTCTAGTATGTTTTTTCCTACATCCTTTCCAGGATGGGTTGTGCTTTTTGTGATGAGCAAAAAACTATGTACCATGACATTATAATTCAACTGCCTAAATTATTGTTGATGCTTCACTGCCTAATGGAAAACATTTGTAATCCAATGATCCATAAGAAATTCTTTAATTAATGACACTACTGCAATATACTACAATTAACCTAGTAAAAGCAAATTAAAGATAAGGTTTCAACAATTTACCTCTAAAAATTATTTGTCATTTGCACACAATTTAATCTATAGCTTCTTGAGATAGAACTATTGAAAATTTTAAAGCTGATGTAGTGAAAAATTAATTATAAAATATTGCAAAAATTATCAAATAAAACGACACCAATATTTTACGTGGTTCACCCTTGATGTTGGACTATATCCACTAGACAAAATCCAAGATTTCTTCTACTGTCAAAATAATAGGTATACAAAGAGAGCTATCTTTAAAAGAGTAAAGGAATACAAGAATTGAGATCTTACCAAAACTGTGGCACTTATAATGTTCCCACCCAAAATAATTTTCTCATGGTTGACGTTGATAAATCACTAAATTAGGAACTTGATTTAGCTTTAATTTAGGATATCACAACTGTATATATCTCATTGTATCTCTTATAATCTTGGGAAATAATGTCCCAATGTCATAGGCTTGCCGTATAAATATATTGTAATTCTTTTCTATCAAATACAATTCAAATTTACATAAAATCTCTTTATGGTGTCAAAGCACTCTCTATCTATATAGTAGAGAACTTTCCTCCTCCTCAAAATTCTAATGCAATTCTAAATTTCTACCATTGTTGTTAAGATGGCTAGCTCAACATCTTTTACACCCATCTCTCTAAACTAAGACCCACCAACCTCAGCAGCACACTCTATTGCAACCTTAATAAATCCAACCCTTACAAATTCAATGACTGAAAATAACATTAATCTGATTTCTCTCAATGCCTCATCTCAAATCCCCTACAAATTCTTTAGAGGTGGAGGAAATTATGCATCTTGGAAATCACAGATGACCAATCTCTTATTTAGTTATGGTTTACTTAGTTATATTGATAGCACCTCACCTTGCCCACCTCACACATCAAACTCATTTGATTTGGCTTCATTAGGATAGGTTGGGGCTGTTAGGAATTCAAGCCATTGTCTTTAGCATAATTAGTCCTATTATAAATAATTGCACTACCTTTGCTGAAGCATGGAATAAATTGGAAAATAGTTATGCTAATTGTATCAATACCTATATGTTCTCTCTTTTGTCATCTCTTATGTCATATAAAAAGGAAGGAAAATCAGTGGCCACTTATATGAATAAAGTCAAAAGCCTTATAAATGATCTTGCTCTCATTGTGTAATATCCCGTGTTTTTAAATATTTTAACACTGTATCGGGATATGCAGTGTTAATAATTTTTGTATATACATTACGATATTTTTACGAGTTGATATTTATTTAAAACCTATTTTAATTATTGTATCTTATTTACAGTGCTTTACGTAAAATTTTCCCGAGACTTTTATTTTCGGGAAAATTTTCACGTAACTAATTTATTATTAATTATATTAAATATATTTTCGGACTTGCATGAACTCATACGTATTTTTAAATTACTAAATAAAGCCTATATGTATAACTATTTATTTTATTAGGGTTTAATATATTACCCTAATATTTTATTAACTAATTAATTATTTATTGTTATTTAATTATTTTTAATTAATGTTAAATTTTAAAATATTAAATATTAAGTGTGTGGTGTATATTTAATGTGTGTAATTTAATATTATTTTATTATATAGTATAAGTATATATATAATATACATATAATATATAAAAAAACACAACTTTTGGAAAATTACCGTTTTGCCCCCGACTACTCCTTCTTCCCCGATCTTCACCCTCACCGTCGTCCGCCGTCTGTCATGCCGTTCCCTTGCCGTTGGTGTGCTTTCCGGTGTGCAACACCTTCCCTAGCCTTCCTCGCCACCTGTAGCAGCTGATTCCGGCGCCTGGAAGCCATTTTTGGCCGGAGAAGCTGAAAGTCGAGCTAACGTCGTTCACGATGATTTCAGCCACCGTTTTTGACACCGCCAGTCTCTTTCTTCTCCTTGAGCTCCGGTGAGTGTGATTATAGCTTTGGTTTGAGCTGAAATGGTCTTTTAATTTGCATAGGTTTTGAATTTTCCATTTCGGCCATATTAGGGTTTTTGATTTTTTTGAGCTTAAAATTGATTGATTCATGAAAACTCCCTTCACAAATGTTGATCCTAGTAGCTTAATATACATGTGTGATTTTTTTTGGAATTTTTGGAGATTATTTGGATTTTTGGGTATTTTTGAATATTTTAATATTAGTTTCTAATTTTCGGAAATTAATTATTTAAATTATGAAATTGTGTTTTATGGTTAAATTAGGTGTTGAAATGAATTATAGGAATTTATTTGGAATTTTTATGAATTTCTATGTATTTATTTTGAATTATTGAAGTTTATGTAATTTTGGGAAATTAGGGTTAATTATGTTTTTAATTGAAATTAATTGGTTAATTGAGTTTAATTATTAATATTATTGATAAATATGTTGAGAAAATTAATTTTGGATAATTATACTATT
This sequence comes from Mallotus nudiflorus, assembly GCA_947683625.1. NCBI lineage: Eukaryota > Viridiplantae > Streptophyta > Magnoliopsida > Malpighiales > Euphorbiaceae > Mallotus > Mallotus nudiflorus. Next base: position 1,467,398 of record CANTUR010000486.1, read on the forward strand.
TTTGGTGAATTTTTGAGGTAATTTTAGTAATATTTATATATATAGGGGTATTTTGGTAACGTTACACGAAATTGGCTGAAAATGTAATTTAATTGGTTTTAATAGTTATTTAAGGTATAAAATTGATTTCCAAAAATTATTTAGTATTTTAACTAATTAAAACTATTTTCGTGAATTATTTTCAATTATATAAATAATATACGGTTTTACTAATAAAATGAGTTTTTATCGGATTTTACAGTGTTTTAAGGTTAATTATGTAATTTCTACCTATAAAATGAATTTCTATGTTATAAGGATATTCTTGGTATTTTTGAAATTATTCTGTGTTTGTGGACCCCGATCGGTAGACTGTAGTTTGGAGTCCAACCGAGGGGTTGTGGGTGTGTTTTGAGCTTGTTTTTCGAAGTGTGTTTCTTTGCAGGGTCGGCTCTACTCTTTGAGTAGAGAGATGCCCATTTTACAAGGGAGGTTCTGCCGAATTTTTAGTAGAATTCTCGTAAAACGTGATGTCCAGTTGAACCCTAATCCTGTTTCTGTGTTTAATATTCTAGATCGAATTCTAGGATTTTTGTTAGGGTTATTCTGATTTTTGTTGTTATTGTTTGTTTAGTTGCGCCGAGACTGAGGGGCTAGTGGACCAGGCCCGTCGGACCCATCTCGAGGAGCACACTAATTTGTGAGTTGCTATTTTATATATATGCTTAGGATGCATGATTTAGAAATGCATGTTTTATTTTGATTAAATATGCATAAATAATTTGATTATTTCTTAAGTTTATATTTAGTTTATTTTGGTTTATTTTTGGTATATATTAAATTATATGCATGTTTTGTTAATAAATTGTATTTAAAATGTTTTTAAATATATTTCTAGCTTAATTTATAATTTGATTGGATTCATTTGACGTATATATACTCGAAATATACCTGGTTTACTTTTGGTATATTTCCGGTATATATATGGTTTATATTGTTATTTTATTTAAATTCATGCATCATTTATTTGTGAATGAATGTTTTATATTTATTAATGAAGGATATCAATAGAACGTGCTACCTAGTGGGCAGCTCTAGGACCGAGTACGTACCGGGGCGCTTATAGCAGATAGGCTATACTACTAAACTATTTGAGGATAATGAATGAATATGATTATCTGATGTGAGATGTGGTTTGGAGGTGTGATTGCTGGAGCTCGGTTGACCAAGTGTCTCGGGGCCCAATCACACTGGCAGTCAGACTGCTGGAGCTCGGTTGACTTAGTGTCTCAGGGCCAGTCTACTGTCTAAATGGATTAAGTGGATATATTTGGATTAAGTGAGCCTGCGTGGCTAGAGTGTTATTTGACACTGATTTGAGGTTGCGATTTTCTAGGGTTCTATTTGATCCTTCATAACCAGTGGTTTTCAGATAAAATATATATATAAAATAATTTTACTGCATCTGTGTGTATTGCCTGTATATATACATATTAGATATATATTGTTGATTGTATGCATTGTCATTTAGTATGCATGTATATATATTATAGTAATTCACTCAGTGAGGTCTGACTCCCCTTCGTTGACTAATTTTTCAGGAGAGTCAACATCTTCAGACCTCAGTAGCAAACCTATACGCCAGATTTCTTCCGCCCCGGCTTCTTTGTGTAAACTGCTTACTTGAGTCTTATTTTTATAATCTAGACACTGCAGTAGTTGTAAAGTGTAATATCCCGTGTTTTCAAAATATTTTTACATTGTACCGGGATATGCAGTGTTAATAATTTTTGTATATTATATGATATTTTTATGAGTTAATATGTATTTAAAACCTATTTTAATTACTGTGTATTATTTTTAGTGTTTTACGTAAAATTTTCCCGGGACTTTCATTTTCGGGGAAATTTTCACGTAAACAATATAATATTAATTATTTTAAATATATTTTCAGACTTGCATGAACTCATGCGTATTTTTAAATTATTAAATAAAGCATGTGTGTGAATATTTATTTAATTAGGGTTTAATATATATAACCCTAATATTTTATTATTTATTTATTATTATTTAATTATTTTATTTATTATTAAATTATTAAAATTTTTTTTATTATTATTTTATTAATATTTAATTATTTTATTTTCTTTTTCTTTTTCTTTTCTTTTTCTTTCTTTTCTTTTCTTTCTTTTTTCTTTTTCTTCTTCTCCTTCTTCCTTCTCCCGCGCCCGACCACCACCATTCTTCCTTCCCTCCCGCTGCAACTCCGGCCACCTACCGTCGGTGTGCCTCCCGGCTTGCCACCGCCGTTCCCAGCCGTCCCCCGCCGCCAGCAGCTCCCTTCCCCGGCGCCGGCGAGCTAGTTTTCCTCTTTTGGCCGAAAATCGACCCTTCGCCGTTTCTCCCTCCTCCGGCCACCGTTTTCGACACCGCCGGTCTTCATCGACTCCTTGAGCTCCGGTGAGTGTGATTCTAGCTTTGGTTTGAGCTAAAATGGTTTAGATTTGCTTAGGTTTCGATTTTTCAATTTCGATCACATTAGGGTTTTTGATTTTTGAGCTTCGAATTGGATGATTCATGAAAACTCCCTTCACAAATGTTGTTCCTAGTATCTTAATCTACATATATGAATTTTTGTAGAATTTTTGGAGAATTTTTGGATTTTTGGGTATTTTTGAATATTTTAATATTATTTTCTAATTTTCGGAAATTAATTATTTAAATTATGAAATTGGAGTTTATGGTTGAATTAGGTGTTGAAATGAATTATAGGAATTTATTTGGAATTTTTATGAATTTCTAAGTATTTATTTTGAATTATTGAAGTTTATGTGATTTTGAGAAATTAGGGTTAAATGTGTTTTTATTTGAATTTAATTGGTTAATTGAGTTTAATTATTAATATTATTGATAAATATGTTGAGAAAATTAATTTTGGATAATTGTATGATTTTTGGTGAATTTTTGAAGTAATTTAAGTATATTTATATATATAGGGGTATTTTGGTAATTTTACCCTAAATTGGCTAAAAATGTAATTTAATTGGTTTTAATAGTTATTTAAGGTATAAAAATGATTTCTATAAATTATTTAGTATTTTTAACTAATTAAAACTATTTTTTGTGAATTATTTTCAATTATATATATAATATACGGTTTTTCTAATAAAATGAGTTTTAATCGATTTTTACAGTGTTTTAAGGTTAATTATGTAATTTTTACCTATGAGATGTATTTCTAGGTTTTAAGGATATTTTTGGTATATCTGGAATATGTTCTGTGTTTGTGGACCCCGGTCGGTGGACTGTAGTTTGGAGTTCGACCGTGGGATTTTGATTGTGTTGAGCCTATTTTTTCGAAGTGTATTTCCTTGCAGGGTCGGCTCTACTCTTTTGAGTAGAGAGATGTCCGTTTTACAGGGGAGGTTTTGTCGGATTTTCGGTAGAATTCTCGTAAAACGTGATATCCAGTCGAACCCTAATTTCCGATTCTATGTTTAATACCTAGATTGAATTCTAGGATTTCTGTTAGGTTTATTCTGATGTCGATTATTTATTGCTTGTTTAGTTGCGCCGAGACCGAGGGCTAGTGGACCAGGCCCATCGGACCTGTCTCGTGGAGCGCACTAGGTGAGAGTTACTATACTATATATATATGCTTAGGATGCATGATTTAGAAATGCATGTTTTATGTTGATTAAATATGCATAAATAATTTGATTATTTCTTAAGTTTATATTAAGTATATTTTCGATTTATTTTTGGTATATATTAAATTGTATGCATGTTTTGTAAATAAAATATATTTAAAATGTTTTTAAATATATTTCTAGCTTAAGTTATAATTTGATTGAATTCATTTGATATATATATACTCGAAATATACCTGGTTTACTTTTGGTATATTTCCGGTATATATATGGTTTATATTGTTATTTCATTTAAATTCATGCATCATTTATTGTGAATGAATGATTTATATTATTAATGAAGGATATCAATAGAACGTGCTACCTAGTGGGCAGCACTAGGACCGAGTACGTACCGGTACGCCTATAGCTTTAGGCTATGTTACTAACTATTTATGGATATTGGTTTGATATGATTATTGATATGTGAGATGTGGTTTGGAGGTGTGATTGCTGGAGCTCGGTTGACCAAGTGTCTCGGGGCCAATCACACTGACAGTCAGACTGCTGGAGCTCGGTTGACTTAGTGTCTCGGGGCCAGTCTATTGTCTAAATGGATTAAGTGGATATATTTGGAATAAGTGAGCCTGTATGGCTAGAGTGTTATTTAACACTATTTTCTGAGGTTGCGTTATTCTAGGGTTCTATGTGATCCTTCGTAAAAGATGATTTTTAATGAAAATATATAAAATGATTTTATTGCATCTGTGTGTAATTGCCTGTATATATACATATTATATATACTGTTGACTGTATGCATTATCACTTAGTGTGTATGTATATATATTATAGTAATTCACTCAGTGAGGTCTGACTCCCCTCCGTTGACTATTTTTCAGGAGAGTCAACTTCTTCAGACCTTAGTAGCAGGTCAATACGCCGGATTTCTTTCGCCCCGGCTTCTTTATGTAAATTATCTACTTGAGTCTTATTTATTTTATCTAGACACTGCAGTAGTTGTGAATTAAAGTATTGGATTTCATGTATTTTATTTTAAAGAGATGTATTATATTGAAACTGGTTTGTATTAAAGAGATTATGTATCTATGAGATGAGATTTTGATTTAAATCCAGTTGATGTGAATAATATTATAATATTATGATTTTTATTTTCCGCTGCATATTATATTGTTATTAGTATTATTACATGATTTATTTTATTTTTAGGCTTGCTACGGGCTCCGGATTCGAAAGAATTCCCGTTCCCTAGCGCCGGTCATGGCCCCTGTTTTGGATCATGACAAAGTTAGTATCAGAGCGGAGTTCTGTGTCAGGGCTTAGTTTTGTGAGTTGTGGCCCTAGTTTTAAAGTTGTGTTTTTCTGTTGGACTACTGCAGTGTATTAGGTTCGAGTATGTCTTGATAAGTATTCCTTGCTTTGTTTTCTGCGTTATTCCTCCGTTGTCTGTTTTGTTTGAATCTTTCCGTTTGTCTTTTCAGTATGAGGAGGCGAGCGCGTGTCGCTCCACCGGTCGTTGAGGCCGAGGATGATGAGTCTTTTTAGGATGAGGTTTTACCTCCTGAGCAGCCAGTTAGACGTAGAGGTCGTGGCAGAGGTAGACCTCGAGGAGCGGCAAGTTGCCGTAGGCAGAGAGAGTTACAGGATGAGGAGCCTGAGTTTAATGTTCCTGTTCCTCTAGTTGTTCAGCCTGTTCAGCCTGCCTATCAGCAGGGTATGTCTGACCCTGAGGCAGCTTTGTTCTATACCCGAGTTGGCAGGATTGCTTTTGATGGTACTTTCGATCCGTTAGATTTTCTGCATGCGATTGAGACTAGGACTCGGACTGCTCATACCGAGTACCAGCGGATCATGATCGTCGAGTTGTCTGTTGAGGGACCAGCCTTAGATTGGTTCATTCAGATGATCCAGCCCTACATGATGACGATGACGTGGGCTCAGTTTCGAGAGCGATTTATGAGGAGATTTTGTCCAGAGCCTCTTCGTTTGAGCTATCGTCTCCGTTTGACTAGTATTTCTCATGGAGATCGATCTGTAGAGGAGTATACCCGAGAGTTTCTTCGGTTGGGTAGATATGCTGAGGATCTGATACGAGATCAGTATTTCGCTGTTACTACGTATGTTACTGGTTTGGGTTCAGCTTTTGCTGGTATGCCTACAGCAGGTCTTACTCTAGAGTCTGTGATTGAGTTAGCTAAGGAGATCGAGCTGAGATTAGTTAAGCAGGGAGCGATGCCTGATTATTACCAGTTGGGAGTTCAGTCGAGTGGATTGCAGGCTACTCCATATTCGAGTTTTTATGTTGGTTCGAGTAGTCAGTAGCGAGGTTCGACTCAGCAGAGTCAGAGACAGCAGCAGCGAGTGCATTGGAGCAGTAGACATGGCCGTGGAGGTCAGCGTAGATCATTCAGATTTGGGTCAGGTGCTTTGAGCAGTAGCAGTGGTCGTAGTTCTGGATCAGCGGCCAGTGTTTGTCAGACTTGTGGTAGAGTCCATCAGGGACCGTGTTATCTGACACCGCTGACATGCTTCAGATGAGGGCAGACAGGACATTTTGCTAGATCGTGTCCTTATTCCGGGTATCAGCAGCAGCAGATTCCGCGATTCCCACAGCAGTCAATTGCTAGTGCAGCACCCGTGCCATTTCAGTTACCACCAGCCCAGCATCAGAGTTCCACTCAGTTTGTTCCACAGCAGAGTCATGGTAGAGGTACTAGAGGAGGTGCCAGAGGTGTTGGCCAGGCTTCTACCAGTCAGCAGGGAGGTCGAGGTCAGGCCAGAGTCTTCCATCTGACTCAGCAGGATGCTCAGGCATCTAATGCAGTCGTGGCAGGTATTATTTCTGTTTGTTACCTGGATGCTTGGGTTTTGTTTGATCCGGGTGCCACGCATTCGTTTGTTTCTCCTATTTTTGCTTCTAAATCTTGTTGGCAAGCTTCGAGGATGGCTTTTCCTTTGTCTATTGCCACTCCTCTGAGCGATTCCTTGGACGCCGATATTGTTCTTTCGGGTTGTCCAGTTATCGTGGGAGATAGAGAATTACCCACTGATTTGATTTTGTTGGATGTGATGGAGTTTGATGTCATTCTAGGAATGGATTGGTTATCTCAGCACTTTGCCGTGGTAGATTGCGGGAATAAGGAGGTGACTTTTAGAATTCCTGATGAAGTAGAGTTTAAGTTTGTTGGTGATAGGAGTTCAGCACCTCAGAATCTTATTTCTACTATTACAGCTAGAAAGTTGTTGAGGAAAGGTTGTCAGGGGTTTTTGGCATTGGTTAGGGATACGTCAGTGAAGAAGTTGTCACTCACAGATGTTCCGGTTGCTTGTGAGTTTCCTGATGTTTTTCCCAAGGAGTTACCAGGTTTACCACCTCATAGAGAGATTGAGTTCTGTATAGATGTGGTTCCAGGTACTACTCCTATATCTATGCCACCCTATCGTATGGCTCCTGCAGAGTTGAGAGAGAGTTGAATGAGCAGTTGCAAGAGTTGTTGGATAAGGGTTTTATCAGACCTAGTGTTTCTCCTTGGGGTGCACCAGTCCTATTTGTGAAGAAGAAGGATGGTACCCTGAGACTGTGCATTGACTACAGAGAGTTGAATAAGGTGACAGTAAAGAACAAGTATCCTCTCCCGAGGATAGATGACTTGTTTGATTAGCTTCAGGGTGCACAGTTCTTTTCTAAGGTTGACTTGAGGTCGGGTTATCATCAGTTGCAGATTAGTGAATCCGATATTCCTAAGACAGCGTTCCACACTCGATATGGCCATTATGAGTTTCTGGTGATGTCTTTTGGTTTGACTAATGCACCAACAACTTTTATGGACCTGATGAACAGGGTATTCAGACCGTATGTGGATCAGTTTATGGTAGTCTTCATTGATGATATACTAGTATATTCGAGGAGCATGGAAGAGCATGTATATCATTTGAGGATTGTACTACAGACACTGAGAGATCATCAGCTTTATGCTAAATTCTCGAAGTGTGATTTCTGGATGGAGAGTGTTTCTTTTCTTGGACACGTAGTGTCTAAAGAAGGTATTCAGGTTGATCCACAGAAGATTGAGGCAGTATCTGAATGGCCTAGACCGACTTCTGTTACAGAGATTCGGAGTTTTCTGGGTTTAGCCGGGTATTAAGGCGGTTTGTGCAGGATTTTTCCAGGATAGCAGCCCCTATGACTCGCTTGACTCAGAAGAATGTTAGATTCGAGTGGTCAGAAGCTTGTGAGAATAGTTTTCAGTTGTTGAAGGAGAAATTGACCACAGCGCTAGTGTTAGCTTTGCCTAATAGTGTGGATAAGTTCACAGTTTACTGTGATGCCTCTAGAATTGGTCTTGGTTGTGTGTTGATGCAGAATGGAAGGGTGATAGCCTATGCTTCGAGGAAGTTGAAGAAGCATGAGCAGAACTATCCTACACATGATCTTGAGACGGCTGCAGTGATCTTTGCTTTGAAGATTTGGAGACATTATTTGTACGGGGTGACTTGTGAGATATTTACTGATCATAAGAGCCTTAAGTACATTTTCCAGCAGAGAGATTTGAATTTGAGGCAGAGGAGATGGTTGGAATTGTTGAAGGATTATGATTGCGAGATTCTTTACCATCCGGGTAAAGCTAATGTGGTAGCAGATGCCTTGAGCAGGAAGTCCTCAGGTAGTCTTGCTCACATCGGTGTTGAGAGGAGACCATTGATCCAGGAATTGCATCTGATGGTGGATCAAGTCTGATGATGAAGATTAGTAGATCAGGTGGACTGCTAGCTCAGTTTAAAGTACGATCTGTACTGAGGGATAGGATTAAAGCAGCTCAGAGCCGAGATCCTATTCTGGAAGAGCTTGCAGAGAATGTCAGAGCAGGGAAGTTCACTGATTTCACACTCGATGATGATGGTGTGTTGTGGATCAGTGGTAGATTGTGTGTTCCAGATGTGGATGACTTGAGAGAGGAGATTTTAGAGGAAGCACATTCTACAGCCTACAGCGTTCATCCGGGTGTTTACTAAGATGTACCACAGTATTAGAGATCTATACTGGTGGGATGGATTGAAGAAGGATGTTGCTGATTATGTTGCTAAGTGTCTGACGTGTCAGCAAGTGAAAGCAGAACATCAGAAGCCTTCTGGGAAGCTTCAGCCCTCTTCCTATTCCCGAGTGGAAGTGGGATAGGATAGCTATGGATTTTGTGGTCGGTTTACCTCGTTCGAAGGATGGATACGATTCCATCTGGGTGATCGTAGACAGGTTGACAAAGTCTGCACATTTCTTGCCTGTGAAAGCCACATATTCAGTTGCTAGATTGGCGAAGTTGTATGTGAACCATATTGTGTGCCTTCATGGAGTACCTGTGTCCATTGTGTCAGATAGAGGTTCGTGTTTACTTCTCGTTTTGGCAGAAGTTGCAGGAAGCGATGGGCACTAGGTTGGATTTCAGTACAGCTTTTCATCCTTAGACAGATGGCCAGTCTGAGAGGACGATCCAGACACTGGAAGATATGTTGAGGATGTGTGTCTTGGATTTGGGAGGTAGTTGGGATGATCATTTGCCGCTCGTTGAGTTTGCATATAATAACAGCTACCATAGCAGTATTGGCATGGCACCGTATGAGGCTTTGTATGGAAGGAAGTGTAGATCCCCGTTGAGTTGGGATGAGATTGGTGAGAGAGTTTTGACTGGACCTGAGATGGTTCAGGATGCTGCAGAGAAAGTCACAGTGATTAAGCGCAGGTTAGAGACCGTAGTTAGCAGACAGAAGAGTTATGCGGATCCTAGGCGCAGAGATGTGGAGTTTCAGGATGGAGATTTTGTTTTTCTGAAGGTATCTCCGATGAAGGGTGTGATGAGATTTGACAGGAAGGGTAAGTTAGCACCGAGATACATTGGACCGTTTGAAATTTTGGAGAGAGTTGGCACTGTTGCATATCGGTTGGATTTGCCTCCGAGTATGTCACAAGTGCATCCAGTATTTCATATCTCGATGTTGAGGAAGTATATCTCAGACCCTTCACACGTGTTGCAGCCCGATAGTGTAGAAGTGAGTGAAGATTTGACGTTTGTGGAAGAACCTGTGGCGATCGTTGATTATCAAGTTCGACAGTTGCGATCGAAGCAGATTCCGATGGTTAAGGTTCTATGGCATAGCGACAGAAGTTGAAGAGCATACGTGGGAGACTGAAGCTGAGATGCGAGCTTCTTACCCATATCTCTTTCCTTCTTGATCTTGTTTTTTTGGAATTCGGGACGAATTCTTGTAAGGGGGGAAGACTGTAATATCCCGTGTTTTTAAAATATTTTTACACTGTACCGGATATGCAGTGTTAATAATTTTTGTATATTATATGATATTTTTATGAGTTAATATGTATTTAAAACCTATTTTAATTACTGTGTATTATTTTTAGTGTTTTACGTAAAATTTTCCCGGGGACTTTCATTTTCGGGGAAATTTTCACGTAAACAATCTAATATTAATTATTTTCAATATATTTTCGGACTTGCATGAACTCATGCGTATTTTTAAATTATTAAATAAAGCCTGTGTGTGAATATTTATTTAATTAGGGTTTAATATATATAACCCTAATATTTTATTATTTATTTATTATTAAATTATTAAAATTTTTTTTATTATTATTTTATTAATATTTAATTATTTTCTTTTCTTTTTCTTTTTCTTTTTTCTTTTTTCTTTTCTTTTTCTTTTCTTTTTTCTTTCTTTTCTTTTCTTTCTTTTTTTCTTTTTCTTCTTCTCCTTCTTCCTTCTCCCGCGCCCCGACCACCACCATTCTTCCTTCCCTCCCCGCTGCAACTCCGGCCACCTACCGTCGGTGTGCCTCCCGGCTTGCCACCACCGTTCCCAGCCATCCCCCGCCGCCAGCAGCTCCCTTCCCCGGCGCCGGCGAGCTAGTTTTCCTCTTTTGGCTGAAAATCGACCCCTTCGCCGTTTCTCCCTCCTCCGGCCACCGTTTTCGACACCGCCGGTCTTCATCGACTCCTTGAGCTCCGGTGAGTGTGATTCTAGCTTTGGTTTGAGCTAAAATGGTTTAGATTTGCTTAGGTTTCGATTTTTTCATTTCGGTCACATTAGGGTTTTTGATTTTTTGAGCTTCGAATTGGATGATTCATGAAAACTTCCTTCACAAATGTTGTTCCTAGTAGATTAATCTACATATATGAATTTTTGTAGAATTTTTGGAGATTTTTTTGGATTTTTGGGTATTTTTGAATATTTTAATATTATTTTCTAATTTTCGGAAATTAATTATTTAAATTATGAAATTGGAGTTTATGGTTGAATTAGGTGTTGAAATGAATTATAGGAATTTATTTGGAATTTTTATGAATTTCTAAGTATTTATTTTGAATTATTGAAGTTTATGTGATTTTGAGAAATTAGGGTTAAATGTGTTTTTATTTGAATTTAATTGGTTAATTGAGTTTAATTATTAATATTATTGATAAATATGTTGAGAAAATTAATTTTGGATAATTGTATGATTTTTGGTGAATTTTTGAAGTAATTTAAGTATATTTATATATATAGGGGTATTTTGGTAATTTTACCCTAAATTGGCTAAAAATGTAATTTAATTGGTTTTAATAGTTATTTAAGGTATAAAAATGATTTCTATAAATTATTTAGTATTTTTAACTAATTAAAACTATTTTTCGTGAATTATTTTCAATTATATATATAATATACGGTTTTTCTAATAAAATGAGTTTTAATCGATTTTTACAGTGTTTTAAGGTTAATTATGTAATTTTTACCTATGAGATGTATTTCTAGGTTTTAAGGATATTTTTGGTATATCTGGAATATGTTCTGTGTTTGTGGACCCCGGTCGGTGGACTGTAGTTTGGAGTTCGACCGTGGGATTTTGATTGTGTTGAGCCTATTTTTTCGAAGTGTATTTCCTTGCAGGGTCGGCTCTACTCTTTTGAGTAGAGAGATGTCCGTTTTACAGGGGAGGTTCTGTCGGATTTTCGGTAGAATTCTCGTAAAACGTGATATCCAGTCGAACCCTAATTTCCGATTCTATGTTTAATTCTCTAGATTGAATTCTAGGATTTCTGTTAGGTTTATTCTGATGTTGATTATTTATTGCTTGTTTAGTTGCGCCGAGACCGAGGGCTAGTGGACCAGGCTCGTCGGACCTGTCTCGTGGAGCGCACTAGGTGAGTTACTATAGTATATATATATGCTTAGGATGCATGATTTAGAAATGCATGTTTTATGTTGATTAAATATAGATAAATAATTTGATTATTTCTTAAGTTTATATTAAGTATATTTTTGGTTTATTTTTGGTATATATTAAATTGTATGCATGTTTTGTAAATAAAATATATTTAAAATGTTTTTAAATATATTTCTAGCTTAAGTTATAATTTGATTGAATTCATTTGATATATATATACTCGAAATATACCTGGTTTACTTTTGGTATATTTCTGGTATACATATGGTTTATATTGTTATTTCATTTAAATTCATGCATCATTTATTGTGAATGAATGATTTATATTATTAATGAAGGATATCAATAGAACGTGCTACCTAGTGGGCAGCACTAGGACTGAGTACGTACCGGTATGCCTATAGCTTTAGGCCATGTTACTAACTATTTGTGGATATTGGTTTGATATGATTATTGATATGTGAGATGTGGTTTGGAGGTGTGATTGCTGGAGCTCGGTTGACCAAGTGTCTCGGGGCCAATCACACTGGCAGTCAGACTGCTGGAGCTCGGTTGACTTAGTGTCTCGGGGCTAGTCTACTGTCTAAATGGATTAAGTGGATATATTTGGAATAAGTGAGCCTGTATGGCTAGAGTGTTATTTAACACTATTTTCTGAGGTTGCGTTATTCTAGGGTTCTATGTGATCCTTCATAAAAGATGATTTTTAATGAAAATATATAAAATGATTTTATTGCATCTGTGTGTAATTGCCTATATATATACATATTATATATACTGTTGACTGTATGCATTATCACTTAGTGTGTATGTATATATATTATAGTAATTCACTCAGTGAGGTCTGACTCCCCTCCGTTGACTATTTTTCAGGAGAGTCAACTTCTTCAGACCTCAGTAGCAGGTCGATACGCCGGATTTCTTCCGCCCCGGCTTCTTTATGTAAATTATCTACTTGAGTCTTATTTATTTTATCTAGACACTGCAGTAGTTGTGAATTAAAGTATTGGATTTCATGTATTTTATTTTAAAGAGATGTATTATATTGAAACTGGTTTGTATTAAAGAGATTATGTATCTATGAGATGAGATTTTGATTTAAATCCAGTTGATGTGAATAATATTATAATATTATGATTTTTATTTTCCGCTGCATATTATATTGTTATTGTTATTATTGCATGATTTATTTTATTTTTAGGCTTGCTACGGGCTCCGGATTCGAAAGAATTCCCATTCCCTAGCGCCGGTCATGGCCCCTATTTTGGGTCATGACATAAAGTAATTGTGGGATTTTATGTATTATATTTATGTGAGATGTTGTATTATATTTGAACTGGATTTGTATTAAAAGATTTATATATGGGAGATGGATAATATTTTGGATATTTATGATTTTTATTTCCGCTGCATTATATATTATTATTATTATTGTGTGTTTATTTTATTTTTAGGCTTGCTACGGGTTCCGAATTCGAAAGAATTCCCGTTCCCTAGCGCCGGTCATGGCCCCTATTTTGGGTCGTGACACATTGGTCATTACTTAACTAATGCAAAAATTGTTGCCAACACTCTCAATGGACTCGGTGATGAGTTTAAAGAACTGATAGTAACTGTTCGAATTTGTGATACTCCTATATCTTTCGAAGACCTCTTTCATAAACTCCTTAACAAGGAAATCATTTGAAACTGTAGTGACTAGTCTAAGGATTATGAAACTCTAGTCACTACTCAGATTACTTAATGATGCAATACTAATTATAAAGGACAAAATAGGCAAGGAAATAATTGGGAATCTAAGTCCTCAACAAATTCGGATGTAGTAAATTTCGGCAATCCAAATAAATTTAATCAACTCTATAAATCAGGACGTCAGTCAAATTTCTACCACTCTCATCAAGGCAACAATTCCAATAAGGGACTCTCTTTACAAGGTGCTGATTTTAATTCTACTTCTTAGTCTTATTTACTGTCATGGCATACAACTCATTGTCGATGTCAATTTGTAATTATTTTTCAATTGTGTAACAAAATAGGTCATAGCGCTATATCGTGTCATTCTCGTGCACGACCATTTACTAATTTTGGTTGACCACAAGCTCATTATACTGATGGCAATTCATATAACTCCAATAATAATTGGGCGATGGATTCAGGAGCCACACACTACATGACTTCAGACCTTCAAAACTTATCCATGCATTTTAATTACCTTAGAGATGAAGATGTCATATTTGGTAATGGTAATGGCATTCCTATCTCTCACACTAGTTGTTCTACTCTTGATTCACTTGTTACCTCATTTACACTTGATAATGTTTTATGTGCACCTTTATTAAATAAAAATCTTATTTCAGTTTCTCAATTTTGTACACAAAATGATACCTTTATTAAATTTTTTCCTAACTACTTTCTTGTGAAGGATTTGAGCACGGGGGCATCCTTGGCTCGAGGCCGGAGTAGGAACAACTTGTACAAATGGCCATCCTCAACCTCCCCATCACAATTCTCTTCCTCGTCACCTTCACTCTCAGTTGCATCAACATTTAAGCTATGGCATCAAAGGCTTGGTCACCCATCTTTGCCCATTTGAAAGAAAATTCTTGATAGAAATAAAATTTCAATTTCAGATCCTAATATTGCCACCAACATTTATGATTCTTGTTTATGTCTTAAAAGTCATAAATTGTCATTTGAAAACTCTTGTATCATTTATGATAGACCATTTCAAATTCTACATTCTGATGTATGAGGTCCCGCTCCAATTACTTCCTTTGGCAATTTTAAGTATTATCTTATATTTATTGAGTACTACACAAAATATACATGGTTATATCCTCTTAAGTTAAAATTTGAAGTTTTCATTATTTTGACAAATTAAAAAACCTTATGGAAAGCTTATTTCAAACTTCAATCCAAACTGTATACATTAACAGTCGAGGAGAGTATCAAGCTTTGTCTCATCTTCTTGCTAAACATGGCATTCAACATCTCACTTTACCACCATTCACTCTAGAGCATGTTGGCTTAGCCAAATGAAAATACCATCACATTATTAAAACTAGCCTTACCCTTTTTCACAATGCTCCTATTCCTTTACAGTTCTAGCCTTATGCCTTCCAAGTAGCCAATTACCTCATTAACCGTATGCCTACTCCAGTTCTAAAACATGATACACCTTATCTTAAGCTATTTAGCCATTAACCCAAATACACTTATCTGCATGTCTTTGGGTGTCTTTGCTACCTATGGCTTCACCCATACAACACACATGAACTTGAACCTAGATCTCAACCATGTGTATACCTTGGTTTCTCTCTCACTAATCATGCTTTTATATGTCTTGATACAAACTTAAATAAAATCTTTATTTCAAGGCATGTAATATTCTTTGAAAAAATCTTTCCTTACAAAAAGGAATCATGTTCCAACCTCTTTGTCATTAATCACTCTTTTTCCAAGCTTCTCTTTATGTGTATAGGTTTAACTCAGGAATGTCCCACCATTTCTAACATTTATCTTATATTCACGTAAGTACAAGCATAAACAATCTATATGTAAACACCTAATTTTAGGATGATGAAGTGTGGATGCGACAGAGGACTCCAACGATGAAAATGTTATAAATAGGTCTTCAACACTTGAAGTTTGAAACCTCAAAAGTATGAAGGCATTTCCAAAAGGGATTTAATTGGTTTTTTAAGGACTTAATTGTAATGATTTTTAGGTCCTAATTAAAAAGTCTAAATTCTTTCTAGGGTCTTTTTGTAATTAAAAGTTAAAAAAAGATCAAAATTCTATAATTTCAATCAGAATTATATAATTCCAATTGGAATTAGGCATGTTCCGTTTACTTTTTTATTTTATTTCAGTAAATAAAATGTGGTTTCCTGAATTTTGATTAGTCAAATAGTATTTATCTACATTTTTAGAAAATTAAAGTCCTTTTAAAATCAAAACTCTAAGAAAGAAAAGTTACAGTAGGGTTTTTTCCTATAAAAGCACAGCTTGAGCTACCCTGAGGGGGACCTCTCTAAAATGACCACTCGGAGACTTTTCCTTTTTTCCCTAGGCAGTATACAAAAAATATTTTTTGTGATTTATTTATTTTTGAAGCAAGGAGCGATAGATTTTTGAGAAAAAGAATAACAAGTTTTTGAAGATCTATCTAACAAATAATGGTGATTTATACTAGTTTGAGGGACAACTCATACTTCATTCATAATCATCATCTTCTTTCCTTTCTTCTTTTATTTTATTATTTTGATTTTATTAAATTTCAATTTTATTAAATTTTTATTGTTATTTTATCCACTAATCATTGTTTATTCTTTTGTGTTGGTGATTATGGAGGAGATTACATGATAATCTTATTAGGTGAACAAAATCCATAAAGGTCCATGGAATGCCATGGATAGGACTTTGTAACTAAATACAGTTTCTAGATTTTTTTTAATTTAGTTGCTTATTATTGTTTTGATATTGTTTTGTTTTTATTATTTTTGGGATTGTATTAATTTTTCTTTTCTTATTATTTTCAATAGCTCATTGTAATAGCCCTATAGTGAGAATAATGAAGTCATGTGTGTGTGATTGCGTGTTTTATTTTAATTAATTGGTTAGTAAAATTAGGGTTTTAATTGGGTAATTAATTAAAATTAATGGCTATAGATCATTAGGGTTTTGAGTTAAAATTGGTTTAGATTTAAGTGGATAGAATTAGGGTTACTTGATATGGTCACTTTAACTAAATTAGGTTTTTAGGAGAAATAAATTTAATTGATTTTTTTGATATTTTATTTGATTGTTTTGATATTTTTTTATATGTTTTGGGTTTGTTTATTTCTTTTATGTGTTTTGGGCCTTAAGCCCATATTAGGCTTTAACCCATTTAAATGAATTTAGGTTTTTTTTAGGTTTAATTAATAAAAATGCATTTATAGACCCCTAAATAATTACACTTAGGGTAGAGATAACTTAGACCCATTTAGTTAATTTAGACATAGGCCTACCTAATTTAATTAATTTAGACTTATCCCATTTAATTTAAGCCATTTTCCTTAATTTATAGATTTAAGATCACTTTAGAAATAAAAAGTGTAAAACTAGGCTCACTAATTTAAATACTTTATAATTTGTAGATTTAGGCCCATTTTAGAATTAAAATAAATAGACTTAGGTTCACTTAATTAAAATTAAATAGGAATTAGGCCCATTAGTCTTTAGGCTCACTTGTAAATTAAAACATATAGATTTAGCCCATTTAATTAAAACCAATATAGATTAGACTAACCTAAGGATTACAAATTTAAATGAATGCATTGTTTGCATGTATTTTTCATGACTCGTTTGCCTGGAGTTGATTGTTTTAAGAAGAGTTTATATGAAATTACATGTAAATAGAGGGTAAGGTAGTAATTCATAAAGTAATTCTAAAAGAACACAAGACTGAAAGAAGTTGGTATTCCGTACCTAGAATCTCCTGGTTGTGGTGCTAGCTTTCTTTTAGAGAATCGAGTACCATCATTTTTTTTATATTTCCCAGTTATTACCCTAGGTGGTGAGTCCTCATCTCCACGCCATGTCTTTGTGATAATGGTTAGTGTGTTCTCTAGAGTCCTGAGCCCAAACAATGTTGCGGGTGCTAAAATCTTAGGTGTGCGCTAAACCCTATCGTCTATAGTGGCGACTCCACTAGGGATAAGAGATATTGATTCTACTTTTATTCTTTAGAATTATTTTATTTTTGCATTCATTTTGCATGTCCCTATTAATCAATGGCGTTGGTTTATGGTTCTATGTTTCCACTAGCTTCATGGGATTGTAAATTGGCTAACCATCACTCTTAGCCTTAACTTGATTAAAAAGAGATTATTGGGCTCATCTGACCAGAGTCTGTAACCCAAGTCCTAAAGGAAGGGGTAGTCTTCTCTTGAGTTTGCAAAGTATGTCGGACCCCTCTGACCTTGCCTATAACTCAAGTCTGAAAGGAGGGCATCTTGCTAAGGGAACCTTGACCTTTTTCACCGGACTCAACTCATGTAGTGGCCTAGTAACTTCCCCTAGGATTACCTAAGTTACTTATGAATGTTTCCATAAGATATTTCTATCTATAAAAGCCCAAGCCTATAATTTAGAAGCCCATTTGGGCTAATAAAGATTAGGTTAATCTTTTATACCTAGAAATATTATTTTTTTGCTTTACTGCTTTGAGAGATTTGGCATGCACATTGGTTCTTGATATCCCCTATTGATATTAAGGCCAAGACAAAAAATCCTAGGAAAAGAGACTTGCCATTGAATACATGTATGAGAGGAATAAGGATGGTAGGATGTATGTACACTTAACTTGACTAGCTACTTGCTGCATGGTATGTGCATCATGCATTTCATGCATCATACTAACTCTTTATTTTTTAGCCATCATAGATTCATCTAGTTTTTCCTATGTTTGGAGTCAAAACAGTGGCAGATTAGTGAGAATGGATTCAAGCCTATTATTAATTGCAAAAGAGATCCTTAGTAGACTAGAAAGGAGTCCTATCAATCCACTCTACCTAGAATCTGCGCGGGCTAAACAAGTAGAAGAAATCGAAAAACTACAAGTGGAAGGAAATTGGACCTTAGAGGACATCCAAGGAGCATTGATGGATGATATGAGAGCAATGATGTAAAATGAACTTATATGAGCCCTGGCTGGATTAATGCCACCACCTACTATTGCACCACCAATTATAGCCAATCCACTTGTTATGGGTGCATCACCTACTAACAATGGCAATGTTAGGGGACAACCTTAAACGTTACTAAGGATGTACCTGCTATGGAAATGAAACTAGAGGATGTTGAGAACTATAATATTGAAAAAGTAAAAAGGGAATCATTTGAGCAAGTTCAAGAGTTGGAATCAAAGAAAATGAAAGCACTGACTCAGAAGATGTCTAAAATGGAAGAATTGATGAGAGGACATGACATCATGTATTCATTTGACTTTGATGATATTATGCAATTTGAGGAAGATAAACTACTTGATAAGTTCAAGATGCCATAGTTGTAGAAGTTTGATGGTACTGGAGACTCAAGGATCTACCTTAGTCAATATACAACTACTATGAGCACCACTAAGGCTCCTTTGTTTATAGTTACTAAGTTATTTGTACTGTCCTTAAAGCGTATGGCTATTAATTGGTATTATGGGTTAAAGAAGTCTATCCGAGTTGACTGGAGATAATTGTGTAATGCTTTTCTAAAATAATATGACCACAATACTAGGCTTGAAGTGTCCATCAGGTATTTAGAATTGACCAAGTATAAGCCTAATGAGTCATTTTTAGATTTTTTGACTAGATTAATGAATAAGGCAGGACTGATGAAGAACAAGTTGGCTGAAAAGGATCAAGTTAGGATGATAGTTCAAAATGTGTTGCCTAATCTAGTTGAGAGGTTACATATGATGAACCCTAAGAAATTTGTAGACCTTTATGATGATGGGTTGCAAGCTGATGAGATTGAAAGAGAGAAAAAGAAGATTGATAGAAGCATCGGAGAAAGAAACTACCTAACTAGGGGCACATAACAAGGAAATGCTAGTCAGGTTGTAGGAGTCCATGCTATTCAGCAACCTAGGAGATTCTCCAATTTTAACCAACCTTTGTCCAAAGTCCTAGAGCACCTAATGCAAAAGGGCTTACTTCAACCTTTACCTAATCCAAACCCACCAAACCCAAACACCCCAGGCTATAACCTAAACAAGCATTGTAAATCCCATCAAAACCTCTAACACTCCACAGATAACTGCATTCGCCTCAAAGATGAAATCCAAAACCTTATAGACTCTAGAAAGATCATAAACCTCGAAAACCCAAGCACCAAAAATAATCCTTTCCCAAACTACCAAACTGTACCAACCCCAGCTACCATGATGATCAACTTAGGAGTTAATGGGGAAGAAGTGCTAAGCTCCTTTGAGGACCTAGACGTTAAAACTAATGAGAAATCTCCTAATGCCCTTAAAGATTTGGAAAGAGAATAAGAGTTATTGGGTTAGTCTTCAAGCAAGTTTGACTATAAGGTGTTTTATATTAAACCACCTTCTTTTGACATACCCTTCGAGTTGATTGTGCCTATAAGATAAGGTGATGAGTTTGATGATGAGAAGCTATTAGACAAGAAAGAAAAATGCAAATTTGAGGTATAGAAAGATGAAGCCATAGAGACAGTTGGCAAGAAGATGCTCGAATAGCCACTATGTCAGTTGCCTAAAGGATAATCACTATGAGAAATAAATTTTCTAGCATCTAGAATAGGAAATAAATTTTCTTATTATCTTCTTTGAATAAAATTTTAGTTTCTTTAGAACTTGTTTTGTTTTAGTGATTGATGATATGAATTTTGATCATGCTTACTTATGTAATGTACATCCTAATGGTACTGTGAATTATGATATTGATTGCATATGTTTGTTTAACATAAATTTAATTCAATTAGATTCATTCAATATAGGCACAAATGCAAATTCAAAGAACATTCATATATCACATGGTGTAACTTTTGAGGATAGGAAATTTGAGGGAAAGGAAAAGTGAAAACAAAGAGAGAAAAAAGAAAGAAAGAAAAAGGATAGTCAGGTAAAAATAAGAGAAAAATATTATTTTAGAAAATATTAAAGGACTAATTGATAATAGGAGTTGTATCATGTGATGTAATAAATGTTCTCATTTTTGGCCTAATGAATGAGTAAAATTGAATCTAAAATATTTGTTCAAATATCACATATTCTTCTTTATCATATTGCATAAGTATTTGAATGGAAAGACAAAACATAATGATAGCTAAAATCATAACTATAAGATCACTACTTTAGTTATGTTTTAGGTGGCTTAAAAAAATTGCATTGTAACCTATACCTTATAACTATCATCAATCATTGCATTAACATTATTCCTCATATTCTACTAAAGAGTACTTTGAAGTGCAAGTCTAGTTGATTTCATAATCAAGAACTCGCATCAGTTAGTTCGCTCACTCCTCTACATCTTTAATGCATGAGATTGCAACTAATAGGGTTAGTAAGTTAAAGGATCAATAATGGCAGTGAACGAATTATGTCTCTTGAAGAATAGCATGAATGAATTCAGAATGAAATTGGGGGCAAAATGTAATTCTTAGGGGCAAATTACGTAACATTAAGTCTGCATTCTAAGAGCGAAAAAGGAACACTTAAGTATAAGAGCTAGTATAAGAGATCACAGGGTGGAAAGAAGTAAACTAAAAGCATACAAATACATCAATTATCATACAGTAAAAGCAATAGCAAAAAGAAAAGTTCAATAGTGTTTTAATCAATCACAAGTTCTGGTGTCAAGCCATGGACCCCACTTGCTAGCTTAGTCATCAGTTTGATGAACTGTATTAGAAGCTCTAACATCAAAAGTAGCAACAGCGAAGCATTCAATGCTCAAACCTATAAGCTGTTAATGAGGCACCTTGTTCTCACACTCCAAGTTGCGAACATATCTTTGTTCCAAACAAAAGACCTATTTGGATCATGTATGCCATACATAACATGCATACATTTATTATGAAATACTTGCTTTGCATAATAAAGTCTTTAAGCTTAGGTGAGATTGTGCAAATACTTTGCTACTTACATTCAAAATTAGTGTTATAAAAGTGCAGAAAGGTAGCCATAATGTTTACATATAAAGAAAAAGGGTAACATTATCAAGGTGAACCTGATACTCAATG
Organism: Mallotus nudiflorus; assembly: GCA_947683625.1. Classification (NCBI taxonomy): domain Eukaryota; kingdom Viridiplantae; phylum Streptophyta; class Magnoliopsida; order Malpighiales; family Euphorbiaceae; genus Mallotus; species Mallotus nudiflorus. The sequence goes on from CANTUR010000486.1 coordinate 1,488,980, forward strand.
GGACTTTAGACCTTAGGAGCCCAATAAATTATAGGCCCATCTATTAAATGAATATCATCGACAGTGATATTTGCAAAAGCATCATCCTAGCGACCTCAAAAGGCTAGATAGGATACTTAAGCTCCTCAGATTAAACATCCATCTCCAAAGTCTCATTTAGAGCATCATTTGGAATATCTCTCCATAATAGTTAGACCAGTGTAGGGTATGGAATATGGTGATGAGAAGGTCCAACATGCCAGCAATACATTTGTTGGCCTTACAAAAGGGAAGGATGCACTCAAAGCCTAAAATGAATGCACTCTAGAAAATTATTTGATCATGAAATAAGATCTCTAACTTTTGAACCTTTTTGTAAGAGATATCAAGAAGAGGAATGAAGCCCTCTACCGTAGCATTAATGGAATGGTAGAAATACAAATGTAGCCTCAAGCCACAACTTCAATGGTGGAGTATCATGACCTTTATGATCAAAGACATCATCACCATAATCAAAATGGAAGAATGCAAAAGAATAACATTGCATTTTGACAAAATCTTTTCACTTGTAAATAGACTATACTAACTTATTATATTTTATGTAAGGAAAAACAAAAGAGAATAAAGAAGGGGAAAGGAACTGATACATCAATAAGAATGGGATTGATAGCAAATGCCAAACACTCATCAAGATAATAAAGGGAAGTAACAGAACTCTGTTTCCTTAGATTTTATAACAAAGTACCATCTCAATTATAAAATTCACAAATTGAAAGTAAATTCATCCACTTCACGAGATCATGTGTGAAAAGCCTATCTTACCTTTGATCATAGTGGCTCCTTTTTATTAGCCTTACAGAATTCAGATGATTAGTTAACGAATTTATGTTGAGAGTTTATAAACTCTAATCAATCTAATGCTTGCTTTGCACCCAAATGAGGGGAAAAAATGCAAAGACAAAATCTGTGGACTTGCAGTATAACTTGATTGAATTTTAGAGTATCATTTCATTCTTTCAAATGATAAGTGTGCACATAATCTACTCTAATGCTCATAAATGAGTACGAGTACAAATCCCTTGATAGTATCCATGTTGAGTAATATGAGAAAGGCGGGGGAATACTAAAAGAAGAATTAATAAGAGCAAGTATAATGTACTCCAATGCTCAGAAATGAGTAAGAGTATTAACATGAAACCTTTGACAGTATCCACACTGAGTAATATGAGAAAGGTGAGGGAATACTAAAAAAGGGCCCATGTCAAAACCCACTCTATTTACTCCAATGCTCTATAAGAGTATGAGTATCCAAAGGACCTTTCCAACAGTATCCATGCTGAGTAATATCAGAAAAGTGGGGGAATACTCAAATAAAGAAGAAAAGCACAAAAATAATTCAAAGGCTATTTTGATACTCGAAATTCAATATATTTATGCTCAATTTCCATAAGTTTTGTTTAGAAAATTCTCTTAGAAATTAGGTGTGGAAGTAAGCTCTTCACTTGGTAAAAGATATGCTCTCAGCATAATATGGTTAATGATGCCTCTGACCTCTGCAAATGGCAAATAAAGGATAGTCATGAAAATAAAAATAGTAAGATTCGTTAAGTGCATGCTATCTCCTGAAAAAGTGATGAATTTTCTCATAAATTTTTAACATTATAATGTACTTTTATACATTCATAATGATTGAAACTAACTTCAAAAAGTCTATAGGAATTGCAAATCCAGAAGGAAGTGCACCCAATTTGTAGAGTTAGTTAACATAGCAAAATTAGAATTAGTCAGTAGAGAAATTCTAATCAATCAACATAGTAAATTTAAAGTCAATCATCATAAAGAATTCAAAGCATTCGACTCAAACAACCAAAAATGAAAATCATGAGTAGTTATTGACTGCAGTAGTAAGGGTGAGTAATGAAAGGGTTGCAGTTAATTAGAATCATCAACAAGCAATAAAAGGGTTGTAGCTAATTGTGAGCAGTTATGGATTGTAGCATCAAAGGTGAGTAATGAAAGGATTGCAGTCAAGTAGAAAGCAATTATGGATTATAGTATCATCGGTGACTAATGAAAGGGTTACAGCTAATCGTGAGCAGTTATGGACTGTAACATCAAAGGTGAGTAATGTAAGGGTTGTAACTAAATACAAGCAGTTATGGTCTGTAGCATTATAAAAGTGAGCAATGAAAGGATTGTAACCAATTCACAAGAAGTTATGGACTGTAGCATCAAAGGTGAGCAATGTAAGGATTGCAGCTATTCACAAGCAGTTATGGACTGTAGCATCAAAGGTGAATAACGAAAGGATTATAGCTAATTGCAAGTAGTTATGGACTATAACATTATAAGAGCGAGCAATGAAAGGATTTTAGCTAATTCGTAAGCAGTTATGGACTATACCATTAAAGGTAAGCAATGTAAGGGTTGCATTTAATCAAGAGCAATTATGGACTGTAGCATCATCGACGAACAATGGAAGGGTTGCAGCTAATCACAAGCAGTTATGGACTGTAGCATCAAAGGCGAGCAATGAAATGATTGTAGTCAATTAGCAAGCAATTATGAATTGTAGTATAATCGGTGAGCAATGAAAGGGTTTCAGCTAATCATGAGAAATTATGGATTACATCATCATCAGTAAGCAATAAAAGGGATAATGGAAATGAAGAATGAATCAGCAAAAGGCGAAGCATAAAAGAAATCAACGCTACACATCCCAGTGTAGTGTATTCTTTTTGGTACTATATGACCGAGTATAGTCCATATCATACAACCGAGTATGATGTATCCTTTCAATCCGTACTATACAACCAAGTATAGTCAACATCATACGACTGAGAATGATGTATCTTTTCAATCTGTACTATACAACTGAGTATAGTCAACATTGTATGACTAAGGACAATGTACCTTTTCAATTAGCATTATACAATAGAGTATAGTCAACATCATATGACCGAGTGTGATGTATCCTTTTAATCCAGACTATACGACCGAGTATAGTCGACATTATTTGATCAAGTATAATGTACGTCATTAATCAGCACTATACGACCGCGTATAGTCGACATTATACGATTGAGTATGATGTATCCTTTAAATTTATACTATAAAACTGAGTATATTTAACATTTTATTATCAAGTATAATGTACTTTCTCAATCTGTACTATACGATCAAGTATAGTCAGCATCATACTACTGAGTATGATGTGTCCTTTCAGTCAATACTATATGACTGAGTATAGTCAACATCATACGATCGAGTGTGATGTATAATTTCAAATCAATGCTATATGTCCAAGTATAGTGTTTCCTTAAATGTTTTAGGATAATGCCTAGTGTTAAATAACAACACAAGCATTCATTATGGACCGAAGATCGCTTGCAGGCAAAAGCCTCAAGGAGCACAAGTAAGTATCTAAACTTTAGTTCCTAGAAATTATGTGTTTATTTGCTTTATTGCAATTTGTTAAACAAACAGTGACAAAGGAGGGCAACTGTAAACACCTAATTTTGGCATGATAAAGTGTGGATGTGACAGAGGACTTTGATGATGAAAATGTTATAAATAGGTCTTTAATACTTGGAAGTTTGAAGCCGCAAAAGTTTGAAGGCATTTCCAAAGGGGTTTTAATTAGTTTTTTAGGGACTTAATTGTAATGTTTTTAATGACCTAATTGAAAAGTCTAAATTCTTTCAGGGGTCTTATTATAATTAAAAGTTAAAAAAAGATTAAAATTTTATAATTTTGATCAGAATTACACAATTATGGTTGGAATTAGGCATGTTTCATCTGCTTTTTTATTTTATTTCAGTAAATAAAATGTGGTTTCCTAAATTTTGATTAGTCAAATATTATTTATATAAATTTTCAAGAAATTCAAGTCCTTTTAATATCAAATCTATGAGAAAGGCAAGTCACAGTAGGGTTTTTTCCTATAAAAGCCCAGCTTGAGCTATCCTGAGGGGGACTTCTCTAAAAGGACCACTCAGAGACTTTTTCTTTTTTCCCTAGGCAATACACCAAAAAATATTCTTTGTGATTTATGTTTTTTAGAGCAAGGAGCAAAAAACTTTTAAGAAGAAGAATAACAAGTTTTTGAAGATCTATCTAACAAACAACGGTGATTTATTTTATTTTTATTTTTCATTTCTTATTATTTGCAATAGCTCATTGTAATAGCCCCAATAGTAGGAATAATAAAATTATGTGTGTGTGATTGCGTATTTTATTTAAATTAATTGGTTAGTAAAATTAGGATTTTAATTTGGTAATTAATTAAAATTAATGGCTATAAAGATCATTAGGATTTTGAGTTAAAATTGATTTAGATTTAAGTGGTTAGAATTAGGGTTGCTTGATATGGTCACTTTAACTAAATTAGGTTTTTAGGAAAAATAAATTTAATTGTTTTGTTTAATCTTTTATTTGATTGTTTTGATATTTTTTTTTATATGTTTTAGGTTTATTTATTTCTTTTATATGTTTTGGGCCCTAAGCCCATATTAAGCTTTAACCCATTTAAATAAATTTAGTTTTTTTTTAGGTTTAATTAATAAAAATGCATCTTTAGACTTATAATTAATTAGACTTAGGGTAGAGATAACTTAGGCCCATTTAGTTAATTTAGACATAGGCCCACATAATTTAATTAATTTAGACTTAGCCCATTTAATTTAAGCCTTTTTCCATAATTTGTAGATTTAAGATCACTTTAGAAATAAAATATGTAGAACTAGAATCACTAACTTAAATACTTTATAATTTGTAGATTTAGGCCCATTTTTTAATTAAAATAGATAGACTTAGGTTCACTTAATTAAAATTAAATAGGAATTAGGCCCATTAGTCTTTAGGCTCACTTGTAAATTAAAACATGTAGATTTAGTCCATTTAATTAAAATCAATATAGATTAGACTAAGTTAGGGATTGCAAATTTAAATGAATGCATTGTTTGCATGTATTTTTTATGACTAGTTTTCCTGGAGTTGATTGTTTTAATAAGGGTTTATATAAAATTGCATGTAGATAGAGGGTAAGGTAGTAATTCATAAAGTAATTCTAAAAGAACACAAGACTGAAAGAAGTTGGTATTTTGTACCCAAAATATCCTGGTTGTGGTGCTAGCTTTTTTTAAGAAAATCAAGTACCACTATTTTTTGATATGTCCCAATTATTCCCTTAGGTGGCGATTCCTCATCTCCACACCATGTCTTTGTGACAGTGGTTAATGTTAGTGATATGCACTAGGTCAATCATTTGTGATTATGTATTGACATTTCTATCTTATTAATGAAGAGGCATTTCCATTATCATTCCTTTTATGATCATTATTTGAATGGTTAATTCTTACTAAGGTCATCAAGTATGTGACTTGATAGTAAAACCCTTAGATTAAAATAAGAGTTCTATTATAATTATCCCTAGCCATTTATTTATTGTATAAATATTAATAAGGCTAGTATGATGTCAACTGATGATTATGTTTTACTAATCATGGATATAAGATATTAAGTCAACTCATAGGTACATGATGAGAGATCATGTACTGGATTAACCCACTATGAGAATACTACATAAATTATTGTCATAAGTATTTCTCATTATAGTGCTATTGTTTAAGTCCTTTAACCTTGAAATCACCATGGTTTTCTACATAGTTGTTTTATGTTTTGACACATTCTAACATTATCTTTAACCGGATGATTAAATAGAATGTTGTTGGATATGAAATGAGTTATGTGAGGAAAGTGAGTGATTGAGAAGGAATTTATCCCTCATTAATATGAGTAAGATATCTATGGGCCCATTGATGAGTTAGACTGAAGGAAAATGCATGGCCATGCTAAAATGAATTGATAAAGAGTTATCATTCTTAGTATACTTGGAATCAAGTCATAATATTATTGAACTATATAAGGATGACATTCTATACCTTATGTTCAATACAGATATCATGTGATAAAAGGACTATAATGTTCACTGTAATTAGGTTATGTCGGATTATTGACTTCACATAACTTGGGTAGTTATAATGTCTTGCTAGAGGCCACTTATGACTTATAGGCCTAAATAGAGATTTAAGCCCATTGCCAATGTTATGTGAGCCTACAGGGTCACATACTTAGAAGAGGCCCAAAACCATTATAGGCTTATTAAACCTAGTTAAACTATTTGGAAATAAATATATTTAACTATTTATTTATGATAATTGTTATCTAAACAAATAATAAATATATTACTGATTTTATTTTAAATAAATAAAATTCGAATTTGATGGCTATTTACTAAAAAGGGTTTGGTAAGTGAAACCCAAATTAAGAACTCTCTATATATATTATGTCCTCTAGGGTTTGAGATAGATCAATTGAGTGAGCCACCTAAAATTCATTTTCTCTACATTTTGAGAAAAATGAAATCAAAGAGAGTTTTGTTCTTAAGTTGTGAGACAACCAAGTTGTGCTAGCGCACACAAGATCGTTTTGATTAAGGCCTATTCGTGTGGATACCTTTAGAGGACAGATTCTTTTGAATACGTCTAAAATCCAAATATGAATTAAAGCAAAAACTTGAGGTAAGGTGTCACCGAAGTGAACCTCCTCTTATCCTTCTAGATTTTTTTGCCTCTTCTACGTTTCAGTAAGATTCTTGAAACCCTAGATTTAATCAAGTAGTTGAATTACATGGATCTGTGTTTGGGAACATGATAAAATTTTTATATTTTTATTGCATTTGTATCACAAAACCCAACTGTTAGTGTGCTCTCTAGAGCCTTGAGCTCAAATAATGTTGTAGTTGCTAAAATCTTAGGCGTGTGCTAAACCCCACCATCTACATTACAATTCATCAATAATCATGTAAGAAGACATAGAGCAACTCAATTGAAGTTTTATAGAAACCACATTTCACTTATGCTACAAGTCACAAATTCCACGTTCATAGTGACATAATCACAAAATTGCACATTATAATCCAATTGATGTATATACTTACCTCATTAGGTAACAAATACTTTAAATATGGCTTGCATCACCTTCTCGTACTTAAACAATATTTTGCGAGCCTATAATATGACATGAATTTTAATTAAAATAAATGAATTATGCCTCATATGAAATTTAATGCTTTTTATGCAATGGTTAGCATGTTTCATACAAATAATGTTATAATGCTGTTACACTTGGAAGCTAATAAGTCTTTACATAAAATTCCAAATAATCTAGTTCTTTTTGCTACTAAAACTAGACATGTGATACTATAACATATCAAAAATCTATATTAACATAGACCCTACATAAATTATGGTGAGTTTTTAAATTCTACCCTATTTCATGTACGTGCACCGCTTGATTAAGTCATGATTATTTTGGTATTCCAAAAAGAAATAAATAAGCAATTATAAACTTTTCCTAAATCATTTTCTAATGTCCTTATAATAGCCAATCAATATTAGTTAGCTTGCTGGAACTGCTAACTGAACCAGTCTCAAATAAGCTTCTATAGAATTTCAAATACTTGTTATTTCATAAAGCCCTTTTTTAAGCATGAAGATGAGATATAAACCCACAAGTTTCATGTTTTTCATTTCCCCTAATTCTTATTTTATGTCCATGAAAAACAGAGTGAAATATGCAGCTGTAAACCAGAATTCTCAGCATGAAGAACTATTTTCAATATCAAAATCAATTAACCTATTTCCTTTTTAATTCTTTATAATTACTATGATTAGCATGTCATGAGTGAAGAATTACAGAAGAAAATAAGATGAAATCACTTACTTTTGCCAAAATTAGAAAACCCTAGAATTTCTCGATTTTCTTCCTTCTTCTTCTCTTTCTTTTTTCCTTTTGCTCATTTTTTTTTGCAAAAAGTATTCCCTTGTTAGCCTCCTAAACTCATTCTTTATTACTTCTAACTAGTTAATTATTTTCTTAACTAAAACCTTAAAGTTTAATCTTCACTAGTTTTATTCCTAGAATATGGTTTATATTTTCATATACTATCAATTCATTAAAAATTTCTTATACTATAATTATGCTATCTTTATCTTTGTTTCTAGAAAAATAAATACACAAATCATGCTTATGTTATATTCTATATTTTCACATATATGATATGTAATGCATGTGAAATGCACATGTCATGAGAGAGTTTTGTGATGCATATGTTCATATAATATTTATAATGGGTGAAGATAGGGATGTTACACAAATAAATGGTAAAAATAGAAAAAATCCTTATTTTAAAGTTTATTTTAATTTTTTAATGAAAAGAAATAATCCAAATTTATTTGAAAAAATTTTTACAAGAAAATGTTGAAAAAGGACTAAAGACTTTTATTTTAAGGTGTTTATAATCCATTTACTCATAATGAGAACTTTCCATCAAGTTAGGCCTTAAAATGTAAATTTTGTACCTTGGATGGTTTAATTGCTTACCTTAAATTGATGGATATAACACAAAAACCTTCATTTTGAAAGAGACTTTATTTTTTAAAATGAGAGAATTGTGATCATCACTCTTAATTTGAACATTTTTTAAAATAAAGAGAAAGAAATGAAAATTGCAAATAAGGCACAAAATAAGTAAAAATAATGAAAATAGGAAAATCAATATTTGAAAATGAAACTCTTGTAAAGAAAATGATAAAATTTTAACTTTTAATATGAAAATTGCTTAATAAAATTTAAAAATGAAGGAAAAGAAACAAAAATAGAAAGTAAGTGCCAAATAGGATAAAAATAATAAAAATGAAAAAGTTCATGTTCAAAAGAAAAATTTATGTAGAGAAAATAATAAAATTCCTCTTAAAAGGATAAAAATAGTTAATAGAAAGAAATGAAGATGACATTGAGAAAATAGAAAATTGAGAAATCAAGAATTTAATTAGAATAAATATGATTACCTTTTGTAAAATTGACATGATTTTGCCCCAAAATTGAGGTTTTGATTGTCATTGTTGAAATTGATTTAAAACCCCATATTAAACCTAAGTGGTTAAGTTAAAAATGATGGGCTTCATCTTGATATGCTTTTGGTATACTTATGGTATATGATACAAGAATTACAACATAATAAACAAATGGGATAAAGAAAAATTTAGTTTTGAACTTTTAAAAATTTAACAATTGGATATTTAAACTTTGTAAAATTACAATTAAGTGTTGTAACCTATTTAAATATCACAAAATAGTGTTTTTAGCTAATAATAATTAAGTTGCTTATAAGTTTAATGTTGACTCGCTAGATGGAAGTATTGACATGTAGTTGCATATACCAGTCATTTGACATTCAATTAGGAAATGACAATAATAGCCATATGAGTAATTAAAAGAGGTGAGACCTTCAATCTTCTTTATCTTTAATATTTTTCTTCTTATCTTTGACATTCTTCTGATAAAAAAAGGAAAAGTTTGTTAGACAATTCTAAAAGTAAACAAATTTTATTTAATTATGTTCATTTTCCATTTCTCATCAAGCTGGTGGTATCTCTATCTTGTAACTTTGCATAGTCTACTAGAATTGGAACAAATGTGAACCTCCAAAAGCTAAAAAATGAAAGTAGAGCATGTTCAATTATAGTTCCTCCTAAGGTGGCCTGTCCTTTCATAATTATAGCATCTCAAATTCTTTATTATAGTTTTCCTATCTTTTAGAAGTAAGACTCTTCATATTTTCGCCATTGGAGTGTAAGTTCTCTAGTATAACATAAAAGCCCATCATCCACTCTAGTTCCAGCAATTTCTTACCTTATTCATCTACAAAAAAATACATAAGAAATTACATATCTCTTGAACAATTGAATCTTCATTTGTATAATACCCTAAAGCTAAAGCTCTCAGCCTATACCCTAAACTGGACATTCTCAAATTATGGTCACTCACTCTCCCTTCACAATCATATTGTACCTTTTGAAACTCATTCCTGTCTATGAGACTACACTTGTATTCCTAGGTTCACATAAATATGCCATCAATTATAGCAAAACATTTCTTAGCATCACTGTAATAAGCTGTGGCACAAGACAAACTAAACCATCAGACATATTCTTTTGCATCATGATAAGGCTCAAGCTATTACTTTTTGAAAATTTTTCATATATATATATACTGCTAGTAGGGTCTACTTAATGTGAGAATGAACCTTGGAGTTTTATTTTAATTCAAATACCTTTTACATAGCTTAGTAGTAAAGTTTAAATACATTAAGGAATCAACCACTACCCTAAACAAAAGGAGTAAACAAAAGGATTGAAATAACTAGATGGCAATAACATAGCCAAACATTATCATATAAGTGATTTAAAAGGTTACTATTATTTTTTTCTGTTTTGTGAATTTTATTTCTTTAGTTGGATGCCATTGTTTAAATCATGATTTGATTAATAGACTCTACAATAGGTGAAATTTATGTTATATTAGTAATAATCATATGTGATTTTTTTTAAGTCTTCGATTTTTTTTAAAAAGGAAGAGTTCAATTTGATTATAAATTTATTTAGGAAAAAGGCATGATTTTGTATGGAAGAGTTCATGTTTGTAGCTTTTATTCTTCATAGCTTATCTCTTAAAGTACCATTGAGGCAGAGTAAAAGAACTTCGTTAAAAGTTATTTCTCCTTCTTTTTTTTTTTTTGTAATTTTTGTAGCCCTTTTTAGTAATTTCATAGCTTTAGTGCACATCCCACTCATATGCATCTCACTTACACATGTTTCAAATGCCAGTTCATTAAAAAAATGTGGGTCATGATATTGCATATCATCATTTTCCTATTAAATACACTGTTATGTGATATTTATACAAGGTGCAACACTCAATTGTAATTTTAAAAAGTTCAAACATGTAATTGTTAAAATTTAAAAAATTCAAACTCCAAATTTGTCTTTATCCCTAAACAAATTGAACATAAGAATATTGACATACAACAAAAAATGAGATAATAATCAAAATATAAAGTAAAATAGAATAAGATTGAGAGATGAGATAAGAATATCAATTACAATCAGTATATAATCAACATAAAAAAGAGGAATAAAAATAAAATGAATAAGTTAGTAAAGTTAGTGAGTTAGTAGCTTGTAGAGATTAAGAGCTTTGGTAATAAGATATATATAAAATTCAATGGATGATGCTAATGCAAATGCATGAAACATACGAGCATAAAAGTAATTTTGGGATGCATGCAAAGATTATGTATAATGTAAGTCAGGGTGCATGCAATATGATGCAGATTACGAGGTGCATGAGAGTATAATAGTGATGCAAGTCGGGTTGCAAGCAAGGATACATCTAGAGGATCTAAAAATTAGCACACACATGGTAAGTAAGTGATATGCATAAAGGCACATGAATGCATGAGAATGCAAAAATGCAAAAGAAATTGAGGGAGAGAGATATATATATTATATAAGAATAGAGAGGTATATTAGTAATCAAGAAAACTAGAAATTTAAATAATTGCATTTAAGGTACTAAAATGATTAACAATGATCATTTAGCACTTTTATAGGCTAATGTAAACACAAAAATCATAATCAAACAAATATTAACATTGAACACATAAAAGACTTCACACATAGTCCTAATAAAGACTCTTAAACATGTAGAGACAACCAACATGCTTAGATAACAAAAAAACAAAACTAGACTCAACAACCTAACACATATTGAGTACTCACGAACCAATCATAGCAAACCCAACAACAAGACTTTTAACAAAATAAGACTTAACATAAAGCTTACACAATCAAGAGGTGACCTAAAAACATATTGTTAAAAGACCATAAGAAAGCATACGATCATGAATTAATAAGAAAATACTTGGTCAAGACACTACAATCAAAGTATTCACAAAATACATATTCAAGAATTATCATCAAACAAATATATTTTACATCAAACAAGGTTCATATACTCAAAATATAGAAAAATATACTAAAAAGCTTATGATTGATAGTAATAAAACTACTTTGAAATCACTTATTACATGAAAAAGTTAAAGTACAAAAGATGTTCAATAAGGAGAATCATGATCACAACTCTTTGTTATTAAAAAACCAATTGAAATACTAAAAGAAAAGTTTTAGAAAATCAAATAAAGTGATTTGAAAATAAAAACAAATCGAAAAAATCTTAAGAATAAGAATTCAAGGTTGAATCCTACAAGGTGTGTTTAGTTTTGTTATGTAAAAGCTCTCTAAAAAGGATTTTTTTTTATTTTGGTGCTGGAGTTTTTTTTAATTTTGAGTGTTTTTTTCTCTAAAAATAGGTGCTAAAAGAGCCTTCTAAGCTTACTTAAAAGTTTCTATATATAAGCAAACACTTAGTGGTAATATGTGTAATTATATACACTTATTAGGGTAAAAAGGTGAAAGTATGTCCTCCTTTACATAAGGAGTTAACATGTGTCCTAGGATGGATATTCCAAAAAGGAATATACTAAACTTATCCTCCACTTATGATGACATATGTCCCATTTATGATAAGAATAAAGAGACAGGAAAATTGTAGGACCCACACTGATTGATAGAAGTTAAAATTTTGACTTTTTGTCAAATGAGTCCTACAAACGTGATAGAATTTTAGAAGACAGTTTTAGACTAAAATTTGAATCTAGAAGCCCATTTTGACCACCAGAAAGTCTTGTTAACCAAATTTTAACTTTTTTTTCTTGGACTCCTTGAGGTTAAACCTAAGCTTAAGATATCAAAACTAGATTGAAAATGACAAGAAACAAAAAGGAAACATACCTTACTTAGGACTGTATTTATTGACTCAGAAGACGTGATTCAAATGATTTTCTCTCTTTAAATTCTTTTCAGATCCCTTTCTTAAAGAAAACTAGGTTTGGTTGAAGTCTGTTTAGAGTTTATTTTGGTATAATAATGGTCTGTTTCGGGATTGGGTAAGGTTTTATTGGTTCGGTTGAATGTGAAAGGTCTTAAAAATCACTTCTCTTCATCTATATAGTTATTTTTAAGATATTTCCTCTTTTAATCATTGGTCTCCATGGTTTTGAAAAACAACCTCAACACTCACTATTTGGTTACTCATTATTTTGCAAAAAATCCTAAGCGCTTAACAAAAAACTCTCCCATAACTTTTTCTTCAAAGTTAAACTAACTTTGGCACACTCTCATCAAAGTATAATTTTTCTTTGGCTCATATACATCAAAGCACAACTTTGCTTTGGTCATTCAGTCATCAAAGTGTAACTTTATTATTGGTGCTGGTGAACTGGGTTGAACTTTCCAAAAGAATTACTTCCTCACTAAATTCTGACTTCTTATCAAAATTTTTATAAGTTCCCAAACTCCTTTTCCTCAATTCATTTGGATTCTAATAGTATTTATTATTTCAATTGGATTAAGTAAAAGGAAGTAATTTGTAAATAATAAAAGGAAATATTTGCACTGATGAAGTTTATTACAAGTTTTGGAGAAAAAGATTATGCTAAATTGGAAATTTTGGTTGATGATTGGTCCAGTGATAGATTGATTAATTGCTTCGTTGTCCTTCTACTTTGCTTCTTCCTTGCTCTTATACACAGTGTTGCTTGCAAGCTACTTCTCCAGTTCCTCAATCCCTTAACTTGTAATGTATACTTCTAGAGACTTCTACTTTCTTAATGCATCAGCTCCTTAGCATGTTCCAGAATATTCAAGTGTATTATTCCTTCTTTCCTAAGACTTTTTTTTATGGGTTGGGTTTTTTGCTTAATTATATGCTTGAGGGCTCAATTGGACTTTAATATAATTAAATCCAAAAAAATTTATTTTGAGCTCAAACAATGCCCCCCTCTATATAATTAGTTATTATATATGCACAAAACTCTTCCTTATTTTCATTTTTTTAATTTTTTTTGAATTTCAAAAAGCTCATTCTCTACATTAAAAATCCCTCTCTTTCTCTTTCAAATTGCTAACAAATTCATCTTTCAAATTTCAATTCCTTCATAAATTTACTTTACCCATCATATAAGTCCTTTAAAAATCGCAAGACCTTAATTAATATTTTTTCAAATTTTTCAAAATAACAAATACACATATTATCTTCTCCTTCAAATTACCCTAAAAATTCATTTTTAAATTTCAATTACTTAAGAAATTCACAATATCCATAGCTTTATTTCTTCAAATATCATAACATCCAAGTTAATTTCTCTAATTTGTAAAGAAATTAACTACCCGTATTATCTTCTTCAAAATGGTCTTTCTCTGCACTTCTCAAGTTCTTACCCATAAATTCTTCTTTTAAATCCCATAAATTTTTCATAAATTCGTTGAGCCATCACTTGAATCCTTTAAATATCTTAAGACCCATATCAGTTTCTCTAAATTTCTTTATTATATCATAATACTCGAACCATAAAATACTTAATTTTTAATTTTCCCTAAAACCCATAAGCTTCTTCTTATCCTTTCTCTTCTCCTCACCATCATCTTCTTGCTTACACTAGAGTTGATCGATCGATCTATTTAATTTGCCATTGCCATTATGTCAACGTTAAATATGGCCACCAACCATTATTACTACATCGTGTGAAGCAACTTCGCATAGCTACATCCTCCTAAATCCATCGTGCATGAGCTATTGCCCCCTATGACATAATCACCACTTGTTGTTTTGCCTCTAATGACAATGAGACATCAAAAGGCGTTGGTGCTCCATCTCGACTAATTGTTGAGAGCCAAACTACTCTTCCATATACATCCAAAACTACCCAAGTCATAGGCTTTGAAGTTTTTGCTACTTCATCAATTCACTTTAGGTCACTTCACTAAGATAATTTACAACATTTCCAATTAAAAACCTATTTTAAAAAGATATTCAAGCAAGGTGATTTGATTTTCTTCTATTTAATATATGTCTGCTCTTGAGAATTTTATTTTGTATATTGATTGATCTTTGATGTTTAAATTTGTGATAGTGCTTTTTTATTTGGATTTGCTATGTTGTTGACTCTTCTAAATCTATTTTCTTATTCTTTGAAGTGATGAGAAATAGATCGAGGAAATCATAAATTTTATTTGGCAATCTATTAATTCAGCCAAAATTTAAGCTCTTGATGAAAATTAGCCATTTTCTTTTTTTTTTTCTTTGCTTTATTATTTTGGTGAAGATATATATGAGGAATTATGAATTTACTCTGCAATTGCTTAGTTAGCCAAAAAATTTTAATATATAGATGGAAATTTAATGATTTTTGGCAATTTCCCCAAGTGTTCCTTGTTATTCATTGTGCCTTTTTGCATTGGTGATGTTGGCATTTTTTACTCTATTAGTTTCTATGATTTTTGGAAAAATCTCTACCCTTATCTTTTTTATGAAAATTTTAAATCTCCACCCATGGACATACTTATTCATCGTGAAAATTCTATTGGGTTTTTCTATGATCGAACTAAATTGAAGAACACATAGTCGATTAACAACTAATTAAAAGCCATTGAATGGAGCATACATATAACCAAATTGCAAATTAAAAAAGTTCTATCAATTCAATTGAAGAATAATGACAATAAATTTCACGATAGCAAGACTGTATATTGAAATTTCTTAATTGTAATCTTATTTGTATCATTGTTTCTTAAAGATGTATCTTCAATTATCTCATGAATGAATGGTTCATTTTTTCATCAAAAAAAAATTATAAATCATTTGATAGAAAATTATTATTTTCGCTTAAATATATCTAGACATGAGTGATTGTGCTATAATGCTCAAATTTATATTTTGTGAAATACACTTAAAACTATATTATGTGAAACCTTGAGAAAAATAGAGAAATAAATATTTCAACATCCGATAAACAATAAATTAATGTTTAACAATTTCAATCCGTTATTATTGAGTCTGCGAATGTAATTTTATAGAGTTATTCTATTGTTACTATTTTTGTATTCATGATTAATTTTGTGTTCATTACTCTTATTGTATTTTGTATTTTTCTTTAGCTACTCAATGGGTAATGTCCTCATGAAATTACTCACACTTTATTTTCTTTTAACTTTTCCAGTTTAGGTATTTGATTTTATATAGCTAGCATATAGTCTAGATGGTTGTTCAGTTGACTACCATGACTTTTGAGGTGATTGATATAGAAACTTTGGTTCAGTATATTATATGTCATGATATAGATGTTGAGTTTGCCTTTTGTGTAGTTGTTGAATTGATAGGTGTAGACGTTCGCATATCTATAGTGTGTGACGAGCTTATGGATAGTAAGTGTACCACTATGTGAGTTTTCTATAGGACTAACTTTGGAGTCCATGTCACTTTAACGTGGATATAAGCTAAGTGAGATGGATGAGTGATTATGTGTTAACTGTAATAGTTTTTTTAGGTTGGTTTGGTAATGTTTATGTTGTTTATTATTATATTTTTATTAGAATTTAATTATTTCTATATTTTATGTTTGCTTTTGTGGAAGTAGAAAGGGTGATAAAGAGTTTGGAATTTTGCAAGGCATTTATGACTTATTGCTATGTCACTACAGATGCAAAGCTTCGATCGTAGCCTTTCAAGTTTAAGTGCAGCAACATCCTCTATCACAATTGAAGAAAAGCTTCAACTGCAACACTTGGAAGACCTTAAGAATCATAATTTTCTATCACTATCACATCATGGTTATGACTGAAGCATTCAGAGCTACAATATTCTATCACTATAAAAGCAATTTTCTCCATTATTGTGGGATTTGGGTGAGACATGTTAGGTTGGAAGGAGACATACTTAATTTGGGATAAAATATAGCAAATATGGAAGGAGACAAACTAAAATAGGGAGAATATGGAGAGAATATTAAAAGAATAAACAATAACAAAGGCATGGGAAGAAGGGAAAAAAGTGAAAGATATATAAAAAGGAGAAAAAAATAAAAGAGAGGAACGTGGTGGGGGGACAAAAGAAAAAAAAAAGAAAAAAAAGCATAAGTAGAGAATAGAGAAGAGAAGAGGAGTTTTTAATAAGAGATGGAGATCAAAGGGTTTGTCTTTCTCTCTTCTTTATTTTATAAGTTTTTAATGTATTTTATTTTTGAATTTGAAAACATGATGAATATTATGTTTAGTTAAATTTATTTATGTTAAAGATTATTGAACTTATTTAATTTAATTTGATTCAGCTATTAGTTTTTCTTTTAAATTGTATTAAGAATTCATTAAGCTTCACTGTTTATGATTTGGCCATTCATAATTAATTTTTAATTAAGGTTAATTATTGAGAAATATTAATCTTAACAGAAATATGAATGCTTGTTGATTGATTTAAGTCTAAAGATAGCTTAATTCATTTCAATTCTAATTGGATATGCTTCATGATTTATTTACTAAACTTGATTAAATTTTAATTTAATGAGAATTAGTTGAAGTCTTTTCAATCGATAGAAAAAAATTAATTAATTTTTACTTGAGAAAGATTAATTGCTGTCATTGAAACCGCAAGAATTGTAATAGAAAGAAAGACTAATTTCTTATGATCACCTTAATTAAAATATAATGATACAATCCCTAACATCATTCTCATCATTGCTTGTTAAAATTTAAATTAATTGAATTTATTATTTAGTTTCATTCTGACTATTAAAATTTAGCACTTATAATTCACTTAATATTTGATTCTTAAAAAAGTCAAAATTTTAATTAATAGTTGTATATGTATTCAATCTTCATGGGATTGACTTTTAGTTCTTCTATATTTCTTAGCGAACTCATACGCTTGTGAGAGTGAATTAATGAGCTTTTTGATCTTGTTGTTATCACACCCGATGATATCCTCATGAGCTATAGTATTTCACCTTTTTGGTAGAGGTAGAGATGGGTTGCCTAAATCGTAGTCAGTAGCACATAGTTGTCGAGTAAACTACTCCATAGAGGAGGACTTGGAGAGATGGGTTACTCAAGCTATGCTTTTTATTTTGATGATGTATTATATATATTACCCGTACTCTCTTTGTTATATCCTTATAAGTTATGATTGTGTTCATGATAATTACTATTATGTATATATTTAACTTTATGAAGTTATGTATATTAAGGTTCATAAATTTTTCCACTTGCCTATTATGGTTAACTTATAGTTCGTATGATTATTAGTTATGGCATATATCATGGTATAGTGTGTGTTAAATTAGTTAGTGATTGTATCAGAGGTTAGTTCAGGTGACACTCCATTCTGATGTTACCTCTATTGCATGTGTGTGGAATCTAGAGGGATGTCAGCGTAGGGTGTCACAGATTTTGCTTAGTGTGTAGGTTATTACAATTCCAAGCTGAAAATATTTCTTCAATGTTTAAGATGTGTAATGTTTTCCAAAAAGGCATTTATGTGCAATTTAATGAAGAATAAAAGACTATGGAAATATCTAAGCCAAAGCGGCGCAAAAAGGACATTCAAATATAATTTTTCAAGGTCACAGGTGGTTGCTCACGAGCCACCCCATAGATCTTGTGGGGGATCACGAGCAGCCTCCCTATAAGTGAGCTTTCAACTTTCCTTTAATGATCGATTTTCTAAGCTGCTCATGAGCGACACTCACTATCATGAGCTACTTATAAGGGCACCTTGGCAAGCCTCAATAGCTAAATCAGGCTCCAACAGTTAAATAATTTGACGCTCACGATCGTGAGTGGTAATTCATCTGAAAAAAACTAAAATTCATTAAATATTGAAGAAGAGAGCTTAAGGAAGCAATTAATGACTCCAACAACTATATTTTTTATGCTCAAGTATATAAACAACACCTGGAGCTTCATTGAAGAGGTAGATACTTGGTTGTTGAAATTTTCTCTTTTAGCATTTATTGAGCATTAACTTTCTTCATCTTTCTTTATTATTCATTAACTCTTTAAAAGTTGGTGTTGTGTTAGATATAATACTTCTACTTCATCTAATTCTTGGAATAAATTAGAAGGGAAGTGAGGTTGATTTCTAAAGGAATTGATTTAAGTGTTTGTCCATTAAAACAATTAGGATTGTGGTTAGAGCTAAGTTTTAGTTAAAAGCTCATCTTTGTATGGTTTAGAGTTAATCCTTAAAACTCCTATAATATTAATCTTTGTAAGATTGGTGTGGGGATTGAAAATCCTAACTTGAGGATATGTTAGGTGGAGATGTATATTCATTTGTTAATCGAACTCCTTAGACACTTGTATTTAATTCTCTACTCTTTTAATCCTTGCTTAATTCTTTTAATTTTCTTTTAAACACTAAAATGCCCTATTCACCCCCCCCCCCCCCCCTCTAGGGCGATTACAAAGTTTGATAAAAAAAAATTTTACAATTAAGATCTATAAGTTCTAAAAAAGCTTTCCATTAGTAAAATTAATTTTCTATTAGTCAAACCCCAAAATAATTTTTTTTTGTTTATATTTTAGTCTTAAAACTATATTAAAAAACAAAATTAGTTCTATCCACAACTTGAGGCCAAATTCAATTAAACCCTAATTTGATCATTTCAATTTTCTCCTTCAACTTTATAAATTGTGTCCATTCTATCCAATTTTATTTGAATGACCTAATTATATTTTTTAAAATTAATTTATATCCCTATAAAATAAATTTGATAGTTATTCAATTTTTTTTTATTTTTTAAGAAAAATAAAATTTGAAAAATATTTTCAACTTTTAATTTTATCATTTTTGAAATTAATTTTTATTTTTTTATGTATCAATTAAAATAATAATAAAAAAGTGATAACTTGTGAATCAATTTGTTATATAGATTCATATTAATATAAATAAAACAAGAAATTTTAATAATCACTATAAATAATAATAAAATTTTAATTTTTTCACATTTTTCAAAAAAACTAAATATTTTTTTTATATTCATGACTAATATTTTTAGTGTTTCAAAATTCTCTCTTTTTTTATCTAATATTTTTTGGTTTAACTGTAATTAAAAAAATTTCTAAATAATGTGGTTGAAAGTTGAGAAATTAATTTTAAAATAGTTAAAATTTAAGGATTTTGATTGAAAAATTAAAATTTTATTAAAATATTACAAATAATTTTAAAATTTATGTCAAGAGTGAAAAAATTAGAATTTTAAAATATTTTGTTACATTTGATTTTTTCTTATAGGAAAAAGAGGATAAAAATTTTAATGAGTGTCAAATTTACTTTGTAGGGATATAAAAGTAATTTTTAAAAATACAAATAGTTCCTTCAAATAAATATGGATAGAAGTAACAAAATTCACAAAATTGAAAAAGCAAATTGAGATGACTTTCAAAGTAGAATTCAATTGTGAATTGACTCAAAGTTAAGAATATAATTAATGGTTTTCCCTAAAATTTATTTGTCAATTTTGACATTTTAAATAAATAATATTTTTATTTATTTATTTTGGACTTTTTCTATTATTTAACTTTTATAATAACTATATAAATCACTAAAATAATGTCAAGAAAATTTAAAAGAATATATGTTTTTCTTAAATTATTATTTTGTTAATGATAAATGAAATTCATTAAATATTTTTAATGTTTTTTAAATATAAATTTTAATTGATATATCTTAAATGAATAAATATATTTATACTTGGATAATCTCAATTAGTTTTGTCAGTGTTATAATTTATGTTATTATTTTACATAAATAAACTCAATTGTATGTTAATTAGACTATTTTAAAGTTTATTCCTTTCAATTAGGCTATATTACAGAAAAATTTGAAAGATAATATATTTTAATTAACAATTTTATTTGTTATGTAAAATAAAATTAATTTACGATAAAATAAAAAATTTGTTATATTTAAATTTTGAATTAATTATACTTTATTATGACAATTAAACTTATAATAAAAATATGTTAACTTATTTTATTGTTCAAATGTTTATTATTAAATAGAAGAAATATTTTTTAAGATTTTTTCTAATTTAAATTTTTTTGAGTTTAAAATTTTTTTGAAATCTAACAAAAATTATAATACTGATAAAAATAAAAGAGTTTTTTTCTTACTTTTTTCATTTATGATGTATTAATTGAAATTATATATTTAAAAATAATTAAGAACATTGAATTTATTTATCATTGTCAATATAACTAATAGCTTAAGAAAAATATTATTTTTATCTTTATTTTAAAAATTATTTTAATAAATTATATAGTTATTATGAAATTTTTAATAATAATAAAGTCAAAAATAAAAATAAAAAAGTTATTTATTTAAAATATCAAAAAATATTATAGTTTTAGGACTAAAATGTAAAAAAAAAAAAAAAATTTAAGGTTGACAAACAAAAAATTACTTTGACTGATGGATATATAGAACTAATGGAAAATCTTTTTAAAACTTATAAAATTTGATTGTAAAAAAAAATTTCTTGTTATACATATATATATATATATATATATATATAGACTACTTGGTACTTGACATTTATAATTTACATTATCTCCACTATTTTGAAAAATTATACTATTTACCTATTTCGTTAAATTTTTTTCACAATTACCAATAATTGACATGATAATTATTAAGTAAATACTATTTTGTCTCTCTACTTGAATGTATTATATTATTTGCCCCAAAAATTTGCAAAACATATATTTTTATTAGTAAACTAATTGTTTAACGAAATTTATGTTAAATGAAATTATCGTTAATTGACTATAAAAATGATAGTTTTATTAAAAATATTTTAATAAAAATAAAAGACCTAACTTTATTTTTAATCTAATCAAAATTTTAATCAAACAGCAATTAATTACTCCCAATCTTAAAATATCTTTATTTAAATATTAACTTAAAATATTTATATTGCATAAAAATTAACTAAGTAAATTCTCTTTTTTAACTTAAAAATTTTATTTTTATTTGAATTATTAGTTTAGATTGTTGTGTAAATAAATTATATTTATGAATAAAATTAATAATTTTACATAATTGAATTTATATACCCAACAAATTGAAACTAACAAGTCAAATAAAGAATCAAAATTAAAAAAATATTATTTGATAAAAATTTTTAATGATACATAAATATTTTAAGTTATTGTTTGTGTGGAGATATTTTAAAACTAATACTAATTAGTTGGTATTTAATTAAAATTTTAATTATATAAAATTAAAATTAAGCATTTTATATTTTTATGCAAACGATAAAATTATCATTGTATAGTTAAATTCTAAGAAAATTAGTTTAATAATAAAAATATAATTTGTAACTATTAAGGGCTAATAGTATAACATATTTTAATGGAGGTAGGGGTGTGCAGCAGTTGGGGTGGGTTGGTTTGAACCATCAAACCGTTAATTTGATTTGTTGAACGGAAATAGATATTGTAACCGAATCAAGCTGAATTGATGTATAAAACTGAGAAACTTCAATTTAATCAGATCGGGAGAACGGATTATGCCACTTGAATTGGGCCTTCATTTATTGGGCTTCGACATATAATTAAAATCTAAATGCTAATGTAATATGTGCATTTTTTTTACTAGTAATGGCCCATTACTAATGGACTTCAATTTACATAAATTTGTACATACAAAATAATGGGTTTTCACCACCCAAAATAACAAGTTTGGATGTTAGTGTCTATATTTTTTACAAAATGAAGATGGACTTCTAGCCTTCCACATTACAAAATAATGTAAGAACTATACAATAACTACATTTATAAAAAGAATCTCCAAATTGCATAAACAATTCAAGTGGGAACTGAGAAGTGGAGAACTGCAGGAAAAAAAAAACTTCCACCACATGGTGTTTTGTCTAATGAAACAAAAATTGTATTTATGCAGTGTCAAATATTGTATAGCACTTAGCGATAAAAAAATTGAGAGGAAGTGAGCAAGTTTATCTTGCAAAACAGAATTTCAATTGATCAAAATTAATGTTATTCATTGTGTCCCATCTGTGACCAAGAAGTTCACCATTATTGTGAAAAATGGAAATAAAAATAATAAGTAATAAATAAAAATAAAATAATAATGATAATTATAAGATTAAGAGTACATCTTCTTTATATAATAATAATAATAATAATAATAATAATAATAATAATAATAATAATAATAATAATAATAATAATAATAATAATAATAATAATAATTGTCGCGACCCGAACCTGAGGGCACGTGACCAGCACTAGGGAATGGGTAGGCATAAAGCCCTCGAAACCCGTAGTAAGCCTTAAAGAAAAGAAAAATAAAACCTTCCAATTTTATAACTTTGTTTCATAACATAACACATTATCAAATTGATTTTTCTAAAAATAAACATTATTGTGCACATAACAAAATATTCTCCATCATCACATATCATGAATCAATCTTAAATCATTATACATAAGTATAGTTCATTAAAATAAAATACATAAGTATATTTAAGTCATACAAATTCATAATACAGTTACTACTGTAGTACAACTTACAATGACCTACATAGTATAACCAGTGATGAAGAACTCCGGCGTGGAGGCGGTCAGAGGTCGAACTCCCAAGCTCCTGAAAAAAAATAAATTGAGGGGAATCAGACCTCACTGAGTAAGTTAACAAAAAGAGCTGTACAATTTGAAAACCTTTGGAAAACCATATATTTATAGTGAAAATAATTTTTATAATGTATATATATATATATATATCTTTTGAAAAATCTCGGTAAAACCCTAATCCCAGATTTCTAAATGGCCAACTGGGCCCACTTATTCCAACTGAACTGTCGGTCCTCAAAAGCAAAGGCATCAACCAAAGCACCAGGCCACAGTCATTCACTTAATCCAAATACATGGCACTAGTGGTTGCCGAGAGCTAAGGCATCAACTAAGGCACTTATCTTAGTCCATTATTAACTTCCCAATCACTGGCGGTCCCCGAGAGCAAAGGCTTCCATCGAGGCACCCATCCCAATTTATGTCCACAAGTCATACATACATCGGATCCACTTCTCAATCTCTACCATGTGCACACAGTCCTGGTGAAATCCACCAGATAGACCGTTCTACCAAAATTTCTCAAAACTGATTTTAAATAAAAAAAATACGTTTAAACCTTAAATAGCAGCATTTAATTAAATAAATCATATAATAAATATTAAAAATATGAGTGCACACATTCTTTAAATAAAACACACGCACAAATCATTTTATCAACTTACAAGATGAACGAGAAGGCTGACAAACGCACATCTGCCTCGATCTAATAACTTTCGCTTCGATATTCTCTAGAAAATAAATAACATACCTCTTTTTAAAACATGTCTATGGAATTGAAATAAAAAATAAACAGAAATAGTGAAATTCTAGACTGACTCGAGGAAGTCTGAATAAGACTCTATAGACAGGAAAAAGCCTAATTAACGATAGAAATTTATTGAAGATATCACGTTTTACGAGAAAATCTACCAAAACTTTTGCAAAGTCTCCTTTGTAAAATGGACATCTCTCTACCATAGATAGAGCCATTCCTGCATGAAAAACGCACTTCTAATAATCACAGACATTCACACTCGAGTCGGGCTTCCAGACTACACTTAGCCCCGACCGAGATCACAATTCAATCAACACATCACAAAAATTAAATCATTACTTCCAAAAATGCATATTCATACAAATATCCATAACTTAGAAAATAATTCCTCTTTAAAGCTTAAAAACAAATTCCACAAACATATATATATATATATATATATTTGGAAACAATATTCAAAATTAATATTACCTAATTAAAAATACTTATAAATTTATAAAAATTCTCTAAGCCACCTAAATATTAATAAAACCAATTAACATATATACTTAACTATAATAAGCATAATTTACATATTTACCCATATAATAATAAAATATACATAATACACTATTAATACTAAAAAAAATATTTCCTTGAAAATTATACAAATATCTAAAAATTATTTTCTCTACATTAAACTTCTTAATATAATTAAAAACATATAATTGACTACTAATTTCTTCCAAATTATAAATTTAGTATAATATCCACATTTGACATAAACTTAAAAATAATTATAAAAATACTATAAAATTCACAAAAATTATAAATTAAATCCTAAAATTAATAACATTTGATAATAACACCAATTATCAAATTTTTATAATTTTTACAAATAAATTTCGGATATAAACAAAATATTACTAAAATATTCAAAATTTACCAAATTCACAATAATCCCTATAATCTTCAATAAAATTTATACACCCAAAAATAATTAACAACAACTACCCTAATTACTAACTAAACCCAAATAAATATCAAATAAAATCAAATGAATACCAAATAAATTTCTGGAAAAATCAAATAATTCACTAAAAATTTCCAAAAATTAAAACCAACCTCATTAAACAATAAACAACCCTAACTAACCTAGGATCTACCAAGAACAATAAAAAAATCAAGGGAAGAAAGAAGGGATCAAGTGAGTGTCACTCATTGTCAAATTGAATGAATGGGAAGGGGAGGAAGAGCTTGCTGCCATCGAAATGTAGGCCAAAGGAGCAACTCAAGCGAGGCAGGAGGGTAGCAATCTGACGAAGGGACGAAGCTGGGCTGACAGATCGAGACAGGGCTGTCGCGCTCGAGGGAGAAGGAGTGCTGCCTGGCAAGGAAGAAAGAGAGCAGCAGCAACATCAACTAGGGAGCTCGGTGATGGCTGTAGATGGAGGTTTTCAGTGGTGATGGAGGTGGCATAGTGAGAGGAGAGGCAGAGATGGTGATGGGCGGAAGTGAGGAGGAGCTGCTGGTTTAGGGGGATGGTTTCAGTTTAAGAGGTAAGTGCTCTTCATTTCATCATTTTATATATATATATATATATATATATATATATATATGTGTATATATATATATACAAACACACCTATATCTATATATAATAATAAAGTCTTAAAATAATATTAACAAAAATACATATCAATTAAATAACTAGATAATAATAATAATAATAATAATAATAATAATAATAATAATAATAATAATAATAATAATAATAATAATAAAGAAAATGCAAAAGAAGGAGAAAATGAGCAGCATCACTTGTGGGTAAAAGAGAGTTTCTATCATTTGACTTTCCCTTGGAAGGAAGGATAGAGGCAAGCAAAGAAAAAAAAACCCAAAAGAGATGGAGCTTAGTGATTGATTGGTGAGTAAGAGGAAATGAAGAACTGATTAATTATAGAAATTTGTTCAGAGGTTAAAATGATTTTAAATTTAGTTGCATGCATGGATTTAGTGGAGTGTAGTCACAAAAAGATAAAAAAAAATGGGTTTGAAATGAATTAGATTGGATTGAAACCTACTAATCATACTAACAGCATGGGCAATATCAGGTCTTGTAAACAACATAGTATACATTAAGCTTCCTACAACCAAAGCATAAGGAACTTTAGCCATTTGCTCCATTTATTCGGGTGTGTTGGGTGATATACCCTTGGATAAATGGATACCATACCTAAATGGTAATAACTCTCTCTTAGAATCAAGCATGTTGAACATCTTTAACACCTTTTCCAAGTAAAGACTTTGGCATAAACCTATAATTCTTTTTAATCTATCTCTATAGACTCAAATGCCAATAATATAGATAGTGTCCCTTAAGTTTTTTATCGAGAAAGTTTTACATAACCATAGTTTCACATTTGTAAGCATGCTAATGTCATTCCCAATTAATAAAATATTATCCACATACAATATAAGGAATTTGAGTTAGCTCCACTAACCTTCTTGTACATATAAGGCTCATCTTCATCCTTGATTAAACCAAATGATCGTATGGCTTCATTAAAATGATGATTCCAACTCCTTCAAGCTTGCTTTAGACCATAAATTAATTTATTAAGCTTGTACACTTTGGAACCTTCTTTAGATTCATAACCTTTAGGTTATTCCATATAAATTTCTTCCTTAACATAACCGTTAAGAAAAGTAGTTTTGACATCCATTTGCTAAATCTCATAATCATAGTGTCCAGTAATGACAAGAATTATCTAAATGGATTTAAGCATGGCTATCAATGAGAAGGTCTCCTTATAGTGAACCCCTTGCCTTTAGTGAAACCTTTTTGCTACAAGCCTTACTTTATAGGTATTAACCTTTCCATCTGCACCAATCTTTCTCTTGAAGATCCATTTACAACCTATAGGTACAATATCTTTAGGTGGATTAACAAGTGTCCAGACTTGGTTTGCATATATGGAATCCATTTCAAATTTCATTGCTTCAAGCCATTTAGAAGAATCTTTATCTAATAAAGCTTCTTTAAATGTTATATGATCATCATCATGATTTTCTTCTTTATACATATGCAACTCTTGCATATCATGTAGAAAACTATATCTCTTTAGTGGATTAGATACCCTACCTGACTTCCTTCCTTTACTACTTTCTTAAAGAAACTCTTTCTCAAGATATATGTCATCTCTGCTTACAACAATAACTTGTTCAGCAGGATGATAGAAATAATACCTTAAACTTTCTTTAGGATATCCCACAAATCTACCTTGAATTGACCTCGCATCTAATTTGTCTATTTTTAACCTTTTGATATATGGTAGGTATCCTCAAATCTTAACATGCTTGAGACTTGGTGCCTTATTATGCCATATCTCATATGGCGTGGTAGAAATAGACTTTGATGGAACACGATTTAATATATAAATGGCAGTTTGCAATGCAAAACCCTAAAAGAAAGTAGGCAAATTTGTATAACTCATCATTAATCAAACTATATCTAATAGAGTTTGATTCCTCCTTCTGGACACACCATTGAGTTGAGGTGTTCCGGGTGGAGTTAATTATGATATAATGCCATTTTCCTTAAGGAACTCTATGAACTGGGTACTTAAGTATTCACCTCCTCGATTCGATTGAACAATTTTAATACTTTTCCCCATTTGGTTCTCTACTTGGACCTTAAA
Organism: Mallotus nudiflorus; assembly: GCA_947683625.1. NCBI lineage: Eukaryota > Viridiplantae > Streptophyta > Magnoliopsida > Malpighiales > Euphorbiaceae > Mallotus > Mallotus nudiflorus. The sequence continues at coordinate 1,516,843 of CANTUR010000486.1, forward strand.
TTCCTTAAACTTTTCAAAGGATTCACTTTTATATTTCATCAAATATAAATGTCCAAACTTTGATAGATCATCTATGAAGGTAATAAAGTAATAGAACCCGCCTCTTACCATTTGGTTGAATGGACCTCATACATCACTATGTATGATTTCCAAAATTTCTTTAGTTTTTTCCATTTGTCTAACAAATGGTGATTAGGTCCTTGCTTTGGATACAAGCCTCACAATTCGGATTGGGTACTGATTCAAGATTACTAAAGATTCCATTCCTTTCCATCTTTATGATTTAGTCACTGTAATGTGACCTAATTGCAAGTGCCATAAATATTTTAAATTAGAGGCATTATCAATTTACATTGTGTTCATAACATTCAAATTGGTTGGATAATGATTGTTATTGGATTTATTATCAACATAATAAAGACCATGTAATACATAACCCATGCCAACCATCTTATTATCAAAATAGATAGTACATTCATCTCTTTCAAATAAAAACTTATAACCTTTTTTTGTTATGCTAGAAATAAAGATGATGTTCTTATAAGTATTAGGTACATATAAAACATTGTTCAATAGCAAAACATGATCATTCAAGTCAATAGAGATGGTTCCCATAGCTTTAGTAGCAACACTTGCTCCATTTCCAAGCTTTAAAGTCACCTCATTTGACTCTAACCATTTTTCACTTGTTAGATCTTGCAAGGGAGAATATATATGAGAACTAGCATTGGTATCTAATACCCATATCATAGATGAGCTCTTAGAACATTTAGAAATAAATAAATTAGAGAAAGTCTCACCTTCTCCAAATTTGTCCTATTTTTTATCTGAAAAGACTTAAGGAACTTTAGACAATTTCTTTTCCAATATCCTTCTCCATCATAAAAGAAACACTTTCCCTTATTGTTGTTCTTAACCTTATCTTTGCCTTTATCTTTCTCACACCTCTCAAAGCTTTAGGAATTTTCCCTTAGATTTATTGCTTTTGTTACCCTTACTTTTCTTAGTCTTGCTAGAAGAGGGAACCAAAGCTATATCCTTCCTCTTTTCATTATGAATAGAATTTTGGGCCATCACAAGCATGTTTAGCAATTTTGTAAGATTACACTTAATTTTATTCATGATGAAATTTGCAATAGATTACCCAAATGATTCCGGAAGGGATTGTAAGATCAAATATGTTTGAAGTTGAGCATCCATCACAAAATCTAGACTTTGAAGTTCCTCTATGGAACGACTTATAGAATTCATGTGTGCTCTAACATCATCACCCTCCTTCATTTTAGCATGAAAAATCCACTTAGATATCTCATATCTAGTGGTCCTACTTTGTTCACCAAATTACTCTTGTAGGTGAAGTACAATTTCCCTTGCATTAGTGTACTTCTTATGTTGTCTATGAATTTCATTGCTCATAGAAGCCCACATAATGCAATGTGCTTGTATATCATCATCTTTTAATTTTGCAAAAGTGTCATGTTCCTCTTAGGAAGCATTATGTGGAAAGGGTATGGGAGGACTTTGTTCCAAAACATGTAAAATGCATTCTAAGGCTAATACAACTTTTAGATTATGAAGCCAATCAATAAGATTAGGCCCAATGAGTCTATTGTTGTTGAGAATGATGCTTAATGGATTTGAGGATCTTATATTATCAAATTTCTGCAAAATCATAACAAAATTGATTAGTCCCATGACATTGTAATAATACCATTTGATTTAGTCTTTAATCGTAATAGCCGCCCACTAACTTGGCGAATTATACACTTCCAAAGTAGAAAATGGAAATCCCTTGTTGGATGGATTTTAAATGGGTGATGATGTTCTTAATAAGGTACTAATATCCCTTAGGTACATATTGCTATTCCTGGAATATTAGTTCTCATTAAGTGAACAACTCTTGTTCATCATATTTCATATGAGATATCATCAATACGGCTCCTAATGTTACGAGACTCAAGTACACATTACCATTCTTGGCCTTTAGCATTAGTTAGGTCCATACCATTAGATAAGTGAAATGTATAGACTTAAACACAATATACCTCAGGTACGCCAATTTGCCATTCTTAGCATGCAGTGTGTCTATACACCCACAACATCTTATGCTTAACAATAATACTACACGAATCTCTTGGATCTTATATACATCCCTATATATCCATAGATCTAAGTTATTGCTCTAATAGAGAACCTAGACTTAATTTTTTTTAGAAGATTTTTAGGTCTTTATTTGAGGTCTCACTTTGCACACTAGCCATTTTACATTGCATATATCATATATATACATCACATGGCATTGATACACATATCATATATGCATTTAATTTGTTGTATCCAATTACACACATAACATATGCATATATTGCATGTTTTAACATATATATCACATATATACATTGAACATGTATAATGAATGCATAAATATAGAATGATCATTGGTCTTGTACATACATATTCTAACTCTTAGAATAAATTACATTACCTCCATCTTGATGGATCTCCCACTTGAACTCTTCAAGCTCCATTTTGATATGTTTATTATTTACATGTCTTAAAGTTGAATTTTAGTAAGTTTTAAATAAGGAATAAATTAATTTAAGTAATTTTTGGGCTTAATTAAGAGATTTTTATGAGTTAGAATTTAATTAGGATTCTTATTATTTATTATATATTTGGGAAGTTTTATTTGAGTTTAAATTAGTTTTTGTGTTTTATGTCTAGTGTAGGGCATAGGAATATAAAGGGAGTTGTTATGTTTTTACATAGCATGGTATGCATATGCCGTGTGAGAAAGAAACAAATGAGGAAAGTCATGTCCAAGCCAAGTCCAAGCCATGTGTGAGCCATGAAGAAGCCAACAACATTTGAATATCAACATAGCAATGTCACGGCATGCACATGTTGTGTGAGTGAAGAATTCTGACCTGGAATTATGCACGGCTAATGAACTTGCCCGTGTTGGAAGCCATGCTATGTGCTTAGTAAATTTGTAGATTTATTTGAATGAGGCACAGTCGTGCTTCAAAACTGTGTCATGAAGGCAGAAATTTCCTATTTTAAAAATAAAAAGGAATTAGAAATCAAAGAGAATTCTTTTCATACCCTATCACTATATAAGGAATAAACACCTTTTTAAGAGGGCAAAGAGGAGTCATAGAGATAAAGAGGTGGCTAGACAGAAATCAACAAAGACTAAGAGCTTATTTTATTTTCTTTTCTATTTTCATCTTTTTGTTTTCTTAATTATGATTACGGATTTCATCATAGCCATATGTGGCTATGTTTTATTTTAGAGTCTTGGTTAGGAGTAGCTATTCCATAATATGATTTGAATACAAGTTTTTATATTTAATTTGAATTTCAATTAATTCTCTATGTTGTAATATTTATCTTGTTATCATTCCAGACCTGTTTGATTGCATGTTTGTGGATGAATTCACCAACTAGAGTTAGGGGAATTCATTAGCTTAAGACACTTAGAACTTAGATCACTTGACCAAGAGAGTAGGTGAGCTCTTCAAGGAGCCATGACAATAGATTACAATGACAAATTAATTACTAAAAATCTTAATGAGCTTGGATTAAATTATTAATCACAAGAGTAGGTTAGATTTTAATCCTTGCATGCTTAATTAAACTTGAGAGAGTCTTTAATTATTTTAGAGCAATTACCCTTAACTAAATTCAAGATTTCTATTTAAAGATGTATTCATGATTGGATTGGAATAATACTAAACCTAGGCTTTGTGTTTACAAATATTTGATTTTATTTTTAATTAAGTTTATGTTATTTAAACCTTGTTAAATTATTTAATTTATAGCTGAGATTATAGGTAAAAATTGTTAGCAATCAATATATAGTCCTTGAGGAAACAATATTTATCTACTGTAACCATAATCATGCATGTGCGAGTTTAAAATGCAATAAGTTTTTAGCGCTATTATCGGGGACTGACAATATTGATATTAATTTAATTTTTACTTTTCTTAGACCAGTATTCTTTCTTTAATTTTAATTTAATTTGCTAATTTATTTTTTAGGTAGCTTTTGCTAGTTTATGAACACTCAATCTAAGGGGACAAACTTAGAAAAGATCAACCCTGAAATCGAGAAATCATGCAAGAAAAATTGAAAGGAAAAGCTTCAAAAAGATAGGCAAAAGATGGCTGAAGATCAAGCACCAACACCACTTGGTAGGAGTTGTGCTCTTCAAGAGTACACAATGCCTAATCCATGAGGTACCCATAACAGTATAGTTAGGCCAACTACTGATGCCAACACATTTGAGATCAAACTAGCAATAATTCAAATAGTCTCACAATTTCATTTTAGAGGTCTCCCAAGGGAGGATCTTAATGCCCATCTAGTTTAGTTTTTAGAGATTTGTGATACATTTAAGATGAATGGGGTTAGTCCATATGCAATAAGGTTTAGGTTATTCCTTTTCTCTTTAAGGGATAAGTGTAGATGGCGGGGTTTAGCGCGCGTCCAAGATTTTAGTAACCGTGACACTGTTTAGGCTCAGGGCCTTAGAGAACACACTAACCACTGTCACAAAGACATGGCGTGGAGATAAGGAGTCACCACCCAGGGTAATAACTAGGACAAATCGAAAAGGTGGTACTCGATTCCCTAAAAGAAAGCTAGTACCACAATTAGGAGATTCTGGATACGGAATACTAACTTCTCTTAATCTCGTGTTCGTTTAGAATAATTTTAAAAATGATTATTTCATCCTCTAATTACAAGAAATTTTATTAAACCCTATTTGACATCCATTTAACCCTAGGCATCTAGTCAATAAAAATACACATAAAAAAAAGCACTCAAGATCACATTTTCCCTAAGTCTAAACTATGTTAATTTTATTAAAAAGTTAGCTAGATTTATTTACAAGTGAGAAATGGACTAAAGGTGGGCCTACATTTTTTATTAATTAGTGAGCCTAGATATATTTATTTTAGTTTATCTAAGGAATGGACTTAAGTCTATTCAATTTTAAAGGAAAGTTAAATTAGTGGGCCTAAGTCTAACTTGGTCTTATTTTAAGTGAAATATGGGCCTATGTCTATTCATTTTAAAAGAAATGAATTTAAGTGGGCTGAGCTAAGTCTAAACAAGTTTTAATTAACTAAGTGAGCCTAAAATCTAATTAACCTAATGGGCCTAAATTGATTTTAATTATTTAAAGTCCTAAACTATTTTTAAGCCTGTTTATTAAGTGGGTTAGACCTAAACGTGGGCTTGGGGCCCAAAAACATAAAAAACATCACAAAATCAAATGAAAATATATTCATATATGATTTCTAAAAAACTTAATTTAATTACATACAAACCCTAATTAACTAAGGCCACCATTAATTTTAATTAATTTTACTCAGTGAACCTAATTTTACTAATTAATTTTAAAGTGCAAAAAATTAAATCTTTTACTATTCCCACTATTGGGGTTGTTACAAACTACGTACAAAATCTAAAATTAAACAATTATACATCCATAAATAAAAAAACATAGAACACCAAAATAAAAATAAAGATAAAACCCTAAATTCTACTGTGAAACAACACAGGTTCTTCCATGGCATTCCATGGACCTCCTGTTCATTTGAACACAGACAACATCCTCCTCAATCCACATTCGTATATCAAAACACAAACACAAAAATAATTAGATTAGTAATGAAATTGAATAATAAAACAATAACGAAATAAAATAAAAATCACAAAAAAAATAGAAGAAAAAAATGATGAATGCTATGCATATGCTTTGAGATAGCTCCTAAGATTGAGATTGTCACCATTGTTTTTGACTTATTGTTTGATTGTGGACAGTGGCTTTGATTGCATAACTCACTTCTCTCTTTCACAATCTTTTTTTTTCTCATTTTTTAGTCTGTGTGTGTAAGTCTTTGTGTTTTCTTTTCATCCATTTTTTCACAGTCTCTCCAAAATTTTTTCTCCTAAAAAAAGTCCTCCCACACATGCATGCAGACTCTACAATTACTGGCTTCCTCCTTTGGAGGAACAAACTCATCTCCTTATCAGGATGAATATACTCATCTCCTATGATAAGGATTTGATTTTTGAAAGTTACATGTTTTTGAATGCATCAAAAATCTTTTTCAATAAAATTAATATTAAAAATTCAATTTTTAACCAATCAAAACACTGAAAAAATTGATAAAAAGTAAGAAAAAATATGCAAAAAAATAAAAAAAAAATGGGACTTTTAGGCATTGCCACTATGTAATGCCGATCAGAAAATTGTATTTTCAATCGAAAATCTAGATTTCCGATCGTAATTGTGGATTTTCGATTGGAAATCCATAATTTCGATCAACATTATAGATTTCTGATCAGAAATCCATAATTTTGATTTTCAATTTTTTTATTTTTAATTACTAAAAAACCTTGAAAAATTGACTTATTTGTAATCAAATCCTAAAAAACATTACAATTTAGTACCTAAAGTCAAGAAAATCAACAACCAAGTTCAATTTTTGAATGAATTTCATCATAGGAGCTTACGTTGCAATTGTGCACAATTGCATCCCAAAATTGGGTGCTTACAGTTGCCCCCCTTTGTCGTTGTTTGCTTGACAAATTGCAGCAAAGCAGTAGAAGCACACAATTTTGAAAGAAAGAAATTAGGACACTTGATTATATCCTAAGTGATAGATTGATGCTCAAATTACTGAGCAAAGTATGATGTTTGGCAAGTCTTACTATATTTCCTACTGAATGTCTAATGGACTTTGTGCAAATGATTTTTTGCTATATTCCCTATGGGACATTCAACGATGATAAATTGAAAACTTGCTATAGTTCCTGTGGAACATCTAGTAATGATGAATTTCGTTATATTCCCTGTGGGACATCTAACGATGCACACTATATTCCCTATGGGACGTCTAGTGTAGTTGAATTAAAAATCTATTATAGTTCATGTGGAATGTCTAGCAATGCTGAATTCTGTTATATTCCCTATGGGACATCTAACGATACATACTATATTCCCTATGGGACGTCTAGTGTAGTTGAATTGAAAATTTGCTATAGTTCCTATAGAACGTCTAACAATGATGAATTTCGTTATATTCCCTGTGGGACATCTAATGATGCACACTATATTCCCTGTGGGACGTCTAGTGTAGTAGAATTGAAAATCTGCTATAGTTCCTATGGAACATCTAGCAATGATGAATTTTGTTATATTCCCTATGGGATGTCTAACGATGCACACTATATTCCCTGTAGGACGTCTAGTGTGATTGAATTGAAAATTAGCTATAGTTCCTATGGAACATCTAGCAGTGATGAATTTGAAAGTTTATGTCATAACTGCTATGCAGTACATAACATAATGAAGGTTATGACTACTGTGCAGCACATAACATAATCATTTGAAATTCATATCATAGCTATTATGCAGCATATGAATCCTTTGATTGAAATGATGCATGTGGAATGCAAAAAGTGAATTATATAATCTTGTTCTGTATTTTGTACTTGATAAAAAATTCAGAATCATAGATTGATTATGCAGTTTTAATAATTCAATGAATTATTAATTTGATGAATGTCATGATTTAATTAGGAACATGTTCCTAATCCGAATGCAATTATGGACCAAATTGCAAGAAATAAAAGATGAATAAAAAGTAAATAAATTGGAAGGATTAAAATGGATATTTTCCATTTTATATACCTTTCCCATTCCTTTTGTCGATCACTTCCCTTCTCTTCCTATTCTTTGCCTTTTTTTTTCTTTTCTTTCCAATTGATTCACATTTTTCTTTTCTTGATTTCTTGATCATTTGTGGTTCGATTTCCATCCGTCCGATCCAATGGCTCACCCACAACCTGGGCCACGTGGGAGAGCAGACATGCAAGAAAATCTAATTATTTTGACTCCACGTTTTCCATATAATAAACTTGGACTATGAGAAGGTGATATCATCCTTCCTTTGACTCGTTTGCATCTTCACAGACTAGCAATGAGGTATTTTTTGTCCCTTTTGCTTCATTCTGCTAGATTAATTCAAATAATTAGCTATAATGATTAATTTTTATAGTGCAAAAATTTACATGCATGCTAACTAAATTAAATTTAAAAATTAACTGGGATATGTAAGAAAAAATTCAAATTAAACGTTGAAAAATAGTTGGGAGTCATCGAAATTGCGTGCATGACCAATCAATTTTCTAAATTGCTAACCGAAAAATTGGATTTCCAGTTGGAAATCTAGATTTTTGATTCGAATTATGGATTTCCAATCGGAAATCCATAATTCTGATCAATAATATGGATTTCTGATCGAAAATCCATAATTTCGATTTTAATTTTTTTTTTCATTTTTTTATTTTTTTAATTTTATTTTACACATAAATAAATAAATAAATTAAATAGATAAAAGCAATGTAGAGAATGATTTTTGGTTTCTGAATTTTATTTAGAAACCATTGAAATTTGTGGGATGCTTCCATTTGGCATGAGAGTTGTTCCATGGTTTGCCAGAGAATGTGACACAGATCATTTGGGCCTCGAGCTTTAGATGTTTCATTGCTACTCTTCTGACTGCTCGGGGTAAATCAGATTGTTATTCCTTGTTTACATTGATTGAGAGGTGGATGGACACCACTCATACCTTCTATACACCTGTAGGTGAGTTGACAATAACACCTATAAGTTTCTCTGCTATTACTAGTATCGCATTTGGAGGGACTCCTGTACCTTTTGACATTAGCTACTATAGTCTTCCAAAGCATAGACAGAGTTAGTACGTATAAGATTTGATTGGGTTCGCTCCAGTGTGGAAGAACCGTAAGAACGTAGTTCTTTCCTCTTTGGTTGAGGGCTTCAGATGTCTACCCACTACTACTCCTTGCCAAATTGCTCAGAAGTCAAAATGTTTCCTCTTCATCCTGTTAGGCACTACTCTTTTCTATGATACTGGTCATGAGGTGAGCATTGCTCTTCTAGGCCCCCTGCGTGATTTAGACTAGGTCGTTACTCTTGATTGGGGATCTGTAGCACTTGCTTATCTCTACTACAAACTTGACACTGTTTGTAGAGGCACAGTGACTATGTGTGGCTTTTGGCATGCATTACATGTATGTTCTTATTTGCCTTTAATTTTGCATATTTCCTAATCCCTCTTCTAATTTTACTAACTCCTTTTCTTTCTCAGATCTAGAGTATTGAGCTTGGGCTAGTTCAAGGTTTTGGTGTTGTTAGCCTGGATAGGAGCCTGCCTTTAATGCAGAGATGGGGTTCATTTTGCTTTGCCAGTATCATGAACACATTTTAGATGTACCGTGACCATCTGAACACTCTAGAATGGAACCTGGTAAGAAAAATAATAAAATCATTAGTATTAGTTAGTGAAACTTAATTTAGCTAATGAAAATGAAAATCTGTAGGTTGATCCTAGTTAGTTGGAAGGTGTCGATGATTTCCAAAGATATGACTTCATAGCTGGTGCAACGAGGCTAGAGACACTGAGGATTCTACTTCCTAGGTATGGTTGCAAGATGTGGTATCTTGGTGAGCAAGTATATCGCTGGTTTGCATGACCTACTAGGCAATGTGTCCCTTTTGGTATTCCTGCTTCTATGATATGGAGTTCTTATCTTATTGGATCAGAGCTGAGGTAGGCACTGTAGGGGTATGATGCTTCGACTTTGCTTCAATGATCCTGCCATTATCGATAGTATATCCAGGAGAACCTTTTAGAGCAGATTCCCATTGGTGATGTTGAGTTATCTCCTAATGATTTCAATTATCTTTCTGGAATTTATGAATAACTTTTTTTTTAGTTTGAGGAGGTCCGCTCTCCTATTGTTGAAGTGAAGGAGGTAAAGACTGAGACTGTTTAGAAGACTAAGACTATTCCTGATCCTGAGACTGGCCCTGAGACTAAAAGGTTTGAGTCCAAGCCTAGTCCGCAGCATGTTGGGACTAGCCGTGATGGGGCCTTTATCGGTGCTACGCTTAGTGATGTCTCTCTTCTAAACAAGTCTATGTTCTACTGGGCTCCCGCTATTCAGGCTCCAGTTGAGCAACAAATGCAGTTTGGTGATGCTCAGCTTCCTAGCTTTTATCCACTAGATGCTTCTCATGTGAGTCTGTTTGACTTATTTCTTATATGGATCTGTGCACTTGACATTGATGTTAGTAAAAATTTTACAAAACAGGTTCCCCAAACACAGGCAGAGTATCTATATGAACTTGCCTCATCTCAGAGATTATTCACGATGGAGGTTACAGACAGTTGGCAGGTAAGTGCCTATAATGAGAAAATGCAAATGTATGCATGCTATGCATGTAATGCTTATGATATGATGTTTTTTATGTATGCAGAGCTATTCCAGCGGTCTAGAGCGAGAGAACTAGATGCTTCATCAGCATCTTGCAGACTTGGGCTTTGATCTGTATAGCATTGGGACTTCATCTGCCAAACCTACAGACACTTATCATCATGATGATGCTACTAGAGGATGGAGCCCATGGCCTGATACCAGAGCTCGAGATGAGTGATTTAGAGTTTCTATATTCCTGACTTTCTATGTGTCTATATCTGACTATTCTTTATTGTACTATTGTTTTTTTATTCCTGCACTATCTCGAACACTGTTAGATAGAACTGAAATAGTGTTTGCATCTTAAATGGATTTTTTTATATAAATAACTAATTAAAAAAGATAGTTAATGAACATTATCCTTTTTAATTAATTATCCATTTATCTTAATCCTTTTCCAAGATGTATAAGATAGATAAATAATTAAAAGAATGGATTATCTTCCCAATTATCTATTTATCCCAATCCTTCTCAGATTCTATCACTTTATCCACATCTTTCTTTACTAGCAGAATCCTTTTCCCACATGAACTCATCTTCTTTCCCTATGTAAGACCATAAAAGGGGCATTCTCCTTCATTCTTTATACCCTCATCATGACTCAAGCATCTCTCCAAACAATGAAGAAATTTCTTAGAAGTCTCAATGGTGATGACTGGAATGAGCTTCAACCTTTCCACATCAAATCCTTGAAATCTCTTCAGCACCTAATGATTGATAACAATCTCCTACATGATACTGCTACCTTCTGGGATGTCAATGACCATGTATTCAGGTTTAATGAGCAGGAGCTTTGTCCAATGATTGAAGAGTTTGCTGTTATTCTGGGATGCACATTAGACTCGACTGCTATAATAGCCCTTCCTGATTTGGAGATGCAGTTTCCTAGTAGATTGGTTGCATTCTTTGATTTGCCCTCAATTGATATTTATATGTATATGCATAACCCTGGGACCATCAATCTTTCTTCTCTGATCACCGTCTGTGGGACTCGGGATAAGAACACTGCTTTTTGGACTAGAATAACTACTTTCTGCTTATATGCTCAATTTTTGCTTGTTTCTCACCACGGTGGTGTCGATATATGCATTGTCAGTATTTTAGAACAGGTAGAGCTTGGGGCTAACCCTATGCCAGGTTTCCTTGCTGAGACCATCATTGGGCTAGACAGTTTTAAGACTTAAAACCATTTTTCAAGCAGCTTACTTCTTCTTCAGGTATACAACCAAAACTTTTATTTATTTTGCCTTAACTTTTGCCTAAGCCACCCTTTCAGGTTTTTAGTTTAGTAGGCTTGCCCTAACTTTTTCCTAAGCCACCCTTTCGGGTTTTCAACTTAGCGAGCTTTTATTTTATTATTTTTATATCTTTTTTTTTATTTTTTAGATTTGGTTATAAGAAAAGCTGAGCTTGCTTAATGTACTCCTCAATCCTTTGACTTATCAACCTCATTAGCTACAATCTCATCCTTTGAAAATAAAGGACAAACGTTCTATGGACCAATGGGTTGACTAGTTAAAGAAGATTTCAAATACTGAGATCACATGGGTCTACCCTTGGTGGAGATTAAAGTTCATGACTATTGAGCTATATGATCACTGTGTTCCTATTCCAAGGCTGCATTTCTCTACCTTTTTTACCCCTTTACGCCTTTGTCGTCAGTATGGTCGCCCTCAGTTTATTGTTACTATTCTTGCTAACTTTGAAGGTTTTCCTATGAGACAAGATTCTTTGGATAAGATTAGGAGCTTGTGGCCTTATAGTGCTCTTGAACGGAACATACACCTGGATGCTGATGTGACTATTAATGATGATAACAAAACTTGGGTTGTTATCCAAAAGACAGAACCACCAGGATTTGCTAGGTACAAGAGGACTCAAGCTTTGTATGATAAGTCACAAAGGAAGAAACAAAGACATCACTAGAATGGTCTTATAGAGCTAGCCTTAGGCTTTCTTATGTTTTGTTTTCCCTTCAAATACTTATGCTTTATAATAAATAAGGACATGCAAAGTTTAACAAAACTTCAATTTCAATTTCATTCATTAATTAAGGTCAAAATGAGTACATTGAATACATCACATGACATAACTCCTGGTATTAGCTAGTCCTCACAGATTTTTAAACTGAATATTTTTTGCTCACATTTTATTTCCTTAATTTTTACCTGACTAGCCCTTTACAGGTTCTCTAATCAGTAGGACCATTCTCTTTTTATTTATTTCCTTAAGTTTTGCCTATCAGCCCTTTGCAGGTTTTCTGAACAGCGGGAATGTCCTAACTTTTGCCTGACTAGCCTTTTTAGGTTTTCTAGCCAGCGGACTTTGTTTTCTTTATTCTACTTTTATTCATATTTTTTACAGGTAGTACTTCTTGAGGTAATCCAAATTAATAGGTTCCATGAACTCATTCCCTTCAAGATTTGATATCTTAGCAACTTCTTTTGGTAAGAATGATTTGACCAAGTACGGTCTTTCCCAATTCAGTCTAAATTTACCTCTCGGATCGAATACCACGACTCTAGACTATTTAAGCACCATATCTCTAACTTTGATCTTCCTAGGCTTAACCTTCTTGTTGAACACCCTTGCTATCCTTCTTTGATATATCTAAGTATGGAATAAAGCATTCATCCTTTTCTCATCTAGAGATACGAGATGATCATTTCTCTTTTGTGCCCATTCATTCTAAGTTATTTTAGCTTCCATGACTACTCTCAAGGACTTAATCTCAGTTTTTATGGGCAAAATTGCCTCACAACCATATACCAATGAGAATGGTGTTTAGCTTGTGGTGGTTCTAGCTGTAGTCCTATATCCCCATAAGGCAAAAGGAAGATATTCAGACCAATCCTTGTAAGTTTTGACCATCTTAGAAAGGATTTTCTTGATATTTTTATTAGCCACTTCCAATGCTCCATTAGCTTGAGGGTGATAAGGTGAAGATTTATAGTGTTCAATCCCATACTTTTGTAACAACTCTATTGTTTTTGCTTGAAATTGAACCCCATTATCTGTCACAATATGATATGGAACCCCGTATATATAGATAAGGCTCTTCTTGATGAATCGTGCCATCTGTTTTGCTTTCAGAGTGTTGAAAGATTCTGCCTCTACCCACCTCGAGAAGTAATCGATTGCCACCACTATGTATTTATGCCCATTTGATGCTGTCAGTCTTATTTCTCCTATGATATCAATTCCCCATGCTACAAAGGGCCAAGGGGATGATAAACTATTCAGCACTGTTAGAGGCATATGACTAAGACTCCCGTGGATCTAACACTGATGGCATTATCTTACTGTCCTGACACAATCCTTTTCCATAGTCATCTAGTAATACCCTTGTTTGATTATCTTCTTAGCTAGAATTATCCTCTTCATATGAGAACCGCAAGCCCCTGCATGAATCTCTTGCATCACCTCTTCAGCTTCACCCTTTTTGAGACACTTGAGCTGTATCCCGTTCGACATTCTTTTGTATAATACTCTGTCATGACTTGCATATTTACATGCAAGAACATGGAGAGCATATCTTTCCTTTGAGGTTGCTTCATCTGGATAAATTCCTTCTTCGATGAATCTCTAGACATCATAAAACCAAGGCTTTTCTTCAAGCCCCATTTGAACATTCATAATCTGCTCACCCCATAACACGGTGCTCTAGACTTCATAATCACTAAAGGTTTCATGGAAAACCTAGTTGCATTATCCCACATTGAAGAGTGTGTTGCCAGTGTGTCTGCCATCTGATTATTGTCTCTGGATAGATGGATAAAGAGACATTTAGTGAAATTCTTCATTAAGACTTTCAAATAACAAATATAAGGCTTTAACTTTTCCTCTTTTACTTCTTATTCTTCATTAGCCTAATTGATGACTAACATTAAATGAACAAATCTTTCACTCCAGCTAGCACAGCCGCCTCAATCCCATAGATACATGCTTCATACTCGGCCATGTTGTTTGTGACCTTGAAATCTAATTTCTTTGCCATTGGTATGGTTTCTCCTTCCGATGTAATAAGAATCACTCCCAATTCAGCTCCTTTATTGTTTATAGCTCCATTAAAGTAAAGTTTCCACTCTCGGTGCTCTACAACTACTAAGTTCTCATCTAGAAACTCTAAATTCCATTGCTCTTCACCTTCGATCGCATTCTGAGCTAAGAAATCTGCTACTGCTCTTCCCTTGATTACCTTTGTGGTAATGTACTCTATATCAAATTCAGTTAAGAGTACTAACCATCAAGACATTTTTCCAGTTAGAGTCGATGCTTGAAATAGATGCCTTAGAGGGTCTATTCTTAAAACAGCTTGAACCTTATAAGATTGAAAATAATGCCTCAATTTCCTCATAGCCCAAATCATTATCAGACATGTCTTTTCTACTAAATCATATTTTTTCTCATACTATAGAAACTTCTTGCTCAAGTAGTACACTACGTGCTCTATTCCATATGACTCTTCTAGTGCTAACATTGCCCTTATTACATCCTCTTCTAAAGCCAAGTACAAAACCAATGGCTTACCCTATCTAGGTGGTTTCAGAATAGGTGGATTAACAAGATACTCTTTAATCTTATTAAAAGCTTTCTAACAATCATCATTCCACTTAACCGATTAATCTTTCCTTAAGAGTTTAAAGATAGGATCACAAATATTAGTGCGTTTTGCGATAAACCTACTAATATACTGTAACCTACCGAGGAATCCTCTTACTTCTTTCTTTGTCTTTGGTGCCGGCATTTCCTAGATGGCTTTCACTTTATTTGGATCCACTTCGATTCCTCGGCTGCTGACTATGTGCCCTAATTGCTTCCCTAAAGTAACCCAAAAATGCACTTCTTCATGTTGAGTCTCAGGTTGTACCTCTTAATTCGGGCTAAGAACTTGTTTAAGGCTTCAGAGTGTCCACCTCTTGTCTCTGATTTAACCATCATGTCATCCATATACACTTCAACCTCTTTATGCATCATATCATGGAAAAGTGTAGTAGCGGCTCTTTGATAAGTTGCACCTATGTTCTTCAGTCTGAAAGGCATCACCTTGTAATAATAGGTCCCTCATTCTGCGATGAAAGTTGTCTTAATCTTGTCCATAACTGCCATCATTATCTGGTTGTACCTGTAAAATCCGTCCATAAAAGAATACATTACACTTGTTGCAGCGCTATCCACTATTACATTAATATGAGGTAACGGGAAGTCATCTTTTGGACAGGCTTTGTTTAAATCCCTAAATCCACACACATTCGTACTTTGTCGTCTTTCTTAGGAACAGGTACTATGTTTGCCATTGAGGGTAGTCTACTACTTCTAGGAAGTTAGCCTGTATTTTCATGGCAATTTCCTCCCTTATCTTTTTTGTCCATTTTAGTCTTAATCTGCATAATTTTTGTTTAACTGGCTTGGTTTTTAGATGAGTTAGAATGTGATGCTCTACTATTTCTCTATCCAAACCTGGCATGTCTTCATAAGTCCAAGCAAATACTACCTTTCTTTTGTTAATATTCTCTCAAAATTTTTCCTCTCTTCAAGAGTTACATCATATGATATATAAATGTTCTTTGGATTATTCATTTATGCCCATGTTAAATGAATCAAATTGAATTGAATTAATGTCAAACATGCATGACTGATCAAAATTATAATGCACAGAACTATCAAGATGCACATCACACAAGTAAGTAAAACCAACATTCATATCATTGACCAGAGGAAAAATAACATCCTCATCCACATAAAGACCGGACATTATTACAACAGTTTCTTCATAAAAAACATCAATAAAACTATGACTAATGATAGTAGCTAAGTCCTGGGGTGGTTCCTCCTCAAGTGGCAGATATAGTAACTCTTTAACAACATCATCACCCATCCTTTCAATTACTTACTTCATGACTTCCTCTTTATTGCTAGCTACTAGGTTTTCCATAATCTACTTGAAGATCTCAAACCCAGGGACATCCTTTCCAGCCACGTTAACAGATTCTTTAGTGCCCAGAAAAACTTGCCTTCCCCTAGCTTGATGAAGTTCTCACTTATTGGTCCAATTCTTCCCAAGGGCTTATTTCTTTTTGCTTTCTCCTTGTTCTTTGCTCTTCTACTAACTAGTCCTACCTCAGTATATCCCAAACCCTTCGTATGGTCCTGGGTCTTAATGTTCAGGGACATAGGACTTCCTTGTTCATTCTTTCGAGCCCCTTTCCAGGTTGATAATTCATGTTTTCCATCATTTTTGCAACCCTGGGATCCATCCCATCAAATATTCCAGCAACTTGAAAACTAGGGGGAACACACACTTGCTTCTGTTTATCAAGTATAGCTACCATAACTACATTGGTTCCAGCTTTTATTGTCACGACATCTCCTTCATGAGGGAATTTTATTTTCTGGTGCACAGTTGAAGGTACTCCTCCCAGGGCATGAAACCACGGCCTTCCCAACAGCATGGCATAGGTAATGGGGATGCCCAACACAGTAAATTCATCAGTCGACTTTATAAGCCCTGTTTTGACCAAAGCCTAAAATGTTCCCTCCACATTCCTGGTACTGTCATCATAAGCTTTGATTATAAGGTTTGAAACTATCAAGTCATCTACTTTCATACCCAGATTGGGTAGGATCTTTAGCGGGTATACTTTTATAGTTGAACCATCATCTACCATTACAAAGTTGGTTCTCTTCCCTTTTACTTTAGCTGGGATAAATAATGCCTTATTATGGTTTCTTCCTTCTAAAGGCAAGTCATCATCTAAAAATGTTATCAGCTTGTGTTCTTTTCTATCACCTTTGCTACCGTAGCTTCAGGTGTAGCTGTTGTTTCAATGCTCATATTTGACAAAGCTTTAACTAGAGCCCTTTTGTGACTACCTGAATGCATCAATAATTCCCATATGCTCATACTCACTTTAGCCTTCTTAAGTTGTTCCAAGATCAGATTTTCTTTCTATCCTTCCTTTACTTCTACATCTTCTGTTTCTTCCATTTCTACAACCCTTTCATTTTGCCTTGCTGATGCCTGATAATTCCTCCCGCTTCTAGTAACATGATTCACATTTGGAGTAACACTCTATACATAAACTCCAGTGGTTTTTTCTTCGTCAGAATCATACCAGATGTCCACGGCCCTAACAATCTGTTCCCTTTTCCCATTTTTCCAAACTTCCACTGTGCATGCTTCTTTTCCTTTCAACTCCCTCAGATTTTCCATATGTTGGCTTAGTAGCTCTTTAACCCCTTTTTGGGACAGTTCTAGGGTTAAGAATTCATCTTCTTTAAACTCATCACCTCATCCTTTCGCCATGATCTCTTCTATGGGTATATTAGTAGAAGCGGGTTTAGAATAAAATACTCTATAATCAAACTTGCCTGAAGGTTGTCCCAACAGATCTTCAACTCCTCTTAGTGACTGCTCGAGAATTTTAGGCTCATTTTTTACCAGTTTATCATTAAACTCATCCTCCCAACTTGAGGGCTTAATTGATTTAATAGGGATATCAGTAGAGGGTGGTTTCGAGTAAAATACTCTATAATCAAACTTGCCTAAGGGCTAGCCTAGTAAATCTTCTACTCCTCTCTGTGGTTGTTCGAAAGGTTCTCCATTGGGTATAAGGCAGAGGTCTTCGAAGGAGCTTAGCACTTCTTCTTTGCTAACCCCTAAGTTGATCATCATGGTGGTTGGTGGTGGAACATTTCGATAGTCTGAGAAAGGGTTGTTTCTAGTGTTTAGGTTGGAATTGGATTTCTTAGGGTCGGTGATTTTTCCAAAGTCTATCACATTTTGGATTTCATGTTTTAGGCGAATGCAGGTATCTATGGAATGATAAGCTACTTGATGAAACTTACAATAACTGTTTGGATCATAGACAGGGAGATTTGGGTTTGGTGGCTTAGAAAAGGTTAAAGGTTAGAGTAGGCCCTTTTGGATTAGCCTCTCTAGGACTTTGGAGAGTGGTTAGTTGAAGTTAGAGAACCTTTTGCTGAACTGCACACACCTCTACAGCTCGGCTAGTACTTCCTTATTGCATGCCCCCAGTTGAGTAATTTTGGGTTCCTGTGCCTCTATCAGTTTTCTTTTTCTCACTCTTAATTTCCTCAGCTTGTAACCCATCATCATACAAATCAACAAAGGTTTTGGGATTCATCATTTGTAGCCTCTCGACCAAATTAGGTGACACATTACGAAATATCATTCTAACTTGATCCTTCTCAACAAGCTTGTTTTTCATCATCCCTGCTTTATTCATGAAACGAGTTAAGAAATTAGAAAAAGACTCATTTGATTTTTGTTTAGTTAACTCTAGATCCCTGATGGATACCTCTAATATGGTATTGTAATCCTATTATTTCAAGAATACAGTACATAGTTCCTTCCAATCAGCCCTAACAGACTTGTGGTACCAATTTATAGCCATTCCTTCTAGAGACAGCACAAATAGCCTAACAATAATTGACAATGGTGCTTTAGTAGTGCTCATGGTTATTGTGTATTGGCTCAAATGAATTCTAAGATCTCCTCTCCCATCAAATTTCTGCAATTGAGGCATTTTGAACTTTTCAGGCAGCTTGTCACCCTCCATTTATAGCATATCACCAAGTCAAAAGAATATCTTATTCCTTATCCTCTAATAAGCTCTTCCATCTTGGACATTTTTTGAGTCAGTGCTTGCATCTACTTGGACTCATGATCATGGACCAATTTAAGTGACTCTCTCTTTGCTTTTTCTACCATGTAGTTTTCAAGGTCTTCTAATCTCATATCAGTAGTAGGCACATTTCTAGCAGCAGGTTGCCCTCCAACATTGTTAGCAACAGGTGGAGGAGCTACAACAACAGGTGGAGCTCCTACAGTAGGTGGCTATTCAATACTAGCAGCAGGTGGTTGTTCAATAACAGGTTGCACTAGTCCAGCCAAAGCCTGTCTCAGTTCATCTTGCATCATAGCTCTCATGTCATCCATCAAAGCTCCCTTAATGTCCTCCAAGGTCCACATCTCTGGTTATTATTCCATTTCAATCTGTTCAGTCTGAGTTAGTTCAACTTCCAGGAATAGTGGATTGATTGGACTCCCCTCTAGTGTCTCCAGTCTGTGAAGAATGCTTTGAGCTATGGACTCTAGACTTAAATCAACTATGGTCAATCTGCCATACATGAGAAGACCCAAATGAATCTATGATGGCAGCAAAATAAGGTATTAGTATGATGCATGGTCTATATGTATGCATGATGCACGTGCTATGCAACAAGTAGCAAGCAAGCACTTAGCATGTAGCAAGCATCAAGAAGCAATCAATAGGCAATATGCAAGCATAAGCCTTCTAACCTTATTCCTCCCACACACGTATTCAATGGCGAGTCTCTTTTCCTAGGATTTTTGGTCTTGGCCTTCATACCAATAAGGGATATTAAGAGCCAACGTGCATGCCAAATCTCTTTTTAAATCAAAAAGCATAGAAACAACATTTCTAAACATAAAGGCCTAGCCTAATCCTTATTAGCCTGAATGAGCTTCAAAGGTATAGGCCTAGGCTTTTATAAATAGAAATACCTCATGGCAATTCAAATAAACAAGCACTTTGGATAAAAATCCTACAGGAAGTAACTAGGCCATTATATGTGGTTAGGGTCCAGTGAAAAGTTAAGGTTCCCTTAGCAAGATGCTCTCCATTATGGACTTTGAGTTACAGGCCAAGGTCAGAGGGGCCCAACATCCTTTACTAACTTGAGAGAAGATTACCCCCCTTAAGGACTTGGGTTACAGACTCTGGTTAAATGAGCCTGGTAACCTCTGTTGAACCAAGTTAAGGCTAAGAGTAATGGTTAGCCAATCTACAACTCCATAAAGCTAGTTTATGGAATCATAGACCAGTGCCATCGGTTTAGTAGGGATATTCAGAATGATTACAAGAATGAAATAATAATCGATAAAATAATTCTAAAGAACACAAGTAGAATTAGTATCTCTTATCCCTAGTGGAGTCGCCACTATATCCATAACCAATGCACATAGTCCAAAACCATCCAAGTTATTGCTCCAATGGAGAACCTAGGCCTAATTTTTTTTAGAAGATTTTTAGGTCCTTATTTAAGGTCTCACTTTGCACACTAGCCATTTTACATTGCATATATCATATATATACATCACATGGCATTAATACACATATCATATATGCATTTAATTTGTTGTATCCAATTACACACATAACATATGCATATATTGCATGTTTTAACATATATATCACATATATACATTGAACATGTATAATGAATGCATAAATATAGAATGATCATTGGTCTTGTACAAACATATTCTAACTCTTAGAATAAATTACATTACCTCCATCTTGATGGATCTCCCACTTGAACTCTTTAAGCTCCATTTTCGATATGTTTATTATTTACATGTCTTAGAGTTGAATTTTAGTAAGTTTTAAATAAGGAATAAATTAATTTAAGTAATTTTTTGGCTTAATTAAGAGATTTTTATGAGTTAGAATTTAATTAGGATTCTTATTATTTATTATATATTTGGGAATTTTTATTTGAGTTTTAATTAGTTTTTGTGTTTTATGTCTAGTGTGGGCCCTAGGAATATAAAGGGAGTTGGTATGTTTTTTACATAGCATGGCATTCATATGCCATGTGAGGAAGAAACAAATGAGGAAAGTCATGTCCAAGCCATGCATGAGCCATGAAGAAGCCAACTACATTTGAATTTCAATATAGCAATGTCACGGCATGCACATGTTGTGTGAGTGAAGAATTATGACCCAGAATTATACATGGCTAATGAACTTGCTCATGTTGGAAGCCATGCTATGTGCTTAATAAATTCATAGATTTATTTGAATGAGGCATAGTTATGCTCAAAACCGTGTCATAAAGGCAAAAATTTCCTATTTTAAAAATAAAAAGGAATTAGAAATCAAAGAGAATTCTTTTCATACCCTATCACTATATAAGGAATAAACACCTTTTTAAGAGGGCAGAGAGGATTCATAAAGATAATGAGGTGGCTAGACAGAAATCAACGAAGATTAAGAGCTCATTTTCTTTTCTTTTCTATTTTCATCTTCTTATTTTCTTAATTATGGTTACAGATTTCATCATAGCCATATATGGCTAAGTTTTCTTTCAAAGTCTTGGTTAGGAGTAGCTATTCCATGACATGATTTGAACACAAGTTTTTATATTTGATTTGAATTTCAGTTAATTCTCTGTATTGTAATATTTATCTTGTTATCATTCCAGGCCTGATTGATTGCATGTTTATGGATGAATTCACCAACTAGAGTTAGGGGAATTCATTAGCTTAAGACACTTAGAACTTAGATCACTTGACCAAGAGAGTAGGTGAGCTCTTCAAGGAGTCATGATAGTAGATTATAGTGATAAATTAATTGCTAAAAATCTTAATGAGCTTGGTTTAAATTATTAATCACAAGAGTATATTAGATTTTAATCCTTGCATGCTTAATTAAACTTGAGAGAGTCTTTAATTATTTTAGAGCAATTACCCTTAACTAAATTCAAGATTTCTATTTAAAAATGTGTTCATGATTGGATTGGAATAATGAAACTAAACCTAAGCTCTGTGTTTACAAATATTTGATTTTATTTTTATTAAGTTTATATTATTTAAACCTTGTTAAATTATTTAATTTATAGTCGAGATCATAGGTAAAAATTGTTAGTAATCAATATATAGTCCTTGAGGGAATGATTTTTATCTACTGCAACCACAATCGTGCACGTGCGAGTTTAATGCAATAAGTTTTTGGCGCTATTGTCGGGGACTGGCAATATTGATATTAATTTAATTTTTACTTTTCTTAGACCAATATTCTTTCTTTAATTTTAATTTAATTTGCTAATTGATTTTTCAGGTACCTTTTGCTAGTTTATGAACACTCAATCTAAGGGGACAAACTTAGAAAAGATCAACCTTGAAATCAAGAAATCATGCAAGAAAAACTGAAAGGAAAAGCTTGAAAAAGATAGGCAAAAGATGGCTGAAGATCAAGCACCAACACCACTTGGTAGGAGTTGTGCTCTTCAAGAGTACACAATGCCTAATCCAGGAGATACCCATAACAATATTGTTAGGCCAACTATCGATGCCAACACATTTAAGATCAAACTAGCAATAATTCAAATGGTCTCATAATTTCAGTTTAGAGGTCTCCCAAGCAAGGATCTTAATGCCCATATAGTTTAGTTTTTGGAGATTTGTGATACATTTAAGATGAATGGGGTTAGTCCATATGCAATAAAGCTTAGGTTATTCCTTTTCTCTTTGAGGGATAAGTGTAGATGGCGGGGTTTAGCGCATGTCCAAAATTTTAGCAACCGTGACACTGTTTAGGCTCAAGGCCTTAGAGAACACACTAACCACTATCACAAAGACATGGCGTGGAGATGAGGAGTTGCCACCCAAGGTAATAACTGGGACAAATCGAAAAGGTGGTACTCGATTCCCTAAAAGAAAGCTAGTATCATAACCAGGAGATTCTGGATACATAATACTAACATCTCTTAGTCTCGTGTTCATTTAGAATAATTTTATAAATGATTATTTCATCCTCTAATTACATGCAATTTTATTAAACCCTATTGGACATTTATCTAACCCTAGGCATCTAGTTAATAAAATTACACATAAAAAATGCACTCAAGATCACGTTGTCCCTAAGTCTAAACTATGTTAATTTTATTAAAAAGTTAGCTAGATTTATTTACAAGTGAGAAATGGACTAAAGGTGGGCCTACATTTTTTATTAATTAGTGAGCCTAGATATATTTATTTTAGTTTATCTAAGGAATGGGCTAAGTCTATTCAATTTTAAAGGAAATTTAAATTAGTGGGCCTAAGTCTAACTTGGTTTTATTTTAAGTGAAATATGGGCCTATGTCTATTTATTTTAAAAGAAATGAATTTAAGTGGGCTGAGCTAAGTCTAAACAAGTTTTAATTAACTAAGTGGGCCTAAAATCTAATTAACCTAATAGGCCTAAAATGATTTTAATTATTTAAAGTCCTAAACCATTTTTAAGCCTATTTATTAAGTGAGTTAGACCTAAACGTGGGCTTGGGGCCCAAAAACATAAAAAAAAAAACATAAAAAACATCATAAAATCAAATCAAAATAGATTCACATATGATTTCTAAAAAATCTAATTTAATTACATACAAGACCTAATTAACTAAGGCCACTATTAATTTTAATTAATTTTACCCAATGAACCTAGTTTTACTAATTAATTTTAAAGTGCAAAAAATTAAATCTTTTACTATTCCCACTACTGGGACTATTACAAACTACGTACAAAATCTAAAATTAAATAATTATACATCCATAAATAAAAAAACACAGAACACCAAAATAAAAATAAAGATAAAACCCTAAATTCTACTGTGAAACAATATAGGTTTTTCCATGGCATTTCATGGACCTTTTGTTCATTTGAACACAGGCAGCATCCTCCTCAATCCACATTTGCATATCAAAACACAAACATAGAAATAATTAGATTAGTAATGAAATTGAATAATAAAATAATAACAAAATAAAATAAAAATCATAAAAAAGAAGAGAAGAAAAAAAGGATGAATGTTGTGCATATGCTTTGAGATAGCCCCTCAGATTGAGATTGTCACTGTTGTTTTTGACTCATTGTTTGATTCTGGACAGAGGCTTTGATTGCGTAACTCACTTCTCTCTTTCGCAGTCTCTTTTTTTCTCATTTTTTAGTTCGTGTGTGTGAGTCTCTGTGTTTTCTTTTCATCTTTTTTTTTTTACAATCTCTATAAATTTTTTCTCCTAAAAAAAGTCCTCCCACACCTGCATGTAGACTCTACTTTTAAATGTAGAGTTTGCGCGTACTGGCTTCCTCCTTTGGAGGAACAGACTCATCTCCTTATCAGGAGGAACAGACTCATCTCCTCTTATAAGGATTTGATTTTTGAAAGTTACGTGTTTTTGAATGCATCAAAAATCTTTTCAGATAAAATTAATATTAAAAATTCAATTTTTAACCAATCAAAACACTGAAAAAATTGAGAAAAAATACGCAAAAAAATTGAAAAATGGGACTTTTACACGTCGTCATTATGCAATGCCGATCAAAAAATTGGATTTTAAATCAGAATTGTGGATTTCCAATTGGAAATCCATAATTTCAATCGGCATTATGGATTTTCGATCGGAAATCCATAATTTTGATTTTTAATTTTTTTACTTTTAATTACCAAAAGACCCCTAAAAATTGACTTATTTGTAATTAAATGCTAAAAAATGTTACAATTTAGTCCCTAAAGTCTAGAAAATTGACAACCAAGTTCAATTTTTGAATGAATTTTATCATAGGTGCTTACATTGCAATTGTGCACAATTGCATCCTAAAATTGGGTGCTTATAATGAGCTTGAGCTATGGTTGCACTCTTTGGCACCATAGTCAATCACATCATGTGATACACTATCAAAGACATTCTTAGGCAAGTATTTCCTACCGGGCAAAACAACAAAGTTCAAATAAGAGATCACAAGCTTCACTCAACATGGTGGCGAATCTCTTTATGAGGCTTAGGAATGTTATAAGGATTTACAAAGATAATGTCCTCACCATAGAGTTCTATAGTGGTTGCTCATTCAAACCTTCTACCAAGGCCTAACAGAGCCAATGAGGATCACTATTGATGTAACTACCCAAGGCTCATTCATGAATAAGACCTTGGATAAGGCCTACAATCTTCTTGAGACTATGGCATCCAACAACTACTAATGGCATGGCTTAAGCAGTGCACCAAAGAAAGTGGTAGGAATGTATGAAGTGGATAGTTGGAATCTCCATAATGCGAAGATTGATTTGCTTACCAATAAATTAGAGGCATCCACTAAAGTCTCTAATCCTATGGCTGTCTATTCCTATGAGAATTATGGAGGAGGACATTCAACCCTAGAGTGTCAGGGAGGTTTTTCTCATGATTCCTCTATTGAGCAGTTAAATGCACTCAATAATTTTCAAAGGGAATCCCTATTTGAACACGTATAACCCAGGTTGGTGAAACCATCTAAACTTTTCATGGTTTAACTAAGGAGGGGTATAAAATATCCATCAAGGGTTCAAATAACTACCTCTTGGATTTCAACAGAACAATACCTTCCTTCAACAAAGCAAACTAAAGTCTAACCTTGAAGTGATGATAGAGAAATTCCTAAAAGATCAAGAGAGGTACCAAAAAGACTAAGAGGAGCAAAAGGAAGCAACAAAGAATTTGATGTCTCAAGTGGGACAACTTTTTGCCCATAACAAAATGTTAGAAAACTAAATTGCATCACAAGCTTCAAGTTTAAGGTAGAGTGGAATGTTTCCCAATCAACCTTAAAATCCCAGAGAATAGGCTAAGGTGGTCACACTTAGAAGCAGAAAGTAATTTCCTTAAATAGAGACCAAGAACAATGTTGCAAAAACTGTTTATGACACCTAAGAGGAGAAGACTGAGCATTTATATAATAAGGAAGAAGAGAAGAAGGACTCACCACCTTTGGTATCGCCATTGCCATTTCCATAAAGGCAATAGAAATCCAAGTTAGACAGGTAGTTTGAGAAGTTTATGAAGTCATTCCAGCAGCTCAAACTAAATATACCTCCCTTGGATGTGATAAATACCATGCATACATACTCCAAATTCTTAAAAGACATCATCTCGCACAAGAGAAAATAGGAGGATCATGAGACCATTCCTATTAATAAGGAATGCAGTGTTGTCATTCAAAATAAGCTTCCTCAAAATCTTAAAGATCTAAGGAGTATCACTATCCTGTGTACCATTGAAAATGAATTTATAAGTAAATCTTTATGTGATATTGGTGCAAATGTGAGTATAATTCCTCTTTCATTTTGTAGACGACTTAACATCGTTAAGCCACAACTAACGATGGTGTCGCTACAGCTCATAGATAAATCTATCATCTACCCCTACAAAATTTTGGAAGATGTCCTGGTCAAAGTTGGAGACTATAATGTACCATGAGATTTCATCATCCTAGAAATGGAGAAGG
This sequence comes from Mallotus nudiflorus, assembly GCA_947683625.1. Classification (NCBI taxonomy): domain Eukaryota; kingdom Viridiplantae; phylum Streptophyta; class Magnoliopsida; order Malpighiales; family Euphorbiaceae; genus Mallotus; species Mallotus nudiflorus. The sequence continues at coordinate 1,543,273 of CANTUR010000486.1, forward strand.
ATCGCCATATTCCAATCATATTAGGATGACAATTCCTAGCCATAGTAGGAGTAATCATAGACATCAAGAGAGGAAAGATTTTGTTGGAAATTAGAGATAATAAGGTGGAGTTTAATGTTTTCAAAATGGCAAAACAGTCCTCAATGATAGGATCCTGTTTTAGAGTGGATGCGATACAAAGTTATGTGTAAAAGACCTTTGAAAAGCAACTCACCCATAACCCCATAAAAGCATGCTTGATCCAACATTGAATAAACATAAATCAACTAAGTATGAGCCCTTACCCTATATTATAGAAAATCTTGGTATGATTGAGGAGGAAAATGCACCTAAGGTAGAGCTCAAAGCTCTTCCTTCATCTTTGAGGTATGCTTTTCTTGGCCCTAACTTTATATATCCTATCATTATGAATGTCGAGTTGATTGTTGAACAAGTAGACAAATTAATTAGGAGAGTTAGGCCTCACAGGAAGATCATAGGTTATACCATAGATGACCTAAAGGGAATTAGTATTTCAATATGCATGTATAGGATTCATATGGAAAATGATGCTAAACCCACTATAGAACATCATAGAAGTCTAAACCCTAACATGAAAGAGGTGGTTAAGAAAGAGATTATGAAGTTTCTTGATGCAGGGATTATGTATCCTATCTCGAATAGTCATTGGGTTAGTCCAATCCATGTAGTCCCTAAGAAGGGAGGTATGACAGTAATGAAAAATGAGAACAATGAGTTGATCCTAACTAGGACTATCATAGGCTAGCACATGTGCATTGACTATAGAAAATTAAATAAGGCTACTAAAAAAGATCACTTCCATTTACCATTCATTGACTAACTTTTAGAAAGGTTAGTTAATCATTCATTTTTCTATTACTTGGATGGATACTTTGGCTTCTTTCAAATTCCCATACAATTTGATGATCAAGAGAAAACCACATTCATATGTCCTTATGGAATATATGCATATAGAAGAATTCTTTTTGGGCTATGTAATGCACCTGTTACTTTTCAATGATACATGATATCTATCTTTTCTGATTTTGTTGAGGACACTATAGAGGTTTTTATGGATGATTTCTCTGTATACGGTTCTTCTTTTAATGATTGTCTTGATAATCTATCTAAAGTATTGCAAAGATGTAAAGACACTAACCTTGTGTTGAATTAGGAAAAGTGTCACTTTATGGTGACTAAAGGAGTGGTGCTTGAGCTTATTATGTCTGAAAATGGCATTGAAGTCGACTGGGAAAAAATTGAAGTGATAGAGAAACTTCCACCCCTACCTCTGTTAAGGGAATATAGAGTTTTCTAGGACATGCCATTTTTACATATGTTTAGCCACAATACCTACAACCAACATCAATTTAATCATAACACTTGCAATTAACAACCAATATAGCATGTGCTAAGTGTAAAAAAGGCTCTGACACCATTAGGAATCGATTATGCTACTTAGACATCAAATGCTAAGTAGGAAAAATTTTTAAAATTTGCTTATCATAACCCTTGATCTCATTAAGAATTCCAATCCCTAGGATTCAATTTGCATTTACACATAGCTAATAAACAAACTAATATAATTACAAGAAATTAACAACCTAGGAATTCTAAGTTTCAAGAAAACTTACAAATTCCCAAGGTCTGTATAGACCATAATTAATCCACTAAAATGGTTAGCTCCTTCGATTCAACTCTTGAATCAACTTCAAGTTTCCTAAGTGTGCTTATAGATGTGCATTTGTGCTCGGTAATTTATTTAATTTCTAAACTCATTTAAATTAAGAGTTTATCTTTAATGTTTATTAACATTAATCTTAGAGGTTAATTTTTTAGTATATTAATCTAGTAATTATTCTTAGAACACATTTTGAAATGGGTGGTTAATAATTTATTAGATTCTTGAATAACATTAATAAGAATGATAAATAACCATTAATTAAAATTTTAATACTTTAGATAATAATTGAATTTTGAATAATATGAATACTCTATATTTTATTTAGTTATTTAATAAATATAACTCTTCCTTAATATATCCACTTGTTCATATCGTGATTCCACTTTCTTGTTTGCTTTGTTCACTCACTAGGTATTTTCTTGGAAAATACTCATGCCTTACCTTTTATTTATTTTTAGGTTGATTGTGTAATTACTAGTTAGATTTATTTACATTTAGAAAAGTAGAAAAGATGTCTTGGAAGTATATAATTATAAGCCAAGATGTGCATGAAGATGTGCACGTGATTAATACTATGTTAAGATGTGCATGTGATTGATACTATGTTAGACTGGAAGGTGCAAGTGGAACCTGCAACTGTGCCTTTCTATTCTGTGACAATGAGGGAAAGTTATGAAGACCTTGTTATTTTGTTGGTACTTGTGATCTACGAGACTGCCTTTAATGTCTGTGTTTCTCTAATACTTGATTGGCACTAATGGTGGCCTAAAAACACTTTTTGAGTTCTTTTTGACAATATGATGCAATGATGTATATATAACTATGGTAAATAGGGTTACTCGTTTGTAGTTGATTACAATCTTTTTATTTTGGTGTAATTAAATGTAAATATTTTGGTTGTAATAAGTGCTCTACTTGTGTAGGAATGTATAAAGTGTCATGAATAGTCAAGAATAAATAATAATTTCCTGTTGTTCTCCTCAATATTGTGATATATATAACTATTGCTTATAATAGTTGTTGATATACGAGTCAAGTCTAAATATAATATTAATGGAATCCAACTAAATACACAAGTTGAGTTCCATTATATTTAGAATATTAAATTAAATTAAACCAAGATTTTACATTCCCTGTAATTAGTTATTCCACTATATATAACTCTTAGTTTGTTTGATTCAAGTTTTAATATTTAGGTATTAATTCTTAGAGTGCCATATTATAATGTATGCTTCTTTATTAGATGTCTGAGGGTAACATTCCAATAAGGGTGCTTGTGGGGTTGGGTGTCAAACATTGGATAATAAAAAAATTAAAATAAAATATCTATGAATTTAAGGCTCAGTTTGTGAATATTTTATTCAAAGATTACCAAATTTCAAATATCTAGCTACAAGTAAACAAAAGTTTACTTATTTTCCACTAAAGATATTTCAGTAAATTATGATTCATATTACTGAGAATTGAAGAGGTAGAAGCACATCATCATTACCTCAAATTCAAAACAAATAAGAAGTAATAAAAAAAATAGAACTAATAAGTTAGTAGTATCATAGTAAGTAAAAAAAAGAAGTTAGAAGTAAGCACCTAACTATAACATGCAAAAAATAAGAAGTGGTTAAGTAAATTAAAATACAGAACTAGTAGGCAAATTTATATAGGCTCAGAGATATTCTTTCTGTTTATTAAAAAGAATATGCCACATTTCAAGTAACAAGATAAATATGTCACTAATGAAACTTAAGTAAGTATTCTTGTGGCATCAGACATAATGGTTGAAGCTTCACCATCGCCTCATAATATAATAAAGTGACTTAGTGAAGATAGTAATAGTAACTTGAAGAACAAGTTGGTCATATATTTAATTCACAGTCACTTCTCGTAGTTAGGCACATCAAGTAATAAGTAGATAGATAGAATAATTAAAGCCTCAGAATTAATTCATCAAGTGACCTAATAAGACTACAACAATAACTAACATAAAATAGGAAGGTTATGGATTTGTTGAAGTCAATGAAGAGCCACTGCCTAATTAAGGTAGATATGCCAATAACACAAGGAAAAAAAACATTATAAAGTATAAATAATTTGTTTAAAAATTAAAATCAAATTTAAATAAATTACTGCATAGGCTTTGTATAGACCTTTTTCAAGATTTTCTATATCATTTATTGCCTCTTCAACTGAAATTGGGTAATTGGGCAATCTTATTCAATCTTGGGTGAAAATAAGGGTTTCCATAATTCTAGGAGTTATAGAACTCCTAAAAACATCAAGAACTTTGCCTAATGTACTAAAAGCTGATTTAGATGCAATTGTTGAGATTGGGACTAGTAATACATCTTTAGCCATGTGGTACGAATAGGAAATCTTTCAAAATTGAGCTTCCACCATTTTAACACATATATGTCATCCTTTTATACTATAGCTTCACTTATATACATTTCCAATTCAGATTATTGAGAACCACCCAACCACTTTTCAATTTATGCTTCTTGTATTTAGCTTTGAAGACAAATATAGGCTTGGCACTATGAGGGACAACATTGGAAGTCACAGATTAATTGCTTTTAGAAGTATATTATGAATGAAACTCAAATCCAGTAACAATATGAGTACCATAAAGGGATTTACAATCCCTAAAAAGTTTAAACAGAGAGGACTTTACAAGATTATAAAGTCTACTTCCACCATCTCCATACATTTAACCCAAAAAGAACTCTAACTACTCATGTTTGTTTGATCCAAAATGTTAGTAAAGAAAATCAAAAAATTCATTTTCTGAATATCATCCTAATATTTATCAAACTTTGCTTTCATATTAATGCACATTTTGATCATGCTATCATCAAATGATTGCATCCATTCAAACATGACATAATATAAATCAGACACTTCATTGAAAAAAGCATTATAAGTGACATACTTAGAACTAGTGATATGCACTAGGTCAATAATTTGTGATTATGTATTGATTTTCTTATTTTATTAATAAAAAGGTATTTCATTATCATTTGATTTTATGATAATTATATGAATGGTTAATTCTTACTAAGGTCATTAAGTATGTGACTTGATAGTAAAACCCTTAGATTAAAATAAGAGTTCTATTCTAATTATCCCTCGCCATTTATTCATTATATAAATATTAAAGTATTAAGGCTAGTATGATGTTGACTGATGGTTATGTTTTACTAATAATGAATATGAGATATTAAGTCAACTCACATGTACATTATGAGAGATCATGTACTGGATTGACCCACTATAAGAATACTACATAGATTATTGTCATAAGTATTTCTCATCACAGTAATTTTATTTCGGTCCTTTGACCTTGAAATCATCATGGATTTCTACATAGCTATTTTATGTTTTGATACATTCTAACATTGTCTTTAACCGGACGATTAAATAGGATGTTGTTGAATATTAAATTAGTTATGTGAGGAATGTGAATGATTCAGAAGGAATTTATCCCTCATTAATATAAGAAAGATATCTATGGGCCTCATGATGAGATAGACTGAAGGAAAATGCATGGTCATGCTGAAATGAATTGATAAAGAGTTATCATTTTCAGTCTACTTGGAATCAAGTCATAATATTGAACTATAGAATTATGACATTTTATGCCTTATGTTCAATTAAGATATCATATGATAAAAGGACAATAAATTTCACTGTAATTAGGTTATGTCGGATTATTTACTTCACATGACTTGGGTAGTCATAATGTCTTGCTAGAGGCCACTTATGACTTGTAGGCCTAAATAGAGACTTAGGTCCATTGCCAAGGTTATGTGCACCTATAGGGTTACACACTTAGAACAAGCCCAAAACGAATATGGGTTTAATAAGTCTAGAATAAACTTTGTGGAAATAATTAATTAAAGTTATTTATTTATTTATTTATTTAAGATAAATATTATTTTAAATAAATAAATAAGATATTATTTCTAATTTGTTTTTAAAACAAAATCAGAATATAATAAATGGGAAATTACTAAAAGGTTATTGGTAGGTGAAACCCTAATTTGGAGTCTATAAATATGTTATATTCTTTAGGGTTTAACACATTTGTTTTTCCTGCCTCCAAATTCATTTTCTCTCTTCTTAGAAAACAAACATAGAGTTTTTCTTTTGTTCCTAATTTATGAGACAATCAAGAAAGTTTCTATCATACGCTCCAATTCCTTTTTATGAAGGGTTGTTCGTGTGGATACCTATAGAGGACTCATCCTTTTGGAGACGTTTAGATCCAAACAACCAAAGCAAAAAGCTCGAGGTAAGGTGTCACTAGTGTGAACCTCCTCTCATCCTTCTAGAAAATCTTGCCTCTTCTACATTTTGGTGAGATTTTTGAAACCCTAGATTTAATCAAGTAGTCGAATTACATGGATCCAGGTTCGGGAACGTAATAAAATTTTAATTTTCCATTGTGTTTGTATCACAAAACCCAACAATTTGAAGTGTCATTTTATAGAACTACTTCAAGCATTTTACCATTGCATTAATATAATGCTAATAAAAAATATATCTAACACTTCATTAGACAAATATGCCCTAAAGGCTAACTCAATTTCATTATATTTGTCAAAGAATTTTTCATATATACATGTAGTCTTTAGCATATATGATGTATGTAATATTTACATATTTTCTAAGTTGAGATTTAATGAATTTTGAATTAATAAATAATGTTAATTGTGTATGTTTTAGGTTAATTAAAAAATATTTGATTTTAGAGTCTTAATTAGGATTTTTTTTATTTTTGATTCAATTCTAGTCAATTTCATAGGTACAATTCCATCTAGTGGACACATTTAGATGTAAATAAGCTTTTGAATCAACCCTAACCAAACTATATAATTCTTTAAACTTCCTTAATCTAACAGGTGAATTCCTGATATACCTAACTGTCTCCCTAACTTTTTAATAGAAAGTGTCATTTCTTTTAACTCATCGTATACAATAAGGTTCAAAATATGTGCAATGCACCTAATATGCAAGTAATTAGATATAATAATAGTTGTTCCTTAAGAAAGAAATTTTTTCTAAAATAGTTTATTATTGTGTCATTACTAAAGGCATTGTCCACACTCATAGTAAATACATTCTTTAAACCCCAATCAAGGAAGTAGTTTTCTAATGCCTTAGCAATAAACTCACCCTTATAAGAAGTAATAGGAACAAAAGACATAATTTTTTTATGAAGCCTCCACTTATCATCTATAAAATGTGCAGTTATGCATATATAGTTCAGCCTCTGAATAGAGGTGCAAGAGTCAGTTGTCAAACTAACTCTTTGATAGTGATATTTGAGAAAAGCTTTCAATTTCAATCTCTCATCCAAGTAGGTATTATAAATGTCCTTACTGACAATCCACCTAGAAGGGATTTTGAATCTAAAACGGCAAGCAGACAAGAATTTTTAAAAACCCTCCCCCTTCTTCATACTTGAAAGGTAGCTCATTAATTATAACCATTTTAGTAAGTTTGTTTCTAATAAGGTCTTGGTCAAATTTCTAGGTCCAATTTACCCTTACAAATTCAGATTCATATGCTTCCACAACATTAAGTGTTAAAGTGAGCAAAGATTGCCTATTATCTTTACTATGTGGATTTTTTGTGTAAGTAAGAATATGGTTTCTTAAAGAAGATGTTCCATGCCTTTTAGAATAAGCATTAATTGTTTTAGCACATTAAAGACATGTACCTTTTGTTGTAATTCCTTTACTATCCTTAATCCTCTCGAAATGCTCCCAGGCTATACTTATTGAATCAATCTTTTTTCTTTTTTTGGCAACAATAACTGAACTGTCTGCCTGCTCATTTTATTGTGCTTCCACCTCTTTTTCTTGAGGCACAACATTAGTATCAATAGGTTCCATTTACATAGGACATAATAGGAAATTATAATTAAAAAGTGATAATATAAAAGTACTAACTATGAATTAGGGTTTAGGTAAACAACTAACTGAAAATAACTGAAGAAGATTTCAAAGTGACCTTTAATTTTCAAGCCTCTACTTGTATTGAAGTCAAAAAATAATGCTTCCACCTAATTATTTTAAAACCATAAGTGATAGAAGAATTTTGTGCTTCCAACAATTCAGTTCAATTTATTTGTATCAACTGAAATTATTGAATACTAGAAACAGATAACAAAATCAATTGACACAATCATATATTAAATAAAAAATCAACTAATAGAGTCACATACGAACTAAAATAATCACACTTAATCACAGACTTTGAGACTCATTAGTGTGATTCGTAGAGTCACATTTTATTATATTAAACTAAAAAATTGACTGTAATACAAGTGTAATATGAAAAAAATTTAAAATAAAATCTTTGCATGTTCATAAATTGTATAATAAATAAACACACAAAATGACATATATGAAGTTCAAAGGCAATATAATCGCCTAAATTACCTTATTAAATAAACAAAAATTAACAAACAACTTTTGCATGTTTTCAAAACACCATAAAAAAACACAAATCTATAGTTTATCAACAACTTTGCATTCAAAATAACTGACATAAAAAACAAAATTGCTCTTGACCCTTTGTATGTTTTAAAAATAAAACCATTATACACATAGATAATTTTTTAATAAATAATTGCCTATAACTATAAGTCTAATTTAAATCAAACAGCGTATATTAAAAACTCTGTATGGACCCTTAATTTAAAAAAAAAAAAACCATTAACATTTACAAAAAATACATAAACTATGGTTTATAAAACCCAATCAACAAAAAAAATAATAGAAAGATTAGATTTACATAACATAATAAACACAAAACACGATTAATAATAAATAGATTTACCAAATCATGAAACAAAAAGGGGATTCTTCTATCACTAGTCATTTTAATTTTTTTTTGTTAAGTTAATAAAATAGAGAAGATGAAATAACAAGAATAGAAGCCTGAAAATAGACACCAATTCATTTACACGATCAGATAGGGTTATAGTAGTAACGGGGCTACTAGAGTGATTAAACTGTGGGGGAAAAGGGTTTGGAAAGTATAGAATGGTACTAAGAACTAAGAAGATAGAAAGGAGAGGCGGTAGTAAGCTGCGATTAGGGTTAGGGTTTTGGTTACGTAGATAGAAATTGAAGAATCGAGAGAGAACAAAGAGGGAGGGGGTGGGTGATAGTGAGGCGATGATGAGGGTTAATGAAATTAGGGTTAAGGGTAGTTAGGATAGTTAAATACCTAGGTTCATAATGTTTTGGTTTACTAAAATTTCAGAAAAATTAGACGGTTCAGATTAATAAAAACCAACATTGACCAATCACCTATTATCTGAGCTTGAGACTTCTGATTTACCTGAATCGACTTCCACCCAAATTATCCCCTACCTGCTCCTTCTTTTTGGTTTGGTTCGATTTGAAAAAATTAGATCGGTTAAGTCCTACACACCCTTAAATAAAGGGGAATAAATAATATTTATTTGATATTATTATGTCAATTAAATTTGACAAATAATAGTAATTGTGACAAAAATTTGACGAAAGAGATAAATAAAGTAATTTTACAAAATGGAAGGGTAATTAACATAAATCTTGAATATTAAAAACCAAAATAGTATGATTTCACAAACCACCGAGGGCAATATATTTATATATATATATATATATATATATATATATATATATGACTTTACCTTCTTCTTTATTTTTTGGAACTAATTACTTTACCCTTTTTTGAAAAGGTTGTTTCCGGATTTTCCATTAATTAAATGCTTGACGGATGTGATTGGTACGAGGGTACATATATGTAATAAGTTCTGACAATAAAAGCAGGGAAGTGAATTTCACCAATATATATATCTATATATATATATTTTTTTTTTTTGTTATTTTTTTTTTATTTTTTTTTTTCTTTTAAATTTTTATCATCTCTCTCCCATTGGTGGACATTGTATGTAAGGACGCACTCAACAATCAAGCCAAGAACCTGACAAATGAAACATTTACGGCTGCTGCCCTTTAATCCTTTGCTTCTCATCTTCTTCATTTTCGGCAAATGAGCTCTGCAAGCTTTCTTCTACTCTTGGCTTAGGTAATTTATTCAATATTTAATTTTTTTTTTCTTTTTTGTAATTTTTTTCTTTCTTTCTTCAGTTAGGGATGGTTCCATGAAATTCTTTTCTTTCTTTCTTTATTTGTCTGTTTATTTTATAATATATAATTCAGAGTTTCAGATTCTTGGCTTGATTTGGCAAGAAAAATGAGATCTTTCTTTATCATTTTTCCAGTGTTTTTTTTAATATTTATTTCCTTATCAGTTAACTGTTCTTTACAATCCACATTTCCATTTACAGAAACATTCTCTTTATGGGGTCTACAATTTGTTTTCTTGTTTAGCTCAAATATTTTTTTAATAATCAGCTGAGATTTGCACTAAAATATCTTTGTTTTCTTGCATCTTCCATTTATAGGTATGTATACATCTTTTTCTTTGGATAGATCCTGATAAAATTGGTCTTTGTTAGCTATAGTTAGCTTGATTTCTTGTAACCAAGATCTATACTTGATTTTGGTATATAATCACTAATCACTAAGCTTAATTTGATCTTCTTTTAAGTATATATATATGATTTTAATTAGATTTCTTGATTTTTCTCCTTTTAATTAACACTCTTTCTTGAATATATATCTTATTTTTAGATGATTGATTCTGCATAAAGGGTAATTGAGTTGATTTTTTTTTTTTTTTTGGTTCTTCTTGTACTAGGATTTGTGGGATTGGAAATGACAAGGAAAAAGATTCAGATAAAAAAAATTGATAACTTAACATCAAGACAAGTGACTTTCTCAAAGAGAAGAAGAGGGCTTTTCAAGAAAGCTTATGAACTCTCTACTCTTTGTGATGCTGAGATTGCTCTCATAGTCTTTTCTGCAACGGGAAAGCTTTTTGATTATGCTAGCACAAGGTGATTAATACCTAATCTTAACTTATTCTTCTTCTTCTTCTTTTTGATTATGCCATCATTGATTTTTTTTTTTGTTGGATGAGTGATATATGGTTTCTTTTTAAACAAACAAAACTCAAAAAGGAAAAAAGAAAAAAGAAGAGAAATAGCTGAAATGTCTCCATGTGTTCAGTGGAATCTCTTGGGGTGAAGAAAGACTTCTATTTTCATGTACTCTATATTGTCTATATATTTTAGTATATATAAAAATATACTAAAAAATCGTCTAACTTTCAAGTGATTTCTGATAAAATGTTTTATGGTCTTTTATTTGGTTTAGAAGACATTGACAAAGGACATAAGAAATTGATGGATAGCACAAGTTTAAATTAAGTCACATACAGGAATTCTTTTTGTTTTTAATTTTTCTTTTCTTTATTCAATTTTTTTACTATTGTGATTTCTGATCTTTATTTAGTCCTTACTTAGTAAAACAAAAATCTAATGGTTTAAAAACAAAAAGAATAGTGATCATTGCAGAAATTAAACTGAATAAAAAGAAACAGAAAATTAAGAGTGTTATATTAGGAAAAAAAAAAGTTAAATAGAAGGTGACCAAATTGAGAAAATGACTTTGTTTTAGCATGGTAATAATATGCCATCAAGGGCAATTCTAGTGTCATTTTTGGGAAAATATTGAATTCTTTTCTAACAATCAATTACATATATATGAATTTTCCACTACCATAGCGTTTGGTTAATTATGGCAGAATTTGATATGTTTATTTCATTTAGGATTCTGTTTCAGTATTTTTTTTTATAAAATAATTTAGAATTTGATATTTTTCAGCACAACTGCTAACATGAATTAACATGAATAATACATGTTATATTGTTTTCTTTATGAAAAATATTTTTCACAATTTTCAGTATTTGATATTTTTTAGCACAACTAGTCACATAAATATGGCATATATGTTATTTTAATAATAGTAATTTCAACACTATTGTATAATATTATTTATGTTACTTTGATTTAATGACCAAAATTCTTATGGAAATATTAGGGGATCCTATATTGAGTTTCCCTCCCACCTCCATCCCAGACCAAAATATATATATATATATACTAGTTATCTACTCAAGTGATTTGTCAAAAAATCATTGATTTTCTTTGTATCTTTTGTCTAAATTTATAAAAAAATTTCATTCAACTTGTGTATGAAAGCTATTAGTCAATATAAACCTTTTCTTGGTTAAAAGAAAAAGATATTTAAGGAATATGATAGGCATGTCATTGAAAATAACTATGCATTTGAATCAACATATGCATTTAAATGGCCTAAAAGATTAAGAAACAGTAATATCTTTTAGGTTTAAAGAGAAAAGTTTACTGTCATTTTTTATTAATTTGTTTTTGAAAATATTTTATTAATTTTTTTATATTCAAATGGCTTTCATAAGTTTTAAGAGAATTATACTTATTTTATTTCGTTTTTTTTTATTTTTATTCTGAGTAAATCATGCATAAGTAAAGAATTCTATCACAGTACCGTTAACATTACTGTATAAATAATTATAATTCATTTAATAAATGATGGAGTGTAAAAATATCTTATAGTAGTGATAAAAATAAAATAAAATAAACATAAAAAAAAAATTATGCTGATGTTGGAAGATGTTTTATTAAAATTATCTAAAAAATATAATTTTAATTGACAGAAAAGCTGACTTGTGGATACTCTTACCATATAAACTAAAATAAATAAATAAAGACACTATTTTTATTGCTCATATAAGATATTATCATCTCTAAGTAAACATATACAATTGTATCAGATATATTATAATAATAATGCACTGCATTTATGTTTTTGGTTCTTAAAACTTATTATTATTATTAGTATAATGTGCTGACCTAGTTTATGCATTAACCCACGTTACCTTTCATAAAAAAAAATATTGTAATGGCTAATAAATTAGTAATTTACTAATGGAACATATATTTTATAGTATAATATTGCGATTGCTAATGAATTAGTAATTTAGTGATTGAATATGTATTAAATATAATATTGAATATCTAAAATTTACTAATCTTTTCCTTTAAAGAATTATGAGAGCATCAAAACACGAAATATTTTATTATTTTTATATGATTATATATAGAAATTTATAAATAGTTTGAACCTATCCAAACAATATAAATACCCAGGGGATCAAAGGCTTCTCAAAGAAAAAAAAAAAAGCTAAATATATAATAAAAAGATGAAGAAAGAAAGAAGAGGGAAAAATCACTTTCATTGCTCAAATTTAATAATTCAGTTTAAAGAATTCTATTGGAGTGGTCAAATTCAAAGTACTATACAAAAGAAAAAAAATTCTTTGATTTGTACTGAAAATAGTACAAAAATCAAAATTTTTTTTTGAAGGAAAAGAAATCAAATGTTTTAATTTGATAGAAAAGCTATGATAAAATTATTTATTTTATATAATACAAGAAAAGTTTACTGAAATGAAAACTTTAAATTTTTAGGAATTTGGGAAATTTTAATTTAATACTTTTTTAAAATTTTCTTACAAGTGTCAAGAATAAATTTTCCTTATTTCTTTCACTTTCGTTGTCCATTCTTCGTCCACCATTAATTCTAACTAGATATATACGTACCACCAATTTTATTTTATAGTTGTTGTTTTTATTTTTTTTTAAAATACATATAGAACACCAAATTTCTTTAATTTGTCATCTTGTACATGACCTTCATATACACTAGGAGTGCATACAATTAATCTACTTTCTTGATGTTATAATCTAACAAAATAATTGAGGAAAAACCTAATTAAAATTAAAAAAAAAAGTATATAATTTTGATGTTACATATATTTTGGTCTAATTTGATTTTCTAGAAATTAAAGATACAATAAAAATAATAAAAAATAACTTAAATATCAAATATATTATTATATTTAATTTTATGTTATAAAAATTTGAAATGTTTTTATAATTGAGCAATTAAAATATGATACATATCATAAATATTTTAATCGAATGATTGTATAAGTTTTTTTTTTTTTCGCTTTCTAATTGATAAAAAACTTATTTTGACAATTTTATTCTTTTTATGAAAATTAATCGATTTTATCCAACGTATTATTCAAAATTGAAAATAATTTGTTCATAGTTTAAATTAATTAAACTTAATATATGTTCTTTTTGTTTTCTCCTCCACTTATTTCTCTCCATTTTTCACCCTATTCACCTCCTCTTTATTATAAGTGAACAGCTAACAATTTCTTTCAACAGTTATACATGCCAACACTTTTTTTTTTTTTAAAGTTTTTCTTTCTCATTTTCACCTCAAATACAAACCCTATCTAAGAATTAGAGAGAGTCATGATTGTAAATTGCACCTCAACAGTTATATGGAATTGTTTCTAATTTGTAATTTATATTTACTGAATTAATAGTTTAATTAGTAACTGTTTGCTTTTGTCACGACCCAAAACAGGGGCCATGACCGGCGCTAGGGAACGAGAATTCTTTCGAATCCGGAACCCGTAGCAAGCCTAAAAATAAAATAAAACATGCCACAATAACAGTAAAAATATAATAAATGCAGCGGAAAATAAAATCATAAATATTACAATATCATCCATATCAACTGGATTTAATTCAAAACTCATCACATCGCATATGTAATCTCATAAATGTATAATCTTTATACAAATCCAGTTTTACTATAATACATCTCTTTAAAACAAATACATAAAATTCAATACTTTAATTTACAACTACTGCAGTGTCTAGATAAAATAAATAAGACTCGAGTAGACAATTTACATAAAGAAGCCGGGGCGGAAGAAATCCGGCGTATCGACCTGCTACTGAGGTCTGAGGAAGTTGACTCTCCTGAAAAATAGTCAACGGAGGGGAGTCAGACCTCACTGAGTGAATTACTATAGTATATATACATACACTCTAAGTGATAATGCATACAGTCAACAGTATATGAGTAATATGTATATATACAGGCAAGTTCATACAGATGCAGAAAAATCATTTTATATATTTTGTCTGAAAATCAACTTTTATGAAGGATCACATAGAACCCTAGAATATCGTAACCTCAGAAAAATAGTGTTAAACAACACTCTAGCCATACAGGCTCACTGATTCCAAATATATCCACTTAATCCATATGGACAGTAGACTGGCCCCGAGACACTAAGTCAACCGAGCTCTAGCAGTCTGACTGCCAGTGTGATTGGCCCCGAGACACTTGGTCAACCGAGCTCCAGCAATCACACCCAAACCACATCTCATATATCTCAATAATCATAATCAAATCAATATCCACAAATAGTTAGTAATATAGCCTAAATACTATAGGCGTACCGGTACGTACTCGGTCCTAGTGCTGCCCACTAGGTAGCACGTTCTATTGATATCCTTCATTCTTAAATATAAAACATTCATTCACAAAAATAAATGATGCATGGATATAAATGAAATAGCAATATAAACCATATATATACCGAAAATATACCAAACATAAACCAGGTATATTTTGAGTATATATATGTCAAATAAATCCAATTAAATCATGAATTAAACTAAAAATATATTTAAAAACATTTTAAATATATTTTATTATTAAAACATGTATATAATTTATTATATATCAAAAATATACCAAAAATATACTTGAATATAAATCACATTATTTATACATATTTAGTCAAAATAAAACATGTATTTTCTAAATCATGCATCCTAAGCATATATATATAATATAGTAACTCACCTAATGCGCTCCACGAGACAGGTCCGACGGGCCTGGTCCACTAACCCTCGGTCTCGGCGCAACTAAACAAGAAATAATTAATCGACATTAGAATAACCCTAACAGAAATCTTAAAATTCAATTTAGAGTATTCAACACAGAATCGGAAATTAGGGTTCGACTGGATATCACGTTTTACGAGAATTCTACCGAAAATCCGGCAGAACCTCCCCTGTAAAACGGACATCTCTCTACTCAAAAGAGTAGAGCCGACCCTGCAAAGAAAATACACTTCAAAAATAAACACCACAATCAATCACAACCCCTCGGTCGGACACCAGACTACAATCTGTCGACCGGGGTCCACAAACACAGAAAATATATTCAAATATACCAAAAATATCCTTAAATCATAAAAATACATTTCATACGTAGAAATTACATAATAAATCTTGAAACACTGTAAAAATCGATTAAAACTCATTTTATTAGAAAAACCGTATATTATATATATAATTGAAAATAATTCACGAAAAATAGTTTTAATTAGTTAAAAATACTAAATGTTTTGTAGAAATCATTTTTATACCTTAAATAAATATTAAAACCAATTAAATTACATTTTTAGACAATTTAGGATAAAATTACCAAAATACCCCTATATATATATATATACCTAAATTACTTCAAAAATTCACCAAAAATCATACAATTATCCAAAATTAATTTTCTCAACATATATATATCAATAATATCAATAATTAAACTCAATTAACCAATTAAATTCAATTTAAAACACAATTAACTTAATTTTACAAAATCACATAAACTTCAATAATTAAAAATAAATACTTAGAAATTCATAAAAATTCCAAATAAATTTCTATAATTCATTTCAACACCTAATTCAACCATAAACTCCAATTTCATAATTTAAATAATTAATTTCCGAAAATTAGAAAATAATATTAAAATATTCAAAAATACCCAAAAATCCAAACAATCTCCAAAAATTCCACAAAAATTCATACATGAAGATTAAACTACCAGGAACAACATTTGTGAAGGAAGTTTCCATGAATTATCCAAATTGAAACTCAAAAAAATCGAAAACCAAAAGTGGCCGAAATATTCAAATCGAAACCTAAGCAATTCTAAACCATTTTAGCTCAAACCAAAGCTAGAATAACACTCAACGGAGCTCAAGGAGAAGATAGAGACCGGCGGTGTCGAAAACGGTGGCCGGAGGAGGGAGAAACGGCGGTGGGAAAATGTGGTGGCCGGCGCGCGGGAGAAGGGAAGAAGAAGAAGAAGAAAAAGAAAAAGAAGAAAAGGAAAGAGAAAGGAAAAGAAAAAGAAAGAAAAAGGAAAAGAAAAAAAAAGAAAAAAAATAAAATAAATTAAAATAATTAAATATTAATAAATAAATAATAATAAAATAATAAATTTTAATAATTTAATAATAAATAAAATAATCAAATAATAATAAATAAATAATAAAATATTAGGGTAATAATAAACCCTAATTAAATAAATATACACACACAAGCTTTATTTAATAATTTAAAAATATGTATGAGTTCATGCAAACCCGTAAATACATTTAAAATAATTAATAATACATTGTTTACGTGAAAATTTCCCCGAAAATGAAAGTGCCGGGAAAATTTTACGTAAAATACTGAAAATAATAGACAGTAATTAAAATAGGTTTAAAATACATATCAACTCATAAAAATATCGTATAATGCATAAAAATTATTGACACTGTATATCCCGGTACAGTGTAAAAAAAATATTTTTAAAAACACGGGATATTACAGTTTTCCCCCCTTACAAGAATTCGTCCCCGAATTCTAAAAACAAGATTACAGAATCAGGAAGGAAAGAGATACGGGTAAGAAGCTCGCATCTCAGCTTCAGTCTCCCACGTATGCTCTTCAACTCTGTCGCTACGCCACAAAACCTTGACCATCGGAATCTGCTTCGATCGCAACTGTCGAACTTGATAATCAACGATCGCCACAGGTTTTTCCACAAACGTCAAATCTTCATTCACTTCCACACTATCAGGTTGCAACACGTGTGAAGGATCTGAGATATACTTCCTCAACATCGAGATATGAAATACTGGATGCACTTGTGACATACTCGGAGGCAAATCCAACCGATATGCAACAGTGCCAACTCTTTTCAGAATCTCAAACGGTCCAATGTATCTCGGTGCTAACTTACCCTTCCTGCCAAATCTCATCACACCCTTCATCGGAGATACTTTCAGAAAAACGAAATCTCCAACCTGAAACTCCACATCTCTGCGCCTAGGATCCGCATAACTCTTCTGTCTGCTAACTGCGGTCTCTAACCTGCGCTTGATCACGATGACTTTCTCTGCAGCATCTTGAATCATCTCTGGTCCAGTCAAAGCTCTCTCACCAATCTCATCCCAACTCAACGGGGATCTACACTTCCTTCCATACAACGCCTCATACGGTGCCATGCCAATACTGCTATGGTAGCTGTTATTATATGCAAACTCAACAAGCGACAAATGATCATCCCAGCTACCTCCCAAATCCAAGACACACATCCTCAACATATCTTCCAGTGTCTGGATCGTCCTCTCAGACTGACCATCTGTCTGAGGATGAAAAGCAGTACTGAAATCCAACCTAGTGCCCATCGCTTCCTGCAACTTCTGCCAAAAACGAGAAGTAAACACCAAACCTCTGTCTGACACAATGGACACAGGTACTCCATGAAGGCATACAATATGCTTCACATACAACTTCGCCAATCTAGCAACTGAATATGTGGCTTTCACAGGCAAGAAATGTGCAGACTTCGTCAATCTGTCTACAATCACCTAAATGGAATCGTATCCATCCTTCGAACGAGGTAAACCGACCACAAAATCCATAGCTATCCTTTCCCACTTCCACTCGGGAATAGGAAGAGGCTGAAGCTTCCCAGAAGGCTTCTGATGTTCGGCTTTCACTTGCTGACATGTCAAGCACTTAGCAACATAATCAGCAACATCCTTCTTCAATCCATCCCACCAGTATAGATCTCTGATACTGTGGTACATCTTAGTAACACCAGGATGAACGCTGTAGGCTGTAGAATGTGCTTCCTCTAAGATCTCTTCTCTCATATCATCCACATCAGGAACACACAATCTACCACTGATCCACAACACACCATCATCATCGAGTGTGAAATCAGTGAACTTCCCTGCTCTGACATTCTCTGCAAGCTCTTCTAGAATAGGATCTCGGCTCTGAGCTGCTTTAATCCTATCCCTCAGTACAGATCGTACTTTAAACTGAGCTAACAATTCACCTGATCTACTGATCTTCATCATCAGACCTTGATCCACCATCAGATGCAACTCCTGGATCAATGGTCTCCTCTCCACACCGATGTGAGCAAGACTATTTGAGGACTTCCTACTCAAGGCATCTGCTACCACATTAGCTTTACCCGGATGGTAAAGAATCTCGCAATCATAATCCTTCAACAGTTCCAACCATCTTCTCTACCTCATATTCAAATCTCGCTGCTGGAAAATGTACTTAAGTCTCTTGTGATCAGTAAATATCTCACAAGTCACCCCGTACAAATAATGTCTCCAAATCTTCAAAGCAAAGATCACTGCAGCCATCTCTAGATCATGTGTAGGATAGTTCTGCTCATGCTTCTTCAACTGCCTCGAAGCATAGGCTATCACCCTTCCATTCTGCATCAACACACAACCAAGACCAATTCTAGAGGCATCACAGTAAACTGTGAACTTATCCACACTATTAGGCAAAGCTAATACTGGCGCTGTGGTCAACTTCTCCTTCAACAACTGAAAACTATTCTCACAAGCTTCTGACCACTCGAATCTAACATTCTTCTGAGTCAAGCGAGTCATAGGGGCTGCTATCCTGGAAAAATCCTGCACAAACCGCCTATAATACCCGGCTAAACCCAGAAAACTCCGAATCTCAGTAACTGAAGTAGGTCTAGGCCACTCAGATACTGCCTCAACCTTCTGTGGATCAACCTGAATACCTTCTTTAGACACTACGTGTCCAAGAAAAGAAACACTCTCCATCCAGAAATCACACTTCGAGAATTTAGCATAAAGCTGATGATCTCTCAGTGTCTGTAGTACAATCCTCAAATGATATACATGCTCTTCCATACTCCTCGAATATACTAGTATATCATCAATGAAGACTACCACAAACTGATCCACATACGGTCGGAATACTTTGTTCATCAGGTCCATAAAAGCTGCTGGTGCATTAGTCAAACCAAAAGACATCACCAGAAACTCATAATGACCATATCTAGTGCGGAAAGCTGTCTTAGGAATATCAGCTTCACTAATCCGCAGCTGATGATAACCTGACCTCAAGTCGACCTTAGAAAAGAATTGTGCACCCTGGAGCTGATCAAACAAATCATCTATCCTCGGGAGAGGATACTTGTTCTTCACTGTCACCTTATTCAGCTCTCTATAGTCAATGCACAGTCTCAGGGTACCATCCTTCTTCTTCACAAACAAGACTGGTGCACCCCAAGGAGAAACACTAGGTCTGATAAAACCCTTATCCAACAACTCTTGCAACTGCTCCTTCAACTCTCTCAACTCTGCAGGAGCCATACGATAGGGTGGCATAGATATAGGAGTAATACCTGGGACCACATCAATACAGAACTCAATCTCTCTATGAGGTGGTAAACCTGGCAACTCCTCGGGAAAAACATCAGGAAACTCACAAGCAACAGGAACATCTGTGAGTGACAACTTCTCCACTGACGTATCCCTGACCAATGCCAAAAACCCCTGACAACCTTTCCTCAACAACTTCCTAGCAGAAATAACAGAAATAAGATTCTGAGGTGCTGAACTCCTGTCACCAACAAACTTAAATTCTACTTCACCAGGAATTCTGAAAATCACCTCCTTATTCCTGTAATCAACCACGGCATAATGCTGGGACAACCAATCCATTCCCAAAATAACATCGAACTCCATCACATCCAACAAAATCAAATCAACGGGTAATTCTCTATCTCCCACGAGAACTGGACAACCAGAAAGAACAATATCGGTGTCCAAAGAATCACTCAGAGGAGTGGCAACAGACAAAGGAAAAGCCATCCTTGAAGCTTGCCAACAAGATTTAGAAGCAAAAATGGGAGAAACAAATGAATGCGTGGCACCCGGATCAAACAAAACCAAAGCATCCAGGTAACAAACAGAAAGAATACCTGCCACGACTGCATTAGATGCCTGAGCATCCTGCTGAGTCAGATGGAAAACTCTGGCCTGACCTCGACCTCCCTGCTGACTGGTAGAAGCCTGGCCAACACCTCGGGTACCTCCTCTAGTACCTCTACCACGACTCTGCTGTGGAACAAACTGAGTAGAACTCTGATGCTGAGCTGGTGGCAACTGAAATGGCACGGGTGCTGCACTAGCAATCGACTGCTGTGGGAATCGCGGAATCTGCTACTGCTGATAACCAGAATAAGGACACGATCTGGCAAAATGTCCTGTCTGCCCGCATCTGAAACATGTCAGCGGTGTCAGATAACACGGTCCCTGATGGACTCTACCACAAGTCTGACAAACACTGGCCGCTGATCCAGAACTACGACCACTGCTGCTGCTCGAAGCACCTGACCCAAATCTAAACGATCTACGCTGACCTCCACGACCATGTCTACTGCTCCGATGCACTCGCTGCTGCTGTCTCTGACTCTGCTGAGTCGAACCTCGCTGCTGACTACTCGAACCAACATGAAAACTCGAATACGGAGTAGCCTGCAATCCACTCGACTGAACTCCCAACTGGTAATAATCAGGCATCGCTCCCTGCCTAACTAACCTCAGCTCAATCTCCTTAGCTAGCTCAATCACAGACTCCAGAGTAAGACCTGCTGTAGGCATACCAGCAAAAGCTGAACCCAAACCAGTAACATAGGTAGTAACAGCGAAATACTGATCTCGCATCAGATCCTCAGCATATCTACCCAGACAAAGGAACTCTCGGGTATACTCCTCTACTGATCGATCTCCACGAGAAATACTAGTCAAACGGAGACGATAGCTCAAACGAAGAGGCTCTGGACAAAATCTCCTCATGAATCGCTCTCGAAACTGAGCCCATGTCATCGTCATCATATAGGGCTGGATCATCTGAATGAACCAATCCAAGGCTGGTCCCTCGACAGACAACTCAACGATCATAATCCGCTGGTACTCGGTATGAGCAGTCCGAGTCCTAGTCTCAATCGCATGCAGAAAATCTAAAGGATCAGAAGTACCATCAAAAGCAATCCTGCCAACTCTGGCATAGAACAAAGCTGCCTCAGGGTCAGACATACCCTGCTAATAGGCAGGCTGAACAGGCTGAACAACTGGGGGAACAGGAACATCAAACTCAGGCTCAACAGGCTCCTCGTCCTGTAACTCTCTCTGCCTACGGCGACCTGCCGCTCCTCGAGGTCTACCCCTGCCACGACCTCTACGTCTAACTGGCTGCTCAGGAGGTAAAACCTCATCCTGAAAAGACTCATCATCCTCGGCCTCAACGACCGGCAGAGCGACACGCGCTCGCCTCCTCATTCTGAAAAGACAAACGGAAAGATTCAGACAAAACAGACAACGGAGGAATAACGCTGAAAACTATAGCAAGGAATACTCATCAAGACATACTCGAACCTAATACACTGCAGTAGTCCAACAGAAAACATAACTTTAAAACTAGGGCCACAACTCACAAAACTAAGCCCTGACACAGAACTCCACTCAGATACGAACTTCGCTCTGATACCAACTTCGCTCTGATACCAACTTTGTCACGACCCAAAACAGGGGCCATGACCGGCGCTAGGGAACGGGAATTCTTTCGAATCCGGAACCCGTAGCAAGCCTAAAAATAAAATAAAACATGCCACAATAACAGTAAAAATATAATAAATGCAGCGGAAAATAAAATCATAAATATTACAATATCATCCATATCAACTGGATTTAATTCAAAACTCATCACATCGCATATATAATCTCATAAATGTATAATCTTTATACAAATCCAGTTTTACTATAATACATCTCTTTAAAACAAATACATAAAATCCAATACTTTAATTTACAACTACTGCAGTGTCTAGATAAAATAAATAAGACTCGAGTAGACAATTTACATAAAGAAGCCGGGGCGGAAGAAATCCGGCGTATCGACCTGCTACTGAGGTCTGAGGAAGTTGACTCTCCTGAAAAATAGTCAACGGAGGGGAGTCAGACCTCACTGAGTGAATTACTATAGTATATATACATACACTCTAAGTGATAATGCATACAGTCAACAGTATATGAGTAATATGTATATATACAGGCAAGTTCATACAGATGCAGAAAAATCATTTTATATATTTTGTCTGAAAATCAACTTTTATGAAGGATCACATAGAACCCTAGAATATCGTAACCTCAGAAAAATAGTGTTAAACAACACTCTAGCCATACAGGCTCACTGATTCCAAATATATCCACTTAATCCATATGGACAGTAGACTGGCCCCGAGACACTAAGTCAACCGAGCTCTAGCAGTCTGACTGCCAGTGTGATTGGCCCCGAGACACTTGGTCAACCGAGCTCCAGCAATCACACCCAAACCACATCTCACATATCTCAATAATCATAATCAAATCAATATCCACAAATAGTTAGTAATATAGCCTAAATACTATAGGCGTACCGGTACGTACTCGGTCCTAGTGCTGCCCACTAGGTAGCACGTTCTATTGATATCCTTCATTCTTAAATATAAAACATTCATTCACAAAAATAAATGATGCATGGATATAAATGAAATAGCAATATAAACCATATATATACCGAAAATATACCAAACATAAACCAGGTATATTTTGAGTATATATATGTCAAATAAATCCAATTAAATCATGAATTAAACTAAAAATATATTTAAAAACATTTTAAATATATTTTATTATTAAAACATGTATATAATTTATTATATATCAAAAATATACCAAAAATATACTTGAATATAAATCACATTATTTATGCATATTTAGTCAAAATAAAACATGTATTTTCTAAATCATGCATCCTAAGCATATATATATAATATAGTAACTCACCTAAGGCGCTCCACGAGACAGGTCCGACGGGCCTGGTCCACTAACCCTCGGTCTCGGCGCAACTAAACAAGAAATAATTAATCGACATTAGAATAACCCTAACAGAAATCTTAAAATTCAATTTAGAGTATTCAACACAGAATCGGAAATTAGGGTTCGACTGGATATCACGTTTTACGAGAATTCTGCCGAAAATCCGGCAGAACCTCCCCTGTAAAACGGACATCTCTCTACTCAAAAGAGTAGAGCCGACCCTGCAAAGAAAATACACTTCAAAAATAAACACCACAATCAATCACAACCCCTCGGTCGGACTCCAGACTACAATCTGTCGACCGGGGTCCACAAACACAGAAAATATATTCAAATATACCAAAAATATCCTTAAATCATAAAAATACATTTCATACGTAGAAATTACATAATAAATCTTGAAACACTGTAAAAATCGATTAAAACTCATTTTATTAGAAAAACCGTATATTATATATATAATTGAAAATAATTCACGAAAAATAATTTTAATTAGTTAAAAATACTAAATGTTTTGTAGAAATCATTTTTATACCTTAAATAAATATTAAAACCAATTAAATTACATTTTTAGACAATTTAGGGTAAAATTACCAAAATACCCCTATATATATATATATACCTAAATTACTTCAAAAATTCACCAAAAATCATACAATTATCCAAAATTAATTTTCTCAACATATATATCAATAATATCAATAATTAAACTCAATTAACCAATTAAATTCAATTTAAAACACAATTAACTTAATTTTACAAAATCACATAAACTTCAATAATTAAAAATAAATACTTAGAAATTCATAAAAATTCCAAATAAATTTCTATAATTCATTTCAACACCTAATTCAACCATAAACTCCAATTTCATAATTTAAATAATTAATTTCCGAAAATTAGAAAATAATATTAAAATATTCAAAAATACCCAAAAATCCAAACAATCTCCAAAAATTCCACAAAAATTCATACATGAAGATTAAACTACCAGGAACAACATTTGTGAAGGAAGTTTCCATGAATCATCCAAATTGAAGCTCAAAAAAATCGAAAACCAAGAGTGGCCGAAATATTCAAATCAAAACCTAAGCAATTCTAGACCATTTTAGCTCAAACCAAAGCTAGAATAACACTCATCGGAGCTCAAGGAGAAGATAGAGACCGGCGGTGTCGAAAACGGTGGCCGGAGGAGGGAGAAACGGCGGTGGGAAAATGTGGTGGCCGGCGCGCGGGAGAAGGGAAGAAGAAGAAGAAGAAAAAGAAAAAGAAGAAAAGGAAAGAGAAAGGAAAAGAAAAAGAAAGAAAAAGGAAAAGAAAAAAAAAAGAAAAAAAATAAAATAAATTAAAATAATTAAATATTAATAAATAAATAATAATAAAATAATAAATTTTAATAATTTAATAATAAATAAAATAATCAAATAATAATAAATAAATAATAAAATATTAGGGTAATAATAAACCCTAATTAAATAAATATACACACACAAGCTTTATTTAATAATTTAAAAATATGTATGAGTTCATGCAAACCCGTAAATACATTTAAAATAATTAATAATACATTGTTTATGTGAAAATTTCCCCGAAAATGAAAGTCCCGGGAAAATTTTACGTAAAATACTGAAAATAATAGACAGTAATTAAAATAGGTTTAAAATACATATCAACTCATAAAAATATCGTATAATGCATAAAAATTATTGACACTGTATATCCCGGTACAGTGTAAAAAAAATATTTTTAAAAACACGGGATATTACAGCTTTATGTATAAAAATCTTTAAAAGCTGTTAAACTATATATATATATATATATATATATATATATATATATATATATATATATATATATATATATAAAGAAAATAAAGCCTTCTTAAGGGATCCAAGTTGTTAAACTTCAATAGTTTTGCGTTGGCTTGAATTTTTCATCTATGGATCATATTCGAGCATCATTTTACAAAGTAGGCCAATTTATCAGAAATAATGAACTAGCCTTAGTATATCAACAACAAGATTATATGGTTTAAAGTTCTCTCTCTATACACACATAGGAAAATTCTTACCTATATTGGATGTAAATGATATAAATATGTGTATTGTTTTTATCGGCCAAGTGTTTTATATTTGACTTATGTGTTAGACATCCAACCTTAGAGTGTATATATATAATTAAATGGTTGATATGTATTTATTAATATTATATAATTAAATGTTAGCTAGAGATGGATATATTTAGTGTAAGTTTCCTTGAGATAGTTACCCTAAATTTTTATAAAGAAAGGATGCAAAGATAATTTGATAGTTAGCTGTTACTTTTGCAGCCTTGGAAGAATAAAGTAGTAGAGTTTCTCAAATGCTTTGAGCATATTACCTATAACAGTCAAAATTAAACTCATGATCTTTTAATGTAATAAAAAGAATTTTTTGTATTTAATTACTCAATATTGGAACTCTCTCTTTTTCATTTAAACATATAAAATATCACATATAAGTGTAGGATTAATCAATTAAATATAAACTAATGAGAAGCAGTGTGTTGGATAATTTTTGTGTTGAGGTCTTCATACATACATGTTCAAAGTCAAAGCCATATTGATGCAGGAGCCTTCAATTCCTATTCAATTTAGGGTTAGAATTCATATTTAGATTAGGGTTATATTTCAGCTTTCTTTCTCAAATTAGGATTATATTTAAGTTTTTCTTATTCCTTTAGGCTTCACGTTTTCTTGTTTATTGTTCTTCTTTTATTAGTATTCTCTATTCATTTAGGGCGTCTGTAAAGAGTTTTATTCATTGTATCTGTTATAATTACAATTCTAATAATAATTTGGAGGTTGTTAACTCTAATTATTTTCTATTGTTCCAACCCTAATCATCTACTCTCTTTCTCCGTGTCACATATTATTAGCAAACCCTATATTAATGCCAGTCCACAAGTATGCCTGACCTTGAGCGCTATATGCTTCAAAACATTGAACTCGCTAACCTCATTTGCTCACATTATTTTTCTCATTTCTTTTTTTCTTCCACGAATTTACAGGGAGCTGAATTGATGGAAGAGAATGAGCGTCTAAAGAAGCAAGTGTGTGAGATATTTTATTCTTCTAGTTATTTCTTGTTACCTATATCTCACTTCGCTAGTTTCAATTCCATTTAGCAGATACTACATGTACAAATTGACCAGTTGAATTTGCTGGAGCAAGGCCAGTCATTAAATTCTTTGATGACTAACACCAGCTGCACAGCAGATCCTCCTCCTAAAGACTATGAAGTGTGTGGTTGGTTTCTTGCATTCATTTGCTTGCAAATTAAGAGTTTCTCGATTTTTTTTTTACTCTTCCTATTCAAGAAAGCATTTCACATTACTTACATATAATGCACTACAAAAATAATGGGATTTTTTGCTTACTGATAGAGATACAATACAAAAATAATGGGATTTTTTGCTTCATTGTTATATGCAACAGCAAGCTTGAGTTTGTTTGTTAGCCTGCATATATGAGAGAAGGGTAGGTGAATATCTTGCGTATTAAGGTAGATGGGATGGTAGAGGTAGGCGTAATTGGCTCTACATCTTTCTAAAGATATGTCTCAAATCTTGCCAAGTTCATGTATTCTTATCTTCGTATGCAAAAGTGAACGAACAAAATTTCTTTGATACTTAAAAAAGAAGATTTTTTTTTTATGCCTTTGGTTTGTTTTATTTGTGTTTTTTATTCTGATTGTCCTAATTGTGTTTATTTTCTTTTGGGTTTTTTTTTTTTTTTTTGGTTATGTTTGGGTGAGGGGGAGAGAGAGGGTGTAGGTGGAAAGGAAATGAAATCTTGGGGTTTTAGTTGATATTTTTATATTGAAAAATTACAATTTAAGACAACAAGACAACTCATTGTTTTGCCTCTGATAAGCGAGAAGCATAAATTTAGGGCAAATGTACATGAACTTGAGTGCTATATGCTTCAAATTTTTGTGCTTAAATAATTCAAAACTTGCTTTAATGGCAAATGTACTCTTCGGTATAAACATTAGGGGCAAAAATGCACCTTGGCCCTATAGTTTATTATCATATAGAATGGTGAAAAAGAATCCGTCCCCAGCTAATTTGGAATTAAAATTTAGTCGAGTTGAACATACATGAGAGAATAGGGGATGATTGAATCCGAGTCTTGAATTATAATAAAAATATAATGGCTGATGCATAATAGGATATATAGTATGCTGAGTTATGTCGTTCGGCCTAGTGCTGATTTTGCAGTTGTGATTCCTCGAAAGCTTATAGGAGATCGAAGCACTTAATTTTACCGTGTGATTGGATGAAAAAAAATATAATTGCATTTTGGCTTTTTTTTTTAAAAAAAAATTTGGGGACAGCTAGAGGTGAGCTAAAGTGCAACTTTGAAATGTCTTGCTGCAAGTTACCACTCCCGGATTGAATCCTGAAGGATGGAGTGATCAGTACCAAATTCTTGTGTTAATTTCTCATCCATCTTTATAGTAATTATATTCTTCTCTTTATCATCAGCATCATCATCTTCTTCTTTCATGTTTAGCACACAAGAATTTACTGGGGATACTGGAGTTTGTATTGTATTATGTGAAATTTACGAATTTATTACTTATAAACGGTATAAAAATGTTCTTTAGGGATTACAAGTAGAAGGATACTTTGGCGCTTTAAGTAATTTTTTTTACCATTTCATGGTTGCATTTTTCAGTCTAACTTTAAAAAAATTTCAAATAAAGTATAGAGTCAGATTTTAAAAATAAAAATAGTAACAGTTTAAATTTTCAAAAATTTGTGTTCTCTTGATTAAAATAATAAAAATTTGAATTCATTTTTGTACTTAATTAAGTTTTGTAAGTGTAAAACTTGCGACATGCAATAAGATATTCTTGAATTTGACTTAAATAAAATTGATTAATAATTCATTTAAGTATATAAGTAACCATCTTAGAAAACACATTTCAGATATTATGTGTATGTTTTTTTTTTTTTTGGACCAGAGTATATACTGTGTTAAATGACTAAATTAAAATATTTTATCAAATTTTAGAGATCAAACAAATTTATAGAAGGTCATGAATATTACAATTTTTATACAAACAGAAAATTTTTGATGCACAATTTTTTTTATTTCCAAAAAAAGAATTTTTTTGCTTCTAATATTATAATTCAAGTAAATCCATGAGTATAAAAGGATGTATTATTTCCTTGGTCTTCCGAACAAAGCCTTGATCCCCATTTAGGTGTAAGATAGGCGCCCAAAAGCTAGTATGGAGGAAGTAGTAGTTGTATGTTATTATCATTGGTTCCCACTAAATATCTACTTAAAATCACACAATAACACAAAAGGAAAACACATACTTTTACCATTTTGAATCTATAAAATTTTGTATGTAGATATTTTAGCCACAAAAATAAGTTCACTAACTTGTCATTGCAAGAAATGTTGTGGCTAAAAGTTAGCTATGAAATTTAAGTGTTTTCATATTTTTAGCTACATAACTTATGATAATAAAGCTAATTTGTAAAAAAAAAAATTAAAATTAATTGCTACAAAATATAAATTGTGTAATAATATTTTTTAATTATTAGCCCCAAAGTATTATTCTATAATAAAAAAAATATATATATAGGAACATATATATGAAGCTAATCAAACAATATAACATCTTTTTTCATTTTAAAAATTTAATTTTAATTTTATTTGAAATGCTATTTAATTATAACTTTATCTTTTCAAAAAAAAAAAATATAGATATATATAATGGAAAGGAAAACTTTTTGATTGTCTGTTTTCAATGTAGGATTTGAAACTTTTTAGTTTTATATTTGTATTTTGTAAATTAGCAACAATTTAATTTTTATAATTAAAATTTTATTGGCTTATAATGTATATTAGCCATCAATCTATTTGATTTGAAGTTAATATTGTTTATTAGATGTGATATCAAATATTGTGACCAGAATTTTAATTTTAGCTATAAAATAATTCATGTTTATGGCTAATTGATATTATTAGTTACTACCTTAATTGTTGTGGCCAATAACTTGTAGCTAAATATACAGTAAATATTTTAGCTATATAACTTTTGATGCATGTGACTAATAAATATAATTAGCTATAAAGATATAATTTATATAGCTACAAATTATATTTAACCTCAATTTTTTTGTTTGTGGTAAAATTTTGTAACTGTATGTATAAATTGCAATAGCGAATGTTGAGCTATGTAATATGGACATGGATAGGGAACATGAGAAATAGAAACGTGGACACTAGAAAATAGTTTCCAATTAAAGTGTTTGTCTCCTAACCAAAGTGTCTTGGTATGAAAATACAAACACAAAAAAACTCCTACTAATTAAAATGTCCATACATCATAAATATCGAGGTTTTTTAAATTTCTGCCTAGTTGCTTAAGGGTCTTTGGTGGGTATTTGCCACCCATGTCCTAGTGTAAAAGTTTCATTATGACTTTATTAAATGTTGCAATTGCTTCTTCTTCTTCTTCTTCTTCTTCTTCTTCTTCTTCTTCTTTTTATTTTATTTTATTTATTTTATTTTATTTTTATTGAAGATATGTGTTTTTCTATGTTGGATCATAAAGTTAATTTCAGTTTCTCATTTATGTACAAGCTATCCAATTTTTTCAGGCATCAAATTTTTTTTATTTGAATTGCAATGAGATTGAAGATATCTGTAGCTCAATAGTTTTGTTCTTTATTTTGTCTCTCTAAATCCTTATCCAATTTGTCAATTGGACAATTCTATCAAGCACATGTACATGTCCTAAAATTTATTATAAAATTTAAAATTTTGATTTCAATTGCACTAACTTTTTTTTGCTCCATTAAAGATATTAGTAGTTCAATAGTTCTATTATGTTTTTTCTACATCCTTTCCAGGATGGGTAATGCTTTTTGTGGTGAGCAAAAAACTATGTAACATGACATTATAATTTAGCTGCCTAAATTATTGTTGATGCTTTACTGCCTAATGGAAAACATTTGTAATCCAATGATCCATAACAAATTCTTTAATTAATGACACTATTGCAATATACTACAATTAACCTAGTAACAGCAAATTAAAGATAAGGTTTCAGCAATTTACCTCTAAAAATTATTTGTCATTTGCACACAATTTAATCTATAGCTTATTGAGATAGAATTATTGGAAATTTTAGAGCTGATGTAGTGAAAAATTAATTATAAAATACTATAAAAATTACCAAATAAAATGACACCAATATTTTATGTGGTTCACCCTTAATGATAGACTACGTCCACAAGACAAAATCCAAGATTTCTTCTAGTGTCAAAATAGTAGGTATATAAAGAGAGTTATCTCTAAATGGGTAAAGGAATACAAGAATTGAGATCTTACTAAAATTGTGGCACTTATAATGTTGCCACCCAAAAAAATTTTCTCACGGTTGACGTTGATGAATCACTAAATTAGGAACTTGATTTAGCTTTGATTTAGGATATCATAACTATATATATCTCATTGTATCTCTTATAATCTTGGGAAATAATGCACTAATGTCATAGGTTTGTCGTATAAATATATTGTAATTCTTTGCTATCAAATACAATTCAAATTTACATAAAATCTCTTTATGGTGTAAAATCACTCTTTGTCCATAGAATAGAGAAATTTCCTCCTCCTCAAAATTCTAACTTAATTCTAAATTTCTGCCATTGTTGTTAAGATGGCCAACTCAACATCTTCTACACCCATCTCTCTAAACCAAGACCCACCAGCCTCACCAACACACTCTGCTGCAACCTTAGTTAATCCAATCCTTACAAAATCAATGACTCAAAATAACATTAATCTGATTTCTCTCAATGCCTCATCTCAAATCCCCTTCAAATTCTCAAAAGGTGGAGGAAATTATGCATCTTCGAAATCATAGATGACCAATCTCTTATTTGGTTACAGTTTGCTTAACTATATTGACAGCACCTCACCTTGCCCACTTAACACATCAAACTCATTTATTTTGGCTTCATCAGGATAGGTTGGTGCTGTTAGGAATTCAAGCCACTGTCCATAGCATAATTAGTCCTATTAAAAATAATTGCACTACCTTTACTGAAGCATGGAATAAATTGGAAAATAGTTATACTAATTGTTCTAATGCCTGTATGTTCTCTCTTCTGTCATCTCTTAAGTCATATAAAAAGGAAGGCAAATCAGTTGCCACTTATATGAATAAAGTCAAAAGCCTTATAGATGATCTTGCTCTCATTGGTCATTACTTGACTGATGCAAAAATTATTGCCCACACTCTTAGTAGACTCGGTGATGAGTTTAAAGAACTGACAATAACTATTCAGATTTGTGATACTCCTATATATTTCAAAGACCTCTTTGATAAAGTCCTTAATAAGGAAGTCATTCGAAACTATAGTGACTAGCCCAAGGATGATGAAACTCTAGTCACAGCTCATATTACTTAATGATGCAACAATAATTATAAAGGATGAAACGAGCAAGTAAATCATTGGGAATCTAAGTCCTCAACTAATTCGGATGTAGAAAATTTTGGCAATCCAAATCAATTTTATCAACTCCACAAATCAGGACATCAATTAAATTTCTACCACTCTCGTTAAGGCAACAATTATAACAAGGGACTCTCCTTACAAGGTGCTGGTTTCAATTTTACTTCTTAGTTTTATTTACCGTCATGGCATACAACTCACTGTTAATGTTAATTTGTAATTATTTGTCAATTATGTAATAAATCGAGTCATAGCGCTATGTCGTGTCATTCTCGTGCACGACCATCTACCAATTTTGGTTGACCACAAGCTCATTATACTAATGGCAATTCACATAACTCCAACAATAATTGGGTGATGGATTCAGGAGCCAAACACCATATGACTTCAGACCTTCAAAACTTATCCATGCATTTTAATTACCTTGGAGACAAAGATGTCATAGTTGGTAATGGAAATGGCATTCCTATCTCTCACACCGGTTGTTCTACTCTTGATTCACCTGTTACCTCAATTACACTTGATAATGTTTTATATGCACCTTTGTTAAATAAAAATCTTATTTCATTTTCTCAATTTTGTACACAAAATGATACCTTTGTTAAATTTTTCCTAACTACTTTCTTGTGAAGGATTTGAGCACGGGGGCATCCTTGGCCCGAGGCTGGAGTAGGAACTACTTGTATAAATGGCCATCCTCAACCTCCCTATCATAATTATATTCCTCGTCACCTTTACTATCATTTGCATCAACATCCAAGCTATGGCATACTATCATTTGCATCAACATCCAAGCTATGGCATTAAAGGCTTGGTCATCCATCTTTGCCCATTCGAAAGAAAATTCTTGATAGAAATAAAATTTCAGTTTCAGATCCTAATAATGCCACCAACATTTATGATTCTTGTTTATATATCAAAAGTCATAAATTGTCATTTGGAAACTCTTATATCATTTATGATAGACCATTTCAAATTCTACATTCTCATGTATGAGATCCTGCTCCAATTACTTCATTTGGCAATTTCAAGTATTATCTTATATTTATTGAGTACTACACAAAATACACATGGTTATATCCTCTTAAGTTAAAATTTGAAGTTTTCAGTATTTTGACAAATTCAAAAACCTTATGGAAAACTTGTTAACTTTAATCCAAACTGTATATATTGACGGTGGAGGAAAGTATCAAGCTTTGTCTCATCTTTTTGCTAAACATGGCATTCAACTTCTCACCTCACCACCATATACTCTAGAGCATATTGGCTCAACCAAATGAAAACACCATCATATTATTGAAACTAGCCTTACCCTTTTTCACAATGCTTCTATTCCTTTACGGTTCTAGCCTTATGCCTTCCGAATAGCCAATTACCTTATCAACCGTATGCGTACTCAGTTCTAAAACATGATACACCTTATCTTAAGCTATTTGGTCATTAACCCAAATACACTTGTCTGCATGTCTTTGGGTGTCATTACTACCTATGGCTTCACCTATACAACACACACAAACTTGAACCTAGATCTCGACCATGTGTATACCTTGGTTTCTCTCTCGCTAATCATGCTTTTATATGTCTTGACACAAACTTAAATAAAATCTTTATTTCAAGGCATATAATATTCTTTGAAAAAATCTTTCCTTACAAAAAGGAATCATGTTCCAACCTCTCTGTCATTAATCACTCTTTTTCCAAGCTTCTCTCTATGTTTACAGGTTTAACTCGATAATGTTCCACCATTTCTAACCTGACACCTGATTTAGTTACTTTTCCACCTCTACCTCTTATTGTTATTCCCTCCAATTTGGCATCACTAGCATTGCCTCCCACTATCATTCTTTCCCCAACTTCCCTTTTAAGCAAGGAAGCTCTTACTTCTACCTTATATCTAAGTTTGCCTGTTGCCTCTTCTCTTAATTAAGTAAGTAATTCTTTTTCTTCCTCTTCATATAACACATCCCAATCTCCCTCTCCATCCCCATAACCTCATCGTATGGTCATGCGAGCATAAAATAATATTCATAAACCTAAAATTCCTTTTAATTTAAATACCATCACTACCATCACCTCATCTCCTCAACTGGAACCAACCTTCTTTACTTAGCAAATAAACACTCCCAATGGTAGGTTGCCATGCAAGAAGAAATTTCAGTACTTCATTAAAATAAAACTTGGTCCTTAGTTCCCCCCTTCACCTATATAAAACATTATTGGTTGGAAATAGGTTTATAGAATCAAGAGAAACTAGATGGATCCATTACCGACTATAAGGCATGCCTTGTGGCTAAAGGATTTCCCCAATAACTAGGCCTTGATTTTACTAGTTTGATTGTTAAACCAACTACTATTCACCTTATCCTTAGCTTAGTAATATCTCATAGTTAGATTTTGAATGAGTTGGATGTTAATAATGTTTTCTTGTAGGGTACTTTATTTGACCATGTCTTTATGCGGCCACCAAAAGGGTTTATCCCTTGAGTGCCCTAATTATTTTTGTAAATTGCACAAGGCTCTCTATGGCCTTCAATAAGCTCCTTGTGCCTGGTATACAAAACTTTGCTCCTTTCTTCTTGCTAATGACTTTTTCAACTCTAAGAGCAATACTTCTCTATTTATTCATCGCACTATCAACCTTATCATGTAACTCCTTGTATATGTTGATGGCATAGTACTCACTGGTAGTGACTCTTCTGTAATTTTGAAATTTATAAGAACATTAGCATCTTGATTCTCTTTGAAAGATCTTAGCTCTTTTAGCTACTTCTTGGGTGTTGAAGCTACTAGAACTCTGAGTGGGCTATTGTTGTCTCAAAAAAATACATACTTGATCTTCTTCACAAAATAAACATGCATGAGGTGAAAGAAGTCAGCACCCTACTATCTTCCAATGACACCCTCAAACTTAATGATGGGTCTCCTAGCTAAGATGCTATAGAGTATCGTTAAATTATTGGCTCCCTTCAATATTTATCTCTTACTCAGCCAGATGTCAGCTTTGTTGTTAACAAACTTGCCCAGTTTATGCATTGTCCATCTTCATTCCATTGGAGTGTTGCTAGATGAATTCTTTGTTACTTGAAAGGTACTCTTCACTATGGTTTGTACCTCTCTACTCATTCCTCTTTCTCTATACATGTTTTTGCTGATGTTGATTAGGCAAGTGATCTTGACACTTGCTATTCAACTTCAGTATATATTGTCTTTTTGGGCTCTAATCCTATCAGTTGGAGCTCCAAAAAGTAAACTAGTATTGTACGATCATTACTGAAGCTGAATATCAGGCTATTGCCTCTGTTACTACTAAAGTTAATTGGTTGACAAATCTTCTTGTTGAACTCGGTATCTCACTCTCATCATTGCTTATAATCTACTATGATAACATTGGTGCTATGTATTTATGTTCCAATCTTATCATTCACTCCTGCATGAAACATATCGCCATTGATTTTTCATTTTATTTATGAACAAGTATCCCAAAAGTTAATTCAAGTAATTTATATTCACTCTTCTGGTCAACTCCACTAGCAGCATCGTACCAAGCTTAGCGTCCTTCTCGGACTGTTGCGCTTACGGGGGCATAATAGAGCACTAAATTAGGAACTTGATTTAGCTTTGATTTAGGATATCATAACTATACGTATCTCATTATATCTCTTATAATTTTGGGAAATAATGTCCCAATGTCATAGGCCTATTGTATAAATATATTGTAATTCTTTACTATCAAGTACAATTAAAATTTACATAAAATCTCTTTAGACGCCAGTGCATTGACTTAGCACTATTTTGGTTAGGAATATTGGAAGAGCTCAGGGATGACATAAAATGCACTTATAACCCTTTACCCAGCTAGGACAAAAATGGAGTCACCACCCAGTATCACCCGAGAAATTTATCCGGTTAGGGACTAGGCAAACTCAAATCCCTTGCTTGGAACCAAATTTTCCTATAGGATAAAGCATTAGGTTCGGATGTCAATGTAAGCAGGAACAGACTCAATATCTTAGAGGCATCCCCATACTACCCGAATGCTGAGCAAGGTCGACTTTACTAGTTTTAAACAGTTCTTCTAAGAGATATATAATATTACAAATCAACAATTACATGTAAATGTAAATATAATATACTCACATAAGAAAGCCAAAATAATATTATTAATGATGATGCATGATCATGGTATAATGCATGCAAATTAAAGCATAAAAACATAATAAAAAGAAATGAATCTTGGTAATTATAATGCATGCAATATAGCATAACTACACGTATGTAACATAGCTATTATGGATAATTAACATATAAAATAAAAATTAAATCATGTGTGTAAAAAATAAAATATGATAAAAAGAATTAAGGAAAGAAAGACAAACTCTTAAGTAGGCTCCTCCTCTTTATTTCTCCTAATTCTGAGTTTTCAGGGGCCATAAAATCAATTTATTTAAAATAAATTATAACACCTTATACTCTTACTATTAATTCACATCATGATATCTCATATTATTATTATCATTTGTTTACATGTCGTTATTATATATATATGTATATACATACATACATACAAACATATGCATTAACTAGTGAGCATATGTATGTTATAAGGAGAGAGTGAGTTAGGGTTGGCCAATAACATATACTTCATGCTTTAATTACAATGCTTCATACTTCAAAATGGCCAAAACTAAACTTCTCTATCTGAAAAATAATTGCAATTTGACGAGTCATGACTCATGGAATATAAACATCAATTATATTCTAAAGGCTTCTTTAAAAATCAGCTCAAACATCTCACAAAAAAATTACAAGATTCAAATATTGCAAATGCACATGCTTTGATTCCTTTTATTTATTGTGACCTTGTAAGATAATACTGCACTTGGGTTCAAGTGAAATAAGTGACAAGTGAGATTTGATTTCGTTAGCCAGCATATAATGAGTGAATCAAGTGATTTCCTTTGATCATTAACATTTGCCAAGTAATTTGCAAGTATTGGTCAAGCTGGTCACAACATCCTCTTATATCCATATCAAATTTTCAAATGTAAATGTATAACAAGTAATTACTACAATCATAAATTTATCATTTATCTTATATTCACATAAGTACAAGCATAATCAATCTATATGTGAACACCTAATTTTGGGATGATGAAGCGTGGATGTGATAGAGGACTTTAATGATGAAAATGTTATACATAGGTCTTTAACACTTGAAGTTTGAAATCTCAAAAGTATGAAGGCATTTCCAAAAGGGGTTTAATTGGTTTTTAAGGACTTAATTGTAATGTTTTTTAGGTCATAATTAAAAATTCTAAATTCTTTCAGGGGTCTTTTTATAATTAAAAGTTAAAAAAAGATCATAATTCTCTAAAAAAGATTGAAATTCTATAATTTCGATTGGAATTTCATGATTCTGATAAGAATTTCATAATTTTGATCAAAATTATGTAATTCCAACAGGAATTAGGCATGTTCCGTTTACTTTTGTATTTTATTTTATTTTATTTCAGTAAATAAAATGTGGTTTCCTGAATTTTGATTAGCCAAATAGTATTTATCTGTATTTTCAAGAAATTAAAGTCCTTTTAAAATCAAAACTCTGAGAAAGACAAGTCACAGTAGGGTTTTTTCCTATAAAAGCGCAGCTTGAGCTACCCTGAGGGGGACCTTTCTAAAAGGACCTCTCAGAGACTTTTCCTTTTTTCCTTAGGTAGTATAGAAAAAATATTTTTTGTGATTTATTTATTTTTGAAGCAAGGAGCGGTATACTTTTGAGAAGAAGAATAACAAGTTTTTAAATATCTATCTAACAAATAATAGTGATTTATTCTAGTCTGAGGGGCAACTCATACTGCATCCATAATCATCATCTTCTTTCCTTCCTTCTTTTATTTTATTATTTTGATTTTATTAAATTTCAATTTTATTAAATTTTTATTGTTATTTTATCTACCAATCATTGTTTATTCTTTTGTGTTGGTGATTATGGACGAGATTACATAATGATCTTAATAGGTGAACAAAATTCATAAAGGTCGATAGGACTTTGTAACTAAATATAGTTTCTATTTTTTTTAGTTGCTTATTATTGTTTTGATATTGTTTTGTTTTTATTATTTTTGGGATTGTATTAATTTTTCTTTTCTTATTATTTTTAATAGCTCATTGTAATAGCCCTAATAGTGGGAATAATAAAGTCACGTGTGTGTGATTGCATGTTTTATTTTAATTAATTGATTAATAAAATTAGGGTTTTAATTGGGTAATTAATTAAAATTAATGGCTAGAGAGATCATTAGGATTTTGAGTTAAAATTGATTTAGATTTAAGTGGATAGAATTAGGGTTACTTAATATGGTCACTTTAACTAAATTAGGTTTTTAGGAGAAATAAATTTAATTGATTTGTTTGATCTTTTATTTGATTGTTTTGATATTTTTATATGTTTTGGGTTTGTTTATTTATTTTATGTGTTTTGGGCTCTAAGCTCATGTTAGGCTTTAACCCATTTAAATAAATTTAGGTTTTTTTAGGTTTAATTAATAAAAATGCAATTATAGACCCACAAATAATTAGACTTAGGGTAGAGATAACTTAGGCCCATTTAGTTAATTTAGACATAGGTCCACCTAATTTAATTAATTTAGACTTAGCCCATTTAATTTAAGTCATTTTCCTTAATTTATAGATTTAAGATCACTTTAAAATAAAAATATGTAGAGCTAGGCTCACTAATTTAAATACTTCATAATTTGTAGATTTAGGCCCATTTTAGAATTAAAATAAATAGACTTAGGTTTACTTAATTAAAATTAAATAGGAATTAGGCCCATTAGTCTTTAGGCTCACTTGTAAATTAAAACATGTAGATTTAGCTCGTTTAATTAAAATTAGTGTAGATTAGACTAACTTAGGAATTGTGAATTTAAATGAATGCATTGTTTACATTTATTTTTCATGACTCATTTGCCTAGAGTTGATTGTTTTAAGAAGGGATTATATGAAATTACATGTAAATAGAGGGTAAGGTAGTAATTCATAAAGTAATTCTAAAGGAACACAAGACTGAAAGAAGTTGGTATTCTGTACCTAGAATCTCCTGGTTGTGGTGCTAGCTTTCTTTTAAAGAATTGAGTACCACTATTTTTTCGGTATGTCCCAGTTATTGCCTTGGGTGGTGACTCCTCATCTTCATGCCATATCTTTGTGATAATGGTTAGTGTGTTCTCTAGAGCCCTGAGCTTAAACAGTGTCACAGTTGCTAAAATCTTAGGCATGCACTAAACCTCACTGTCTACAGTGGTGACTCCACTGGGGATAAGAGATACTGATTCTACTTTTATTCTTTAGAATTATTTTATTAATTATTATTTTATTCTTGCATTCATTCTGCATGTCCCTATTAATCAATGGCATTGGTTTATGGTTCTATGATTCCACTAGCTTCATGGGATTGTAAATTGGCTAACCATCACTCTTAGCCTTAACTTAGTTAAAAAGAGATCATCGAGCTCATCTGACCAGAGTCTGTAACCCAAGTCCTAAAGGGGGGGTAGTCTTCTATTGAGTTTGCAAAGGATGTCGAGCCCCTCTGACCTTGGCCTATAACTCAAGTCTTAAAGGATGGCATGTTGTTAAGGGAACCTTAACCTTTTTCACCGAACTCAGCTTATGTAGTGGCCTAGTAACTTCCCCTAGGATTACCCAAGTTTCTTGTGAATGTTGCCATGAGGTATTTCTATCTATAAAAGCCCAAGCCCATACTTTAGAAGCCCATTTGGGCTAATAAAGATTAGGCTAATCTTTTATACTTAGAAATACTATTTCTACGCTTTACTGCTTTGAGAGATTTGGCATGCGCATTGGTTCTTGGTATCCCCTATTGATATTAAGGCTAAGACAAAAAAATCCTAGGAAAAGAGACTCACCATTGAATACATGTATGAGAGGAATAAGGTTGGTAGGATGTATGTACACTTGACTTGACTTGCTACTTGCTGCATGGTATGTGCATCATGTATCATACTAACTCTTTATTTTTTTAGCCATCATAGATTCATCTAGGTTTTCTTATGTTTGGAGTCAGAAAGGTGGCAGACTAGTGAGAACGGATTCAAGCCTTTAATCAATTGCAAAAGGGATCCTTAGCAGACTAGAAATGAGTCCCATCAATCCACTTTACCTAGAAGCTACATAGGCTAAACAAGTAAAAGAAATAGAGCAACTACAAGTGGAAGGAAATTGGACCTTAGAGGACATCAAAGGAGCATTGATGGATGATATGAGAGCAATGATGTAAGATGAACTTAGACGAGCCCTGGCTGGATTAATGCCACCACCTGCTGTTGCACCACCAGTTATGGCCAATGCACCCATTATGGGTGCATCACCTACTAATAGTGACAATGTTTGGGGATAACCTTTAAATGCTACTAAGGATGTACTTGCTATGAAAATGAAACTGGAGGATGTTGAGAACTATATCATTGAAAAAGTGAAAAAGGAATCATTTGAGCAAGTTCAAGAGCTGGAATCAAAGTAGATGAAAGCATTGACTCAGAAGATGTCCAAAATGGAAGAATTGATGAGAGGATAGGGCATCATATATTCATTTGACTTTGATGATATGATGCAATTTGAGGAAGATAATCTGCTTAATAAGTTCAAGATGCCATAGTTGTAGAAGTTTAATGGTACTAGAGACGTAAGGATTTACCTTAGTCAAAATACAACTACTATGAGCACCACTAAGGCTCCTTTGTCTACAGTTACCAAGTTATTTGTACTATCCTTAAAGGGTATGACTATTAATTGGTATTATGGGTTAGAGAAGTCTATTCGAGCTGACTGGAGAGAATTGTGTACAACTTTTCTAAAATAATATGGCTATAATACTAGACTTGAAGTGTCCATCAGGTATTTGGAATTAACCAAGCAGAAGCCTAATGAGTCATTTTCAGATTTTTTGACTAGATTCATGAATAAGGCAGGATTGATGAAGAACAAGCTGGCTAAAAAGGATCAAGTTAGATGATAGTTTAAAATGTGTCACCTAATCTAGTTGAAAGGTTATATATGATGAACCCTAAGACATTTATAGACCTTTATGATGATGGGTTGCAAGCTGAGGAGATTAAAAGCAAGAAAAAGAAGATTGCTGGAAGCATTGGAGAAAGAAGCTACCTAACTGGGGGCACATAATAAGGAAATGCTAGTCAGGTTATAGGAGTCCATGCTATTCAACAATCCAGGAGATTCTCCAATTTTAACTAACCTTTGTCAAAAGTCCTAAAGCGCCTAATGGAAAAGGGCTTACTTCAACCTTTACCTAATATAAACCCACCAAACCTAAACACCCCATGCTACAACCCAAACAAGCACTGTAAATTCCATCAAAACCTCTAACACTCCATAGATAACTGCATTCACCTCAAAGATAAAATCCAAAACCTTATAGACTCTGGAAAGATCACAGACCTCGAAAACCTAAGCACTAAAAATAATCCTTTCCTAAACTACCAAAATGTATCACCCCCAGCTACCATGATGATCAACTCAGGAGTTAGTGAGGAAGAAGTGCTAAGCTCCTTTGAGGACTTAAACCTTAAAACTAATAAGAAATCTCCTAATGCCCTTAAAGATGTGGAAAGAGCAGAAGAGTTATTGGGTCAGTCTTCACGTAAGTTTGACTATAAGGTGTTTTACACTAAACCACCTTCTTTTGATATACCCTTCGAGTCTATTGTGCCTACAGGATAGGGTGATGAGTTTGATTATGAGAAGCTGCTAGACAAGAAAGAAAAATGCAAATTTGAGGTACAGAAAGATGAAGCCATAGAGACAGTTGGCAAGAAGATGCAAGAATAGCCACAATGTCAGTTGCTTGAAGGACAATCACTGTGAGACTTAGCATCCCTAACATATAGAATAGGAAATAAATTTTCTTATTATCTTATTTCAATAAAATTTTAGTTTCTTTAGAACTTGTTTTGTTTTAGTGATCAATTATATGAATTTTGATCATGCTTACTTATGTAATGTACATCTTAATGGTACTGTGAATTATGATATTGATTACATATGCATGTTTGACATAAATTCAATTCAATTAGATTCATTCAATATGGGCACAAATGCAAATTCAAAGAACATTCATATATCATATGATGTAGCTTCTGAGGATAAGAAATTTGAGGGAAAGGAAAAGTGAAAATAAAGAGAGAAAAAACAAAGAAAGAAAAAGGATAGTTAGAAATATTGCAAATGCACATGCTTTGATTCGTTTTATTTATTGTGACCTTGCAAAAAAATATTGCACTTGGGTTCAAGTGAAATAAGTGGCAAGTGAGAATTGATTATGTTAGCCAGCATATAATGAGTGAATCAATTGATGTCCTTTGATCATTAACATTTGCCAAGTAATTTGCAAGTATTGGTCAAGCTGGTCACAACATCCTCTTATATCCATATGCAAATTTTCAAATGTAAATGTATAACAAGTAATTACTACAATCATAAATTTATCATTTATCTTATATTCACATAAGTACAAGCATAAACAATCTATATGTGAACACCTAATTTCGGGATGATGAAGCGTGGATGTGATAGAGGACTCTGATGATGAAAATATTATAAATAGGTCTTTAACACTTGAAGTTTGAAACCTTAAAATTATGAAGGCATTTCCAAAAAGGGTTTAATTGGTTTTTTAAGGACTTAATTGTAATGTTTTTCAAGACCTAATTGAAAAGTCTAAGTCTTTTTATAATTAAAAGTTAAAAAAAATCAGAATTTTGTAATTTCGATCAGAATTACACAATTACGGTCGGACTTAGGAATGTTTTATATGCATTTTTATTTTATTTTATTTTATTTTATTTTATTTTAGTAAATAAAATGTGGTTTCCTGAATTTTGATTGGTCAAATAGTATTTATCTAAATTTTCAGGAAATTAAAGTCCTTTTAAAATCAAATCTCTCAAAAAATGAAGCCACAGTAGGGTTTTTTCCTATAAAAGCCTAGCTTGAGTTATCATGAGGGGGACTTCTCTAAAAGGACTACTAAGAGACTTTTCCTTTTTTCCTTCGGCAGTACACAAAAAATATTTTCTATGATTTATTTGTTTTTAATGCAAGGAGCGATAGACTTTTGAGAAGAAGAATAATAAGTTTATGAAGATCTATCTATGTAATATCCCGTGTTTTTAAAATATTTTTACACTGTACCGGGATATGCAGTGTTAATAATTTATGTATATTATATGATATTTTTATGAGTTGTTATGTATTTAAAATCTATTTTAATTACTGTGTCTTATTTACAGTACTTTACGTAAAATTTTCCCGAGACTTGCATTTTCGGGGAAATTTTCATGTAAATAATTTATTATTAATTATTTTAAATATATTTTCGGACTTACATGAACTCATACGTATTTTTAAAATACTAAATAAAGCCTATGTGTGTAAATATTTATTTAATTAGGGTTTAATATATATTACCCTAATATTTTATTATTTGTTTATTAATTTATTATTATTTAATTATTTTATTTATTATTAAATTATTAAAATATTAAGTGTGTGGATGTAAATTTTTCTAAATATTTTATTAAAATTATTTTTTTATTATTATTTATTTTTCTTTATTTTTCTTTTTCTTTTTTCTTTCTTTTTCTTTCTTTTTCTTTTCTTTCTTTTTTCTTTTTCTTTTTCTTCTTCTTCCTTCTTCCCCGTGCGCCCGACCACCCATCCCTCACCGCTGCTACCCCGATCACCGGCCGTCAGAGTGCCTTCCCCTGCGTGCCGCCGTTCTCCTCCGCTTCCTCGCCGTCCCAGCCGTCTTCTCCGGCAGTGGCTTGCTCGGTTTCTGCCATTTTTAGCCGAAATATTCTCCTCATCGTTTCTTCCTCTTCCGGCCACCATTTTTAACACCGCCGGTCTCTTTATTCTCCTTGAGCTCCGGTGAGTGTGATTCTAGCTTTGGTTTGAGCTAAAATGGTCTAGAATTGCTTAGGTTTCGAATTTTCAATTTCGGTCACATTAGGGTTTTTGATTTTTTTGAGCTTCGAATTGATTGATTCATGAAAACTCTCTTCACAAATGTTGATCCTAGTAGCTTAGTATACATGTATGAATTTTTGTGGAATTTTTGGAGATTTTTTGGATTTTTGGGTATTTTTGAATATTTTAATATTATTTTCTAATTTTCGTAAATTAATTATTTAAATTATGAAATTGGGGTTTATGGTTAAATTAGGTGTTGAAATGAATTATAGGAATTTATTTGGAATTTTTATGAATTTCTAAGTATTTATTTTGAATTATTGAAGTTTATGGAATTTTGGGAAAATTAGGTTAAATGTGTTTTTATTTGAAATTAATTGATTAATTGATTAATTGAGTTTAATTATTGATATTATTGATAAATATGTTGAGAAAATTAATTTTGGATAATTGTATAATTTTTGGTGAATTTTTGAAGTAATTTTAGTAT
The DNA here is from genome assembly GCA_947683625.1 of Mallotus nudiflorus. Taxonomy (NCBI): domain Eukaryota; kingdom Viridiplantae; phylum Streptophyta; class Magnoliopsida; order Malpighiales; family Euphorbiaceae; genus Mallotus; species Mallotus nudiflorus. The sequence continues at coordinate 1,587,910 of CANTUR010000486.1, forward strand.
ATTTATATATATAAGGGTATTTTGGTAATTTTACACAAAATTGTCTAAAAATGTAATTTAATTGGTTTTAATAGTTATTTAAGGTATAAAAATGATTTCTACAAATTATTTGGTATTTTTAACTAATTAAAACTATTTTTCGTGAATTATTTTCAATTATATATATAATATACGATTTTTCTAATAAAATGAGTTTTTATCGGTTTTTAATGTGTTTAAAGGTTAATTATGTAATTTCTACCTATAAAATGTATTTCTATGTTATAAGGATATTTTTGGAATTTCGAAATTATTCTGTGATTGTGGACCCCGGTCGGTGGACTGTAGTTTGGAGTCCGACCGTGGAATTTTGATTGTGCTTTGTGTAGTTTTTCAAAGTGTATTTCCTTGCAGGGTCAGCTCTACTCTTTTGAGTAGAGAGATATCCGTTTTACAAGGAAGGTTCTGCCGGATTTTTGGTAGAATTCTCGTAAAACGTGATATCCAGTTGAACCCTAATTTCTGATTCTGTGTTTAATACTCTAGATCGAATTCTAGGATTTCTATTAGGTTTATTCTAATGTTTGTCATTTTTTGTTAGTTTAGTTGCGCCGAGACCGAGGGCTAGTGGACCAGGCCCGTCGGACCCGTCTCGTGGAGCGCACTAGGTGAGTTACTATACTATATATATATGCTTATGATGCATGATCTAGAAATGCATGTTTCATGTTGATTAAATATGCATAAATAATTTGATTATTTCTTAAGTTTATATTTAGTTTATTTTGGTTTATTTTTGGTATATATTAAATTATATACATGTTTTGTTAATAAATTATATTTAAAAATGTTTTTAAATATATTTATAGTTTAATTTATGATTTGATTGGATTTATTTGACGTATATATACTCGAAATATACCTGGTTTACTTTTGGTATATTTCTAGTATATATATGGTTTATGTTGATATTTTATTGAACTTCATGCATCATTTATTTTTGTGAATGAATGTTTTATATTATTAATAATGAAGGATATATATAGAACGTGCTACCTAGTGGGCAGCACTAGGACCGAGTACGTACCGGTACGCCTATAGTATTTAGGCTGTATTACTAACCATTTGTGGATATTGATAGGATATGATTATTTGATGTGTGAGATATGGTTTGGAGGTGTGATTGCTGGAGCTCGGTTGACCAAGTGTCTCGGGGCCAATCACACTGGCAGTCAGACTGCTGGAGCTCGGTTGACTTAGTGTCTCGGGGCCAGTCTACTGTCTAAATGGATTAAGTGGATATATTTGGATTAAGTGAGCCTGTATGGCTAGAGTGTTGTCTAACATTATTTTTGAGGTTACGATATTCTAGGGTTCTATGTGATCCTTCATAAATGATGATTTTAATAAAAACATATAAAATGACTTTTCTGCATCTGTGTGAATTTGCCTGTATATATACATATTATATATATATTGTTGGTTGTATGCATTGTCACTTAGTGTGTATGTATATATATTATTGTAATTCACTCAGTGAGGTCTGACTCCCCTCCGTTGACTATTTTTCAGGAGAGTCAACTTCTTCAGACCTCAGTAGCAGGTCGATACGCCGGATTTCTTCCGCCCTGGCTTCCTTGTGTAAACTGCTTACTTGAGTCTTATTTTTATAATCTAGACACTGTAGTAGGTGTTAATTAAAGTGTGGGATTTCATGTATCTTATTTAAAGAGATGTATTATATTGAAACTGGATTTGTATTGAAAGATTTTATATATATACGATGAGATGAGATTTGATTTAAATCCAGTGATGAGAATGTTATTATTATATTTATGATTTTTATTTCCGCTGCATATATATTACCGTTATTGTTATTATTGCAAATTTTATTTTATTTTTAGGTTGCTACGGGTTCCGGATTCGAAAGAATTCCCGTTCCCTAGCGCTGGTCATGGCCCCTGTTTTGGGTCGTGACAAAATTGGTATCAGAGCGGAGTTCTGTGTCAGGGCTTAGTTATGTGAGTTGTGGCAATAGTTTTAAAGTTGTGTTTTCTGTTGAACTACTGTAGTGAATTAGGTTCGAGTATGTCTTGATAAGTATTCTTTGCTTAGTTTTCTGCATTATTCCTCCATTGTCTGTTTTGTCTGAATCTTTTCGTTTGTCTTTTCAGAATGAGGAGGCAAGCGCATGTCGCTCCATCGGTCATTGAGGCCGAGGATGATGAGTCTTTTCAGGATGAGGTTTTACCTCCTGAGCAGCCAGTTAGACGTAGAGGTCGTGGCAGAGGTAGACCTCGAGGAGCAGCAGGTCACCGTAGGCAGAGAGAGTTACAGGATGAGGAGCCTGTAGAGCCTGAATTTGATGTTCCTGTTCCTCTGGTTGTTCAGCCTGCCTATCAGCAGGGTATGTCTGACCCTGAGGCAGCTTTGTTCTATGCCCGAGTTGGCAGGATTGCATTTGATGGGACTTCCGATCCGTTAGATTTTCTGCATGCGATTGAGACTAGGACTCGGACTGCTCATACCGAGTACTAGCGGATCATGATCGTTGAGTTGTCTGTCGAGGGACCAGCCTTAGATTGGTTCATTCAGATGATCCAGCCTTACATGATGACGATGATGTGGGCTCAGTTTTGAGAGCGATTTATGAGGAGATTTTGTCTAGAGCCTCTCCGTATGAGCTATCGTCTTCGTTTGACCAGTATTTCTCATGAAGATCGATCTGTAGAGGAGTATACCCGAGAGTTTCTTCGTTTGGGTAGATATGCTGAGGATCTGATGCGAGATCAGTACTTCACTATCACTACATATGTTACTGGTTTGGGTTCAGCTTTTACTGGTATGCCCACAGTAGGTCTTACTCTGGAGTCTGTGGTTGAGTTGGCCAAGGAGATTGAGTTGAGACTAGTTAGGCAGGGAGCGATGCCTGATTATTACCAGTTAGGAGCTCAGTCGAGTGGATTGTAGGCTACTCCGTATTCGAGTTTTCATGTTGGTTCGAGTAGTCAGCAGCGAGGTCCGACTCAGCAGAGTCAGAGACAGCTGCAGCGAGTGCATCAGAGCAGTATACATGGCCGTGGAGGTCAGCGTAGATCATTCAGATTTGGATCAGGTGCTTCGAGCAGCAGCAGTGGTTGTAGTTCTGGATCAGCGGCCAGCGTTTGTCAGACTTGTGGTAGAGTCCATCAGGGACCGTGTTATCTGACACCACTGACATGCTTCAGATGCGGGCAGACAGGACATTTTGCCAGATCGTGTCCTTATTCCAGGTATCAGCAGTAGCAAATTCTGTGATTCCCACAGCAGTCGATTGTTAGTGCTGCACCCGTGCCATTTCAGTTACCACCAGCCCAGTATCAGAGTTCCACTCAGTTTGTTCCACAGTAGAGTCATGGTAGAGGTACTAGAGGAGGTGCCAAAGGTGCTGGCCAGGCTTCTACCAGTCAGCAGGGAGGTCAAGGTCAGGCCAGAGTCTTCCATCTCACTCAGCAGGATGCTCATGCATCTAATACAGTCGTGGCAGGTATTATTTCTATTTGTTACCTGGATGCATGGGTTTTGTTTGACCCGGGTGCCACGTATTTGTTTGTTTCTCCCGTTTTTGCTTCTAAATCTTATTGGCAAGCTTCGAGGATGGCTTTTCCTTTGTCCGTTGCCACTCCTCTGAGCGATTCCTTGGACAACGATATTGTTCTTTCTGGTTGTCCAGTTCTCGTGGGAGATAGAGAATTACCCGCTGATTTGATCTTGTTGGATGTGATGGAGTTTGATGTTATTTTGGGAATGGATTGGTTATCTCAACACTATGCCATGGTAGATTGCAGGAATAAAGAGGTGACGTTCAAAATTCCTGGTGGTGAAGATTTTAAGTTTGTGGGTGATAGGAGTTCAGCACCTCAGAATCTTATTTCTGCTATTATAGCTAGAAAGTTGTTGAGGAAAGGATGTCAGGGGTATTTGGCATTGGTTAGGGATACTTCAGTGGAGAGGTTGTCACTCACAGATGTTCCTGTTGCTTGTGAGTTTCCTGATGTTTTTCCCGAGGAGTTGCCAGGTTTACCACCTCATAGAGAGATTGAGTTCTGTATTGATGTGGTTCTAGGTACTACTCCTATATCTATGTAACCCTATCGAATGGCTCCTGCAGAGTTGAATGAGTTGAAGGAGTAGTTGCAAGAGTTGTTGGATAAAGGTTTCATCAGACCTAGTGTTTCTCCTTGGGGTGCACCAGTCCTGTTTTTGAAGAAGAAGGATGGTACCCTGAGATTGTGCATTGACTACAGAGAGCTGACTAAGGTGACAATGAAGAACAAGTATCCTCTCCCGAGGATAGATGATTTGTTTGATCAGCTACAGGGTGCACAGTTCTTTTCTAAGGTTGACTTGAGGTCGGGTTATCATCAGGTGCGGATCAGTGAAGCTGATATTCCTAAGACAGCATTCCGCACGCGATATGGCCATTATGAGTTTCTGGTGATGTCTTTTGGTTTGACTAATGCACCAGCAGCTTTTATGGACCTGATGAATAGGGTATTCAGACCATATGTGGATCATTTTATAGTAGTCTTCATTGATGATATACTGGTATATTCGAGGAGTATGGAGGAGCATGTATATCACTTGAGGATTGTACTACAGACACTGAGAGATCATCAGCTTTATGCTAAATTCTCGAAGTGTGATTTCTGGATCGAGAGTGTTTCTTTTCTTGGACACGTAGTGTCTAAAGAAGGTATTCAGGTTGATCCACAGAAGATTGAAGCAGTGTCTGAGTGGCCTAGACCTACTTCTGTTACAGAGATTCGAAGGTTTCTGGGTTTAGCCGGGTATTATAGGCGGTTTGTGCAGGATTTTTCTAGAATAGCAGCCCCTATGACTCGCTTGACTCAGAAGAATGTTAGATTTGAGTGGTCAGAAGCTTGTGAGAATAGTTTCCAATTGTTGAAGGAGAAGTTGACCACAGCACCAGTGTTAGCTTTGCCTAATAGTGTGGACAAGTTCACAGTTTAATGTGATGCCTCTAGAATTGGTCTTGGTTGTGTGTTGATGCAGAATGGAAGGGTGATAGCCTATGCTTCGAGGCAGTTGAAGAAGCATGAGCAGAACTATCCCACACATGACCTAGAGATGGTTGCGGTGATCTTTGCTTTGAAGATCTGGAGACATTATTTGTACGGGGTGACTTGTGAGATATTTACTGATCACAAGAGCCTTAAGTACATTTTCCAGCAGCGAGATCTGAATCTGAGGCAGAGGAGATGGTTGGAATTGTTGAAGGATTATGATTGTGAGATTTTATATCATCCAGGTAAAGCTAATGTTGTAGCAGATGCCTTGAGTAGGAAGTCCTCAGGTAGTCTTGCTCACATCGGTGTTAAGAGGAGACCATTGATCCAGGAATTGCATCTGTTGGTGGATCAAGGTCTGATGATGAAGATTAGTAGATCAGGTGGACTGCTAGCTCAATTTAAAGTACGATTTGTACTGAGGGATAGGATTAAAGCAACTCAGAGTCGAGATCCTATTATGGAAGAGCTTGCAGATAATGTCAGAGCAGGGAAGTTCACTGATTTCACACTTGATGATGATGGTGTGTTATGGATCAGTGGTAGATTGTGTGTTCCTGACGTGGATGACTTGAGAGAAGAGATCCTAGAGGAAGCACATTCTACAGCTTACAACGTTCATCCAGGTGTTACTAAGATGTACCATAGTATTAGAGATCTATACTGGTGGGATGGATTAAAGAAGGATGTCGCTGATTATGTTGCTAAGTGCTTGACGTGTCAGCAAGTGAAAGCTAAACATCAGAAGCCTTCTGGGAAGCTTCAGCCTCTTCCTATTCCCGAGTGGAAGTGGGAAAGGATAGCTATGGATTTTATGGTCGGTTTACCTCGTTCTAAGGATAGATACAATTCCATCTGGGTAATTGTAGACAGATTGACGAAGTCTGCACATTTCTTGCCTGTGAAAGCCACCTATTCAGTTGCTAGATTGGCGAAGCTGTATGTGAAGCATATCGTATGCCTTCATGGAGTACCTGTGTCCATTGTGTCAGATAGAGGTTCGGTGTTTACTTCTTGTTTTTGGCAGAAGTTGCAGGAAGCGATAGGCACTAGGTTGGATTTCAATACTGCTTTTCATCCTCAGACAGATGGTCAGTCTGAAAGGACGATCCAGACACTGGAAGATATGTTGAGGATGTGTGTCTTGGATTTGAGAGGTAGCTAGGATGATCATTTGTCACTCGTTGAGTTTGCATATAATAACAGCTACCATAGCAGTATTGGTATGGCACCGTATGAGGCATTGTATGGAAGGAAGTGTAGATCCCCTTTGAGTTGGGATGAGATTGGTGAGAGAGCTTTGACTGGACCTGAGATGATTTAGGATGCTGCAGAGAAAGTCGTCATGATTAAACGAAGATTAGAGACCGCAGTTAGCAGACAGAAGAGTTATGCGGATCCTAGGCGCAGAGATGTGGAGTTTCAGGTTGGAGATTTCATTTTTCTGAAGGTATCTCCGATGAAGGGTGTGATGAGATTTGGTAGGAAGGGTAAGTTAGCATCGAGATATATTGGACCGTTTGAGATTCTGGAGAGAGTTGGTACTGTTGCATATCGGTTGGATTTGCCTCTGAGTATGCCAAAAGTGCATCCAGTATTTCATATCTCGATGTTGAGGAAGTATATCTCAGACCCTTCACATGTGTTGCAACCCAACAGTGTAGAAGTGAGTGAAGATTTGACGTTTATGGAAGAACCTGTGGCGATCGTTGATTTTTAAGTTCGACAGTTGCGATCGAAGCAGATTCCGATGGTCAAGGTTCTGTGGCGTAGCGATAGAGTTGAGGAGCATACGTGGGAGACTGAAGCTGAGATGCGAGCTTCTTACCTGTATCTCTTTCCTTCTTGATCCTTTTTTTTTTTGGAATTCGGGGACGAATTCTTGTAAGGGGGAAAGACTGTAATATCCTGTGTTTTTAAAATATTTTTACACTGTACCGGGATATGCAGTGTTAATAATTTTTGTATATTATATGATATTTTTATGAGTTGTTATGTATTTAAAACCTATTTTAATTACTGTGTCTTATTTACAGTACTTTACGTAAAATTTTCCCGGGACTTGCATTTTCGGGGAAATTTTCACGTAAATAATTTATTATTAATTATTTTAAATATATTTTCGGACTTGCATGAACTCATACGTATTTTTAAAATACTAAATAAAGCCTATGTGTGTAAATATTTATTTAATTAGGGTTTAATATATATTACCCTAATATTTTATTATTTATTTATTAATTTATTGTTATTTAATTATTTTATTTATTATTAAATTATTAAAATATTAAGTGTGTGCATGTAAATTTTTATAAATATTTTATTAAAATTATTTTTTTATTATTATTTATTTTTCTTTTATTTTTCTTTTTTCTTTTTCTTTTTCTTTCTTTTTCTTTTCTTTCTTTTTTCTTTTTTTTTTTCTTCTTCTTCTTCTTCTTCCTTCTTCCCCATGCGCCCGACCACCCATCCCTCACCGTTGCTACCTCGATCACTAACCGTCAGAGTGCCTTCCCCTGCGTGCCGTCGTTCTCCTCCGCTGCCTCGCCGTCCCAGCCGTCTTCTCCGGCAGTGGCTTGCTCGGGTTCTACCATTTTTGGCCGAAATCTTCTCCTCATCGTTTCTTCCTCTTCCGACCACCATTTTTGACACCGATAGTCTCTTTCTTCTCCTTGAGCTTCGGTGAGTTTGATTCTAGCTTTGGTTTGAGCTAAAATGGTCTAGAATTGCTTAGGTTTTGAATTTTCAATTTCGATCACATTAGGGTTTTTGATTTTTTTTAGCTTCGAATTGATTGATTCATGAAAAATCTCTTCACAAATGTTTATCCTAGTAGCTTAATCTACTTGTATGAATTTTTGTGGAATTTTTGGAGATTTTTTGGATTTTTGGGTATTTTTGAATATTTTAATATTATTTTCTAATTTTCGTAAATTAATTATTCAAATTATGAAGTTGGGGTTTATGGTTAAATTAGGTGTTGAAATGAATTATAGGAATTTATTTGGAATTTTTATGAATTTCTAAGTATTTATTTTGAATTATTGAAGTTTATGGAATTTTGGGAAAATTAGGTTAAATGTGTTTTTATTTGAAATTAATTGGTTAATTGAGTTTAATTATTGATATTATTGATAAATATGTTGAGAAAATTATTTTTGGATAATTGTATAATTTTTGGTGAATTTTTGAAGTAATTTTAGTATATTTATATATATAGGGGTATTTTGGTAATTTTACACAAAATTGTCTAAAAATGTAATTTAATTGGTTTTAATAGTTATTTAAGGTATAAAAATGATTTCTACAAATTATTTGGTATTTTTAACTAATTAAAACTATTTTTCGTGAATTATTTTCAATTATATATATAATATATGATTTTTCTAATAAAATGAGTTTTTATCGGTTTTTAATGTGTTTAAAGATTAATTATGTAATTTCTACCTATAAAATGTATTTCTATGTTATAAGGATATTTTTGGTATTTCGAAATTATTCTGTGATTGTGGACCCCGGTCGGTGGACTGTAGTTTGGAGTCTTACCGTGGAATTTTGATTGTGCTTTGTGTAGTTTTTTGAAGTGTATTTCCTTGCAGGGTCGGCTCTACTCTTTTGAGTAGAGAGATGTCCATTTTACAGGGAAGGTTCTACTGGATTTTTGGTAGAATTCTCGTAAAATGTGATATCCAGTTGAACCCTAATTTCTGATTCTGTGTTTAATACTCTAGATCGAATTCTAGGATTTCTATTAGGTTTATTCTAATGTCTGTCGTTATTTGTTTGTTTAGTTACGTCGAGACCGAGGGCTAGTGGACCAGGCCCATCGGACCCGTCTCGTGGAGCGCACTAGGTGAGTTACTATACTATATATATATGCTTAGGATGCATGATTTAGAAATGCATGTTTTATGTTGATTAAATATGCATAAATAATTTGATTATTTCTTAAGTTTATATTTAGTTTATTTTGGTTTATTTTTGGTATATATTAAATTATATACATGTTTTGTTAATAAATTATATTTAAAAATGTTTTTAAATATATTTATAGTTTAATTTATGATTTGATTGGATTTATTTGACATATATATACTCGAAATATACCTGGTTTACTTTTGGTATATTTCTAGTATATATATGGTTTATGTTGATATTTTATTGAACTTCATGCATCATTTATTTTTGTGAATGAATGTTTTATATTATTAATGATGAAGGATATCTATAGAACGTGCTACCTAGTGGGCAGCACTAGGACCGAGTACGTACCAGTACACCTATAGTATTTAGGCTGTATTACTAACCATTTGTGGATATTGATGGGATATGATTATTTGATGTGTGAGATATGGTTTGGAGGTGTGATTGCTGGAGCTCGGTTGACCAAGTGTCTCGGGGCCAATCACACTGGCAGTCAGACTGCTGGAGCTCAGTTGACTTAGTGTCTCGAGGCCAGTCTACTGTCTAAATAGATTAAGTGGATATATTTGGATTAAGTGAGCCTGTATGGCTAGAGTGTTGTCTAACATTATTTTCGAGGTTGCGATATTATAGGGTTCTATATGATCCTTCATAAATGATGATTTTAATAAAAACATATAAAATGACTTTTCTGCATCTGTGTGAATTTGCCTGTATATATACATATTATATATATATTGTTGGTTGTATGTATATATATTATAGTAATTCACTCAGTGAGGTCTGACTCCCCTCCGTTGACTATTTTTCAGGAGAGTCAACTTCTTCAGACCTCAGTAGCAGGTCGATACGCCGGATTTCTTCCGCCCCTGCTTCCTTGTGTAAACTGCTTACTTGAGTCTTATTTTTATAATCTAGACACTGTAGTAGGTGTGAATTAAAGTGTGGGATTTCATGTATCTTATTTAAAGAGATGTATTATATTGAAACTGGATTTGTATTGAAAGATTTTATATATATACGATGAGATGAGATTTGATTTAAATCCAGTGATGAGAATGTTATTATTATATTTATGATTTTTATTTCCGCTGCATATATATTACTGTTATTGTTATTATTTCATGTTTTATTTTATTTTTAGGCTTGCTACGGGTTCCGGATTCGAAAGAATTCCCGTTCCCTAGCGCTGGTCATGGCCCCTATTTTGGGTCGTGACAATCTAACAAACAACGGTGATTTATACTAGTATGAGTAGCAACTCATACTGCATCCATAATCATCATTTTTTTTCCTTACTTTTTTTATTTTATTATTTTGATTTTATTAAATTTCAATTTTATTAAATTTTTATTGTTATTTTATCCACTAATCATTGTTTATTCTTTTGTGTTGGTGATTATGGAGGAGATTCCATGATAATCTTATTAGGTAACAAAATCTATAAAAGTCCATGGAATGTTATGGATAGGACTTTGTAACTAAATATAGTTTCTAGTTTTTTTTTTTAATTTTGTTACTTAATATTGTTTTGATTTTGTTTTGTTTTTATTATTTTTGGGATTCTATTAATTTTTCTTTTCCTATTATTTTCATAGCTCATTGTAATAGCCCCAATAATAGGAATAATAAAATTATGTATGTGTGATTGCGTGTTTTATTTTAATTAATTGGTTATTAAAATTAGGGTTTTAATTGGGTAATTAATTAAAATTAATGGTTATAGAGATCATTAGGGTTTTAAGTTAAAATTGATTTAGATTTAAGTGGATAGAATTAGGGTTGCTTGATATGGTCACTTTAACTAAATTAGGTTTTTAGGAGAAATAAATTTAATTGATTTTTTTGATCTTTTGTTTGATTGTTTTGATATTTTTTATATGTTTTGGGTTTGTTTATTTCTTTTATGTGTTTTGGGCTCTAAGCTCATATTAGGCTTTAACTCATTTAAATAAATTTAGGTTTTTTTAGGTTTAATTAATAAAAATGCATCTTCAGACCCATAATTAATTGGACTTAGGGCAGAGATAACTTAGGTCCATTTAGTTAATTTAGACATACACCTACCGAATTTAATTAATTTAGACTTAGCCCATCTAATATTAATTTAGACTTAGCCAATCAATATTAGTTAGCTTGTTGGAACAGCTAACTGAACCAATCTCAAATAAGCTTCATAGAATTTCACATACTTGTTATTTTACAAAACCCTTTTTTAAGCATGAAGATGAGATATAAACCCCCAAGTTTCATGTTTTTCATTTCCCCTAATTCTTATTTTATGTCCATGAAAACTAGAGTGCAATATTCAGCTATAAACCAGAATTCTTAGCATGAAGAACTATTTTCATTATCAAAATCAATTAACCTATTTCCTTTTTAATTCTTTATAATTACCATGATTAGCATGTCATGAGTAAAGAATTACATAAGAAAATAAAATGAAATCACTTACCCTTGCCAAAATTAGAAAACCCTAGAATTTCTCCCTTTTTCTTCCTTTTTCTTCTCTTTCTCTTTTCCTTCTGGTCACTTTTTTTTTTTTGCAAAAACTATTCCTTGTTAGCCTCTTATACTCATTCTTTATTACTTCTAGCTAGTTAATTATTTTCTTAATTAAATCCTTAAAGTTTAATCTTCACTAGTTTTATTCTTAGAATATGGTTTATATTTTCATATGCTATCAATTCATTGAAAATATCTTATATTATAATTATGCTATCCTTATCTTTGTTTTTAGAAAAATAAATACACAAATCATGCTTATGTCATATTCTATATTTTTACATATATGATATGTAATGCATGTGAAATGCATATGTCATGAGAGAGTTTTGTGATGCATATGTTCATATAATATTTATAATGGGTAAAGATAGGGATGTTACACAAACAAATGGTAAAAATAGAACACATCCTTATTTTAAAGTTTATTTTAATTTTTCAATGAAAAGAAATAATCCAAATTTATTTGAAAAAGTTTTTATAAGAAAATGTTGAAAAAGGACTAACGACTTTTATTTTATGGTATTTGTAATCCATTTACTCATAATGAGAACTTTCCATCAAGTTAGGCCTCAAAATGTAAATTTTGTACCTTGGATGGTTTAATTGCTCACCTTAAATTGATGGATACAACACAAAAACCTTTATTTTGAAAGAGACTTTATTTTTTAAAATGAGAGAATTGTGATCATCACTCTTAATTTGAACGTCTTTTAAAATAAAGAAAAAGAAATGAAAATTGCAAACAAGGCACAAAATAAGTAAAAATAATGAAAATAGGAAAATCAATATTTGAAAATGAAACTCTTGTAAAGAAAATGATAAAATTTTAACTTTTAATATGAAAATTGCTTAATAAAATTTAAAAATGAAGGAAAAGAAACAAAAATAGAAAGTAAGTGCCACATAGGATAAAAATAATAAAAATGAAAAAGTTCATGTTCAAAAGAAAAAATTATGTAGAGAAAATAATAAAATTCCTCTTAAAAGGATAAAAATAGTTAATAGAAAGAAATGAAGATGAGATTAAGAAAATAGAAAATTGAGAAATCAAGAATTTAATTAGAATAAATATGATTACCTTTTGTAAAATTGACATGATTTTACCCTAAAATTGAGGTTTGTTTGTCGTTGTTGAAATTGATTTAAAACCCCATATTAAACCTAAGTGGTTAAGTTAAAAATAATGGGCTTCATCTTGGTATGCTTTTGGTATACTTGTGGTATATGATACAAGAATTACAACATAATAAACAAATAGGATAAAGACAAATTTAGTTTTGAACTTTCAAAAATTTAACAATTGGATATTTAAACTTTGTAAAATTACAATTAAGTGTTGCAACCTATTTAAATATCACAAAATAGTGTTTTTAGCTAATAATAATTAAGTTGCTTATAAGTTTAATGTTGACTCGCCAGATGGAGTTATTGACATGTAGTTGCATAGACTAGTCATTTGACATTCAATTAGGAAATGACAATAATAGCCATATGAGTAATTAAAAGAGGTGAGACCTACAATCTTCTTTATCTTTAATATTTTTCTTCTTATCTTTGACATTCTTCTGATAAAAAAAAAAGGAAAAGTTCGTGAGACAATAAAAACAAACTAATTTTATTTAATTATGTTCATTTTCCATTTCTCATCAAGCTGGTGGTATCTCCATCTTGTAATTTTGCATAGTCTGCTAGAATTGGAATAAATGTGAACCTCTAAAAGCTAAAAAATGAAAATAGAACATGTTCAATTGTAGTCCCTCCTAAAGTGGCCTGTCCTTTCATAATTATAGTATCTCATGTTCTTTCTTATAGTTTTCCTATCTTTTAGAAGTAAGACTCTCCATTTTTTTTTCCATTGTAGTGTAAGTTCTCTAGTATAACACAAAAGCCCATCATCCACTCTAGTTCTAGCCATTTCTTACCTGATTCATCTATAAAAAAATACATATGAAATTACATATCTCTTGAAAAATTGAATCTTCATTTGTATAATACCCTGAAGCCCTCGGCCTATAACCTAAACAGGACATTCTCAAAATGTGGTCACTCACTCTCCCTTCACAATCATATTGTACCTTTTGAAACTCATTCTTGTCTATGAGACTACATTTGTATTCCTAGGTTCACAAAAATATGCCATCAATTATAACAAAACACTGCTTAGCATTACTGCAATAAGTTATGGCACAAGACCAACTAAACCATCAGACATCTTCTTTTTCATCATCATAAGGCTCAAGCTATTGCTTTTTTACCATTTTTCATATATAGCTATCTTATCCAAAGAGATATTGCTAGTAGGGTCTCCTTAATGTGAGAATGAACCTTGGAGTTTTATTTTAATTCAAGTACCCTTTATATAGCTCAGTAGTAAATTTTAAATACATCAAGGAATCAACCACTACCCTGAACAAAAGGAGTAAACAAAAGGAATGAAATAACTAGATGGCAATAACATAGCCAAAAATGATTATATAAGTGGTTCTAATAAGGTTAATATTTTTTATTTTTTATTTTGTGAATTTTATTTCTCTAGTTGGATGGCATTGTTTAAATCATGATTTGATTAATAGACTCTACAATAGGTGAAATTTATGTTATATTAGTAATAATCATATTTGATTTTTTTTATGTCTTCAATTTTTTTTTAAAAAAGGGAAGAGTTTAATTTGATTATAAATTTATTTAGGAAAAAGGCATGATTTTGTATGAAAGAGTTCATGTTTGCAACTTTTATTCTTCATAGCTAATCTCTTAAAGTACCATTGATGCAGAGTAAAAGAACTTCGTTAAAAGTTATTTCCCCTTCTTTTTTTTAAAATTTTTATAGCCCTTTTTAGTAATTTCATAGCTTTAATGCACATCCCACATACATCTCACTTACTCATGTTTCAAATGCCAGCTCATTAAAAAAATATGGGGTCATGATATTACATATCATCATTTTCCTATTAAAACATTGTTATATGATATTTATACAAGGTGCAACACTTAATTGTAATTTTGAAAAGTTCAAACTCTAAATTTGTCTTTATCCCTAAACAAATTGAACATAAGAATATTGACATACAACAAAAAAAGAGATAATAATCAAAATATAAAGCAAAATAGAATAAGATTGAGAGATGAGATAAGAATATCAATTACAATCAATATATAATCAACATAAAAAAGAGGAATAAAAATAAAATGAATAAGTTAGTAAAGTTAATGAGTTAGTAGCTTGTAGAGATTGAGAGCTTTGGTAACAAGATATATATAAAATGCAATGGATGATGCTAATGCAAATGCATGAAACATACAACCATAAAAGTAATTTTGGGATGCATGCAAAGATGATGTATGATGCAAGCCAGGGTGCATGCAATATGATGCAAATTGTGAGGTGCATGCGAGTATAATAGTGATGCAAGTCGGGTTGCAATCAAGTATACATCTAGAGGATCTAAAATTGAGCACACACATGGTAAGTAAGTGATATGCATAAAGGCACATGAATGCATGAGAATGCAAAAATGCAAAAGAAATTGAGGGAGAGAGAGATATATATTATATAGTTTATAATATATAAGAATAGAGAGGTATGTTAGTAATCAAGAAAACTAGAAATTGAAATAATTGCATTTAAAGTACTAAAATGATTAACAATGATCATCTAGCACTTTTATAGGCTAATGTAAACACAAAAATCATAATCAAATAAATATTGACATTGAATGCACAAAAGACTTCACACATAGTCCTAATAAAGACTCTTAAACATGTAGAGACAACCAACATGCTTAGATAACAAAAACACAAAACTAGACTTAACAATTTAGCACATATTAAGTACTCATGAACCAATCATAACAAAACCCAACAATAAGACTTTTAACAAAATAAGACTTAACATAAAGCTTACACAATCAAGAGGTGACTTAAAAACATATAGTCAAAAGACCATAAGAAAGCACATAATCAAGAATTAATAAGAAAATACATGGTCAAGACACTACAATTAAAGTATTCACAAACACATATTCAAGAATTATCATCAAGTAAATATATTTCACATTAAACAAGGTTCATATACTCAAAATATAGAAAAAATATACTAAAAGGCTTATGATTGATAGTAATAAAACTACTTTGAAATCACTTATTACATGAAAAAGTTAAAGTACAAAAGATGTTCAATAAGGAGAATCATGATCACAACTCTTTGTTATTGAAAAACCAATTGAAATACTAAAAGAAAAGCTTTAGAAAATTAAATAAAATGATTTGAAAATGAAAAAAAATTGAAAAACTCTTAAGAATAAGAATTCAAGGTTGAATCCTACAAGGTGTGTTTAGTTTTATTGTGTAAAAGCTCTCTAAAAAGGACTTTTTTTTAAAGAGTGATTTTTTTTTATTTTTGTGCTAGAGTTTTTCTTTTTTAAGTGTTTTTGTCCCTAAAAATAGGTGCTAAAAGAGCCTTCTAAGCTTACTTAAAAGTTTTTATATATAAGCAAACACTTAGTGGTAATATGTGTAATTACATATACTTATTAGGGTAAAAAGGTGAGATTATATGCTCCTTTACATAAGGAGTTAACATATGTCCTAGGATATTCCAAAAAAGGAATATACTAAACTTATCTTCCACTTATGACATATGTCCCATTTATGATAAGAACAAAGAGATAGGATAGTTGTAGGACCCACACTGATCGATGGAAGTCAAAATTTTGACTTTTTGTCAAATGAGTCCTATAGATGTGCTAGAATTTTAGAATACAGTTTTAGACTAAAATTTGACTCTAGAAGCCCGTTTTGACCACCAGAAAGTCCTGTTAACCAAAGTTTAACTTTTGTTCCTAGGACTCCTTGAGGTTAAACTTAAGCTTTAAATATCAAAACCAAACTGAAAATGATAAGAAACAAAAGGGAAACAAACCTTACTTAGGACTATATTTATTGACTCAGAAGACATGATTCAAATGATTTTCTCTCTTTAAATTCTTTTCAAATCCCTTTCTTAAGCAAACTAGGTTTGGTTGAAGTCTGTTTAGAGTTTATTTTGGTATGATAATGGTCTATTTTGGGATTAGGTAAGGTTTTATTGGTTCAGTTGAATGTGAAAGGTCTTAAAAATCACTTCTCTTCATCTATATAGTTATTTTTTCAGGTATTTCCTCTTTTTCATCACCAGTCTCCATGGTTTTGAAAAACAACCTTAACACTCACTATTTTTTTACTCACTCTTTTGTGAAAAATCCTAAGCACTTAACAAAAAACTCTCTCATAACTTTTTCTTCAAAGTTAAACTAACTATGGCACACTCTGATTAAAGTATAATTTTTCTTTAGCTTATATGCATCAAAGCACAACTTTGCTTTAGTCTTTCGCTCATCAAAGCATAACCTTATTATTGGTGCTGGTGAACCAGGTTAAACTTTCTAGAAGAATTACTTCCTTAATAAATTCTGACTTCTTATCAAAATTTTTATGAGTTCTGAAACTCCTTTTCCTCAATTCATTTGGATTCTAATAGCATGTATGATTTCAATTGGATTAAGTAAAAGGAAGTAATTTGTAAATAATAAAAGGAAATATTTGCACTGATGAAGTTTATTACAAGTTTTGGGGAAAAATATTATGCTAAATTGGAAATTTTGGTTGATGATTGGTTCAGTGATAGATTGATTAATTGCTTCAGTGTCTTTCTACTTTGCTTCTTCCTTGCTCTTATACACAGTGTTGCTTGTAAGCTATGTCTCTAGTTCCTCAATTCCTTAACTTGTAATGTATACTTCTAAAGACTTTCACTTTCTTAATGCATTAGCTCCTCTGCATGTTCCAGAATATTTAAGTGTCTTTTTCCTTCTTTCCCAAGACTTTTTTTTATGGGTTGGGTTTTTTGCTTAATTATATGCTTGAGGGCTCAATTGGACTTCAATATAGTTAAATCCAAAAAATTATATTTTGATCTCAAACAATGCCCCTCCGCATATAGTTAGTTATTATATATGCACAAAACTCTTCCTTATTTTCATTTTTTTTATTTTTTTTTGAATTTCAAAAAACTCATTCTTTGCACTAAAAATTCCTCTCTTTCTCTTTCAAATTGCTAACAAATTCATCTTTCAAATTTCAATTCCTTCACAAATCTACTTTACCCATCATGTAAGTCCTTTAAAAATCACAAGACCTTAATCAATATTTTTTCAAATTTTTCAAAATAACAAATACACATATTATCTTCTCCTTCAAATTACCCCCAAAATTCATTTTTAAATTTCAATTACTCAAGAAATTCATAATATCCATAGCTTTATTTCTTTGAATATCACAACATCCAAGTTAATTTCTTTAATTTGTAAAGAAATTAACTATCGATATAATCTTCTTCAAAATAGTCTTTCTCTGCACTTCTCAAGTTCTTGCCCATAAATTCTTCTTTTAAATCCCATAAATTTTTCATAAATTCATTGACCTATCACTTGAATCCTTTAAATATCTTAAGGCCTATATCAATTTCTCCAAATTTCTTTATTATATCATAATATCTGAACCATAAAATAGTTAATTTTTAATTTTCCCTAAAACCCATAAGCTTCTTCTTATCCTTTCTCTTCTCCTCACCATCATCTTCTTGCTTACACCAAAGTTGATCAATCGATCTATCTAATTCGCCATCGCTATTGTGTCAACGTTAGCTATTGCCACCAACCATTGTTACTGCATCATGTGAAGCAACTTTGCATAGCTACATCCTCCTAAATCCATCATGCATGAGCTACTGCCCCCTATGACACAATCACCACTTGTTGTTTTGCCTCTGATGGCAATAAGACATCAAAAGGTGTTGTTGCACCATCTTGAATAATCGTTGAGAGCCAAACTACTCTTCCATATACATCCAAGACTACCCAAGTCATAGGCTTTGAAGTTTTTGTTGTTTCATTAATTCACTTTAGATCACTTCACCAAGATAATTTACAACATTTCCAATTACAAACCTATTTTGAAAAGATATTCAAGCAAGGTGATTTGATTTGATTTTATTTAATATATGTCTGTTCTTGAGAATTTTATTTTGTATATTGATTGATATTTGATGTTTAAATTTATGACTGCACTTTTTAATTTGGATTTGCTATATTGTTGACACTTCTAAATCTATTTTCTTGTTCTTTGAAGTGATGAGAATTAGATCGAGGAAATCATAAATTTTATTTGGCAATCTATTGATTTAGCCAAAATTTAAGCTCTTAATGAAAATTATCCATTTTCTTTTTTTTTTTTGCTTTATTATTTTGGTGAAGATCTATATGAGGAATTATGAATTTACTCTGCAATTGCTTTGTCAGCTAAAAAAATTTAATATATAAATGGAAATTTAGTGATCTTTGGCAATTTCCCCAAATGTTCCTTGTTATTCATTGTGCCTTTTCGCATTATTGATGTTGGTATTTTTTTACTCTATTAGTTTCTATGATTTTTGGAAAAATCTCTACCCTTATCTTTTTTATGAAAATTTTAAATCTCCACCCTTAGAAAAACTTATTCGTCATGAAAATTTTATTGTGCTATGATCGAACTAATCTAAAGAACACATAGTCAATTAACAACTATTTAAAAGCCATTGAATGGAGCATACATATAATCAAATTACAAATTAAAAAAGTTCTATCAATTCAATTAAAGAATAATGACAAGAAATTTCATGATAGTAAGACTATATATTGATATTTCTTAATTGTAATCTTATTTATATCATTGTTTCTTAAAGATGTATCTTCAATTATCTCATGAATGCATGGTTCATTTTTAAAAAAAAAAAAATTATAAATCATTTGATAGAAAATTATTACTTTCGCTTAAATATATCTAGACATGAGTGATTGTGCTGTAATGCTTAAATTTATATTTTGTGAAATACACTTAGAACTATATTATGTGAAACCTTGAGAAAAATAGAGAAACAAATATTTCAACATCTGTTAAACAATAAATTGATTTTTAACACTTTCAATTAGTTATTATTGAGTTTGCGAATGTAATTTTATAGAGTTATTCTATTGTTATTATTTATGTATTCATGATTAATTTTGTGTTCATTACTTTTGTTTATATTTCTTTAGCTACTCATTAGGTAATTTCCTCATGAAATTACTCACACTTTATTTTCTTTTAACTTTTCCAATTTAGGTATTTGACTTTATATAGCTAGTATATAGTCTAGATGGCTGTTCAGTTGACTACCATGACTTTTAAGGTGATTGAGATAGAAACATTGGTTCGGTATATTATATGTCATAATATAGATGTTGAGTTTGCCTTTTGCATAGCTATTGAGTTGATAGATGTAGACGTCCACACGTCTATAGTATGTGACGAGCTTATGGATAGCAAGTGTACCACTGTGTGAGTTTTCTATAGGACTAACTCTGGAGTCAAGGTCACTTTAACCTAGATATAAGCTAAGTGAGATGGATGAGTGATTATGTGTTAAGTGTAATAGTTTTTTTAGGTTGGTTTGGTAATGTTTATGGTGCTTATTATTATATTTTTTATTAGAATTTAATTATTTATATGTTTTATGTTTGCTTTTGTGGAAGTAGAAAGGGTGATGGAGAGTTTGGAATTTTGCAAGGCATTTATGACTTATTGTTATGCCATTATAGAAGCAAAGCTTCAATCGTAGCCTTTAGAGCTTGAGTGCAGCAACATCCTCTATCACAATTGAAGAAAAGCTTCGACTGTAACACTTGGAAGACCTGAAGAATCATAGTTTTCTATCAGTATCGTAGCATGGCTACGACTGAAGCATTCAGAGCTAAAATATTCTATCACTATAAAAGTAATTTTCTCCATTATTATGGGATTTGGGTGAGACATGTTAGGTTGGAAGGAGACATACTTAAGTTGGGATAAAATATAGCAATTATGAAAGGAGACAAACTAAAATAGGGAGAATGTGGAGAGAATATAAAAAGAATAAAGAATAATAAAGACATGGGAAGAAGGGAAAAAGGTGGAAGATATATAAAAAGGAGAAAGAAAATAGAAGAGATAAACATGGTGGGGGGACAAAAGAAAAAAAGAAAAAAAAGCAGAAGTAGGGAATAGAGAAAAGAAGAAGGCTAGAGGAGTTTTTAATAAAAGATGGAGAACAAAGGGTTTTTCTTTCTGTCTTCTTTACTTTTATAAGTTTTTAATGTATTTTATTTTTGAATTTGAGAACATGATGAATATTATGTTTAGTTAAATTTATTTATGTTAAAGATTGTTGAACTTATTTAATTTAATTTAATTCAACTATTAGTTTTTCTTTTAAATTGCGTTAAGAATTCATTAAGCTTAACTGTTTATGATTTGGCCATTCATAATTGACTTTTAATTAAGGTTAATTATTGAGAAATATTAATCTTAACAGGAATATGAATGTATGTTGATTGATTTAAGTCTAGAGATAGCTTAATTCATTTCAATTCTAATTGAATATGCTTCATGATTTATTTACTAAACATGATTAGATTTTAATTTTATGAAAATTAGTTGAAGTCTTTTCAATCAATAGAAAAAATTAATTAATTTTTACTAGAGAAAGATTAATTACTATCATTGAAACCGCATGAATTACAATAGAAAGAAAGACTAATTTCTTATGATCACCTTAATTAAAATATAGTGATACAATCCCTAACATCATTCTCATCATTACTTGTTAAAACTTAAATTAATTGAATTTATTATTTAGTTTCATTTTGGCTATTAAAATTTAGCAATTATAATTCACTTAATATTTGATTCTTAAAAAAGTCAAAAATTGAATTAATAGTTGGATATTTATTCAATCTTTATGGTATTGACTTTTACTTCTTATATATTACTTTGCGAACTTGTATGCTTGTGAGAGTAAATCAATGAGCTTTTTGATCTTTTTGTTATCACACCAGATGATATCCCCATGAGCTATAGTATTTCACCTTTTTGGTAGAGATAGAGATGGGTTGACTATACCATAGTCAGTAGCACACAGTTATCGAGTAAACTACTCTGTAGAGGAGGACTTAGAGAGATGGGTTACTCGAGCTATGCTTTTTATTTTGATGATGTATTATATATATTACCCATACTCTCTTTTTTATATCCTTATAAGTTATGACTGTGTTCATGATAATTACTATTATGTATATATTTAACTTTATAAAGTTATGTATATTAAGGTTTATAAATTTTGCCACTTGCTTATTATGGTTAACTTATAGTTCGTATGATTATTAGTTATGACATATATCACGGTGTAGTGTGTATTAAATTAGTTAGTGATTATATAAGAGGTTAGTGTAGGTGACACTCCATTCTGATGTTACCTCTGTTCCATGGGTGTGGCATCTAGAGGGATGTCAGGGTAGGGTGTCATAGATTTTACTTAGTGTGTAGGTTATTGCAATTCCAAGATGAAATTATTTCTTTAATGTTCAAGATGTGTAATGTTTTCCAAAAAGGCATATATGTGTAATTTAATGAAAAATAAAAGACTATGGAAATATCTAAGCCAAAGGGGCACAAAAAGGACATTCAAATATAAATTCTCAAGGTCATAGGTCGTTGCTCACAAGCCACCCTCTAGATTTTGTGGGGGATCACGAGCAGCCTCCCTATAAGCAAGCTTTCAACTTTCCTTTAATGATCAATTTTCTAAGCTGCTCACGAGCGACACTCAATATCGTGAGCTACTTATAAGGGCACCCTGGCAAGCCTCAATAGCTAAATCAGGCTCCAATAATTAAATAATTTGACGCTCACGATCGTGAGTGGTAATTCATCTGTAAAAAACTAAAATTCATTAAATATTGAAGAAGAGAGCTTAAGGAAGCAATTAATGGGTCCAACAACCATATTTTTTATGCTCAAGTATATAAACAACACCTGGAGCTTCATTGAAGAGGAAGATACTTGGTTGTTGAAATTTTCTCTTTTAGCATTTATTGAGCATTAACTTTCTTCATCTTTCTTTGTTATTCATTAACTCTTTGAGAGTTGGTTGTGTGTTAGATATAATACTTCTACTTTATCTAATTCTTGGGATAAAATAGAAGGGAAGTGAGGTTGATTTCTAAAGGAATTAATTTAAGTGTTTATCCATTAAAACACTTAAGATTGTGGTTAGAGCTAAGCTTTATTTAAAACCTCATCTTTGTATGGTTTAGAGTTGATCCTTAAAACTCATGTAATCTCAATCTTTGTAAGATTGGTGTGGGGATTGAAAATCCTAACTTGAGGATAAGTCAGGGGGAGACATATATTCATTTGTGAATCAAACTCCTTAAACACTTGTATTTGATTCTCTACTCTTTTTATCCTTGCTTAATTCTTTTAATTTTCTTTTAAACACTAAAGTGCCTCTAGGGCAATTAAAAAGTTCGATAAAAAATTTGTTTACAATAAAGATCTATGAGTTCTAAAAAAGCTTTCCATTAGTTAAAGTAATTTTCTGTTAATCAACCCTCAAAATAATTTTTTTTTTGTTCACATTTTAGTCCTAAACTATATTAAAAAAAAAAATATTAGTTCTATCTACAACTTTAGGCCAATTTTCAATTAAACCTTAATTTGAAAGTCATTTCAATTTTCTCCTTCAACTTTAGAAATTGTGTCCATTCTATCCAATTTTATTTGAATGATCTAATTATATTTTTAAAAAGTAATTTATATCCCTATACAATAAATTTGATAGTTATTCATTTTTTTTTCTTTTTTAAGAAAAATAAAATTTGAAAAATATTTTCAAGTTTTAATTTTATCATATATTAAAATAATTTATTTTATGTATCAATTAAAATAATAGGAAAAAAGTGATAACTTGTGAATCAATTTGTTATATAGATTAATATTAATATAAATAAAATAAGAAATTTTAATAATCACTATAAAAAAATAAAAAAATTTTAATTTTTTCACATTTTTCAAAAAAAGTAAATATTTTTTTTTATTCGTGACTAATATTTTTCGTGTCTCAAAATTCTGTCTCTCTTTTTTATCTAATATTTTTTGGTTTAACTTCTATTAAAAAAATTTCTACATAATGTGGTTGAAAGTTGAGAAGTTAATTTTAAAATAGTTAAAATTTAAGGATTTTGATTGAAAAATTAAAATTTTATTAAAATATTAGAAAATAATTTTAAAATTTATGTCAAGAGTGAAAAAAATTAGAATTTAAAAATATTTTGCTACATTTTATTTTTTCTTATAGGACAAAAAGGATAAAAATTTTAATAAGTGTCAAATTTACTTTGTAAGGATATAAAAGTAATTTTAAAAATATAAATAGGTCCTTCAAATAAATCTGGATAGAATTAACATAATTCACAAAGTTGAAAAAGCAAATTGAGATGACTTTCAAAATGGAATTCAATTGTGAATTGACTCAAAGTTAAGGATAGAACTAATGGTTGTCCCTAAATTTCTTTTGTCAATTTTGACATTTTAAATAAATAATATTTTTATTTATTTATTTTGGACTTTTTCTATTATTTAACTTTTATAATAACTATATAAATCACTAAAATAATGTCAAGAACATTTAAGAGAATATATATTTTTCTTAAATTATTATTTTGTTAATTATAAATGAAATTAATTAAGTATTTTTAATTTTTTTAAATATATATTTTAATTGATAAATCTTAAATGAATATATATATTTATACTTGGATAATCTCAATTAGGTAATCTCAATTAGTTTTGTCAGTGATATAATTTATGTTATATTTTAATTAAATAAACTCAATTGTATGTTAATTAGACTATTTTAAGTTTATTTCTTTCAATTAGGCTATATTACAGAAAAATTTGAAAGATAATATATTTTAATTAATAATTTTATTTGTTATGTAAAATAAAATTAATTTAAGATAAAATAAAAAATTTGTTATATTTAAATTTTGAATTAATAATACTTTATTATAACAATTAAACTTATAATAAAAATATGTTAACTTATTTTATTGTTCAAATGTTTATTATTAAATAGAAGAAATATTTTTTAATATTTTTTCTAATTTAAATTTTATTGATTTTAAAAATGTTTTGAAACAAAAATTATAATATTGATAAAAATAAAAGAGTTTCTTTCTTATTTTTTTCATTTATGATGTATTAATTGAAATTATATATTTAAAAATAATTAAGAACGTTGAATTAGTTTTATTTATCGTTGCCAATATAACCAATAGCTTAAGGAAAATATAATATTTGTTTTTATTTTTAAAAATTATTTTAGTAAATTATATAGTTATTATGAATTCTTAATAATAATTAAGTCAAAAATAAAAATAAAGATATTATTTATTTAAAATATCAAAAAATATTATAGTTTTAGGACTAAAATGTAAAAAAAAAATTTAAGGGTTGAGAAACAGAAAATTACTTTGATTGATGAATATATATAACTAATGGAAAATCTTTTTAAAACTTATAAAATTTTATTGTAAATTTTTTTTTTGTTATATATATACTACTTCGTTCTTGACATTTATAATTTATATTATCTCTCATATTTTGAAAAATTATACTATTTACCTATTTCGTTAAATTTTTTGTCACAATTACCAATAATTGACATGACAATTATAAAATAAAAACTATTTGGTCTCTCTACTTGAATATATTATATTATTTACCCCTTCTATTTGAATAAATTCTATTATTTGCCCCCAAAATTTGCAAAACATATATTTTTATTAGTAAACTAATTGTTTAACAAAATTTATGTTAAATGAAATTATCATTAATTGACTATAAAAATGTAATACCTGGTATTTTAATTTTAATTTAAACAAATAAATAATTAACAAGTTAAATAATATTATTTAGAAATTCTATAATACCTGGTATTTTTATTTTTATTTAAATAAATAATATAAGGATTTTTTTTCAATATGTTAATATTTCTAAATAATATTATTTAACTTGTTAATTATTTATTTATTTTGTTATTAATTAAAGATTTTAAGTGAATTTAATTAAGTTGATTTAATTGTATGTTATATAATATTAATTGTGATTTTAATTATATATGGTGGTGTATGTATATTATAGTATAAATATAATTATGAATATATATAGAAGTATACAATATGGTTTTATTGGGTGTATTTGTATATATATATATATATTTTTTTTGACCAAATGAGTGGTTGAAAGTTTTCTATTTTTTTATATTATTTATTATTATATTATTATTATAATATTTTAACATAAAGTGTCTTTTGTTCAAAGAAGAAGTCTTCTTCTTCTTCTTTCCATTCACCATCCCAACCACCCAACTCCGATCAACAATATATATATATATACATTGGGTATTTGAATAAAATAGTAAGTTGCAGAGATATTTTGACCAAATGAGTGGTTGAAGGTTTTCTATTTTTTTTATATTATTTATTATTATATTATTATAATATTTTAACATAAAGTGTCTTTTGTTCAAAGAAGAAGTCTTCTTCTTCTTCTTTCCATTCACCATCCCAACCACCCAACTTCGATCAACAGCCGCCATGCCACCACCACTCAGCCTCATGTTGGCCAGTCAAGCCCTCCTCTTCCTCTGTTAATCTCTCTCTCTCTCTCTCTGTCTCACGGTTTCTTCTTTTTGTTACGCTAAAACATCCTCCCCGTCGCTCCCAATCATTGGCCGGACTTCCATTGCCGCTGTTGTTCGTCTGAGGTGTGCTGGAGTGCCTCCTCATCCTCTGTCAAGGCCAAGCATGACCAGTAAGCCTCTTCTTCCCCTGCATTTTCTCATTTTCTAGTTTAGGGTCAGGTTTTTGTTAAGTTATTTTCTGGTTGTTTCTTGCTGATTCAAGTTGTTTTAGGTTGAGTTTTGGTTGAATGTGGGTTGTTTGAGGGCTGGTTGTGTTTAATTTGGGTTGTGGTTGATTTTGTGGATTTTTCTTAATTTCCAGAATTTTTATTTTTAATTTGGAGTGTTGTTTTATTGAGGTGTGTTAGGGAATGATGAATTTGTGAGTGTTTAAGAAAAAAAATGAAAATTAATTTTTATTAATTTTTGATCAATTACAAAAATTTATTTCTATTATTTGAGATGTTAATTCTTAATTATTTTAGGTTTTTGATAGTTATTTTGTATTAGTTTAGTTAAATTTAATTATAGTATTTTATTTGTATAATTTGTAAGTTATGTATATATTTTTAAGAATAAAAATGGATATTTTGATATAAGGGTTTTAAATTAAGGATTTTATAGTTAATCATATTAGTTATGGATATATATATATATATATATATATATATATATATATATATATATATATATATATATATATATATATATATCATTATTGAATTTTGGGTTTTATATGTTATGTTTGATTAAAATTTAATCAAGTGTTATATTGTGATTTTAAGGTATGTTTATGAAAATAATATTTTCTTAGGATTATGAGAATTAAAATCCTAATTTCTATATTTATTAAAGAGCATATATGTTTTTAAGAACTTAAAGATTTAAATGCTAATTAAATATCTTTCTAAAGAATTTACGTACTTGTATTGGCTTGAATTTTTATAAAAATAATATGACCTACTTTATATTTTATGAATGTTATTAATTAGGTTAGAGTTGGATTTTGTTGGAATATTGGTCTAAATATGTGTTTTAATTAATATTAATAATATATATGTTTATGAAATTTTGTTTTCAAACTTTAATGAGTAATACTTTTCTAAGTTATGGATATTTATATGTAATATTTATTTTTGGGAATTAAATAATTTAATTATTAAATCAATTTTATTATAAGGAAAATTTAAGTATTTAATTTGATTTAATTTCTATAAAAATCAAGTTGCCTATTTTCACATTCTTTTAAAATAAATTTTCCTGATGTTTGGTTGTGTTTGTGATTTCAGTCGAGGTTAAGTGTAGTTTTGAGAGCCCAACTCGAGTGTGAATATCTGTGAAGATTATAAGTGCGTTTTTATGCAAGAATTGCTCTACCTACGGTAGAGAGATGTCCGTTTTACAAGGGAGACTTTGCCAAAATTTCGATAGATTTTCTTGTAAAACGTGACATCTTCTGTAACTTTTTAACATAAATTAGGGTATTTCCGTCTTAAATCTTATCCAATTTTTCAGAGTCATTCTAGAGTCTCGTAATTTTATTAATTTCCCTTCTTATTCCATAAGTATGATTTTAAAAAAATAAATATGTTATTTTTTTTAGAGAGTTATGGAGCGGGAGTTTCTGGTTTAAGGTAGACGCGCGGTCGTCAGCCATCTCGCTCATCTTGTAAGTTAATCAATTGATCTGTGCATGTACTTTCTTTAAAATTTGCATGCGCTCATATTTTTAGTATTGCTTACATTAGCGAGAATTTTCATTTGCAATGTATTTATTCATGTATTTATTTTAAAATTAGTTTTGAGAAATTTTGGTAGAACGGGCTGCCTGGTGGGTTTCACCAGGACCGTGTGCACATGGTGGAGATTGAGAGATGGATCCAAAAATATGTTTAACTTGTGGTTATAAACTGGGACAGGTGCCTCGGTGGAAGCCTTTGCTCTCGGGGACCGCCAGTGATGTGGAAAATTATAAATGGATTGGGATAGGTGCCTCGGTGGATGCTTTAGCTCTTGGGGACCGCTAGTGCCATGTGTTTGGATTAAATGGGTGACTGCGGCTTGGTGCCTCGGTTGATGCCTCTAATCTTGAGGATCGGCAGTCTAGTTGGATTAAATGGGCCCAGTTGGCCATTTAAAATTAGGTTTAGGGTTCTACCGAGATTTTTCAAAAGCTGTATAGGTATATATATATATATATATTATACATTATTTTTGATACATCTATACGGTTTTCAAAAAAGTTTTCAAACCGCACATCTCTTTATTAACTTATTCAGTGAGATCTGACTCCCCCTCAATTTATTTTTTTTCAAGATTTTGGGACTTTTCCATTAGGCCTACCTCGCTTCGTCGGGTAGCATCATCATTGGCTATTCTGCGTAGGTCTACTTAGTTATGTTATGATTACTTTTGTGTATTGCAGTAAAGAAAACTGTTAAACTGAATATTTTATTCGGGTGTATTATGTACTTATGATATTGTATAACTGATGTTTAATTACATTATGTACTATGATGCTATGATTTAAATTATATTAAGAAAAATCAGTTTGATAATGTGTATTGTAATTTAAATATTTAATGTATGGTTTCAAAGTTTCTTTTTATTTATTTATTTCGCATTTCTTTAAAGCTTACTATAGAATTTGGTAGCTTTATACTTTGTCATTCCCTAGTGTCGGTCACGTGCCCTGGGTTTGGGTCATGACAAAAAATGATAGTTTTATTAAAAATATTTTAATAAAAATAAAAGACTAAACTTTATTTTAAATCTAATTAAAATTTTAATCAAACAACAATTAATTACTCCCAATCTTAAAATATCTTTATTTAAATATTAACTTAAAATATTTATATTGCATAAAACATTAACTAAGTAAATTCTCTTTTTTAACTTAAAAATTTTATTTTTATTTGAATTATTAGTTTAGATTGTTGTGTAAATAAATTATATTTATGAATAAAATTAATAATTTTACATAATTTAATTCATATACCCAATAATTGAAACTAACAAGTCAAATAAAAAATCAAAATGAAAAAAAAAATTGATTTGATTAAATTTTTTAATGATACATAAATATTTAAAGTTATTGTTTGTGTAGAGATATTTTAAAACTAATACTAATTAGTTGGTATTTAATTAAAATTTTAATTATATAAAATTAAAATTAATCATTTTATATTTTTATGCAAACGATATAATTATATTTTATAGTTAAATTCTAAGAAAATTAGTTTAATAATAAAAATATAATTTGTAAATATTAGGAGCTAATAGTATAACATATTTTAATGGAGGTAGGGGTGTGCAGTAGTTGGGTTGGGTTGGTTCGGACCGTCAAACCGTTAATCCAATTGGTTGAAAGGAAATAGATATTGTAATTGAATCGAGCCAAATTGATATACAAAACTGAGAAACTTCAGTTAATCATATCAAGTGAATGGGTTATGCCATTTGGATTGGGCATTCATTTATTGGGCTTCGACATACAATTAAAATCTAAATGCTAATATAACATATGCATTTTTTACTAGTAATGACCTATTAGTAATGGTCTTCAATTTACATAAATTTGTACATACAAAATAATGGGTTTCCACCACCCAAAATAATGGGCTTGGATGTTAGTGTCTATATTTTTATAAAATGAAGATGGGCTTCCAACCTTCCACAATACAAAATAATGTAAGAACTATACAATAACTACATTTACAAAAAGAATCTCCAAATTGTATAAACAATTCAAGTGGGAACTGAGAAGTGGAGAACTATAGGAAAAAAAAAAAAACTTCCACCACATGTTTTGTCTAATGAAACAAAAATTGTACTTGTGCAGTGTCAAATATTGTATAACATTAGTAGCGATAAAAAAAATTGAGAGGAAATGATCTAGTCTATCTTACAAAACACAATTTCAATTAATCAAAATTAATGTTATTCATTGCATCCCATATGTAACCAAGAAGTTCACCATTATTATGAAAAACGGAAATAAATAAAAATAATAAATAAAAAGTAATAAATAAAAATAAAATAATAACGATAATTATAAGATTAAGAGTACATCTTCTTTATATTACTTATGGTATTTATAATAATAATAATAATAATAATAATAATAATAATAATAATAATTATTATTATTATTATTATTATTATTATTATTATTATTATTATTATTATTATTATTATTATTATTATTATTATTTTAGATCAATTTAAGTCTATGTGAAGGAGTTAAAAATACCTTAGGACTAAATTAACACGCATTTAAGCTTGGGAATTAGGATGGAAGTGTGAGGCAAAGTAAGTTTAAGGATAAAAAAAAGAAAAGAAAATGCAGAAGAAGGAGAAAATGAGCAGCATCACTTGTGGGTAAAGGAGAGTTTCTATCATTTGACTTTCCCCTGGAAGGAAGGATAGAGGCAAGCAAAGAAAAAAAAAAAAAAAACCCGAAAGAGAAGAGAAACTTGTGATTGGTGAACTTTGCGTATAAACTGAAAGATACTTGTGATTGGTGACTAGGAGCTGGTCAAGGTCGCAGAAAGGAGTATGTCAAAGCAACGAGGGAAGAGAAAAGAGCTGCACTTGACGGTGAGCATTCCTTGTTGCTTGTTGGGATTTTGAACTCTTAGTGTTGCCTTTTTCGCGAAACCTGAATGTTTTGTGAACCGTTCTATTTCTGGGATATAATGTCGGTATTGCTCTTCCTTGTTGCATTTTGATTCTTAGAACAGACCTGAAACTACTTGTTTTCAGTGTCGCTATCTTTTGATTTTGATTTCACAACTTCTATTCGAAACACGTTATGTTCATTTTGAATCTTCGTGAACCTTATAACTTTATTGTTATTGAACTTGTTGCCATGCAACGTTTGGTTGCTGTTGAATTTCATGAAAGGGAAATGTAAAAATAGAATTTAAACAACTTCATAATGGAGCTTAAAAACAGATCAAGAAATAAGTAAAGAAGAGAATATAATTTTGGCTGCTGTCCAAAGTGACTTTTACTGCAGAATTTCATGAGTAGAAGGTGTGGAAATTGTAGGCTTATTCATGCGCAGAAAATTTTGTGTGAACAACTATCTCTTGGCCTTTAAGTTGGGGTCTTCATGATCTATATGCCTAGTTCGTTTCGGTGACCTATGTGCCTAACTAGTCTCGATGCGCTCTTCTCAAATTGCAACCGACTTGAACCATTGTCTGATGCCTTTTTCTTTGATAGAATCATTTGAAAGTACATTTTCATGAATTATACTTAGAGCAGCCGAATAATTAAAAGTTTTGGAATTGAGTTCGTACTGCTTGTTGATGATCAAATGAGTTTGTAAGTGCCATTAAACATGCTGAATGATGGACATAAGTTGAAGTCACTTCGATTGGAAATCGAATTGTGTATTAAATTATTAAGTACTGACAAAATATTATGCTAGTACATTGAAACCTTATGAACTTGTAAGGTTTGGATCAGTAGCTTGCAAATTCAAAAAAATTAACCACTTAAACTTGGGTCTAAACTAGGGAACCTAATTTACATACATATGTATTAATCAACACTAATGAATTTAATCAACTAAACTCAATCCGATTAAGCTATATCATACCTCTTAGTTTGAAGTGAGAAGTAAGTTTTACAGAAAAACTTACATATACATGTAAAAATAATAACTAACGAGAATTTAATTTCCAAGAATAGAACTATTAAATTTTATACATGTATATTTAATTTAAGTAATAGTTAAGAAGAACACTAGAAAAAGAACAATTTGAGTATATATTAAAGTTGAGAATGTTAGGAATCGATTATGCTATTTAGACATCAAATACTAAGTAGGGCAAATTTCAAAAATTTGCTTATCATAACCCTTGATCTCATTAAAAATTCCAATCCCTAAGATCCAATTTGCAATTAACACATAACTAATACACAAACCAACACAAATACAAAAATTTAACAACCTAGGAATTCTAAGTTTCAAGAAAACTTACTAATTCCCAAGGTTAGTATAGACCACAATTAATGTACTAAAATGGTTGGCTCCTTTGATTCAACTCTTGAATCAACTTCAAGTCTCCCAAGCGTGAGACCTCTAACTTGAAAGACCAAACTTCAATAAATCTCCTTCTTGTCTTAATCAATTAGCACAAAAACCTTTCTCAATAACTCTTGTGATATTTGCACTAACTTGATCCTTACAAGAGCTATTGGTTTCATATATATCTCCTTTTGTTTCTTATGTCTCTAAACTTTTATCTTCACAAACCATCAATTAATATCTACTTTTTGCTTTTAGATATACTTAGCTAGATATTAAAGTAGAGATTAGTGACATGACCCATATGCCACTTGTCAGAATTAATTAACAGATCAATAAGTCATTAGAGTCCAAACTTTGAGGATGTAGAGATCACAACTTTTGTAATTCTCTACATCACCTACGACTTACACATGTCAATTAATATCTTAATTAATCTTTGATTAATTAAAATCAAATATGTCACTTAATGGACTTGGGCCAAGTAATTGGACTAATTCTTGACCCAAAGCCCATTCCATCAAACAAGTGGACTTAAATAAGGTAAATGGGCTTTGTTAATCACTTGGTTTAATCTTTAGGCCATAATTCTTTTGAGCCTAGGTCCATAACACTTGGGCTATTAATACAAATATAAAGAAATAACATATATCTATTATTAATTTAATATCTCAATTAATATCTGATATTAATTAAGCATGAATTAATAATAAGAACCTTTCATTGAAATTAGATTTCATGATGTGCTAGAATAATTGCTTTAAGCAAAAATCCAATTTCATTAATCTTACTTGATTGATTAAACTATTTAATCAATAATTAGATTAATACAAAGAGATTTTGTAAAACCTTTTAGGTGTGACTTACTAGGTCCATGTCTAATTAGCAATGAGAAGATAATATCAACATTTGATATTATTTGAAACTCTTTTCAAGTCTAAATATGAAAATCCCAATTATTCACATTTGGTTCTCATATGATATGAGTGTCACCTTAGCATCGATATCACAACTACCCAATTAGATATGAATGTATTCATTAATTCACATAAACACTTTAATCATAATTACCGTGCACTAAAATCCCTCCATTAGAAGATCCCGATATAGCTTAGAGTTAAGGATTAGTCAAACTTAAATAGTTATATCATATGGCCTTATCTCAAGTTCTATCTCTTAATTAAAACATAATGACTACTAAAAACTCTTTCTAGCACCGAAACTCTTTCAGACCGTTATGTTTGTCCTAGCCAGGAACTTTTTCATTAAGAAAAGACTTAGATAGCATAGGGTCTTATCCCGATTCACTCCAGGTGGTGAATTTCATCCTGGTCAAACACTCATCCCTACATTTAATTGATTAGAGCCACCACATGCCATATACCAATGTGTGAATAACACAAATATATAAGTGGTAACAAAATATAACCACTTAAATGTGGATGACCATGTCACCTTAGGTTAAAGGACTATATGCACCATTATAACCTAGATTGTGATCATTGACTATGAGTGAATATCCGTACGATCACATATCTAACGTCACTGTTTGATCCACCCATCACATGAGTATCCACATGTCTATTCTGATATCTCATATTAAGTAGCATAAGACTTACTACCTCCTGCTATTAGTATCACATATTAATTAAAGAAAATAGATAGAGGTGATAGTCTAATTAATATTACCCAAATATTAATTATGTGACTATGAATATTTTATAGCATGTGTACTAAATAAGTTTGCAACTTATATTATGAACTCTTGATAATAAATTTATCGATGCTAAAGGGTAAATACTCAAATAAACAAACACTTTATTTAAATGAATATTATATTGCCATTTAAGATAATTTACAATGTCATTATACATTACAAGAATGGCACTAGGGCACATATATGCTAACAATCTCCCACTAGCACTAGTGCTATTCACTATAATATTTAAAACCCATTTTCTCAAGATGACAGTCTAACTATAATTGTTTAAGCGCCTTAGTAAGTGGATAAGCCACATTGTCGGTTGAAGCTACCTTTTACATGACGATGTCGCTTTTTCTAATAAGTTCTTTGATAATATGGAAACGCCTTTCAATGTGTTTGAATTTCTGGTGAGACCTTGGTTCCTTTTCTAAAGCAATGGCTACATTATTGTCATAATAGAGAGGAATTAGGGGCTTAATGGAAGGAATAACTTCTAGTTTAGTAATGAACTTTTTAATCTAAACAACTTCTTTAGTGGCATCTGATGCACCTATATACTCGACTTCTGTAATGGAATCAATAGTGACACCTTGCTTGGAACTCTTCAAGCTTACTGCAACTCCATTACAAATAAAAACAAACCTAGAGATAGATTTTCTATCATCAACATCTGATTGGAAATCAGAATCTATGAATCCATCTATTTGTAAATCACCTCCTCCATAAGTTAAAATCAAATCTTTAATCCTTCTTAAGTACTATAAGATTGACTTAACTATTATCTAGTGTTCCAAAATTGGATTGGATTGAAACCTACTAGTCATACTAACAACATAGGCAATATTAGCTCCTGTACACAATATAGCATACATTAAGCTTCCTATAGCCAAAGTGTAGACGACAGGGTTTAGTACGCGTCCAAGATTTTAGCAACCACGACACTGTTTAGGCTCAGGGCCTTAGAGAACACACTAACTATTGTCATAAAGACATAGCGTGGAGATGAGGAGTTGCCACCTAGGGTAATAACTAGGACAAATCGAAAAAGTCGTACTTGATTCTCTAAAAGAAAACTAGCACCACAACCAAGAGATTATGGATTCGGAATACTAGCTTCTCTTAGTCTCATGTTCTTTTAGAATAATTTTATAAATGATTATTTCATCCTTTAATTACATGCAATTTTATTAAACACTAAATAACATTCATCTAACCTAAAAGGCAACAAGTCAATAAAATTACAAGTAAAAAATGCATCAAAAAGGCAATGTCCTTATGTCTAGACTATGTTAATTTTATTAAAAGGTTAGCTAGATTTACATTTTATTTACAAGTGAGAAATGGACTAAAAGTGGGCCTACATTTTTATTAATTTGTGAGCGTAGATCTATTTATTTTAATTTGTTTAAGGAATGGGCTTAAGTCTATTCAATTTTAAAAGAAAATTAAATTAGTGCGCCTAAGTCTAACTTGGTTTTATTTTAAGTGAAATATGGGCCTAGGTCTATTTATTTTAAAAGAAATGAAATTAGTGGGTTGAGCTAAGTCTAAAGAATTTTGATTAACTAATCGGGCCTAAAATCTAATTAACCTAATGGGCCTAAATTGATTTTAATTATTTTTAATTATTTAAAAACCTAAACCATTTTTAAGCCTATTTATTAAGTGGGTTAGACTTAAACGTGAGCTTGGGGCCCATAAGGATAAAAACATAAAAAAAAAGCCCAAAATAAATAAAACACAAAAAAATGGATCAAATAAATATTACAGTGATTTTCTAAAAAAATCCTAAATTAATTACATGCAAACCCTAATTTAAGCTACTGCCACCATTGATTTTAAATAATTTTTTTTAGCCAATTGAACCTAATTACTAATTAATTTAAAATACAAAAAAAATAAATTTTTCACTATTCCCATTACTGGGGCTATTACAAACTACATACAAAAATTAAATTTAAATGATTATACACCCAGAAATTAAAATAACTACACAGAACACTAAAAATGGAAAAAAAATAAAAAAAATCCTAAATCACATTGGAAAATAACACAAGTTCTTCCATGGCATTCCATGGACCTTTTGCTGAATTTAAATATAGGCAGTATCCTCCTCAATCCACATGCACATATCAAAATAAAAAAAAAACAAGTAATCAGATTAGTAGTGAAATTAAACAATAAAAAAAGAATAAAAGAAAAATCACAAAAAGAAAATAATAGAAAGAATAAAACATGAAATAGAAAATAACACTGATGATTTAGATGCTATGCAAATGCTCTTTTTTTACCCCTCAGATTAGGATTTTCACCGTTGAAATTGACTCAGTATTGATTTGATTACGGACTGGGACTAAAAAATCATTGTATCATCTTCGTCAAATGAACTGCAAAAATTAGGGTTTTGAAAGAATAGAAGAAATCAAAGTTTGATCTATCTTCCGTCTGTGTAAAAAAATTCCCCAAAAAAAATCCCTCCAAAGAAAATCCTCTCTTCCGCATGCATGCAGACTCTGCTTTTAAATGCAGATTATGCACATACTGAACTTCCTCCAAAGGAGGAACAGACCTATCTGATCAAATAGCGTTTGTCTTTTTTTTTATTTCAAAAATATCTTCTGCGTTTTAAAAAAACCTTATTATATAAAATTTGAATTTTCAACCAATCAAAACACTGAAAAAATTGCTAAAAGATAAGAAAAAATACGTGAAAAATAATAAAAAAAGGGAATTATTGCGTGTCGGCACTGTGCAATGCCAACCGACATTATATAATGCCGATCAGCATTTTCTAATGCCGATCAGCATTACACAATGTCGGTCGGCATTACACCAATGTCGATCGACATTTTAAATGTTGATCCTATTTTTTTACTTTTAATTACCAAAAGACCCCTGAAAAAATGACTTATTTGCAATCAAACCCTAAAAATATTGCAATTTAGTCCTTAAAGTCCAGAAAATCAACAACCAAGTTCAATTTTTGAATGAATTTCATCATAGGGGCTTACGTTGCAATTGTGCACAATTGCATCCTGAAATTGGGTGCTTACACAAAGCATAAAGAACTTTAGCCATTTACTCCATTTCTTCGGGTGTCTTAGGTGATATACCCTTGGATAAATGGATACTGTACCTAAATGGTAATAATCCTCTCTTAAAATCAAGCATGTTAAACATCTTTAACACCTTTTCCAAGTAAAGACTTTGGCATAAACCTATCATTCTTTTTTATTTATCTCTATACACTCGAATGCCAAGAATATAAATAGCCTCCCTTAAGTCTTTCATAAAGAAAGTTTTACATAACCATAGTTTCACATTTGTAAGCATACTAATGTTATTCCTAATTAATAAAATATTATCCATATATAATACAAGGAAAGTGAGTTAGCCCCCACTAACCTTCTTATACACACAAGGCTCATCTTCATCCTTGACAAAACTAAATGATTGTATAGCTTTATCAAAATGATGATTCCAACTCCTTCAAGCTTGCTTTAAACCATAAATTGATATATTAAGCTTTCACACTTTTGAACCTTCTTTAAATTCATAACCTTTAGGTTGTTTCATATAAATTTCTTTCTCAACATAACCGTTAAGAAAAGTAGTTTTGACATCCATTTGCCAAATCTCATAATCATAGTATGCAGTAATGGCAAGAAGTATCTAAATGGATTTAAGCATGTCTACTAATGAGAAAGTCTCCTCATAGTGAACCCCTTGCCTTTGGCGAAACCTTTTCGTAACAAGCCTTGCTTTGTAGGTATTAACCTTTCCATCTGCACCAATCTTTCTCTTAAAGATCCATTTACAACCTATAGGTACAATACCTTCAGGTGGATCAACAAATGTCCAGACTTGGTTTGCATACATGGAATCCATTTCAGATTTCATTGCTTCAAACCATTTAAAAGAATCTTTATCAAATAAAGCTTCTTCAAATGTTGTAGGATCATCATAATGATTATCTTCTTTATGCATATGCAACTCTTGTATATCATGTAGAAAATAGTATCTCTCTAGTGGATTAGATATCTTACTTAACTTTCTAGGAGTTAGTGTGATGATAATTTCAGTGGGATTAGACTCTTGGGATTGATCTATATCCATTTAATCAACTTGATTGACATTATCAAAAGACTCTTCTTCTAATGCTATTTTCCTTCCTTTATAACCTTCTTAAAGTAACTCTTTCTCAAGAAATATGACATCTTTGCTTACAACAATAACTTGTTCAGCAGGAAGATGGAAATAATACCATAAACTTTCTTTAGGATATCCAACCAATCTACCTTGAATTAACCTTACATCTAATTTGTCTATTTTTAACCTTTTAATATAGGCTAGGTATCCCTAAATCTTAATATGCTTAAGACTTAGTGCCTTATCATGCCATATCTCATATGGTGTGGTATAAATAGACTTAGATGGAACATAGTTTAATATGTAAATGGTAGATTGCAATGCAAAATCCCAAAAGAAAGTAAGCAAATCTGTATAACTCATCATTGATTGAACCATATCTAATAGAGTTCGATTCCTCCTTTCGGACACACCATTGATTTGAGGTGTTCCAGGTGGAGTTGATTATGATATAATGCCATTTTCCTTAAGGAACTCCACGAACTGGGTACTTAAGTATTAACCTCCTCGATTTGATTAAACAATTTTAATACTTTTCCCCATTTTGTTATCTACTTGGACCTTAAATTTCTTAAACTTTTTAAAGGATTCACTTTTATATTTCATCAAATATAAATGTCCAAACCTTAATAGATCATTTATGAAGGTAATAAAGTAGTAGAGCCTGCCTCTTACCATTTGGTTGAATAGGCCTTATACATCACTATGTATGATTTCCAAAATTTCTTTAGCTTTTTCCATTTGTCTAAAAAATGGCGATTGGGTCATCTTGCTTTGGATACAAGCCTCACAATTCATATTGGATGCAGATTTAAGATTACTCAAGATTCCCATCCTTTCTAACTTTGTAATTTAGTCATTGTAATATGACATAATCATAAGTGCCATAGATATTTGAATTAGAGGCATTATTAATTTGCATTGTGTTCATAACATTCAAATTGGTTGGATAATGATTGTTATTGGATTTATTATCAATATAATAAAGATCATGTAATACATAACCCATGTTAACTATCTTATTATCAAAATAGATAGTACATTGATCTCTTTCAAATAAAAACTTATAACCTTTTTTTGTCACACTAGAAATAAAGGTAATGTTC
The DNA here is from genome assembly GCA_947683625.1 of Mallotus nudiflorus. NCBI lineage: Eukaryota > Viridiplantae > Streptophyta > Magnoliopsida > Malpighiales > Euphorbiaceae > Mallotus > Mallotus nudiflorus. Next base: position 1,627,007 of record CANTUR010000486.1, read on the forward strand.
TTAAAAGTATTAGGTACATATAAAACATTATTCAATAGAAAAACATGATCATTCAAGTTAATAGAGATGGTTCCTATAGCTTTAGTAGCAACACTTGCTCCATCTCCAAGCTTTAAAGTCACCTCATTTGACTCTAACTGTTTTTCACTTGTTAGATCTTGTAAGGAAGAATATATGTGAGAAATAGCACTAGTATCTAAAACCCACATCATAGATGAGCTTTTAGAATATTTAGAAATAAATTAATTGGAGAAAGTCTCACCTTTTACAATTTTGTCCTTTCTTTTAGTCTGAAGAGACTTAAGGAACTTTGGATAATTTCTTTTCCAATATCTTACTCCATCATAAAAGAAACACTTTCCCTTATTGTTATTCTCAACCTTATCTATGCTTTTATTCTTTTTTACACCTCTTGAAGCTTTAGGAATTTTTCCTTTAGATTTATTGCTTTTGTTACCCCTTACTCTTTTTAGTCTTGCTAGAAGAGGTAACCAAAGCTACATCCTTCCTCTTTTTATTGTGAATAGCCTTTTGGGCCATCACAAACATGTTTAGCAATTCTATAAGATTGCACTTAATTTTATTCACGATGAAATTTGCAATAGATTGCCCAAATGATTCCAAAAAGGATTGTAAGATCAAATCTATTTGAAGTTGAGCATCCATCATAAAATCTAGACTTTAAAGTTTCTCTATGGAACGAATCATAGAATTCATGCATGCTCTAACATCATCACCTTCCTTCATTTTAGCATGAAAAAGCTGCTTAGATATCTCATATCTAGTGGTCCTAATTTTTTCACTAAATAACTCTTATAGGTGAAATACAATTTCCCTTGCATTAATGTACTTCTTATGTTGCCTATGAATTTCATTGCTCATAGAAGCCCACATAATGCAATGTGCTTGTATATCATCATCTTTCCATTTTGCAAAAGTGTCATGTTCCTCTTAGGAAGCATTAGGTGGAAGGGGTATGGGAGGACTTTGTTCTAAAACATGTAAAATACGTTCTGAGGCCAATACAACTTTTAGATTATGAAGCCAATTAACAAGATTAGGTCCAATGAGTCTATTGTTATTGAGAATGATGCTTAATAGGTTTGAGGATCTTATATTATCAAATATTTGCAAAAGTGTAACAAAATTGATTAGTCTCATAACATTATAATAACACCATTAGATTTGGTCTTTAATTGTAATGGTCGCCCATTAACTCGGCAAATTATACACTTCCAAAGTAGAAAATGGAAATCCTTTATTGGATGGATTTCTAGTGGGTGATGATGTTTTTAATGAGTTACTAATATCCCTTAGGTACATATTAGTTCTCATTAAGAACTAATATCCCTTAGGTACATATTAGTTCTTAGGCTATTCTTGGAATATTAGTTCTCATTAAGTGAACAACTCTTGTTCATCACATCTCATATAAGATATTATCAATACAACTCCTAATGTTATGGACCTCAAGTACACGTTGCCATTCTTGGCCTTTGGCATTAGTTAGGTCCATACCATTAGATAAGTGAAATGTATAGACTTAAACACTATATACTTCAGGTATGCCTATTTGCCATTCTTAGTATGCATTATGTCTATACACCTACAACATCTCATGTTTAACAATAATACTACATGAATCATTTGGATTTTATACATATCCCTATATATCCATAGCTGATGCACATAGTCCAAAACCATCCAAGTTATTGCTCTGATGGAGAACCTAGACCTAAATTTTTTTTAGAAGATTTTCAAGTCTTTATTTGAGGTCTCACTTTGCACACTAGCCATTTCACATTGCATATATCATATATATACATCACATGGCATTAATACACATATCATATATGCATTTAATTTGTTATATCCAATTACACATATAACATATACATATGTTGCATGTTTTAACATATATATCACATATATACATTGAACATGTATAATGAATGCATAAATATAGAATGATCATTGGTCTTGTACAAACATATTCTAACTTTTAGAATAAATTACATTACCTCCATCTTAATGGATCTCCCACTTGAACTCTTCAAGCTCCATTTTGATATGTTTATTATTTACATTTCTTAGAGTTAAATTTTAGTAATTTTTAAATAAGGAATAAATTAATTTAAGTAATTTTTAGGCTTAATTAGGAGATTTTTATGAGTTAGAATTTAATTAGGATTCTTATTATTTATTGTACATTTAGGAAGTTTTATTTGAGTTTTAATTAGTTTTTGTGTTTTATGTCTAGTGTGGGCCCTAGGAGTATAAAGGGAGTTGGTATGTTTTTACATAGCATGGAATGCATATGCCGTGTGAGGAAGAAACAAATGAGGAAAGTCATGTCTAAGCCATGCGTGAGCCATGAAGAAGCCAACTACATTTGAATATCAACATAGCAATGTCACGACATGCACATGTTGTGTGAGTGAAGAATTTTGACCCGGAATGATGCACAACTAATGAACTTGCTTGTGTTGGAAGTCATGCTATGTGCTTAGTAAATTCATATATTTATTTAAATGAGGCACGATCGTGCTTTAAAAACATGTCACGAAGGCAGAAATTTCCTATTTTGAAAATAAGAAGGAATTAGAAATCAAAGAGTATTGTTTTCATAACCTATCACTATATAAGGAATAAACACCTTTTTAAGAGGGCAGAGAGGAGTCATAGAGATAATGAGGTGGCTAGACAAAAATCAACGAAGACTAGGAACTTTTTTTATTTTATTTTCTATTTTCTTCTTCTTGTTTTCTTGATTATGATTACAGATTTCATCATAGCCATATGTGGGTAAGTTTTCTTTCAGAGTCTTGGTTAGGAGTAGTTATTGCATGACATGATTTGAACATAAGTTTTTATATTTGATTTGAATTTCAGTTAATTCTCTATGTTGTAATATTTATCTTGTTATCATTCCAGGCCTGTTTGATTGCATGTTTATGGATGAATTCACCAACTGGAGTTCGGGGAATTCATTAGCTTAAGACATTTAGAACTTAGATCACTTGACTAAGAGAGTAGGTGAGCTCTTCAAGGAGTCATGACAGTAGATTACAGTGACAGATTAATTGCTAAAAATCTTAATGAGCTTGGATTAAATTATTAATCATGAGAGTATGTTAGATTTTAATCCTTGCATGCTTAATTAAACTTGAGAGAGTCTTTAATTATTTTAGAGCAATTACCTTTAACTAAATTCAAGATTTATATTTAATAATGTGTTCATGATTGGATTGGAATAATGAAACTAAACCTAGTCTCTGTGTTTACAAATATTTGATTTTATTTTTAATTAAGCTTATGTTATTTAAACCTTGTTAAATTATTTAATTTATAGCCGAGATCATAAGAAAAAATTGTTAGTAATCAATATACAATCCTTGAGGGAATGATATCTATCTACTGCAACCACAATCGTGCACGGGCGGGTTTGAAATGCAATAAGTTTTTGGCACTGTTGTCGAGGACTGGCAATATTGATATTAATTTAATTTTTACTTTTCTTAGACTAGTATTCTTTCTTTAATTTTAATTTAATTTGCTAATTGATTTTTCAGGTAACTTTTGCTAGTTTATGAACACTTTTGCTAATTGATTTTTCAGGTAATAAACTTAGAAAATATCAACCCTGAGATTGAGAAATCGTGCAATAAAAATTGAAAGGAAAAGTGTGAAAAAGACAAGCAAAAGATGGCTAAAGATCAAGCACCAACACCACTTAGTAGGAGTTACACTCTTCAAGAGTACACAATACCTAATCCAGGAGATACCCATAATAGTATTGTCAGGCCAACTATCGATGCCAACACATTTGAGATCAAACCAGTAATAATTCAAATGGTCTCATAATTTTAGTTTATAGGTCTCCCAAGCAAGGATCCTAATGCCCATCTAGTTTTATTTTTAGAGATTTATGATACATTCAATATGAATGGGGTTAGTCCATATGCAATAACGCTTAGGTTATTCCCTTTCTCTTTGAGGGATAAGCCTAAGCTATGGTTGCACTCTTTAGCACCATAGTTGATCACATCATGGGTATGCTGTCAAAGACATTTTTGGGCAAGTATTTCCCACTGGGAAAAACAACAAAGTTCAAATAGGAGATCACAAGCTTCACTCAACATGGTGGTGAATCTCTTTATAAGGCTTGGGAATGTTACAAGGAGTTATAAATACAGTGTCCTCACCATGGAGTTCCATAGTGGTTGCTCATTCAAACCTTCTACCAAGGCTTAACAGAGCCAATGAGGATCACTATTAAAGCAACTACCCAAGGCTCATTCATAAGTAAGATGCCTGATGATGCCTATAAGCTTCTTGAGACTATATCATCCAATAACTACTAATGGCATGACCTAAGAAGTGCACCAAAGAAAGTGGCAGGAATGTATAAAGTGGATAGTTGGAATCTCCTTAATATGAAGATTGATTTGCTTACCAAGAAATTGGAGGTGTCCACTAAAGTCTCTAATCCCATGGTTGTCTATTCCTATGAGAACTATGGAGGAGGACATTTAACCTTAGAGTGTTAGGGAATTTTTTCTCAGGATTCCTTTATTAAGCAGTTAAATGCACTTAATAATTTTCAAAGGAATCAAGGGAATCCCTATTCGAACACCTACAACCCAGGTTAGTGAAACCATCCAAACTTTTCATGGTCTAACTAAGGAGGGGTATAAAATACTCATCAAGGGTTCAAACAACTGCCTCTAGGATTTTAGTAGAAGAATACCTTCCTTTAACAAAGCAAACCAAAGTCTAACCTTGAAATGATGATGGAGAAATTCCTAAAAGATCAAGAGAGGTACTGAAAAGACTAAAAGGAGTAAAAGGAAGCAACAAAGAATTTGATGTCTCAAGTGGGACTACTTTTTGCTCATAACAAAATGTTAGAAAACCAAATTGCATCACAAGCTTCAAGTTTAAAGTAGAGTGGAATGTTTCCCAGTCAACCTCAAAATCCTAGAGAATAGGCTAAAGTGGTTACACTTAAAAGTAGAAAGCAAGTGCCTCAAATAGAGACCAAGAACAATGTTGTAGAAATCACTTATGACACCCAAGAGGAGAAGACTGAGCATTTATAGAACAAGGATGAGGAGGAGAAGGACTCTCAATATTTGGTATCGCCACTGCCATTTCCATAAAGGTAATAGAAATCCAAGTTAGATACGCAGTTTGAGAAGTTTATAAAGTTATTCCAATAGCTCAAACTAAATATACCTCTATTGGATGTGATAAATACCATGCATACATACTCTAAATTCTTAAAAGACATTATCTTGTACAAGAGAAAATGGGAGGATCATGAGACTATTCCTATCAATGAGGAATGCACTTATGTTATTCAAAATAAGCTTCCCAAAAGCTTAAAGATCTAGGGAGTATCACTATCCTTTATACCATTGGAAATAAATTTATAAGTAAATCTTTATGTGATCTTAGTGCAAGTGTGAGTATAATTCCTCTTTCCTTTTACAGATGACTCAACATCGGTAAGCCACAACTAATGATGGTGTCGCTATCGCTCGTAGATAGATCTGTCATCTACCCTTATGAAATTTTGGAAGATGTTCTAGTCAAAGTTGGAGACTATTATGTACCATGAGATTTCATCATCCTAGAAATGGAGGAGGATTGCCACACTCCAATCATACTAGGATGACCATTCCTAGCCATAATAGGAGCAATCATAGACATTAAGAGAGGAAAGATTTTATTGGAAATTGGAGATAATAAGGTGGACTTTAATGTTTTCAAAATGGCAAAACAGTCCTCAATGATGGGATCCTGTTTAGAGTAAATGTGATATAAAGCTATGTATAAAAGACCTTTGAAAAGTAACTCACCCATAACCCCCTAGAATTATGTTTGATCCATGATGTTACAAAGGATGACATTGATGAAGAGGTGGAAATATATGAACACTACCTCAGTTCAAGTCCAACATTGAATAAACATAAATCAACCAGGTATGAGCCCTTATCCTCTATTATAGAAAGCCTTAGTATGATTGAGGAGGAAAATGCACCTAAGGTAGAGCTCAATGCTCTTCCTTTATCTTTGAGGTATGCTTTTCTTAGCCCTAACTCTATATATCCTATCATTATGAATGCTGAGTTGGCTAATGAACGAGTAGAAAAATCAATTAGGAGGGTTAGGCCTCACAGAAAGATCATAGGTTATACCATAGATGACTTAAAGGGAATTAGTGCTTCAATATGCATGCATAGGATTCACATGGAAAATGATGCTAAACCCACTATAGAACATCAAAGAACTCTAAACCCTAACATGAAAGACGTGGTTAAGAAAGAGATTATGAAGTTGCTTGATACAGGGATTATCTATCCTATCTCGAATAGTCAGTGGGTTAGTCCAATCCATATAGTCCCTAAGAAAGCAGGTATGACAGTAATGAAAAATAAGAACAATGAGTTGATACTAACTAGGACTATCATAGGCTAGCGCATGTGCATTGACTATAGAAAATTAAACAAGGCCACTAGGAAAGATTACTTCCTTTTACCATTCATTAACTAACTTTTAGAAAGGTTAGCTAATCATTCATTTTTCTATTACTTGGATGGATACTTTGGTTTCTTTCAAATTTCCATACACCTTGATGATCAAGAGAAAACCACATTCACATGTCCTTATGGAATATATGCATATAGGAGAATGCCTTTCGAGCTATGTAATACACCAACTACTTTCCAATAATGCATGATATCTATCTTTTCTAATTTTGTTGAGGACCCTATAAAGGTTTTTATGGATGATTTCTCTGTATACAGTTCTTCTTTTGATAATTGTCTTGATAATCTATTTAAAGTATTGCAGAGATGTAAAGAGACTAACCTTGTGCTAAATTGGGAAAAGTGTCACTTTATGGTGACTAAAGGAGTGGTGCTAGAGAATGGCATTGAAGTTGACAGGGCAAAAATTGAAGTGATAGAGAAACTTCCATCCCTACCTCTGTTAAGGGAATATGGAGTTTTCTGGGACATGCCATTTTTACATATGTTTAGCCACAACACTTATAACCAACACCAATTTTAATCACAACACTTGCAATTAACAACCAATATAGCATGTGCTAAGTGTAAAAAGGCTTCAATACCACTATTAGGAATTGATTATGCTACTTAGACATCAAATGCTAAGTAGGAAAAATTTTAAAAATTTGCTTATCATAACCCTTGATCTCATTAAGAATTCCAATCCCTAGGATTCAATTTGCATTTACATATAGCTAATAAACAAACCAACATAAATATAATAAATTAACAATCTAGGAATTCTAAGTTTCAAGAAAACTTACTAATTCCTAAGGTTGGTGTAGACCATAATTAATCCACTAAAATGGTTGGCTCCTTTGATTCAACTCTTGAATCAACTTTAAGTTTCCTAAGTGTGCTTATAGTACCCCATGTCCACTTGCAGATGTGCATTTGTGCTCGTTAATTTATTTAATTACTAAAGTCATTTAAATTAAGAATTTATCTTTAATGTTTATTAACATTATGCTTAGAGGTTAATTTTTGAGTTCTATTAATCTAGTAATTATTCCTAGAACACATTTTGAAATGGGTGGTTAATAATTTTATTAGATTCTTGAATAAAACTAGCAAGAATGATAAATAACCATTAATTAAAATTGTAATACTTTAGATAATAATTACATTATGAATAATATGAATACTCTATATTTTATTTAGTTATTTAATAAATATAACTCTTCCTTAATATATCCACTTGTTCATATCGTGATTCCATTTTCTTGTTTGCTCTGTTCACTCACTAGGTATTTTCTTGGAAAAAACTCACGCCTTACCTTTTATTTTTTTTAGGTTGACTATGTAATTACTAGTTAGATTTTTTTACATTTAGAAGAGTAGAAAAGATGTCTTGGAAGTATATAATTATAAGTTAAGATGTGCATGAAGATATGCATACGATTGATACTGTGTTAAACTAGAAGGTGCAAGTGGAACCTGCAATTGTGCCTTTCCATACCGTGACAATGAGGGAAAGTCATGACGACCTTGTTATTATGGTAGTACTTGTGATCTACGAGACTGCCTTTAATGTCCGTGTTTCTCTCATCCTTAATTAGCACTGATGGTGGCCTGAAAATACTTTTTGGGTTCTTTTTGACTATATGATGCAATGATGTATATATAAGTATGGTAAATAGGGTTACTCGTTTGTAGTTGATTACAACCTTTTTATTTTGGTGTAATTAAATGTAAATATTTTGGCTGTAATTAGTGCTCTACTTGGGTAGGAATGTATAAAGTGTCATGAATAGTTAAGAATAAATAATAATTTCCTATTATTCTTCTCAATATTGTGATATATATAACTATTGCTTATGATAGTTGATGATATACGAGTCAAGTCTAAATATAATATTAATGGAATCCAACTAAATACATAAGTTGAGTTTCATTATATTTAGAATATTAAATTAAATTAAACCAAGATTTTATGTTCCTTGTAGTTAGTTATTCCACTATATATAACTCTTAGTCTGTTTGATTCAAGTTTTAATATTCATGTATTAATTCTTGGAGTGCCATTTTATAATGTATGCTTCCTTATTGGATGTCTGAGGGTAACATTCCAATAGGGGTGCTTGTGGGGTTGGGTGTCACACATTGGATAATAAAAAAATCAAAATAAAATATCTATGAATTTGAGGCTCAGTTTGTGAATATTTCATTTAGATAATACCAAATATCAAATATCTAGTAGCAAGTAAACAAAAGTTTGCTTGTTTGCCATTAAAGATATTTGAGCAAATTATGATTCATATTACTGAGAATTGAAGAGGTAGAAGCGCATCATCATTACCTCAAATTCAAAACAAATAAGATGTAAAAAAAAACTAATAAGTTAGCAGTATCATAGTAAGTAAAAAAAAAAGAAGTTAGAAGTAAGCACCCAACTATAGCATGCAAAAAATAAGAAGTGGTTAAGTAAATTAAAATACAAAACTAGTAGGAAAATTTATATAGGCTCAAAGATATTCTTTCTGCTTATTGAAAAGAATATGCCACATTTCAACAAGATAAATATGTCACTAATAAAACTTAAGCAAGTATTTTTGTGGCGTCAGACATAATGGTTGAAGCTTCACCATTGCCTCATAATATAATAAAGTGACTTAATGAACATAACAATAGCAACTTGAAGAACAAGTTGGTCATTTATTCAATTCACAGTCACTTCTAGTAGTTAGGCACATCAAGTAATAAGCAAATAGACAGAACAATCAAAGCTTTAGAATTAATTCATTAAATGACTTAATGAGACTACAACAATAACCAATATAAAATAGGAAGGTCATAAGTCTCACATCATATTTAGAGGTTCACAGATAGTTTGCACATATAGTTAGCATATAAACAATTAAGTCAGAGTTTGAATAAGTTAATTTACTAAAATTGTTAGCAAAATATGCCAACAAACCAGGATGCATATGGATTTGTTGAAGTCAATAAAGAGCCATTACCTAATTGAGGTAGATATGCTAATAAAATAAGGAAAAAACATTAGAAAGTATGAATACTTTATTTAAAAGTTAAAATCAAATTAAAATAAATTAACACATAGGCTCTGTATATAACTTTTTTAAGATTTTCTATATCATATATTGCCTCTTTAACTGAAATTGGGTTATTGGACAATCTCATCCAATCTTCGGTGCAAATGAGGGTTTCTACAATTCTAGGAGTTATAGAACTCCTAAAAACATAAAGAACTCTACCTCATGTACTAAAAGTTGATTTAGATGCAATTATTGAGATTGGGACTAGTAATACATCTTTAGCCATATGATAAGAATGGGAAATCTTTCAAAATTAAGCTTCCACCATCTTAACACATCTGTGCCATCCTCCTATACTATAGCTTCACTCATATACATTTCCAATTCAGATTGTTTAGAACCACCCAATCCATTTTTCAATTTATGCTTATTGTATTTAGCTTCAAAGACAAATATAGGCTTGGCACTATAAGGGACAATATTAGAAGTCACAAATTGACTGCTTTTAAAAGTATATTGGGACTGAAACTCAGATCTAGTAGCAACATGAGCACTATAAAGGGCTTTACAATCCTCAAAAAGTTCAAACATAGAGGACTTTACATGATTATAAAGTTTGCTTCCTCCATCTTCATACATTTGACCCAAAAAGAACTTCAACTATTCAAGTTTGTTTGATCCAAAATGTTAGTAAAGAAAATCAGAAAATTCATTTTCTCAATATCACCCTAATATTAATTAAACTTTGCTTTCATATTGATGCACATATTGATCATGCTATCATCAAATGATTGCGTCCATCCAAACATGACACAATATAAATCAGACACTTCATTAAAAAAAGTATTAGAAGTGACATACTTAGAATTAGAGATTCTAAGTGTCATTTTATAGAACTACTTCAAGCATTCCACCATTGCATTAATATAATGCCAATAAAAAAATATCTGGCACTTCATTAGACAAATCTGCCCTAAAGGCTAACTCAGCTTCATTATATTTGTCAAAGACTTTTCATATATACATGTAGTCTTTAGCATCTCTGATGTGTGTAATATTTACATATTTTCCAATTTGAGTTTTAATGAATTTTGAATTAATAAATAATGTTAATTGTGTAGATTTTAGGTTAATTAAGAAATATTTTGGTTTTAGAGTCTTATTTAGGATTTTTTATTTTTGATTTAATTCTACTCAATTTGATAGGTAAAATTCCATTTAGTGGGCACATTTAGATGTAAAGAAGCTTTTGAATCAACCCTAACCAAACCAGATAATTCTTTAAACTCCCTTAATCTAGTAGGTGAATTCCTAATATACCTAACTGCCTCCCTAACTTTTTTAATAGAAAGTGTCACTTCTTTCAACCCATCATATACTATAAGGTTCAAAATATGTGCAATGCACCTAACATGCAAGTAATTAGATTTAATAATAGTTGTTCCTTAAGAAAGAAATTTTTTCTAAAATAGTTTATTATCATGTCATTACTAAACGCATTGTCCACAATTATAGTAAATACATTCTTTAAACCCCAATCAAGCAAGCAGTTTTCCAATGCCTTAGTAATAAACTCACCTTTATGGGAAGTAATAGGAACAAAGACATAATTTTTTTTATGAAGCCTCCACTTATCATCTATAAAATGTGTAGTTATGCATATATAGTTCAACCTCTGAATAGAGGTCCAAGAGTCAGTTGTCAAACTAACTCTTTGACAGCGATCTTTGAGAAAAGCTTTCAATTTCAATCTTTCATCAAAGTAAGTATTATAAATGTCCTTATTGACAGTCCACCTAGAAGGGATTTTGAATCTAGGGCAATAAGCAAACAAGAATTTTTGAAAACCCTCCCCTACTTCAAACTTGAAAGGTAGCTTATAAATTACAACCATTTTAGTAAGTTTGTTTCTAATAAGATCTTGCTTAAATTTTGAGGTCCCAATTACCCCCATAGATTCAGATTCATATGCTTTCATAACATTAGGTGTTAAAGTGAGCAAAAATTGCTTACTATTTTTACTATGTGGATTTTTTGTGCAAGTAACAATATGGTTTCTTAAAGAAGATGTTCAATGCCTTTTAGATTAAACATTAATCTTTTTAGCACATTAAATACATGTACCTTTTATTGTAACCCCTTTACTGTCCTTAATCCTCTTGAAATGCTCCCAGGCTATACTTCTTGAATCAATCTTTTTCCTTTTTTTTTGTAGCAATAACTGAATTGTCTGCTTGCACTTTTTGTTGTGCTTTCACCTCTTTTTCTTGAGGCATAACATTAGTATCATTAGGTTCCATCTACATAGAACATAATAGGAAATTATAATTTAAAAGTGATAATATAAAAGTATCAATTATAAATTATGGTTTAGGTAAACAGCTAACTGAAAATAAATGAAGAAGATTTCAAAGTGACCTTTAATTTTCAAGCCTCTACCTGTATTGAAGTCAAGAAATAATGCTTCCACCTAATTATTTTAAAACCATAAGTGATAGAAGAGTGTTGTGCTTCCAACAATTCAGTTTAGTTTATTTGTATCAGTTGAAATTGTTGAATACTAGAAACAGATAACAAAATCAATTGACATAGTCATATATTAAATAAAAAGTCAATTGATAGAGTCACATACAAACTAAAATAATCACACTCAATCACATACTCTGAGACTCATTAGTGTGATTCATAGAGTCACATTTTAGTATATTAAACAAAACAAAATTGACTGTAATGCAAGTGTAATATGAAAAAATTTAAAATAAAATCTTTGCATGTTCATAAATTGTACAACAAATAAACACCAAAAATGATAGATATGAAGTTCAAAGGCAATATAATCGCCTATATTACCTTATTAAATAAAAAAAATTAACAAACAACTTCTACATATTTTCAAAACACCATAAAAAAAACACAAATCTATAGTTTATCAACAACTTTGCATTCAAAATAACTGACATAAAAAACAAAATTACTCTTGACCCTTTTCATGTTTAAAAATAAAACCATTATACACATAGATAATTTTTTAATAAATAATTGCCTATAACTATAAGTCCAATTTAAATCAAAACAACATATATTAAAAACTTTGTATGGACCCTTAATTTTTTTTAAAAAAAAAATCATTAACATTTACAAAAAATACATAAACTATGGTTTATAAAATCCAATCAACAAAAAAATAATAATAGAAAGATTAGATTTACATAACATAATAAACACAAAACATGATTAATAATAAACAGATTTACCAAATCATGAGATAAAAAAGGGATTCTTCTATCACTAGTCATTTTAATTTTTTTTTGTTAAGTTAAGATAATAGAGAAGATGAAACAACAAGAATAAAAGCTTGAAAATAGAGATAAATTTATGTGCACGATCAGATAGGGTTATAGCAGTAAAAGGGCTACTAGAGTGATTAAACTGTGGGGGGGAAAAGGGTTTGGAAAGTATAGAATGGTACTAAGAACTAAGAAGATAGAAGGGAGTGGCAGCAGTGAGCTGCGATTAAGGTTAGGGTTTTGGTTATGTAGATAGAAATTGAAGAATCGAGAGAGAACAAAGCGGGAGGGGGTGGGTGAGAGTGAGGCGACGGTGAGGGTTAATGAAATTAGGGTTAAGGATAGTTATATACCTAGGTTAAACACAATGTTTTGATTTATTAAAATTTCAGAAAATTGGACGGGTCAGATTAATAAAAACCAACATTGATCCATCACCCATTATCTGAGCTTGAGACTTATGATTTGTCCGAACCGACTTCCACCCGAATGATTCCCAATCTGCTCCTTTTTAGTTTAGTTTGGTTTGAAAAAATTGGACCAGTTAAGTTCTATCCACCCCTAAATGGTGGGGAGAAATAATATTTATTTGACAATTGTTATGTTAGGTAAATTTGATAAATAATAGTAATTGTGATGAAAATTTGATGAAAGAGATAAATAAAGTAATGTTACAAAATAGAAAAGTAATTAACATAAATTTTGAATATTAAAAACCAAGTAGTATGATTTAACAAGCCATTGAGGGCAATATATATATATATATATATATATATATATAAATAAATAACTTTACCTTCTTTTTTATTTTTTGGAACTAATTACTTTACCCTTTTTTGAAAAGGTTGTTTCAGGATTTTCCATTAATTAAATGCTTGACGGATGCGATTGGTACGAGGGTACATATATGTCATAAGTTCTGACAAAAAAAGCAGGGAAGTAATTTCACCAAAATATATATATATATATATATATATATATTTTTTTTTTTTTCTTTTTAATTTTTATCATCTCTCTCCCATTGGTGGACTTTGTATGTAAGGATTCACTCAACAATCAAGCCAAGAACCTGACAAATGAAACATTTACAGCTGCTGCCTTTAATCCTTTGCTTCTCATCTTCTTCATTTTCTGCAAATGAGCTCTGCAAGCTTTCTTCTACTCTTGGCTTAGGTAATTTATTCAATATTTAATTTTTTCTTTTTTGTAATTTTTTTCTTTCTTTCTTCAGTTAGGGTTGGTTTCATGAAATTCTTTTCTTTCTTTCTTTATTTGTCTGTTTATTTTATAATATATAATTCAGAGTTTCAGATTTTTGGCTTGATTTGGCGAGAAAAATGAGATCTTTCTTTATCATTTTCCAGTGTTTTTTTTATATTTATTTCCTTATCAGTTAACTGTTCTTTACAATCCACATTTCCATTTACAGAAACATTCTCTTTATGGGGTCTACAATTTGTTTTCTTGTTTAGCTCAAATATTTTTTTAATAAAATATCTTTGTTTTCTTGCATTTTCCATTTATAGGTATGTATACATCTTTTTCTTTGGATAGATCCTGATAAAATTGGTCTTTGTTAGCTATAGTTAGCTTGATTTCTTGTAACCAAGATCTATTCTTGATTTTGGTATATAATCACTAATCACTAAGCTTAATTTGATCTTCTTTTAAGTATATATATATATGATTTTAATTAGATTTCTTGTCCTTTTAATTAACACTCCTTCTTGAATATATATCTTATTTTTAGATTATTAATTCTGCATAAAGGGTAATTGAGTTGATTTTTTTTTTTTTGGTTCTTCTTCTTGTACTAGGATTCGTGGGCTTGGAAATGACAAGGAAAAAGATTCAGATCAAGAAAATTGATAACTTAACAACAAGAAAAGTGACTTTCTCAAAGAGAAGAAGAGGGCTTTTCAAGAAAGCTTATGAACTCTCTACTCTTTGTGATGCTGAGATTGCTCTCATAGTCTTTTCTGCAACGGGAAAGCTTTTTGATTACGCTAGCACAAGGTGATTAATATCTAATCTTTACTTATTCTTCTTCTTCTTTTTTTCATTTCTTTTTTGAGATCTTATGCCATCATTGATTTTTTTTTTTTTTTGTTGGATGAATGATATATGGTTTCTTTTTAAACAAACAAAACTCAAAAAGGAAAAAAGAAAAAAGAAATAAGAAGAGAAATAGCTGAAATGTCTCTATGTGTTCAGTAGAATCTCTTGGCGTGAAGAAAGACTTCTATTTTCATGTGCTATATTTAGTTTTGATTGGTGGGTATCACCTTCAAAGTGTTTTTTTGCTTTTGTCTTCCAAGGAACTAGCTATATATAACAGTGGTCTCTTGTCATATAATTGATATTTAATTATTAAATGAACATAATTAATTTTTTTGTTTCTTTTTTCAAAGAGATTTGTGTACTATCTAGTTATTCATATTAATTTTGCTTCTGTTCATAATATATTGGATACATATAATGCTAGTTATTCATACCTTAAATTCTTTAGGCCAAAAAAATAATAGTACTGTTTAAATCCTGATGAGGGCCACATAAGCATTGATGATATGTCCTATTTCTCAAGATTTCATAATATAGTACCTTTTTTTGTTTGAATGTAAGATTTGCATAACTATGTTACCAATTCTATGTTTGATTTAGATGAACTTTTGCTGTATAAGCCTGTACTTACAACTTTGTGTTTGTATGGTAGGTATCCATATTCTATATGATTTTGAGTAGGCTCACATATCTTGTTTGAATAAAAAGAGGTGAGGGATGAGATATTGGGATACTTTTATAAGATGACAAGTACCATAAAGGAAAATGTTATTTAAGATCATATTAATTAATTATTAGAAGAAAATAAGGTTATGGTGCTATTGAGGAAAATCAAAGTCCTAAGAAGAATGAGTAAAAACCACTTGAAACTAGTACAATAGATTGTTGCTACAATATCAACAACAAAAGATACTGAAATATAATGTTATAATATGTTTGAAAAAGATTGTCTATATATTGTATGTATGTTTAGGGACGTACGCATATATATATATATATATATATATATACGATAAAGGAAAATGTTATTTAAGATGGTATTAATTAATTATTACAAGAAATTATGGTTATGGTGCTATTGAAGAAAATCAAATTCCTAAGAAAATCAAATTATGGTTATGGTTATGGTTATTAGTACAATAGATTGTTGCTGCAATATCAACAATAAAAATGTACTAAAATATTGTCTACATATTCAGCATTTGATATTTTTCAGCACAACTGCTAACGTGAATTAACATGAATAATACACGTTATATTGTTTTCTTTATGAAAAATATTTTTCACATTTTTCAGTATTTGATATTTTTTAGCACAACAAGTCACATAAATATGACATATAGGTTATTTTAATAATAGTAATCTCAACACTATTGTATAATATTATTTATTTACCACCCACGTTGGTTTGATTTAATAAATTAGTAATTTACTCATGGAACATATATTTTATAATATAATATTGCGATTGCTAATGAATTAGTAATTTAGTGATTGAATATGTATTCAATATAATATTAAATATCCAAAATTTACTAATCTTTTCCTTTCAAAGAATTATGAGAGCATCAAAACCTGAAATATCTTATCATTTTGATATGATTATATATAGAAATTTATAAATAGTTTGAACCTATCCATACAATATAAATACTCAGGGGATCAAATGCATCTCAAAGAACAAAAAAATGCTAAATATATTATAAAAGGATGAAGAAAGAAAGAAGAGTGAAAAATCACTTTCATTGCTCAAATTTAATAATTCAGTTTAAAGAATTCTATTGGAGTAGTCAAATTCAAAGTACTATACAAAAGAAAAAAAATTCTATGATTTATACTGACAATAGTACAAAAATAAAAAAAATTTTTGAAGGAAAAAAAAAATCAATTGTTTTAATTTGATAGAAAAGCTATGATAAAATTATTTATTTTATATAATGCAAGAAAAGTTTATTGAAATGAAAACTTTAAATTTTTAGGAATTTGGGAAATTTTAATTTAATATTTTTTAAAATTTTCTTACAAGTGTCAAGAATCAATTTTCCTTATTTCTTTCACTTTCATTGTCCATTCTTCGTCCACCATTAATTCTAATTAAATATATACGTACCGCCAATTTTATTTTATAGTTTTTTTTTTTTAAAAAAAATACATATAGACAACCAGATTTCTTTAATTTGTCATCTTGTACATGACCTGCATATACACTTGGAGTGCATACAATTAATCTACTTTCTTGATGTTATAATCTAACAAAATAATTGAGAAAAACCTAATTAAAATAAAAAAAAAGGTATATAATTTTGATGTTACATATTTCTATTTTGATTTTCTAAAAATTAAAGATATAATAAAAATAATAGAAATTAAATTAAATAATATTATTATATTTTATTTTATGTTATAAAAATTTTAAATGTTTTTATAATTGAACAATTAAAATATGATACATATCATAAATATTTTAATCGAATGACTATATAAGTTTTTTTTTTTGGCTTTCTAATTGATAAAAAACTTATTTTGACAATTTTATTCTTTTTATGAAAATTAATTGATTTTATCCAACCTATTAATCAAAAATAAAAATAAGTTGTTCATAGTTTAAATTAATTAAACTTAATATATTCTTAATATATGCTCCGTTTTTCACCCCGTTCACCTCCTCTTTATTATAAGTGAACAGCTAATAATTTCTTTTTTTTTTTTAAGTTTTTCTTTGTCATTTTCACCTCAAATACAAACCCTATCTAAGAATTGGAGAGAGTCATGATTGTAAAGTGCACCTCAACAGTTATATGGAATTGTTTCTAATTTCTAATTTATATTTACTGAATTAATAGTTTAATTAGTAACTGTTTGCATTATGTATATAAATCTTTAAAAGCTTTTAAACTATATATATATAAAGAAAATAAAGCCTTCTTAAGGGATCCAAGATGTTAAACTTCAATAGTTTTGCGTTGGCTTGAATTTTTCATTTATGGATCATATTCGAGCATCATTTTACAAATTAGGCCAATTTATGAGAAATAATGAACTAGCCTTAGTATATCAACAAGAAGATTATATGGTTTAAAGCTCTCTCTATACACACACATAGAGAAATTCTTAACTATATTGGAGGTGAATAATATAAAAGTGGCTCAAAATGTTTTGAATATATTACCTATAACGGTAAAAAATGAACTCATGATCTTTTAATTACTTAATATCGGAATTGTCTCTCTTTTTCATTTAAACATATAAAATATTACATATAAGTGTAGGATTAATCAATTAATATAATACATTAGAATTTTTGTATTTTTGTTAGACGATATAGATTGTTGCTCTTAGTCTTGGGGTCATTTTTTTTTCCTTTTATTAATTATTATTATTTTTATTTTTATCACTTTTAGGGATTAGAACCTAGCTAGGGTTTACTATTGTGACTATTTTTATTTTTCTTTTAATTCTGGTTCACAATCAAGAAAATGACTGGAACTAATCTTTTTGGTATTGAAGTATGAATCAAGTGATTGAAAGGCACAATCTGCACCCAAAGAACCTTAGCAGGTTGGATCAACCTTTTCTTGATCTGCAGGTAATTAGTATATATTGCTGAATCCTGACTATAAAAAACAAAGAAATGCTGATTAGAAACAAAATTTTCTTGTTTCCTTTTTTACCTTTTAGCTTGAAAATTGTTCGCTCACTACATTGAGCAAGCAAATTGCAGAGAAGACACAAGAACTGAGGTAAAAAAAAAAAACACTAGAAGGTTTTTGTGGATATGTTGCTATGGTCAGTTTGCAAAATTTGAAACATGCGTGATTTAATGTTCATGAGCATGAGATGACAGACAGATGAGAGGAGAAGAGTTACAAGGGTTGACCATTGAAGAACTGCACCAATTAGAGAAGTCACTTGAAGGAGGCGTGAAACGAGTTATGGAAACAATGGTTCCTCCTGCTGCCATTTATACATCTTTTATGTTCATTTGAACACTTAAGATCTTGATGCACTTTTCTGGGTATGCACTATACATATTAATTCTTCTATCATTTGATGCACTTATGTTTTTCAGTGTTTCTGCAGGGTGATGAAAAAACAAATGAAATCAATGCCCTCAAAACCAAGGTTGTATGCTTGTCTGTAAACTGTTGCTAGCCATTTCTATTATATATAATGCTTATAACAGTAAAATAGACTAGACTGTTCCTATTGTACATGGACTCATAAGATGTGACCTATGTTGTGCTACATAATAATTGACTGAGAATAATTTGCTGCACTCTGAATTTGTTAATTTAATTGTTCAACTGCAAAACCAGTCCATTAATGGGAGGAGAGAGCAGAATGTCTTATCATATTATATTGCGTACAGTATCATTTACTCACACCGGTATATATCCATTTTCCTGTAAAGCTGATGTGATCCTAATATGCCATCATGTTTCAGCATTTTTGAGGGTAGAATTGTTTCCCAGCGTCAACACTGATTCAAAGTGATATGTCCTGATCCATACTCGCACCTAAAAACTAGCAATTGTGGGGAGAGATCTGAGAGTCTTATACACCTACACCTAAAGTATTGTACTCAACCATGAACGTGTGACACATACTCTGTGTGTTTTACACTTGACTAATAGAAATGTGATACATAGACCATGTGCTATGCATCTAATCGTTGGATACAATATAGTCGGAGTATGTCATGATATAAACTAATGAGAAGCAGTGTATTGGATAATTTATTCTTGTGTTGAGGTCTTCATGTATACATGTTCAAAGTCAAAGCCATATTGATGTAGGAGCCTTCAATTCCTATTCAATTTAGGGTTAGAATTCATGCTTAGATTAGGGTTATATTTCAGCTTTCTTTCTCAAATTAGGATTATATTTAAGTTTTTCTTATTCCTTTAGGCTTCATGTTTTCTTGTTTATTGTTCTTCTTTTATTAGTATTCTTTATTCCTTTAGGGTATCTGTAAAGAGTTTTATTCATTGTATCTGTTCTAATTACAATTCTAATTGTTTTCTGCTGTTCCAACCCTAATCATCTACTCTCTTTCTCCGTGTCACATATTATTAGCAAACCCTAGATTAATGCCAGTCCACAAGTATGCCTGACCTTGAGTGCTATATCTTTGGACTTTTTGTGCATACATTCAGAAATTATCCTAAGACTATAAAGACTAAAGAGAAAATAATTAAATAAAAAAATTTACAACAAAAATAAACTATAGTATTTTGGATATTTTAACTTTCATCAATTAAAGATAATTGTTTTATATAGTAAAGATATTCAATATTTGGGATATATATATTTTGTCTAAAATTTTAGCATATCTGAATATTATTTAAAATAATTTTATGGACGCATTTCTCATATTGGTCTAAACATATTTTAACTTTTTTATTATATAGACTTCATAAATTAGAAATTAAGTTTAGATAATAAATATTTTTTTTGTTTAAATTACGGGTATTCAGAGTTTATTAAACTCATATGTACAAAACTATAGAAATAATAAAAATTTTATAATAATTAATTTTATGGTATATTTTCTTTAATTCTATATGCTTCAAAATTTTTGAAAATGGGGCTATTGAACTCGCTAACCTCATTTGCTCACACTATTTTTCTCATTTCTTTTTTTCTTCCACGAATTTACAGGGAGCTGAATTGATGGAAGAGAATGAGCGTCTAAAGAAGCAAGTGTGTGAGATATTTTATTCTTCTAGTTCCTTCTTGTTACCTATATCTCACTTCGCTAGGTTCAATTCCATTTAGCAGATACTACATGTACAAATTGACCAGTTGAATTTGCTGGAGCAAGGCCAGTCATCAAATTCTTTGATGACTAACACCAGCAGCACAGCAGATCCTCCTCCTAAAGACTATGAAGGGTGCTATAATTTCCTTAGATTGGGGTTGGTTTCTTGCATTCATTTGCTTGCAAATTAAGAGTTGATTTTTTTTTTCTCTTCCTATTCAAGAAAGCATTTCACATTACTTACATATAATGTACTACAAAAATAATGGGATTTTTTGCTTACTGATAGAGATACAATACAAAAATAATGGGATTTTTTGCTTCATTGTTATATGCAACAGCAAGCTTGAGTTTGTTGGTTAGCCTGCATATATGAGAGAAGGGTAGGTGAATATCTTGCGTATTAAGGTAGATGGGATGGTAGAGGTAGGCGTAATTGGCTCTACATCTTTCTAAAGATATGTCTCAAATCTTGCCAAGTTCATGTATTCTTATCTTCGTATGCAAGTTATTAATCTAGATAGATTTATGCAAAAGTGAACGAACAAAATTTCTTTTATACTTAAAAAAGAAAATTTTTTTTATGCCTTTGGTTTGTTTTATTTGTGTTTTTTATTCTGATTGTCCTAATTGTGTTTATTTTCTTTTGGGCTTTTTTTTTTTTTTTTTTTTTTTTTGGGTGAGGGATATAGAGGGGGTGTAGGTGAGGGGGAGAGAGAGGGTGTAGGTGGAAAGGAAATGAAATCTTGGGGTTTTAGTTGATATTTTTATATTGAAAAATTACAATTTGATACAACAAGACAACTCATTGTTTAGCCTCTGATAAGTGAGGAGCTTAAAATTTAGGGCAAATGTACATGAACTTGAGTGCTATATGCTTCAAATTTCTGTGCGTAAATAATTCAAAACTTTCTTTAGTGGCAAATGTACTTTTCGGTATAAACATTAGGGGCAAAAATGCGCCTTGGCCCTATAGTTTATTATCGTATAGAATGGTGAAAAAGAATCCGTCCCCAGCTAATTTGGAATTAAAATTTAGTCGAGTGGAGAGGAGTTGAACGTACATGTGAGAATAGGGGATAATTGAATATGAGTCTTGAATTATAATAAAAATATAGTGGCTGATGCATAATAGGATATGCTGAGTTATGTCGTTCGGCCTAGTGCTGATTTTGCAGTTGTGATTCCTCGAAAGTTTATAGCAGATCGAAGCACTTAATTTTACAGTGTGATTGGATGAAAAAAATATAATTGCATTTTGGCTTTGTTTTTTTTTTTTAAAAAAAAAAGTTTGGAGACGACTAGAGGTGAGCTAAAGTGCAACTTTGAAATGTCTTGCTGCAGGTTACCACTCCCGGATTGAATCCTGAAGGATGGAGTGATCAGTACCAAATTCTTGTGTTAATTTCTCATCCATCTTGAGTCTTCAGTTCCAAGGGAAAAGTGGAGTTTTGCATGGAACGCTTGATTGCTGTGTGCCTCTGTGTGTACAAGTGTAGATAAAAAAGAAAAAACTCTGATTTCTAGGCAGTGGATTGCACCCTCTAAAAGGAGAGATGCATTCACCATTTAAGATGGTATTGCTTATATATATACAAGGACAAATAATGCAGGTTTGTGTGAAGCAGACTGTTGTGTTATATGTGTATTTTGGTTGCTATAGTAATTGTATTTTCAGGGAGAAGATTGCTATTGAATTTGAAGAACATGGTGGTTCTCTTCTACAAAATTTATATTCTTCTCTTTATCATCAGCATCATCATCTTCTTCTTTCATGTTTAGCACACAAGAATTTACTGGGGATACTGGAGTTTGTATTGTGTTATGTGAAATTTATGAATTTATTACTTAATTGTTGTGGCTAATAATTTGTAGCTAAATATACCATAAATATTTTAGCTATATAACTTTTGATGCATGTGGCTAATAAGTATAATTAGCTATAAAGATATAATTTATATAGCTACAAATTATATTTAGCCACAATTTTTTTGTTTGTGGTAAAATTTTGTAACTATATGTATAAATTGCAATAGTGAATGTTGAGATAGGTAACATGGACATGGATAGGGAACATGAGAAATAAAAACATGGACACTAGAAAATAGTTTCCAACTAAAGTGTTTGTCTCCTAACCAAAGTGTCTTGGTACGAAAATACAAACACAAAAAGACTCATACTAATTGAAGTGTCCATATATCATACATGTCGAGTTTTTTTAATTTCTACTTAGCTGCTTAAGGGGCTTTGGTGGGTATTTGCCACTCATGTCCTAGTGTAAAAGTTTCATTCTGACTTTATTAAATGTTGCAATTGCTTCTTCTTCTTCTTTTTATTTTATTTATTTATTTTCTTTTATTTTATTGAAGACATGTGTTTTTCTATGTTGGATCATAAAGTTAATTTTAGTTTCTTATTTATGTACAAGCTATCCAATTTTTTCAGGCATCTAATTTTTTTTATTTGAATTGCAATGAGATTAAAGATATTTGTAGCTCAATAGTTTTGTTTTGTATTTTTTCTCTATAAATTCTTATCCAATTTGTCAATTGAACAATTCTATCAAGCACATGTACATGTCCTAAAAGTTATTATAAAATTTAAAATTTTGATTTTAATTGCACTGACTTTTTTTTTGCTCCATTAAAGATATTAGCAGTTCAATCGTTCTATTATGTTTTTTTCTACATCCTTTCTAGGATGGGTTGTGCTTTTTGTGATGAGCAAAAAACTATGTACCATGACATTATAATTCAACTGCCTAAATTATTGTTGATGCTTCACTGCCTAATGGAAAACATTTGTAATCCAATGATCCATAAGAAATTCTTTAATTAATGACACTACTGCAATATACTACAATTAACCTAGTAAAAGCAAATTAAAGATAAGGTTTCTTGAGTAAAATTATTTACCTCTAAAAATTACCTCTAAAAATTATACTACAATTTACCTCTAAAAATTATTTGTCATTTGCACACAATTTAATCTATAGCTTCTTGAGATAGAACTATTGAAAATTTTAAAGCTGATGTAGTAAAAAATTAATTATAAAATATTGCAAAAATTATCAAATAAAACGACACCAATATTTTACGTGGTTCACCCTTGATGTTGGATTATGTCCACTAGACAAAATCCAAGATTTCTTCTATTGTCAAAATAATAGGTATACAAAGAGAGTTATCTTTAAAAGAGTAAAGGAATACAAGAATTGAGATCTTACCAAAATTGTGGCACTTATAATGTTCCCACCCAAAATAATTTTCTCATGGTTGACGTTGATAAATCACTAAATTAGGAACTTGATTTAGCTTTAATTTAGGATATCACAGCTGTATATATCTCATTGTATCTCCTATAATCTTGGGAAATAATGTCACAATGTCATAGGCTTGCCGTATAAATATATTGTAATTCTTTTCTATCAAATACAATTCAAATTTACATAAAATCTCTTTATGGTGTCAAAGCACTCTCTATCTATATAGTAGAGAACTTTCCTCCTCCTCAAAATTCTAATGCAATTCTAAATTTCTACCATTGTTGTTAAGATGGCTAACTCAACATCTTTTACACCCATCTCTCTAAACTAAGACCCACCAACCTCAGTAACACACTCTATTGCAACCTTAGTAAATCCAACCCTTACAAATTCATTGACTGAAAATAACATTAATCTGATTTCTCTCAATGCCTCATCTCAAATCCCCTACAAATTCTTTAGAGGTGGAGGAAATTATGCATCTTGGAAATCACAGATGACCAATCTCTTATTTAGTTATGGTTTACTTAGTTATATTGATAGCACCTCACCTTGCCCACCTCACAGATCAAACTCATTTGTTTTGGCTTCGTTAGGATAGGTTGGGGCTGTTAGGAATTGAAGCCATTGTCTTTAGCATAATTAGTCCTATTATAAATAATTGCACTACCTTTGCTGAAGCATGGAATAAATTGGAAAATAGTTATGCTAATTATATCAATACCTATATGTTCTCTCTTTTGTCATCTCTTATGTCATATAAAAAGGAAGGAAAATCAATTGCCACTTATATGAATAAAGTCAAAAGCCTTATAAATGATCTTGCTCTCATTGGTCATTACTTAACTAATGCAAAAATTGTTGCCAACACTCTAAATGGACTCAGTGATGAGTTTAAAGAATTGACAGTAACTGTTCGAATTTGTGATACTCCTATATCTTTCGAAGACCTCTTTCATAAACTCCTTAACAAGGAAATCATTTGAAACTGTAGTGACTAGTCTAAGGATTATGAAACTCTAGTCACTGCTCAGATTACTTAATGATGCAATAATAATTATAAAGGACAAAATAGGCAAGGAAATAATTGGGAATCTAAGTCCTCAACGAATTCGGATGTAGTAAATTTCGGCAATCCAAATAAATTTAATCAACTCTATAAATCAGGACGTCAGTTAAATTTCTACCACTCTCGTCAAGGCAATAATTCCAATAAGGAACTCTCTTTACAAGGCGCTGATTTCAATTCTACTTCTTAGTCTTATTTACTGTCATGGCATATAACTCATTGTCGATGTCAATTTGTAATTATTTGTCAATTGTGTAACAAAATAGGTCATAGCGCTATATCGTGTCATTCTCGTGCACGACCATTTACTAATTTTGGTTGACCATAAGCTCATTATACTGATGGCAATTCATGTAACTCCAATAATAATTGGGCGATGGATTCAGGAGCCACACACTACATGACTTCAGACCTTCAAAACTTATCCATGCATTTTAATTACCTTGGAGATGAAGATGTCATATTTGGTAATGGTAATGGCATTCCTATCTCTCACACTAGTTGTTCTACTCTTGATTCACTTGTTACCTCATTTACACTTGATAATGTTTTATGTGCACCTTTGTTAAATAAAAATCTTATTTCAGTTTCTTAATTTTGTACACAAAATGATACCTTTGTTAAATTTTTTCCTAACTACTTTCTTGTGAAGGATTTGAGCACGGGGGCATCCTTGGCTCGAGGCCGGAGTAGGAACAACTTGTACAAATGGCCATCCTCAACCTCCCCATCACAATTCTCTTCCTCGTCACCTTCACTCTCAGTTGCATCAACATTTAAGCTATGGCATCAAAGGCTTGGTCACCCATCTTTGCCCATTTGAAAGAAAATTCTTGATAGAAATAAAATTTCAATTTCAGATCCTAATATTGCCATCAACATTTATGATTCTTGTTTATGTCTCAAAAGTCATAAATTGTCATTTGAAACTCTTCTATCATTTATGATAGACCATTTTAAATTCTACATTCTGATGTATGAGGTCCCGCTCCAATTACTTCCTTTGGCAATTTCAAGTATTATCTTATATTTATTGAGTACTACACAAAATATACATGGTTATATCCTCTTAAGTTAAAATTTGAAGTTTTCATTATTTTGACAAATTAAAAAACCTTATGGAAAGCTTATTTCAAACTTCAATCCAAACTGTATACATTGACAGTCGAGGAGAGTATTAAGCTTTGTCTCATCTTCTTGCTAAACATGGCATTCAACATCTCACTTTACCACCATTCACTCTAGAGCATGTTGGCTTAGCCAAATGAAAACACTATCACATTATTAAAACTAGCCTTACCCTTCTTCACAATGCTCCTATTCCTTTACAGTTCTAGCCTTATGCCTTCCAAATAGCCAATTACCTCATTAACCGTATGCCTACTCCAGTTCTAAAACATGATACACCTTATCTTAAGATATTTAGCCATTAACCCAAATACACTTATCTGCATGTCTTTGGGTGTCTTTGCTATCTATGGCTTCACCCATACAACACACATAAACTTGAACCTAGTTCTCAACCATGTGTATACCTTGGTTTCTCTCTCACTAATCATGCTTTTATATGTCTTAATACAAACTTAAATAAAATCTTTATTTCAAGGCATGTAATATTCTTTGAAAAAATCTTTCCTTACAAAAAGGAATCATGTTCCAACCTCTTTGTCATTAATCACTCTTTTTCCAAGCTTCTCTCTATGTGTATAGGTTTAACTCAGGAATGTCCCACCATTTCTAACTTGAAACCTGATTTAGCTACTTTTCCACCTTTACCTCTTAATGTTATTCTCTCCAATTTGGCACCACTAACACTGCCTCCCACTATCATTCTTTCCCCAACTTCCTTTTCAAGTAAGGAAGCTCCTACTTCTACCTCAGATCCAAGTATATCTGCTGCCTCTTCTCCTAATTAAGTAAGTAATTCTTTTTCTTCTTGTTCATATAACACATCCCAATCTCCCTCTCCATCCCTACAGCCTCATCGTATGGTCATGCGACCATAAAACAATATTCACAAACCTAAAATTCCCTTTAATTTAAATACCATCTAAAAAATAATTGCAATTTGATGAGTCACGACTCATGGAATCTAAACATCAATTAAATTCTAAAGGCTTCTTTAAAAATTAGCTCAAACATCTCATAAAATAATTACAAGATTCAAATATTGCAAATGCATATGCTTTGATTCCTTTTATTTATTATGACCTTGCAAGATAATACTGCACTTAGGTTCAAGTGAAATAAGTGACAAGTGAGAATTGATTTTGTTGGCCAGCATATAATGAGTGAATCAAGTGATGTCCTTTGATCATTAACATTTGCCAAGTAATTTGCAAGTATTGGTCAAGCTAGTCACAACATCCTTTTATATCCATATGCAAATGTTCAAATGTAAATGTATAACAAGTAATTACTAAAATCATAAATTTAACATTTATCTTATGTTCACGTAAGTACAAGCATAAACAATCTCTATGTAAACACCTAATTTTAGGATGATGAAGTATGGATGCGACAGAGGACTCCAATGATGAAAATGTTATAAATAGTTCTTCAACACTTAAAGTTTGAAACCTTAAAAGTATGAAGGCATTTCCAAAAGGGATTTAATTGGTTTTTTAAGGATTTAATTGTAATGATTTTTAGGTCCTAATTAAAAAGTCTAAATTCTTTCTAGGGTCTTTTTGTAATTAAAAGTTAAAAAAAGATCAAAATTCTATAATTTCAATCAGAATTATATAATTCCAATTGGAATTAGGCATGTTCCGTTTACTTTTTTATTTTATTTTAGTAAATAAAATGTGGTTTCTTGAATTTTGATTAGTCAAATAGTATTTATCTACATTTTCAGGAAATTAAAGTCCTTTTAAAATCAAAACTCTAAGAAAGACAAGTTACAGTAGGGTTTTTTCCTATAAAAGCCCAGCTTGAGCTACCCTGAGGGGGACCTCTCTAAAATGACCACTTGGAGACTTTTCCTTTTTTCCCTAGGCAGTATACAAAAAGTATTTTTTTGTGATTTATTTATTTTTGAAGCAAGGAGCGATAGATTTTTGAGAAAAAGAATAACAAGTTTTTGAAGATCTATCTAACAAATAATGGTGATTTATACTAGTTTGAGGGACAACTCATACTTCATTCATAATCATCATCTTCTTTCCTTCCTTATTTTATTTTATTATTTTGATTTTATTAAATTTCAATTTTATTAAATTTTTATTGTTATTTTATCCACTAATCATTGTTTATTCTTTTGTGTTGGTGATTATGGAGGAGATTACATGATAATCTTATTAGGTGAACAAAATCCATAAAGGTCCATGGAATGCCATGGATAGGACTTTGTAACTAAATATAGTTTCTAGGTTTTTTTTTTAATTTAGTTGCTTATTATTGTTTTGATATTGTTTTGTTTTTATTATTTTTGGGATTGTATTAATTTTTCTTTTCTTATTATTTTCAATAGCTCATTGTAATAGCCCTATAGTGAGAATAATGAAGTCATGTGTGTGTGATTGCGTGTTTTATTTTAATTAATTGGTTAGTAAAATTAGGGTTTTAATTGGGTAATTAATTAAAATTAATGACTATAGATCATTAGGGTTTTAAGTTAAAATTGGTTTAGATTTAAGTGGATAGAATTAGGGTTACTTGATATGGTCACTTTAACTAAATTAGGTTTTTAGGAGAAATAAATTTAATTGATTTTTTTGATCTTTTATTTGATTGTTTTGATATTTTTTTTATATGTTTTGGGTTTGTTTATTTCTTTTATGTGTTTTGGGCCTTAAGCCCATATTAGGCTTTAACCCATTTAAATGAATTTAGGTTTTTTTTTAGGTTTAATTAATAAAAATGCATTTATAGACCCCTAAATAATTAGACTTAGGGTAGAGATAACTTAGACCCATTTAGTTAATTTAGACATAGACCTACCTAATTTAATTAATTTAGACTTATCCCATTTAATTTAAGCCATTTTCCTTAATTTATAGATTTAAGATCACTTTAGAAATAAAAAGTGTAAAACTAGGCTCACTAATTTAAATACTTCATAATTTGTAGATTTAGGCCCATTTTAGAATTAAAATAAATAGACTTAGGTTCACTTAATTAAAATTAAATAGGAATTAGGCCCATTAGTCTTTAGGCTCACTTGTAAATTAAAATATATAGATTTAGCCCATTTAATTAAAACCAATATAGATTAGACTAACCTAAGGATTGCAAATTTAAATGAATGCATTGTTTGCATGTATTTTTCATGACTCGTTTGCCTGGAGTTGATTGTTTTAAGAAGAGTTTATATGAAATTACATGTAAATAGAGGGTAAGGTAGTAATTCATAAAGTAATTCTAAAAGAACACAAGACTGAAAGAAGTTGGTATTCCGTACCTAGAATCTCCTGGTTGTGGTGCTAGCTTTCTTTTAGAGAATCGAGTACCATCATTTTTTTTATATTTCCCAGTTATTACCCTAGGTGGTGAGTCCTCATCTTCATGCCATGTCTTTGTGATAATGGTTAGTGTGTTCTCTAGAGTCTTGAGCCCAAACAATGTCGCGGGTGCTAAAATCTTAGGTGTGCGCTAAACCCTATCGTCTATAGTGTCGACTCCACTAGGGATAAGAGATATTGATTCTACTTTTATTATTTAGAATTATTTTATTTTTGCATTCATTTTGCATGTCCCCTATTAATCAATGGCGTTGGTTTATTGTTCTATGTTTCCACTAGCTTCATGGGATTGTAAATTGGCTAACCATCACTCTTAGCCTTAACTTGATTAAAGAGAGGTTATTGGGCTCATCTGACCAGAGTCTGTAACCCAAGTCCTAAAAGGCGGGGGGGTAGTCTTCTCTTGAGTTTGCAAAGTATGTCGGACCCCTCCGACCTTGCCTATAACTCAAGTCTTAAAGGAGGGCATCTTGCTAAGGGAACCTTGACCTTTTTCATCAGACTCAGCTCATGTAGTGGCCTAGTAACTTCCCTTAGGATTACCTAAGTTACTTATGAATGTTTCCATAAGATATTTCTATCTATAAAAGCCCAAGCTTATAATTTAGAAGCCCATTTGGGCTAATAAAGATTAGGTTAATCTTTTATACCTAGAAATATTATTTTTTTGCTTTACTACTTTGGGAGATTTGGCATGCACATTGGTTCTTGATATCCCCTATTGATATTAAGGCCAAGATAAAAAATCCTAGGAAAAGAGACTTGCCATTGAATACATGTATGAGAGGAATAAGGTTGGTAGGATGTATGTACACTTAACTTGACTTGCTACTTGATGCATGGTACGTGCATCCTGCATTTCATGCATCATACTAACTCTTTATTTTTCAGCCATCATAGATTCATCTAGTTTTTCCTATGTTTGGAGTCGAAATAGTGGCAGACTAGTGAGAATGGATTTAAGCCTATTATTAATTGCAAAAGAGATCCTTAGTAGACTAGAAAGGAGTCCTATCAATCCACTCTACCTAGAAGCTGCAAGGGCTAAACAAGTAGAAGAAATCAAAAAACTACAAGTGGAAGGAAACTGGATCTTAGAGGACATCCATGGAGCATTGATGGATGATATGAGAGCAATGATGTAAAATGAACTTATATAAGCCCTGGCTGGATTAATGCCACCACCTGCTATTGCACCACCAATTATAGCCAATCCACTTGTTATGGGTGCATCACCTACTAACAATGGCAATGTTAGGGGACAACCTTAAACGTTACTAAGGATGTACCTGCTATGGAAATGAAACTAGAGGATGTTGAGAACTATAATATTGAAAAAGTAAAAAGGGAATCATTTGAGCAAGTTCAAGAGTTGGAATCAAAGAAAATGAAAGCACTGACTCAGAAGATGTCCAAAATGGAAGAATTCATGAGAGGACATGGCATCATGTATTCATTTGACTTTGATGATATGATGCAATTTGAGGAAGATAAGCTACTTGATAAGTTCAAGATGCCATAGTTGTAGAAGTTTGATGGTACTGGAGACTCAAGGATCTACCTTAGTCAATATACAACTACTATGAGCACCACTAAGGCTCCTTTGTTTATAGTTACTAAGTTATTTGTACTGTCCTTAAAGCGTATGGCTATTAATTGGTATTATGGGTTAAAGAAGTCTATCTGAGTTGACTGGAGAGAATTGTGTAATGCTTTTATAAAATAATATGACCACAATATTAGGCTTGAAGTGTCCATCAGGTATTTAGAATTGACCAAGTATAAGCCTAATGAGTCATTTTTAGATTTTTTGACTAGATTAATGAATAAGGCAGGACTGATGAAGAACAAGTTGGCTGAAAAGGATCAAGTTAGGATGATAGTTCAAAATGTGTTGCCTAATCTAGTTGAGAGGTTACATATGATGAACCCTAAGAAATTTGTAGACCTTTATGATGATGGGTTGCAAGCTGACGAGATTGAAAGAGAGAAAAAGAAGATTGATAGAAGCATCGGAGTAAGAAACTACCTAACTAGGGGCACACAGCAAGGAAATGCTAGTCAGGTTGTAGGAGTCCATGCTATTCAGCAACCTAGGAGATTCTCCAATTTTAACCAACCTTTGTCCAAAGTCCTAGAGCACCTAATGCAAAAGGGCTTACTTCAACCTTTACCTAATCCAAACCCACCAAACCCAAACACCCCAGGCTACAACCTAAACAAGCATTGTAAATCCCATCAAAACCTCTAACACTCCACAGATAACTACATTTGCCTCAAAGATGAAATCCAAAACCTTATAGACTCTAGAAAGATCATAAACCTCAAAAACCTAAGCACCAAAAATAATCCTTTCCCAAACTACCAAACTGTACCAACCCGAGCTACCATGATGATCAACTTAGGAGTTAATGAGGAAGAAGTGCTAAGCTACTTTGAGGACCTAGACCTTAAAACTAATGAGAAATCTCCTAATGCCCTTAAAGATTTGGAAAGAGAATAAGAGTTATTGGGTTAGTCTTCAAGCAAGTTCGACTATAAGGTGTTTTACACTAAACCACCTTCTTTTGACATACCCTTCGAGTTGATTGTGCCTATAAGATAAGGTGATGAGTTTGATGATGAGAAGCTATTAGACAAGAAAGAAAAATGCAAATTTGAGGTATAGAAAGATGAAGCCATAGAGACAGTTGGCAAGAAGATGCTCTAATAGCCACTATGTCAGTTGCCTAAAGGATAATTACTGTGAGAAATAAATTTTCTAGTATCTAGAATAGGAAATAAATTTTCTTATTATCTTTTTTGAATAAAATTTTAGTTTCTTTAGAACTTGTTTTGTTTTAGTGATCGATGATATGAATTTTGATCATGCTTACTTATGTAATGTACATCCTAATGGTACTGTGAATTATGATATTGATTGCATATGTTTGTTTGACATAAATTTAATTCAATTAGATTCATTCAATATAGGCACAAATGCAAATTCAAAGAACATTCATATATCACATGGTGTAACTTTTGAGGATAGGAAATTTGAGGGAAAGGAAAAGTGAAAACAAAGAGAGAAAAAAGAAAGAAAGAAAAAGGATAGTTAGGTAAAAATAAGAGAAAAATATTATTTTAGAAAATATTAAAGGACTAATTGGTAATAGGAGTTGTATCATTTGATGTAATAAATGTTCTCATTTTTGCCCTAATGAATGAGTAAAATTGAATCTAAAATATTTGTTCAAATATCACATATTCTTCTTTATCATATTGCATAAGTATTTGAATGGAAAGACAAAACATAATGATAGCTAAAATCATAACTATAAGCTCACTACTTTAGTTATGTTTTAGGTGGCTTAAATAAATTGCATTGTAACCTATACCTTATAACTATCATCAATCATTGCATTAACATTATGCCTCATATTCTGCTAAAGAGTACTTTGAAGTGCAAGTCTAGTTGATTTCATAATCAAGAACTCGCTTCAGTTAGTTCGCTCACTCCTCTACATCTTTAATGCATGAGATTGCAACTAATAGGGTTAGTAAGTTAAAGGATCAATAATGGCAGTGAACGAATTATGTCTCTTGAAGAATAGCATGAATGAATTCAGAATGAAATTAGGGGCAAAATGTAATTCTTAGGGGCAAATTACGTAACATTAAGTTTGCATTCAAAGAGCGAAAAAGGAACACTTAAGTATAAGAGCTAGTATAAGAGATCACAGGGTGGAAAGAAGTAAACTAAAAGCATACAAATACATCAATTATCATACAGTAAAAGCAATAGCAAAAAGAAAAGTTCAATAGTGTTTTAATCAATCACAAGCTCTGGTGTCAAGCCATGGACCCCACTTGCTAGCTTAGTCATCAGTTTGATGAACTGTATTAGAAGCTTTAACATCAAAAGTAGCAACAGCGAAGCATTCAATGCTCAAACTTATAAGCTGTTAATGAGGCACCTTGTTCTCACACTCTAAGTTGCGAACATATCTTTGTTCCAAATAAAAGACCTATTTGGATCATGTATGCCATACATAACATGCATACATTTATTATGAAATACTTGCTTTGCATAATAAAGTCTTTAAGCTTAGGTGAGATTGTGCAAATACTTTGCTACTTACATTCAAAATTAGTGTTGTAAAAGTGCAGAAAGGTAGCCATAATGTTTACATATAAAGAAAAAGGGTAACATTATCAAGGTGAACCTGATACTCAATGGGACTTTAGACCTTAGGAGCCCAATAAATTATAGGCCCATCTATTAAATGAATATCATCGACAGTGATATTTGTAAAAGCATCATCCTGGCGACCTCAAAAGGCTAGATAGGATACTTAAGCTCCTCAGATTCAACATCCATCTCCAAAGTCTCATTTAGAGCATCATTTGGAATATCTCTCCATAATAGTTAGACCAGTGTAGGGTATGGAATATGGTGATGAGAAGGTCCAACGTGCCAACAATACATTTGTTGGCCCTACAAAAGGGAAGGATGCACTCAAAGCCTAAAATGAATGCACTCTAGAAAATTATTTGATCATGAAATAAGATCTCTAACTTTTGAACCTTTTTGTAAGAGATATCAAGAAGAGGAATGAAGCCCTCTACTGTAGCATTAATGGAATGGTAGAAATACAAATATAGCCTCAAGCCACAACTTCAATGGTGGAGTATCATGACCTTTATGATCAAAGACATCATCACCATAATCAAAATGGAAGAATGCAAAAGAATAACATTGCATTTTGACAAAATCTTTTCACTTGTAAATAGACTATACTAACTTATTATATTTTATGTAAGGAAAAACAAAAGAGAATAAAGAAGGGGAAAGGAACTGATACATTAATAAGAATGGGACTGATAGCAAATGCCAAACACTCATCAAGATAATAAAGGGAAGTAACAGAACTCTGTTTCCTTAGATTTTGTAATAAAGTACCATCTCAATCATAAAATTCACAAATTGAAAGTAAATTCATCCACTTCACGAGATCATGTGTGAAAAGCCTATCTTACCTTTGATCATAGTGGCTCCTTTTTATTAGCCTTGCAGAATTCAGATGATTAGTTAACGAATTTATGTTGAGAGTTTATAAACTCTAATCAATCTAATGCTTGCTTTGCACCCAAATGAGGGGAAGAAAATGCAAAGACAAAATCTGTGGACTTGCAGTATAACTTGCTTGAATTTTAGAGTATCATTTCATTCTTTCGAATGATAAGTGTGCACATAATCTACTCCAATGCTCATAAATGAGTACGAGTACAAATCCCTTGACAGTATCCATGTTGAGTAATATGAGAAAGGCAGGGGAATTCTAAAAGAAGAATTAATAAGAGCAAGTATAATGTACTCCAATGCTCAAAAATGAGTAAGAGTATTAACATGAAACCTTTGACAGTATCCACACTGAGTAATATGAAAAAGGTGAGGGAATACTAAAAAAGGGCCCATGTCAAAACCCACTCTATTTACTCTAATGCTCTGTAAGAGTATGAGTATCCAAAGGACCTTTCCAATAGTATCCATGCTGAGTAATATCAGAAAAGCGGGGGAATACTCGAATAAGGAAGAAAAGCACAAAAATAATTCAAAGGCTATTTTGATACTCGGAATTCAATATATTTATGCTCAATTTCTATAAGTTTTGTTTAGAAAATTCTCTTAGAAATTAGGTGTGGAAGTAAGCTCTTCACTTGGTAAAAGATATGCTCTCAGCATAATATGGTTAATGATGCCTCTGACCTCTGCAAATGGCAAATAAAGGATAGTCATGAAAATAAAAATAGTAAGATTCGTTAAGTGCATGCTAACTCCTGAAAAAGTGATGAATTTTCTCATAAATTTTTAACATTATAATGTACTTTTATACACTCATAATGATTGAAACTAACTTCAAAAAGTCTATAGGAATTGCAAATCCAGAAGGAAGTGCACCCAATTTGTAGAGTTAGTTAACATAGCAAAATTAGAATTAGTCAGTAGAGAAATTCTAATCAGTCAACATAGTAAATTTAAAGTCAATCATCATAAAGAATTCAAAGCATTCGACTCAAACAACCAAAATGAAAATCATGAGTAGTTATTGACTGTAGTAGTAAGGGTGAGAAATGAAAGGGTTGTAGTTAATTAGAATCATCAACAAGTAATAAAAGGGTTGTAGCTAATTGCAAGCAGTTATGGATTATAGCATCAAAGGTGAATAATGAAAGGATTGCAGTCAACTAGAAAGCAATTATGGATTATAGTATCATCGGTGAGCAATGAAAGGGTTACAACTAATCGTGAGCAGTTATGGACTGTAACATCAAAGGCGAGTAATGTAAGGGTTGTAACTAAATACAAGCAGTTATGGTCTGTAGCATTATAAAAGTGAGCAATGAAAGGATTGTAACCAATTCACAAGAAGTTATGGACTGTAGCATCAAAGGTGAGCAATGTAAGGATTGCAGCTATTCACGAGCAGTTATGGACTGTAGCATCAAAGGTGAATAACGAAAGGATTATAGCTAATTGCAAGTAGTTATGGACTATAACATTATAAGAGCGAGCAATGAAAGGATTTTAGCTAATTCGTAAGCAGTTATGGACTATAGCATTAAAGGTGAGCAATGTAAGGGTTGCATTTAATCAAGAGCAGTTATGGACTGTAGCATCATCGACGAGCAATGGAAGGGTTACATCTAATCACAAGCAGTTATGTACTGTAGCATCAAAGTCGAGCAATGAAATGATTGTAGTCAATTAGCAAGCAATTATGAATTGTAGTATAATCGGTGAGCAATGAAAGGGTTTCAGCTAATCATGAGAAATTATGGATTACATCATCATCAGTAAGCAATAAAAGGGATAAGGGAAATGAAGAATGAATCAGCAAAAGGCGAAGCATAAAAGAAATCAACGCTACACATCCGAGTATAGTGTATTCTTTTTGGTACTATATGACCGAGTATAGTCCATATCATACAACCGAGTATGATGTATCCTTTCAATCCGTACTATATGACCAAGTATAGTCAACATCATACAACTGATAATGATGTATCTTTTCAATCCGTACTATACAACTGAGTATAGTCAACATTGTATGACTAAGGACAATGTACCTTTTCAATTAGCACTATACAATAGAGTATAGTCAACATCATATGACCGAGTGTGGTGTATCCTTTTAATCCAGACTATACGACCGAGTATAGTCGACATTATATGATCGAGTACAATGTACCTCATTAATCAGCACTATACGACCGCGTATAGTCGACATTATACGATTGAATATGATGTATCCTTTAAATTTATACTATACAACTGAGTATATTTAACATTTTATGATCAAGTACAATGTATTTTCTCAATCTGTACTATACGATCGAGTATAGTCAACATCATAGTACTGAGTATGATATGTCCTTTTAATCAATACTATATGACTGAGTATAGTCAACATCATACGATCGAGTGTGATGTATAATTTCAAATCAATGTTATATGTCCAAGTATAGTGTTTCCTTAAATGTTTTAGGATAATGCCTAGTGTTAAATAACAACACAAGCATTCATTGTGAACCGAAGATTGCTTGCAGGAAAAAGCCTCAAGGAGCACAAGTAAGTATCTAAACTTTAGTTCCTTGGAAATTGTGTGTTTATTTGCTTTGTTGCAATTTGTTAAACAAACAGTGACAAAGGAGGGCAACTGTAAACACCTAATTTTGGGATGATAAAGTATGGATGTGATAGAGGACTTTGATGATGAAAATATTATAAATAGGTCTTCAATACTTGGAAGTTTGAAGCCTCAAAAGTTTAAAGACATTTCCAAAAGGGGTTTAATTAGTTTTTTAGGGACTTAATTGTAATGTTTTTAATGACCTAATTGAAAAGTCTAAATTCTTTCAGGGGTCTTATTATAATTAAAAGTTAAAAAAAGATCAAAATTTTATAATTTTGATCAGAATTACACAATTATGGTTGGAATTAGGCATGTTTCATCTGCTTTTTTTATTTTATTTCAGTAAATAAAATGTGGTTTCCTGAATTTTGATTAGTCAAATATTATTTATATAAATTTTCAGGAAATTCAAGTCCTTTTAAAATCAAATCTATGAGAAAGGCAAGTCACAGTAGGGTTTTTTCCTATAAAAGCCCAGCTTGAGCTATCTTGAGGGGGACTTCTCTAAAAGGACCACTCAGAGACTTTTTCTTTTTTCCCTAGGCAATACACCAAAAAATATTCTTTGTGATTTATTTTTTTTAGAGCAAGGAGCGACAAACTTTTAAGAAGAAAAATAACAAGTTTTTGAAGATCTATCTAACAAACAACGGTGATTTATTTTATTTTTATTTTTCATTTCTTATTATTTGCAATAGCTCATTGTAATAGCCCCAATAGTAGGAATAATAAAATTATGTGTATGTGATTGCGTATTTTATTTAAATTAATTGGTTAGTAAAATTAGGATTTTAATTTGGTAATTAATTAAAATTAATGGCTATAGAGATCATTAGGATTTTGAGTTAAAATTGATTTAGATTTAAGGGGTTAGAATTAGGGTTGCTTGATATGGTCACTTTAACTAAATTAGGTTTTTAGGAAAAATAAATTTAATTGTTTTGTTTAATCTTTTATTTGATTGTTTTGATATTTTTTTTATATGTTTTAGGTTTATTTATTTCTTTTATGTGTTTTGGGCCCTAAGCCCATATTAGGCTTTAACCCATTTAAATAAATTTAGTTTTTTTTTAGGTTTAATTAATAAAAATGCATCTTTAGACCTATAATTAATTAGACTTAGGGTAGAGATAACTTAGGCCCATTTAGTTAATTTAGACATAGGCCCACCTAATTTAATTAATTTAGACTTAGCCCATTTAATTTAAGCCTTTTTCCATAATTTGTAGATTTAAGATCACTTTAGAAATAAAATATGTAGAACTAGAATCACTAACTTAAATACTTTATAATTTGTAGATTTAGGCCCATTTTTGAATTAAAATAGATAGACTTAGGTTCACTTAATTAAAATTAAATAGGAATTAGGCCCATTAGTCTTTAGGCCCATTAGTCTTTAGGCTCACTTGTAAATTAAAACATGTAGATTTAGCCCATTTAGTTAAAATCAATATAGATTAGACTAAGTTAGGGATTGCAAATTTAAATGAATGCATTGTTTGCATGTATTTTTTATGACTAATTTTCCTGGAGTTGATTATTTTAATAAGGGTTTATATAAAATTGCATGTAGATAGAGGGTAAGGTAGTAATTCATAAAGTAATTCTAAAAGAACACAAGACTGAAAGAAGTTGGTATTTTGTACCTAAAATATCCTGGTTGTGGTGCTAGCTTTTTTTAAGAAAATCGAGTACCACTATTTTTTGATATGTCCCAATTATTCCCTTGGGTGGCGATTCCTCATCTCCATACCATGTCTTTGTGACAGTGGTTAATGTTAGTGATATGCACTAGGTCAATCATTTGTGATTATGTATTGACATTTCTATCTTATTAATGAAGAGGCATTTCCATTATCATTCCTTTTATGATCATTATTTGAATGGTTAATTCTTACTAAGGTCATCAAGTATGTGACTTGATAGTAAAACCCTTAGATTAAAATAAGAGTTCTATTATAATTATCCCTAGCCATTTATTTATTGTATAAATATTAATAAGGCTAGTATGATGTCAACTGATGATTATGTTTTACTAATCATGGATATACGATATTAAGTCAACTCATAGGTACATGATGAGAGATCATGTACTGGATTAACCCACTATGAGAATACTACATAAATTATTGTCATAAGTATTTCTCATTATAGTGCTATTGTTTAAGTCCTTTGACCTTGAAATCACCATGGTTTTCTACATAGTTGTTTTATGTTTTGACACATTCTAACATTATCTTTAACCGGATGATTAAATAGAATGTTGTTGGATATGAAATGAGTTATGTGAGGAATGTGAGTGATTGAGAAGGAATTTATCCCTCATTAATATGAGTAAGATATCTATGGGCCCATTGATGAGTTAGACTGAAGGAAAATGCATGGCCATGCTGAAATGAATTGATAAAGAGTTATCATTTTTAGTATACTTGGAATCAAGTCATAATATTATTGAACTATATAAGGATGACATTCTATACCTTATGTTCAATACAGATATCATGTGATAAAGGGACTATAATGTTCACTGTAATTAGGTTATGTCGGATTATTGACTTCACATGACTTGGGTAGTTATAATGTTTTGCTAGAGGCCACTTATGACTTATAGGCCTAAATAGAGATTTAAGCCCACTGCCAATGTTATGTGAGCCTACAGGGTCACACACTTAAAAGAGGCCCAAAACCATTATAGGCTTATTAAGCCTAGTTAAACTATTTGGAAATAAATATATTTAACTATTTATTTATGATAATTGTTATCTAAACAAATAATGAATATATTACTGATTTTATTTTAAATAAATAAAATTCGAATTTGATGGCTATTTACTAAAAAGGGTTTGGTAAGTGAAACCCAAATTAAGAACTCTCTATATATATTATGTTCTCTAGGGTTTGAGATAGATCAATTGAGTGAGCCACCTAAAATTCATTTTCTCTACATTTTGAGAAAAATGAAATCAAAGAGAGTTTTGTTCTTAAGTTGTGAGACAACCACGTTGTGCTAGCACACATAAGATCGTTTTGATCAAGGCCTATTCGTGTGGATACATTTAGAGGACAGATTCTTTTGAAGACGTCTAAAATCTGAATATGAATTAAAGAAAAAACTTGAGGTAAGGTGTCACCGGAGTGAACCTCCTCTTATCCTTCTAGATTTTTTTGCCTCTTCTACGTTTCAGTAAGATTCTTGAAACCCTAGATTTAATCAAGTAGTTGAATTACATGGATCTGTGTTTGGGAACATGATAAAATTTTTATATTTTTATTGCATTTGTATCACAAAACCCAACAGTTAGTGTGCTCTCTAGAGCCTTGAGCTCAAATAATGTTGTAGTTGCTAAAATCTTAGGCATGTGCTAAACCCCGCCATCTACATTACAATTCATTAATAATCATGTAAGAAGACATAGAGCAACTCAATTGAAGTTTTATAGAAACCACATTTCACTTATGCTACAAGTCACAAATTCCACGTTCATAGTGACATAATCACAAAATTACACATTATAATCCAATTGATGTATATACTTACCTCATTAGGTAACAAATACTTTAAATATGGCTTGCATCACCTTCTCGTACTTAAACAATATTTTGCGAGCCTATAATATGACATGAATTTTAATTAAAATAAATGAATTATGCCTTATATGAAATTTAATGCTTTTTATGCAATGGTTAGCATGTTTCATACAAATAATGTTATAATGCTGTTACACTTGGAAGCTAATAAGTATTTATATAAAATTCCAAATAATCTAGTTCTTTTTGCTACTAAAACTAGACATGTGATACTATAACATATCAAAAATCTATATTAACGTAGACCCTACATAAATTATGGTGAGTTTTTAAATTCTACCCTATTTCATGTACGTGCACCGCTTGATTAAGTCATGATTATTTTGGTATTCCAAAAAGAAATACATAAGCAATTATAAACTTTGCCTAAATCATTTTCTAATGTCCTTATAATAACCAATTAGTATTAGTTAGCTTGCTAGAACTGCTAACTGAACCAATCTCAAATAAGCTTCTATAGAATTTCACATACTTGTTATTTCATAAAGCCCTTTTTTAAGCATGAAGATGAGATATAAACCCACAAGTTTCATGTTTTTCATTCCCTAATTCTTATTTTATGTCCATGAAAAACAGAGTGAAATATGCAGCTGTAAACTAGAATTCTCAGCATGAAGAACTATTTTCAATATCAAAATCAATTAACCTATTTCCTTTTTAATTCTTTATAATTACTATGATTAGCATGTCATGAGTGAAGAATTATAGAAGAAAATAAGATGAAATCACTTACTTTTGCCAAAATTAGAAAACCCTAGAATTTCTCTATTTTCTTCCTTCTTCTTCTCTTTCTTTTTTCCTTTTGCTCATTTTTTTTTTTGCAAAAACTATTCCCTTGTTAGCCTCCTAAACTCATTCTTTATTACTTCTAACTAGTTAATTATTTTCTTAACTAAAACCTTAAAGTTTAATCTTCACTAGTTTTATTCCTAGAATATGGTTTATATTTTCATATACTATCAATTCATTGAAAATTTCTTATACTATAATTATGCTATCTTTATCTTTGTTTCTAGAAAAATAAATACACAAATCATGCTTATGTTATATTCTATATTTTCACATATATGATATGTAATGCATGTGAAATGCACATGTCATGAGAGAGTTTTGTGATGCATATGTTCATATAATATTTATAATGAGTGAAGATAGGGATGTTACACAAATAAATGGTAAAAATAGAAAAAATCCTTATTTTAAAGTTTATTTTAATTTTTTAATGAAAAGAAATAATCCAAATTTATTTGAAAAAGTTTTTACAAGAAAATGTTGAAAAAGGACTAAAAACTTTTATTTTATGGTATTTGTAATCCATTTACTCATAATGAGAACTTTCCATCAAGTTAGGCCTTAAAATGTAAATTTTGTACCTTGGATGGTTTAATTGCTCACCTTAAATTGATGGATACAACACAAAAACCTTTATTTTGAAAGAGACTTTATTTTTTAAAATGAGAGAATTGTGATCATCACTCTTAATTTGAACATTTTTTAAAATAAAGAGAAAGAAATGAAAATTGCAAATAAGGCACAAAATAAGTAAAAATAATGAAAATAGGAAAATCAATATTTGAGAATGAAACTCTTGTAAAGAAAATGATAAAATTTTAACTTTTAATATGAAAATTGCTTAATAAAATTTAAAAATGAAGGAAAAGAAACAAAAATAGAAAGTAAGTGCCAAATAGGATAAAAATAATAAAAATGAAAAAGTTCATGTTCAAAAGAAAAACTTATGTAGAGAAAATAATAAAATTCCTCTTAAAAGGATAAAAATAGTTAATAGAAAGAAATGAAGATGACATTGAGAAAATAGAAAATTGAGAAATCAAGAATTTAATTAGAATAAATATGATTACCTTTTATAAAATTGACATGATTTTGCCCTAAAATTGAGGTTTTGATTGTCATTGTTGAAATTGATTTAAAACCCCATACTAAACCTAAGTGGTTAAGTTAAAAATGATGGGCTTCATCTTGATATGCTTTTGGTATACTTATGGTATATGATACAAGAATTACAACATAATAAACAAATGGGATAAAGAAAAATTTAG
The DNA here is from genome assembly GCA_947683625.1 of Mallotus nudiflorus. Taxonomy (NCBI): domain Eukaryota; kingdom Viridiplantae; phylum Streptophyta; class Magnoliopsida; order Malpighiales; family Euphorbiaceae; genus Mallotus; species Mallotus nudiflorus. The sequence continues at coordinate 1,669,808 of CANTUR010000486.1, forward strand.
TTTTGAACTTTTAAAAATTTAACAATTGGATATTTAAACTTTGTAAAATTACAATTAAGTGTTGTAACCTATTTAAATATCACAAAATAGTGTTTTTAGCTAATAATAATTAAGTTGCTTATAAGTTTAATGTTCACTCGCTAGATGAAGTTATTGACATGTAGTTGCACATACCAGTCATTTGACATTCAATTAGGAAATGACAATAATAGCCATATGAGTAATTAAAAGAGGTAAGACCTTCAATCTTCTCTATCTTTAATATTTTTCTTCTTATCTTTGACATTCTTCTGATAAAAAAAAAAAGGAAAAGTTTGTTAGACAATTCTAAAAGCAAACCAATTTTATTTAATTATGTTCATTTTCCACTTCTCATCAAGCTGGTGGTATCTCCATCTTGTAATTTTGCATAGTCTACTAGAATTGGAACAAATGTGAACCTCCAAAAGCTAAAAAATGAAAGTAGAGCATGTTCAATTATAGTTCCTCTTAAGGTGGCCTATCCTTTTATAATTATAGCATCTCAAATTCTTTCTTATAGTTTTCCTATCTTTTAGAAGTAAGACTCTTCATATTTTCGCCATTGGAGTGTAAGTTCTCTAGTATAACATAAAAGCCCATCATCCACTCTAGTTCCAGCCATTTCTTACCTAATTCATCTACAAAAAAAATACATAAGAAATTACATATCTCTTGAACAATTGAATCTTCATTTGTATAATACCCTAAAGCTCTCAGCCTATACCCTAAATTGGACATTCTCAAAATATGGTCACTCATTCTCCCTTCACAATCATATCGTACCTTTTGAAACTCATTCCTGTCTATGAGACTACACTTGTATTCCTAGGTTCACATAAATATGCCATCAATTGTAGCAAAACATTGCTTAGCATCACTGTAATAAGCTGTGGCACAAGACAAACTAAACCATCAGACATATTCTTTTGCATCATGATAAGGCTCAAGCTATTGCTTTTTGACCATTTTTCATATATATATATATATATATATATATATATATATATATACTGCTAGTAGGGTCTGCTTAATGTGAGAATGAACCTTGGAGTTTTATTTTAATTCAAATACCTTTTACATAGCTTAGTAGTAAAGTTTAAATACATTAAGGAATCAACCACTACCCTAAACAAAAGGAGTAAACAAAAGGATTGAAATAACTAGATGGCAATAACATAGCCAAACATTATCATATAAGTGATTTTAAAAGGTTACTATTATTTTTTCTGTTTTGTGAATTTTATTTCTTTAGTTGGATGCCATTGTTTAAATCATGATTTGATTAATAGACTCTACAATAGGTGAAATTTATGTTATATTAGTAATAATCATATGTGATTTTTTTTAAGTCTTCGATTTTTTTTTTTAAAAGGAAGAGTTCAATTTGATTATAAATTTATTTAGGAAAAAGGCATGATTTTGTATGGAAGAGTTCATGTTTGTAGCTTTTATTCTTCATAGCTGATCTCTTAAAGTACCATTGAGGCAGAGTAAAAGAACTTCGTTAAAAGTTATTTCTCCTTCTTTTTTTTTTTGTAATTTTTGTAGCCCTTTTTAGTAATTTCATAGCTTTAGTGCACATCCCACTCATATGCATCTCACTTACACATGTTTCAAATGCCAGTTCATTAAAAAATGTGGGTCATGATATTGCATATCATCATTTTCCTATTAAATACACTGTTATGTGATATTTATACAAGGTGCAACACTCAATTGTAATTTTAAAAAGTTCAAACATCTAATTGTTAAAATTTAAAAAATTCAAACTCCAAATTTGTCTTTATCCCTAAACAAATTGAACATAAGAATATTGACATACAATAAAAAATGAGATAATAATCAAAATATAAAGTAAAATAGAATAAGATTGAGAGATGAGATAAGAATATCAATTACAATCAGTATATAATCAACATAAAAAAGAGGAATAAAAATAAAATGAATAAGTTAGTAAAGTTAGTGAGTTAGTAGCTTGTAGAGATTAAGAGCTTTGGTAATAAGATATATATAAAATGCAATGGATGATGCTAATGCAAATGCATGAAACATACGAGCATAAAAGTAATTTTGGGATGCATGCAAAGATTATGTATAATGTAAGTCAGGGTGCATGCAATATGATGCAGATTACGAGGTGCATGTGAGTATAATAGTGAAGCAAGTCGGGTTGCAAGCAAGGATACATCTAGAGGATCTAAAAATTAGCACACACATGGTAAGTAAGTGATATGCATAAAGGCACATGAATGCATGAGAATGCAAAAATGCAAAAGAAATTGAGGGAGAGAGAGATATATATTACATAAGAATAGAGAGGTATATTAGTAATCAAGAAAACTAGAAATTTAAATAATTGCATTTAAAGTACTAAAATGATTAACAATGATTATTTAGCACTTTTATAGGCTAATGTAAACACAAAAATCATAATCAAACAAATATTGACATTGAACGCATAAAAGATTTCACACATAGTCCTAATAAAGATTCTTAAACATGTAGAGACAACCAACATGCTTAGATAATAAAAAAATAAAACTAGACTCAACAACCTAACACATATTGAGTACTCACAAACCAATCATAGCAAAACCCAACAACAAGACTTTTAACAAATAAGACTTAACATAAAGCTTACACAATCAAGAGGTGACCTAAAAACATATTGTTAAAAGACCATAAGAAAGCATATGATCATGAATTAATAAGAAAATACTTGGTCAAGACACTACAATCAAAGTATTCACAAAATACATATTCAAGAATTATCATCAAACAAATATATTTTACATCAAAAAAGGTTCATATACTCAAAATATAGAAAAAATATACTAAAAAGCTTATGATTGATAGTAATAAAACTACTTTGAAATCACTTATTACATGAAAAAGTTAAAGTACAAAAGATGTTCAATAAGGAGAATCATGATCATAACTCTTTGTTATTAAAAAACCAATTGAAATACTAAAAGAAAAGTTTTAGAAAATCAAATAAAGTGATTTGAAAATAAAAAAAAATTGAAAAAATCTTAAGAATAAGAATTCAAGGTTGAATCCTATAAGGTGTGTTTAGTTTTGTTATGTAAAAGCTCTCTAAAAAGGATTTTTTTTTTATTTTGGTGCTGGAGTTTTTTTTTTATTTTAAGTGTTTTTGTCTCTAAAAATAGGTACTAAAAGAGCCTTCTAAGCTTACTTAAAAGTTTCTATATATAAGCAAACACTTAGTGGTAATATGTGTAATTATATACACTTATTAGGGTAAAAAGGTGAAAGTATGTCCTCCTTTACATAAGGAGTTAACATGTGTCCTAGGATGGATATTCCAAAAAGGAATATACTAAACTTATCCTCCACTTATGATGACATATGTCCCATTTATGATAAGAATAAAGAGACAGGACAATTATAGGACCCACACTGATTGATAGAAGTTAAAATTTTGACTTTTTGTCAAATGAGTCCTACAGACGTGATAGAATTTTAGAAGACAGTTTTAGACTAAAATTTGAATCTAGAAGCCCATTTTGACCACCAGAAAGTCTTGTTAACCAAATTTTAACTTTTTTTTCTTGGACTCCTTGAGGTTAAACCTAAGCTTAAGATATCAAAACTAGATTGAAAATGACAAGAAACAAAAGGGAAACATACCTTACTTAGGACTATATTTATTGACTCAGAAGACGCGATTCAAATGATTTTCTCTCTTTAAATTCTTTTCAGATCCCTTTCTTAAAGAAAACTAGGTTTGGTTGAAGTCTGTTTAGAGTTTATTTTGGTCTAATAATGGTCGGTTTCAGGATTGGGTAAGGTTTTATTGGTTCGGTTGAATGTGAAAGGTCTTAAAAATCACTTCTCTTCATCTATATAGTTATTTTTAAGATATTTACTCTTTTAATCATTGGTCTCCATGGTTTTGAAAAACAACCTCAACACTCACTATTTGGTTACTCATTATTTTGCAAAAAATCCTAAGCGCTTAACAAAAAACTCTCTCATAACTTTTTCTTCAAAGTTAAACTAACTTTGGCACACTCTCATCAAAGTATAATTTTTCTTTGGCTCATATGCATCAAAGCACAACTTTGCTTTGGTCATTTAGTCATCAAAGCGTAACTTTATTATTGGTGCTGGTGAACTGGGTTGAACTTTCCAAAAGAATTACTTCCTCACTAAATTCTGACTTCTTATTAAAATTTTTATGAGTTCCTAAACTCCTTTTCCTTAATTCATTTGGATTCTAATAGTATTTATGATTTCAATTGGATTAAGTAAAAGGAAGTAATTTGTAAATAATAAAAGGAAATATTTGCACTGATGAAGTTTATTACAAGTTTTGGAGAAAAAGATTATGATAAATTGGAAATTTTGGTTGATGATTGGTCCAGTGATAGATTGATGAATTTCTTTGTTGTCCTTCTACTTTACTTCTTCCTTGCTCTTATACACAGTGTTGCTTGCAAGCTACTTCTCCAGTTCCTCAATCCCTTAACTTGTAATGTATACTTCTAGAGACTTCTACTTTCTTAATGCATCAGCTCCTTAGCATGTTCCTGAATATTCAAGTGTATTATTCCTTCTTTCCTAAGACTTTTTTTATGGGTTGGGTTTTTTTGCTTAATTATATGCTGCAGGGCTTAATTGGACTTTAATATAATTAAATCCAAAAAAAATTATTTTGAGCTTAAACAATGCCCCCCTCTATATAATTAGTTATTATATATGCACAAAACTCTTCCTTATTTTCATTTTTTTAATTTTTTTTGAATTTCAAAAAGCTCATTCTCTACATTAAAAATCCCTCTCTTTCTCTTTCAAATTGCTAACAAATTCATCTTTCAAATTTCAATTCCTTCACAAATTTACTTTACCCATCATATAAGTACTTTAAAAATCGCAAGACCTTAATTAATATTTTTTCAAATTTTTCAAAATAACAAATAGGCATATTATCTTCTCCTTTAAATTACCCTAAAAATTAATTTTTAAATTTCAATTACTCAAGAAATTCACAATATCCATAGCTTTATTTCTTCAAATATTATAACATCCAAGTTAATTTCTCTAATTTGTAAAGAAATTAACTACCCGTATTATCTTCTTCAAAATGGTCTTTCTTTGCACTTATCAAGTTCTTGCCCATAAATTCTTCTTTTAAATCCTATAAATTTTTCATAAATTCATTGAGCCATCACTTGAATCCTTTAAATATCTTAAGACCCATATCAGTTTCTCCAAATTTCTTTATTATATCATAATACTCGAACCATAAAATACTTAATTTTTAATCTTCCCTAAAACCCATAAGCTTCTTCTTATCCTTTCTCTTCTCCTCACCATCATCTTCTTGCTTACACTAGAGTTGATCGATCGATCTATTTGATTTGCCATTGCCATTATGTCAACGTTAGATATGGCCACCAACCATTGTTACTACATCGTGTGAAGCAACTTCGCATAGCTACATCCTCCTAAATCCATCGTGCATGAGGTATTGCCCCCTATGACACAATCACCACTTGTTGTTTTGCCTTTAATGACAATGAGACATCAAAAGGCGTTGTTGCTCCATCTCGACTAATCGTTGAGAGCCAAACTACTCTTCCATATACATCCAAAACTACCCAAGTCATAGGCTTTGAAGTTTTTGCTGCTTCATCAATTCACTTTAGATCACTTCACCAAGATAATTTACAACATTTCCAATTAAAAACCTATTTTAAAAAGATATTCAAGAAAGGTGATTTGATTTTCTTCTATTTAATATATGTCTGCTCTTGAGAATTTTATTTTGTATATTGATTGATCTTTGATGTTTAAATTTGTGACTGTGCTTTTTTATTTAGATCTACTGTGTTGTTGACTCTTCTAAATCTATTTTCTTATTCTTTGAAGTGATGAGAAATAGATCGAGGAAATCATAAATTTTATTTGGCAATCTATTAATTCAGCCAAAATTTAAGCTCTTGATGAAAATTAGCCATTTTCTTTTTTTTTTTTTTGCTTTATTATTTTGGTGAAGATAAATATGAGGAATTATGAATTTACTCTGCAATTGCTTAGTTAGCCAAAAAATTTTAATATATAGATGGAAATTTAGTGATTTTTGGCAATTTCCCCAAGTGTTCCTTGTTATTCATTGTGCCTTTTCACATTGGTGATGTTGACATTTTTTACTCTATTAGTTTATATGATTTTTGGAAAAATCTCTACCCTTATCTTTTTTATGAAAATTTTAAATCTCCACCCATGGACATACTTATTCGTCGTGAAAATTCTATTAGGTTTTTCTATGATCGAACTAAATTGAAGAACACATAGTCGATTAACAACTAATTAAAAGCCATTGAATGGAGCATACATATAACCAAATTGCAAATTAAAAAAGTTCTATCAATTCAATTGAAGAATAATGACAATAAATTTCATGATAGCAAGACTGTATATTGAGATTTCTTAATTGTAATCTTATTTGTATCATTGTTTCTTAAAGATGTATCTTCAATTATCTCATGAATGAATGGTTCATTTTTTTCTCAAAAAAAAAAAATTATAAATCATTTGATAGAAAATTATTATTTTCGCTTAAATATATCTAGACATGAGTGATTGTGCTGTAATGCTCAAATTTATATTTTGTGAAATACAATTAAAACTATATTATGTGAAACCTTGAGAAAAATAGAGAAATAAATATTTCAACATCCGGTAAACAATAAATTAATGTTTAATAATTTCAATCCATTATTATTGAGTCTGCGAATGTAATTTTATAGAGTTATTCTATTGTTACTATTTTTGTATTCATGATTAATTTTGTGTTCATTACTCTTATTGTATTTTGTATTTTTCTTTAGCTACTCAATGGGTAATGTCCTCATGAAATTACTCACACTTTATTTTCTTTTAACTTTTCCAGTTTAGGTATTTGATTTTATATAGCTAGCATATAGTCTAGATGGTTGTTCAGTTGACTACCATGACTTTTGAGGTGATTGAGATAGAAACTTTGGTTCAGTATGTTATATGTCATGATATAGATGTTGAGTTTGCCTTTTATGTAGTTATTGAATTGATAGGTGTAGACGTTCACATGTCTATAGTGTGTGATGAGCTTATGGATAGTAAGTGTACCACTATGTGAGTTTTCTATAGGACTAACTTTGGAGTCCATGTCACTTTAACCTGGATATAAGCTAAGTGAGATGGATGAGTGATTATATGTTAACTGTAATAGTTTTTTTAGGTTGGTTTGGTAATGTTTATATTGTTTATTATTATATTTTTATTAGAATTTAATTATTTCTATATTTTATGTTTGCTTTTGTGGAAGTAGAAAGGGTGATAAAGAGTTCAGAATTTTGCAAGGCATTTATGACTTATTGTTATGTCACTACAGATGCAAAGCTTCGATCGTAGCCTTTCAAGTTTAAGTGCAGTAACATCCTCTATCACAATTGAAGAAAAGCTTCAACTGCAACACTTGGAAGACCTTAAGAATCATAATTTTCTATCACTATCACATCATGGCTATGACTGAAGCATTCAGAGCTACAATATTCTATCATTACAAAAGCAATTTTCTCCATTATTGTGGGATTTGGGTGAGACATGTTAGGTTGGAAGGAGACATACTTAATTTGGGATAAAATATAGCAAATATGGAAGGAGACAAACTAAAATAGGGAGAATATGGAGAGAATATTAAAAGAATAAACAATAACAAAGGCATGGGAAGAAGGGAAAAAAGTGAAAGATATATAAAAAGGAGAAAAAAAAAGAGAGGAACGTGGTGGGGGGACAAAAGAAAAAAAAAAGAAAAAAAAGCATAAGTAGAGAATAGAGAAGAGAAGAGGAGTTTTTAATAAGAGATGGAGATCAAAGGGTTTGTCTTTCTCTCTTCTTTATTTTATAAGTTTTTAATGTATTTTATTTTTGAATTTGAAAACATGATGAATATTATGTTTAGTTAAATTTATTTATGTTAAAGATTATTGAACTTATTTAATTTAATTTGATTCAGCTATTAGTTTTTCTTTTAAATTGTATTAAGAATTCATTACGCTTCACTGTTTATGATTTGTCCATTCATAATTAATTTTTAATTAAGGTTAATTATTGAGAAATATTAATCTTAACAGAAATATGAATGCTTGTTGATTGATTTAAGTCTAAAGATAGCTTAATTCATTTCAATTCTAATTGGATATGCTTCATGATTTATTTACTAAACTTGATTAAATTTTAATTTAATGAGAATTAGTTGAAGTCTTTTCAATCGATAGAAAAAAATTAATTAATTTTTACTTGAGAAAGATTAATTGCTGTCATTGAAACCGCAAGAATTGCAATAGAAAGAAAGACTAATTTCTTATGATCACCTTAATTAAAATATAATGATACAATCCCTAACATCATTCTCATCATTGCTTGTTAAAATTTAAATTAATTGAATTTATTATTTAGTTTCATTCTGACTATTAAAATTTAGCAATTATAATTCACTTAATATTTGATTCTTAAAAAAGTCAAAATTTTAATTAATAGTTGTATATGTATTCAATCTTCATAGGATTGACTTTTAGTTCTTCTATATTTCTTGGCGAACTCGTACGCTTGTGAGAGTGAATTAATGAGCTTTTTGATCTTATTGTTATCATACCCGATGATATCCTTATGAGCTATAGTATTTCACCTTTTTGGTAGAGGTAGAGATGGGTTGCCTAAATCGTAGTCAGTAGCACATAGTTGTCGAGTAAACTACTCCATAGAGGAGGACTTAGAGAGATGGGTTACTCAAGCTATGCTTTTTATTTTGATGATGTATTATATATATTACCCGTACTCTCTTTGTTATATCCTTATAAGTTATGATTGTGTTCATGATAATTACTATTATGTATATATTTAACTTTATGAAGTTATGTATATTAAGGTTCACAAATTTTGCCACTTGCCTATTATGGTTAACTTATAGTTCGTATGATTATTAGTTATGGCATATATCATGGTATAGTGTGTGTTAAATTAGTTAATGATTGTATCAGAGGTTAGTTCAGGTGACACTCCATTCTGATGTTACCTCTATTGCATGTGTGTGGAATCTAGAGGGATGTCAGGGTAGGGTGTCACATATTTTGCTTAGTGTGTAGGTTATTGCAATTCCAAGCTGAAATTATTTCTTCAATGTTTAAGATGTGTAATGTTTTCCAAAAAGGCATTTATGTGCAATTTAATGAAGAATAAAAGACTATGGAAATATCTAAGCCAAAGCAGTGCAGAAAGGACATTCAAATATAATTTTTCAAGGTCACAGGTGGTTGCTCACGAGCCACCCTATAGATCTTGTGGGGGATCACGAGCAGCTTCCCTATAAGTGAGCTTTCAACTTGCCTTTAATGATCAATTTTCTAAGCTGCTCATGAGCGACACTCACTATCATGAGCTACTTATAAGGGCACCTTGGCAAGCCTCAATAGCTAAATCAGGCTCCAACAGTTAAATAATTTGACACTCACGGTCGTGAGTGGTAATTCATCTGCAAAAAACTAAAATTCATTAAATATTGAAGAAGAGAGCTTAAGGAAGCAATTAATGGCTCCAACAACTATATTTTTTATGCTCAAGTATATAAACAACACCTGGAGCTTCATTGAAAAGGTAGATACTTGGTTGTTGAAATTTTCTCTTTTAGCATTTATTGAGCATTAACTTTCTTCATCTTTGTTTGTTATTCATTAACTCTTTAAAAGTTGGTGTTGTGTTAGATATAATACTTCTACTTCATCTAATTCTTGGAATAAATTAGAAGGGAAGTGAGGTTGATTTCTAAAGGAATTGATTTAAGTGTTTGTCCATTAAAACACTTAGGATTGTGGTTAGAGCTAAGTTTTAGTTAAAAGCTCATCTTTGTATGGTTTAGAGTTAATCCTTAAAACTCCTATAATCTTAATCTTTGTAAGATTGGTGTGGGGATTGAAAATCCTAACTTGAGGATATGTTAGGTGGAGATGTATATTCATTTGTTAATCGAACTCCTTAGACACTTGTATTTAATTCTCTACTCTTTTAATCCTTGCTTAATTCTTTTAATTTTCTTTTAAACACTAAAATGCCCTATTCACCCCCCCCCCCCCCCCCCTCTAGGGCGATTACAAAGTTTGATAAAAAAAATTTTACAATTAAGATCTATAAGTTCTAAAAAAGCTTTCCATTAGTTAAATTAATTTTCTGTTAGTCAACCCCCAAATAATTTTTTTTTGTTTATATTTTAGTCTTAAAACTATATTAAAAAAAAAAGATTAGTTCTATCCACAACTTGAGGCCAAATTCAATTAAACCCTAATTTGATCATTTCAATTTTCTCCTTCAACTTTATAAATTGTATCCATTGTATCCAATTTTATTTGAATGATCTAATTATATTTTTTAAAATTAATTTATATCCCTATAAAATAAATTTGATAGTTATTCAATTTTTTTTATTTTTTAAGAAAAATAAAATTTGAAAAATATTTTCAACTTTTAATTTTATCATTTTTGAAATTAATTTTTATTTTTTTATGTATCAATTAAAATAATAAGAAAAAAGTGATAACTTGCGAATCAATTTGTTATATAGATTAATATTAATATAAATAAAATAAGAAATTTTAATAATCACTATAAATAATAATAAAATTTTAATTTTTTCACATTTTTCAAAAAAACTAAATATTTTTTTTATATTCATGACTAATATTTTTAGTGTTTCAAAATTCTCTCTTTTTTTTATCTAATATTTTTTGGTTTAACTGTAATTAAAAAAATTTCTAAATAATGTGGTTGAAAGTTGAGAAGTTAATTTTAAAATAGTTAAAATTTAAGGATTTTGATTGAAAAATTAAAATTTTATTAAAATATTACAAATAATTTTAAAATTTATGTCAAGAGTGAAAAAATTAGAATTTTAAAATATTTTGTTACATTTGATTTTTTCTTATAGGAAAAAGAGGATAAAAATTTTAGTGAGTGTCAAATTTACTTTGTAGGGATATAAAAGTAATTTTTAAAAATACAAATAGTTCCTTCAAATAAATATGGATAGAAGTAACAAAATTCACAAAATTGAAAAAGCAAATTGAGATGACTTTCAAAGTAGAATTCAATTGTGAATTGACTCAAAGTTAAGGATATAATCAATGGTTTTCCCTAAAATTTATTTGTAAATTTTGACATTTTAAATAAATAATATTTTTATTTATTTATTTTGGACTTTTTCTATTATTTAACTTTTATAATAACAATATAAATCACTAAAATAATGTTAAGAAAATTTAAGAGAATATATGTTTTTCTTCAATTATTATTTTGTTAATGATAAATGAAATTCATTAAGTATTTTTAATGTTTTTTAAATATAAATTTTAATTCATATATCTTAAATGAATAAATATATTTATACTTGGATAATCTCAATTAGTTTTGTCAGTGTTATAATTTATGTTATTATTTTACATAAATAAACTCAATTGTATGTTAATTAGACTATTTTAAAGTTTATTCCTTTCAATTAGGCTATATTACAGAAAAATTTGAAAGATAATATATTTTAATTAACAATTTTATTTGTTATGTAAAATAAAATTAATTTACGATAAAATAAAAAATTTGTTATATTTAAATTTTGAATTAATTATACTTTATTATGACAATTAAACTTATAATAAAAATATGTTAATTTATTTTATTGTTCAAATGTTTATTATTAAATAGAAGAAATATTTTTTAAGATTTTTTCTAATTTAAATTTTTTTGAGTTTAAAATTTTTTTGAAATCTAACAAAAATTATAATACTGATAAAAATAAAAGAGTTTTTTTCTTACTTTTTTCATTTATGATGTATTAATTGAAATTATATATTTAAAAATAATTAAGAACATTGAATTTATTTATCATTGTCAATATAACTAATAGCTTAAGAAAAATATTATATTTATTTTTATTTTAAAAATTATTTTAATAAATTATATAGTTATTATGAAATTTTTAATAATAATAAAGTCAAAAATAAAAATAAAAAAGTTATTTATTTAAAATATCAAAAAATATTATAGTTTTAGGACTAAAATGTAAAAAAAAAAAAATTAAGGTTGACAAACAGAAAATTACTTTGACTGATGGATATATAGAACTAATGGAAAACCTTTTTAAAACTTATAAAATTTGATTGTAAAAAAAAATTTCTTGTTATATATATATATATATATATATATATATATATATATATATATATATATATATATATAGACTACTTGGTACTTGACATTTATAATTTACATTATCTCCACTATTTTGAAAAATTATACTATTTACCTATTTCGTTGAATTTTTTTCACAATTACCAATCATTGACATGACAATTATCAAGTAAATACTATTTTGTCTCTCTACTTGAATGTATTATATTATTTGCCCCAAAAATTTGCAAAACATATATTTTTATTAGTAAACTATTTGTTTAACGAAATTTATGTTAAATGAAATTATCGTTAATTGACTATAAAAATGATTGTTTTATTAAAAATATTTTAATAAAAATAAAAGACCTAACTTTATTTTTAATCTAATCAAAATTTTAATCAAACAACAATTAATTACTCCCAATCTTAAAATATCTTTATTTAAATATTAACTTAAAATATTTATATTGCATAAAAATTAACTTAGTAAATTCTCTTTTTTAACTTAAAAATTTTATTTTTATTTGAATTATTAGTTTAGATTGTTGTGTAAATAAATTATATTTATGAATAAAATTAATAATTTTACATAATTGAATTTATATACCCAACAAATTGAAACTAACAAGTCAAATAAAGAATCAAAATAAAAAAAATATTATTTGATTAAATTTTTTAATGATACATAAATATTTTAAGTTATTGTTTGTGTGGAGATATTTTAAAACTAATACTAATTAGTTGGTATTTAATTAAAATTTTAATTATATAAAATTAAAATTAAACATTTTATATTTTTATGCAAACGATAAAATTATCATTGTATAGTTAAATTCTAAGAAAATTAGTTTAATAATAAAAATATAATTTGTAACTATTAAGGGCTAATAGTATAACATATTTTAATGGAGGTAGGGGTGTGCAGCAGTTGGGGTGGGTTGGTTTGAACCATCAAACTGTTAATTTGATTGGTTGAACGGAAATAGATATTGTAACCGAATCAAGCTGAATTGATGTACAAAACTGAGAAACTTCAATTAATCAGATCGGGAGAACGAATTATGCCACTTGAATTGGGCCTTCATTTATTGGGCTTCGACATATAATTAAAATCTAAATGCTAATGTAATATGTGCATTTTTTTACTAGTAATGGCCCATTACTAATGGACTTCAATTTACATAAATTTGTACATACAAAATAATGGGTTTTCACCACCCAAAATAACGAGTTTGGGTGTTAGTGTCTATATTTTTTACAAAATGAAGATGGACTTCTAGCCTTCCACAATACAAAATAATGTAAGAACTATACAATAACTACATTTATAAAAAGAATCTCCAAATTGCATAAATAATTCAAGTGGGAACTGAGAAGTGGAGAACTGCAGGAAAAAAAAAACTTCCACCACATGGTGTTTTGTCTAATGAAACAAAAATTGTATTTATGCAGTGTCAAATATTGTATAGCACATAGCGATAAAAAAAATTGAGAGGAAGTGAGCAAGTCTATCTTGCAAAACACAATTTCAATTAATCAAAATTAATGTTATTCATTGTGTCCCATTTGTGACCAAGAAGTTCACCATTATTGTGAAAAATGGAAATAAAAATAATAAGTAATAAATAAAAATAAAATAATAATGATAATTATAAGATTAAGAGTACATCTTCTTTATATAATAATAATAATAATAATAATAATAATAATAATAATAATAATAATAATAATAATAATAATAATAATAATAATAATAATAATAATAATTGCCGCGACCCGAACCTGAGGGCACGTGACCAGCACTAGGGAATGGGTAGGCATAAAGCCCCCGAAACCCGTAGTAAGCCTTAAAGAAAAGAAAAATAAAACCTTCCAATTTTAAAACTTTGTTTTATAATAGAACACATTATCAAATTGATTTTTCTAAAAATAAACATAATTGTGCACATAACAAAATATTCTCCATCGTCACATATCATGAATCAATCTTAAATCATTATACATAAGTATAGTTCATTGAAATAAAATACATAAGTATATTTAAGTCATACAAATTCATAATACAGTTATTACTGTAGTTTTCTAAAGTTACTACTATAGTATAACTTACAATGACCTACATAGTATAGCCAGTGATGAAGAACTCCGGCATGGAGGCGGTCAGAGGTCGAACTCCCAAGCTCCTAAAAAAAATAAATTGAGGGGAATCAGACCTCACTGAGTAAGTTAACAAAAAGAGCTGTACAATTTGAAAACCTTTGGAAAACCATATATTTATAGTGAAAATAATTTTTATAATGTATATATATATATATATATATATATATATATATATATATCTTTTGAAAAATATCGGTAGAACCCTAATCCCATATTTCTAAATGGCCAATTGGGCCCACTTATTCCAACTGGACTGTCGGTCCCCGAAAGCAAAGGCATCAATCAAAGCACCAGGCCACAGTCATTCACTTAATCCAAATACATGGCACTAGTGGTTGCCGAGAGCTAAGGCATCAACTAAGGCACCTATCTCAGTCCATTATTAACTTCCCAATCACTGGCGGTCCCCGAGAGCAAAGGCTTCCATCGAGGCACCCATCCCAATTTATGTCCACAAGTCATACATACATCGGATCCACCTCTCAATCTCTACCATGTGCACACAGTCCTGATGAAACCCACCAGATAGACCGTTCTACCAAAATTTCTCAAAACTGATTTTAAATAAAAAAAAATACGTTTAAACCTTAAATAGCAGCATTTAATTAAATAAATCATATAATAAATATTAAAAATATGAGTGCACACATTCTTTAAATAAAACACACGCACAGATCATTTTATCAACTTACAAGATGAACGAGAAGGCTGACGAACGCACATCTGCCTCAATCTAATAACTTTCGCTCCGATATTCTCTAGAAAATAAATAACATACCTCTTTTTAAAACATGTCTATGGAATTGAAATAAAAAATAAACAGAAATAGTGAAATTCTAGACTGACTCGAGGAAGTCTGAATAAGACTCTATAGACAGGAAAAAACCTAAACGGTAGAAATTTATTGAAGATATCACGTTTTATGAGAAAATCTACCAAAACTTTTGCAAAGTCTCCTCTGTAAAACGGACATCTCTCTACCATAGATAGAGTCATTCCTGCATGAAAAATGCACTTCTAATAATCACAGACATTCACACTCGAGTCGGGCTTCCAGACTATACTTAGCCCCGACCGAGATCACAATTCAATCAACACATCACAAAAATTAAATCATTACTTCCAAAAATGCATATTCATACAAATATCCATAACTTAGAAAATAATTCCTCTTTAAAGCTTAAAAACAAATTCCACAAACATATATATATATATATATATATATATATATATATATATATATATATATATATATTTATTTATTTATTTGGAAACAATATTCAAAATTAATATTACCTAATTAAAAATACTTATAAATTTATAAAAATTCTCTAAGCCACCTAAATATTAATAAAACCAGTTAACATATATACTTAACTATAATAAGCATAATTTACATATTTACCCATATAATAATAAAATATACATAATACACTATTAAGACTGAAAAAAATATTTCCTTGAAAATTATACAAATATCTAAAAATTATTTTCTCTACATTAAACTTCTTAATATAATTAAAAACATATAATTGACTACTAATTTCTTCCAAATTATAAATTTAGTCTAATATCCACATTTGACATAAAATTAAAAATAATTATAAAAATACTATAAAATTCACAAAAATTATAAATTAAATCCTAAAATTAATAACATTTGATAATAACACCAATTATCAAATTTTTATAATTTTTACAAATAAATTTCGGATATAAACAAAATATTACTAAAATATTCAAAATTTACCAAATTCACAATAATCCCTATAATCTTCAATAAAATTTATACACCCAAAAATAATTAACAACAACTACCCTAATTACTAACTAAACCCAAATAAATATCAAATAAAATCAAATGAATACCAAATAAAATTCTGGAAAAATCAAATAATTCACCAAAAATTTCCAAAAATTTAAACCAACCTCATTAAACGATAAATAACCCTAACTAACCTAGGATCTACCAAGAACAATCAAAAAATCAAGGGAAGAAAGAAGGGATCAAGTGAGTGTCACTCACTATCAAACTGAATGAATGGGAAGGGGAGGAAGAGCTTGCTGCCATCGAAATATAGGCCAAAGGAGCAGCTCAAGCGAGGCAGGAGGGTAGCAATCTGACGAAGGGATGAAGCTGGGCAGACAGACCGAGACAGGGCTGTCGCGCGTGAGGGAGAAGGAGTGTTGCCTAGCAAGGAAGAAAGAGAGCAGTAGCAACATCAACTAGGGAGCTTGGTGATGGCTATAGATGGAGGTGGCACAGTGAGAGGAGAGGCAGAGATGGTGATGGGCGGAAGTGAGGAGGAGCTGCTGGTTTAGGGGGATGGTTTCAGTTTAAGAGGTAAGTGCTCTACATTTCATCATTTTATATATATATATATATATATATATATATATATATATATATATATATATATATATACAAACACACCTATATCTATATATAATAATAAAGTCTTAAAATAATATTAACAAAAATACATATCAATTAAATAACTAGATAATAATAATAATAATAATAATAATAATAATAATAATAATAATAATAATAATAATAATAATAATAATAATAAAGAAAATGCAAAAGAAGGAGAAAATGAGCAGCATCACTTGTGGGTAAAAGAGAGTTTCTATCATTTGACTTTCCCTTGGAAGGAAGGATAGAGGCAAGCAAAGAAAAAAAAACCCAAAAGAGATGGAGCTTAGTGATTGATTGGTGAGTAAGAGGAAATGAAGAACTGATTAATTATAGAAATTTGTTCAGAGGTTAAAATGATTTTAAATTTAGTTGCATGCATGGATTTAGTGGAGTGTAGTCACAAAAAGATAAAAAAAATGGGTTTGAAATGAATTAGATTGGATTGAAACCTACTAATCATACTAACAGCATGGGCAATATCAGGTCTTGTAAACAACATAGTATACATTAAGCTTCCTACAACCAAAGCATAAGGAACTTTGGCCATTTGCTCCATTTATTCGGGTGTCTTGGGTGATATACCCTTGGATAAATGGATACCATACCTAAATGGTAATAATTCTCTCTTAGAATCAAGCATGTTGAACATCTTTAACACCTTTTCCAAGTAAAGACTTTGGCATAAACCTATAATTCTTTTTAATCTATCTCTATAGACTCAAATGCCAATAATATAGATAGCGTCCCTTAAGTCTTTTATGGAGAAAGTTTTACATAACTATAGTTTCACATTTGTAAGCATGCTAATGTCATTCCCAATTAATAAAATATTATCCACATACAATATAAGGAATTTGAGTTAGCTCCACTAACCTTCTTGTACATATAAGGCTCATCTTCATCCTTGATTAAACCAAATGATCGTATGGCTTCATTAAAATGATGATTCCAACTCCTTCAAGCTTGCTTTAGACCATAAATTAATTTATTAAGCTTGCACACTTTGGAACCTTCTTTAGATTCATAACCTTTAGGTTATTCCATATAAATTTCTTCCTCAACATAACCGTTAAGAAAAGTAATTTTGACATCCATTTGCTAAATCTCATAATCATAGTGTCTAGTAATGGCAAAAATTATCTGAATGGATTTAAGCATGGCTATCAATGAGAAGGTCTCCTTATAGTGAACCCTTTGCCTTTGGCGAAACCTTTTTGCTACAAGCCTTACTTTGTAGGTATCAACCTTTCCATTTGCACCAATCTTTCTCTTAAAGATCCATTTACAACCTATAGGTACAATATCTTTAGGTGGATTAACAAGTGTCCAGACTTGGTTTGCATATATGGAATCCATTTCAGATTTCATTGCTTCAAGCCATTTAGAAGAATCTTTATCTAATAAAGCTTCTTTAAATATTATAAGATCATCATCATGATTTTCTTCTTTAAGCATATGCAACTCTTGCATATCATGTAGAAAACTATATCTCTTTAGTGGATTAGATACCCTACCTGACTTCCTTCCTTTACCACTTTCTTAAAGAAACTCTTTCTCAAGATATATGTCATCTCTGTTTACAACAATAACTTGTTCAGCAGGATGATAGAAATAATACCCTAAACATTCTTTAGGATATCCCACAAATCTACCTTGAATTGACCTCGCATCTAATTTGTCTATTTTTAACTTTTTGATATATGTCAGGTATCCCCAAATCTTAACATGCTTGAGACTTGGTGCCTTATTATGCCATATCTCATATGGCGTGGTAGAAATAGACTTTGATGGAACACGATTTAATATATAAATGGCAATTTGCAATGCAAAACCCTAAAAGAAAGTAGGCAAATCTGTATAACTCATCATTAATCAAACCATATCTAATAGAGTTTGATTCCTCCTTTTGGACACATCATTGAGTTGAGCTGTTCCGAGTGGAGTTAATTATGATATAATGCCATTTTCCTTAAGGAACTCTATGAACTGGGTACTTAAGTATTCACCTCCTCGATTCGATTGAACAATTTTAATACTTTTCCCCATCTGGTTCTCTACTTGGACCTTAAATTCCTTAAACTTTTCAAAGGATTCACTTTTATATTTCATCAAATATAAATGTCCAAACTTTGATAGATCATCTATGAAGGTAATAAAGTAGTAGAACCCGCCTCTTACCATTTGGTTGAATGGGCCTCATACATCACTATGTATGATTTCCAAAATTTCTTTAGTTTTTTCCATTTTTCTAACAAATGGTGATTAGGTCCTTGCTTTGGATACAAGCCTCACAATTCGGATTGGGTACTGATTCAAGATTTCTCAAGATTCCATTCCTTTCCATCTTTATGATTTAGTCATTGTAATGTGACCTAATTGCAAGTGCCATAAATATTTTAAATTAGAGGCATTATCAATTTGCATTGTGTTCATAACATTCAAATTGGTTGGATAATGATTGTTATTGGATTTATTATCAATATAATAAAGACCATGTAATACATAACCCATGCCAACCATCTTATTATCAAAATAGATAGTACATTCATCTCTTTCAAATAAAAACTTATAACCTTTTTTTGTTATGCTAGAAATAAAGATGATGTTCTTATAAGTATTAGGTACATATAAAACATTGTTCAATAGCAAAACATGATCATTCAAGTCAATAGAGATGGTTCCCATAGCTTTAGCAATAACACTTGCTCCATTTCCAAGCTTTAAAGTCACCTCATTTGACTCTAACCATTTTTCACTTGTTAGATCTTGTAAGGGAGAATATATATGAGAACTAGCATTGGTATCTAATACCCATATCATAGATGAGCTCTTAGAACATTTAGAAATAAATAAATTAGAGAAAGTCTCACCTTCTCCAATTTTGTCCTTTTTTTTGTCTGAAAAGACTTAAGGAACTTTAGATAATTTCTTTTCCAATATCCTTCTCCATCATAAAAGAAACACTTTCCCTTATTGTTGTTCTTAACCTTATCTTTGCCTTTATCTTTCTCATACCTCTCAAAGCTTTAGGAATTTCCCCTTAGATTTATTGCTTTTGTTACCCTTACTTTTCTTAGTCTTGCTAGAAGAGGGAACCAAAGCTATATCCTTCCTCTTTTCATTATGAATAGCGTTTTGGGCCATCACAAGCATGTTTAGCAATTTTGTAAGATTACACTTAATTTTATTCATGATGAAATTTGCAATAGATTACCCAAATGATTCCGGAAGGGATTGTAAGATCAAATATGTTTAAAGTTGAGCATCCATCGCAAAATCTAGACTTTGAAGTTCCTCTATGGAACGACTTATAGAATTCATGTGTGCTCTAACATCATCACCCTCCTTCATTTTAGCATGAAAAAGCCACTTAGATATCTTATATCTAGTGGTCCTACTTTATTCACCAAATTACTCTTGTAGGTGAAGTACAATTTCCCTTGCATTAGTGTACTTCTTATGTTGTCTATGAATTTCATTGCTCATAGAAGCCCACATAATGCAATGTGCTTGTATATCATCATCTTTCAATTTTGCAAAAGTGTCATGTTCCTCTTAGGAAGCATTATGTGGAAAGGGTATGGGAGGACTTTGTTCCAAAATATGTAAAATGCATTCTGAGGCTAATACAACTTTTGGATTATGAAGCCAATCAACAAGATTAGGCCCAACGAGTCTATTGTTGTTGAGAATGATGCTTAATGGATTTGAGGATCTTATATTATCAAATTTCTGTAAAATCATAATAAAATTGATTAGTCCCATGACATTGTAATAATACCATTTGATTTAGTCTTTAATCGTAATAGCCGCCCACTAACTTGGCGAATTATACACTTCCAAAGTAGAAAATGGAAATCCCTTGTTGGATGGATTTTAAGTGGGTGATGATGTTCTTAATGAGTTACTAATATCCATTAGGTACATATTGCTATTCCTAGAATATTAGTTCTCATTAAGTGAACAACTCTTGTTCATCACATTTCATATGAGATATCATCAATACGGCTCCTAATGTTACGAGACTCAAGTACACATTACCATTCTTAGCCTTTAGCATTAGTTAGGCCCATACCATTAGATAAGTGAAATGTATAGACTTAAATACAATATACCTCAGGTACGCCAATTTTCCATTCTTAGCATGCAGTGTGTCTATACACCCACAACATCTCATGCTTAACAATAATACTACACGAATCTCTTGGATTTTATATACATCCCTATATATCCATAGATCTAAGTTATTGCTCTAATGGAGAACCTAGACTTAATTTTTTTTTGGAAGATTTTTAGGTCTTTATTTGAGGTCTCACTTTGCACACTAGCCATTTTACATTGCATATATCATATATATACATCACATGGCATTGATACACATATCATATATGCATTTAATTTATTGTATCCAATTACACACATAACATATGCATATATTGCATGTTTTAACATATATATCACATATATACATTGAACATGTATAATGAATGCATAAATATAGAATGATCATTGGTCTTGTACATACATATTCTAACTCTTAGAATAAATTACATTACCTCCATCTTGATGGATCTCCCACTTGAACTCTTCAAGCTCCATTTTGATATGTTTATTATTTACATGTCTTAAAGTTGAATTTTAGTAAGTTTTAAATAAGGAATAAATTAATTTAAGTAATTTTTGGGCTTAATTAAGAGATTTTTATGAGTTAGAATTTAATTAGGATTCTTATTATTTATTATATATTTAGGAAGTTTTATTTGAGTTTAAATTAGTTTTTGTGTTTTATGTCTAGTGTAGGCCATAGGAATATAAAGGGAGTTGTTATGTTTTTACATAGCATGGTATGCATATACCGTGTGAGAAAGAAACAAATAAGGAAAGTCATGTCCAAGCCAAGTCCAAGCCATGCGTGAGCCATGAAGAAGCCAACAACATTTGAATATCAACATAGCAATGTCACGACATGCACATGTTGTGTGAGTGAAGAATTCTGACCTGGAATTATGCACGACTAATGAACTTGCCCGTGTTGGAAGCCATGCTATGTGCTTAGTAAATTTGTAGATTTATTTAAATGAGGCATAGTCGTGCTTCAAAACTGTGTCATGAAGGCAGAAATTTCCTATTTTAAAAATAAAAAGGAATTAGAAATCAAAGAGAATTCTTTTCATACCCTATCACTATATAAAGAATAAACACCTTTTTAAGAGGGCAAAGAGGAGTCATAGAGATAAAGAGGTGGCTAGACAGAAATCAACAAAGACTAAGAGCTTATTTTATTTTCTTTTCTATTTTCATCTTTTTGTTTTCTTAATTATGATTACGGATTTCATCATAGCCATATGTGGCTATGTTTTATTTTAGAGTCTTGGTTAGGAGTAGCTATTCCATAATATGATTTGAATACAAGTTTTTATATTTAATTTGAATTTCAATTAATTCTCTATGTTGTAATATTTATCTTGTTATCATTCCAGACCTGTTTGATTGCATGTTTATGGATGAATTCACCAACTAGAGTTAGGGGAATTCATTAGCTTAAGACACTTAGAACTTAGATCACTTAACTAAGAGAGTAGGTGAGCTCTTCAAGGAGCCATGACAATAGATTACAGTGGCAAATTAATTACTAAAAATCTTAATGAGCTTGGATTAAATTATTAATCACAAGAGTAGGTTAGATTTTAATCCTTGCATGCTTAATTAAACTTAAGAGAGTCTTTAATTATTTTAGAGCAATTACCCTTAACTAAATTCAAGATTTCTATTTAAAGATGTATTCATGATTGGATTGGACTAATACTAAACCTAGGCTCTGTGTTTACAAATATTTGATTTTATTTTTAATTAAGTTTATGTTATTTAAACCTTGTTAAATTATTTAATTTATAGCTGAGATCATAGGTAAAAATTATTAGCAATCAATATATAGTCCTTGAGGAAACAATATTTATCTACTACAACCATAATCATGCATGTGCGAGTTTAAAATGCAATAAGTTTTTAGCGCTATTATCGGGGACTGACAATATTGATATTAATTTAATTTTTACTTCTCTTAGACCAGTATTCTTTCTTTAATTTTAATTTAATTTGCTAATTTATTTTTTAGGTAACTTTTGCTAGTTTATAAACACTCAATCTAAGGGGAAAAACTTAGAAAAGATCAACCCTGAAATCAAGAAATCATGCAAGAAAAATTTAAAGGAAAAGCTTGAAAAAGATAGGCAAAAGATGGCTAAAGATCAAGCACCAACACCACTTGGTAGGAGTTGTGCTCTTCAAGAGTACACAATGCCTAATCCATGAGGTACCCATAACAGTATAGTTAGGCCAACTACTGATGCCAACACATTTGAGATCAAACTAGCAACAATTCAAATAGTCTCACAATTTCATTTTAGAGGTCTCCCAAGCGAGGATCTTAATGCCCATCTAGTTTAGTTTTTGGAGATTTGTGATACATTTAAGATGAATGGGGTTATTCCATATGCAATAAGGTTTAGGTTATTCCTTTTCTCTTTAAGGGATAAGTGTAGATGGCGGGGTTTAGTGCGCGTCCAAGATTTTAGTAACCGTGACACTGTTTAGGCTCAGGGCCTTAGAGAACACACTAACCACTGTCACAAAGACATGGCGTGGAGATGAGGAGTCACCACCCAGGGTAATAACTAGGACAAATTGAAAAGGTGGTACTCGATTCCCTAAAAGAAAGCTAGTACCACAATTAGGAGATTCTGGATATGGAATACTAACATCTCTTAATCTCGTGTTCGTTTAGAATAATTTTAGAAATGATTATTTCATCCTCTAATTACATGAAATTTTATTAAACCCTATTTGACATCCATTTAACCCTAGGAATCTAGTCAATAAAAATACACATAAAAAAAAGCACTCAAGATCGCATTTTCCCTAAGTCTAAACTATGTTAATTTTATTAAAAAGTTAGCTAAATTTATTTACAAGTGAGAAATGGACTAAAGGTGGGCCTACATTTTTTATTAATTAGTGAGCCTAGATATATTTATTTTAGTTTATCTAAGGAATGGGCTTAAGTCTATTCAATTTTAAAGGAAAGTTAAATTAGTGGGCCTAAGTCTAACTTGGTCTTATTTTAAGTGAAATATGGGCCTATGTCTATTTATTTTAAAAGAAATGAATTTAAGTGGGTTGAGCTAAGTCTAAACAAGTTTTAATTAACTAAGTGGGCCTAAATTGATTTTAATTATTTAAAGTCCTAAACCATTTTTAAGCCTGTTTATTAAGTGGGTTAGACCTAAACGTGGGCTTGGGGCCCAAAAACATAAAAAACATCACAAAATCAAATCGAAATACATTCACATATGATTTCTAAAAAACTTAATTTAATTACATACAAACCCTAATTAACTAAGGCCACCATTAATTTTAATTAATTTTACTCAGTGAACCTAATTTTACTAATTAATTTTAAAGTGCAAAAAATTAAATCTTTTACTATTCCCACTATTGGGGTTGTTACAAACTACGTACAAAATCTAAAATTAAACAATTATACATCCATAAATAAAAAAACATAGAACACCAAAATAAAAATAAAGATAAAACCCTAAATTCTACTGTGAAACAACACAGGTTCTTCCATGGCATTCCATGGACCTCCTGTTCATTTGAACACAGACAACATCCTCCTCAATCCACATTCGTATATCAAAACACAAACACAAAAATAATTAGATTAGTAATGAAATTGAATAATAAAACAATAACGAAATAAAATAAAAATCACAAAAAAGAGAATAAAAAAATGATGAATGCTATGCATATGCTTTAAGATAGCCCCTAAGATTGAGATTGTCACCATTGTTTTTGACTTATTGTTTAATTGTGGACAGTGGCTTTGATTGCGTAACTCACTTCTCTCTTTCACAATCTCTTTTTTTTTTCTCGTTTTTTAGTCTGTGTGTGTAAGTCTCTGTGTTTTCTTTTCATCCTTTTTTTCACAGTCTCTCCAAAAAATTTTCTCCCAAAAAAAGTCCTCCTACACATGCATGCAGACTCTATAATTACTGGCTTCCTCCTTTGGAGGAACAAACTCATCTCCTTATCAAGATGAACATACTTATCTCCTATGATAAGGATTTGATTTTTGAAAGTTACATGTTTTTTAATGCATCAAAAATCTTTTTCAATAAAATTAATATTAAAAATTCAATTTTTAACCAATCAAAACACTGAAAAAATTGAAAAAAAGTAAGAAAAAATATGCAAAAAAATTAAAAAAATGGGACTTTTAGGAATTGGCACTATGTAATGCCGATCAGAAAATTGGATTTTCGATCGAAAATCTAGATTTTCGATCGTAATTGTGGATTTCTGATTGGAAATCCATAATTTCGATCAGCATTATGGATTTCTGATCAGAAATCAATAATTTCGATTTTCAATTTTTTTACTTTTAAATACTAAAAAACCTTGAAAAATTGACTTATTTGTAATCAAATCCTAAAAAACATTACAATTTAGTACCTAAAGTCAAGAAAATTGACAACCAAGTTCAATTTTTGAATGAATTTCATCATAGGAGCTTATGTTGCAATTGTGCACAATTGCATCCCAAAATTGGATGCTTACAGTTGCCCCCCTTTGTCGTTGTTTGCTTGACAAATTGCAGCAAAGCAGTAGAAGCACACAATTTCGAAAGAAAGAAATTAGGACACTTGATTATATCCTAAGTGATAGATTGATGCTCAAATTACTGAGCAAAGTATGATGTTTGGCAAGTCTTACTATATTTCCTACTGAATGTCTAATGGACTTTGTGCAAATGATTTTTTGCTATATTCCCTATGGGACGTTCAACGATGATAAATTGAAAACTTGCTATAGTTCCTGTGGAACATCTAGCAATGATGAATTTTGTTATATTCCCTGTGGGATATCTAACGATGCACAATATATTCCCTATGGGACGTCTAGTGTAGTTGAATTAAAAATCTATTATAGTTCATGTGGAACATCTAGCAATGATGAATTCTGTTATATTCCCTATGGGACATCTAACGATACATACTATATTCCCTATGGAACGTCTAGTGTAGTTGAATTGAAAATTTGCTATGGTTCCTATATAACATCTAACAATGATGAATTTCGTTATATTCCCTGTGGGACATCTAATGATGCACACTATATTCTTTGTGGGACGTCTAGTGTAGTAGAATTGAAAATCTGCTATAGTTCCTATGGAACATCTAGTAATGATGAATTTTGTTATATTCCCTATGGGATGTCTAACGATGCACACTATATTCCCTGTAGGACGTCTAGTGTGATTGAATTGAAAATTAGCTATAGTTCCTATGGAACATCTAGCACTGATGAATTTGAAAGTTTATGTCATAACTGTTATGCAGTACATAACATAATGAAGGTTATGACTACTGTGCAGCACATAACATAATCATTTGAAATTCATATCATAGCTATTATGCAGCATATGAATCCTTTGATTGAAATGATGCATGTGGAATGCAAAAAGTGAATTATATACTCTTGTTCTGTATTTTGTACTTGATAAAAAATTCAGAATCATAGATTGATTATGCAGTTTTAATAATTCAATGAATTATTAATTTGATGAATGTCATTATTTAATTAGGAACATGTTCCTAATCTGAATGCAATTATGGACCAAATTGCAAGAAATAAAAGATGAATAAAAAGTAAATAAATTGGAAGGATTAAAATGGATATTTTCCATTTTATATACCTTTCCCATTCCTTTTGTCGATCACTTCCCTTCTCTTCCTATTCTTTGCCTTTTTTTTCTTTTCTTTCCAATTGATTCACATTTTTCTTTTCTTGGTTTCTTAATCATTTGTGGTTCGATTTCCATCCGTCTGATCCAATGGCTCACCCACAACCTGGGCCACATGGGAGAGCAGACATGCAAGCAAATCTAATTATTTTGACTCCACCTTTTCCACATAATAAACTTGGACTATGAGAAGGTGATATCATCCTTCCTTTGACCCATTTGCATCTTCACAGACTAGCAATGAGGTATTTTCTGTCCCTTCTGCTTCATTCTGCTAGATTAATTCAAATAATTAGCTATAATGATTAATTTTTATAGTGCAAAAATTTACATGCATGCTAACTAAATTAAATTTATAAATTAACTGGGATATGTAAGAAAAAATTCAAATTAAACGTTGAAAAATAGTTGGGAGTCATCGAAATTGCGTGCATGACCAATCAATTTTCTAAATTGCCAACCGAAAAATTGGATTTCCAGTTGGAAATCTAGATTTTTGATTCGAATTGTGGATTTCCAATCGGAAATCCATAATTCTGATCGACAATATGGATTTCTGATCGAAAATCCATAATTTTGATTTTAAATTTTTTTTTCATTTTTTTATTTTTTTAATTTTATTTTACACATAAATAAACAAATAAATTAAATAGATAAAAGCAATGTAGAGAATGATTTTTGGTTTCTGAATTTTATTCAGAAACCACTGAAATTTGTGGGATGCTTCCATTTGGCATGAGAGTTGTTCCATGGTTTGCCAGAGAATGTGACACAGATCATTTGGGCCTCGAGCTTCAGATGTTTTATTGTTGCTCTTCCGATTGCTCGGGGTAAATCAGATCGTTATTCCTTGTTTGCATTGATTGAGAGGTGGATGGACACCACTCACACCTTCTATACACCTGTAGGTGAGTTGACAATAACACCTATGAGTTTCTCTACTATTACTAGTATCGCATTTGGAGGGACTCCTGTACCCTTTGACATCAACTACTACAATCTTCCAAAGCATAGACAGAGTTAGTACATGCGAGATTTGATTGGGTTCGCTCCAGTGTGGAAGAACTGTAAGAGCGTAGTTCTTTCCTCTTTGGTTGAGGGCTTCAGATGTCTACCCAATACTACTCCTTGCCAAATTGCTCAAAAGTCAAAATGTTTCCTCTTCATCCTGTTAGGCACTACTCTTTTCTATGAGACTGGTCATGAGGTGAGCATTGCTCTTCTAGGCCCCCTGCGTGATTTAGACTAGGTCGTTACTCTTGATTGGGGATCTGTAGCACTTGTTTGTCTCTACTACAAACTTGACATTGTTTGTAGAGGCACAGTGACTATGTGTGGCTTTTGGCATGCATTACATGTATGTTCTTATTTGCCTTTAATTTTGCATATTTCCTAATCCCTTTTCCAATTTTACTAACTCCTTCTCTTTCTCAGATCTAGAGTATTGAGCTTGGGCTAGTTCAAGGTTTTGGTCTTATTAGCCTGGACAGGAGCCTGCCTTTAATGCAGAGATGGGGTTCATTTTGCTTTGCCAGTATCATGAACACACTTCAGATGTACTGTGACCATCTGAACACTCTAGAATGGAACCTGGTAAGAAAAATAATAAAATCATTAGTATTAGTTAGTGAAACTTAATTTAGCTAATGAAAATGAAAATCTGTAGGTTGATCCTAGTTAGTTGGAAGGTGTCGATGATTTCCAAAGATACGACTTCATGGCTGGTGCAACGAGGCTAGAGACACTGAGGATTCTACTTCCTAGGTATGGTTGCAAGATGTGGTTTCTTGGTGAGCAAGTATATCGTTGGTTTGCATGACCTACTAGGCAATGTGTCCCTTTTGGTATTCCTACTTCTATGATATGGAGTTCTTATCTTGCTGGATCAGAGCTGAGGGAGGTACTGTAGGGGTATGATGCTTCGACTTTGCTTCAATGATCCCGCCATTATCAATAGTATATCCAGGAGAACCTTTTAGAGCAGATTCCCATTGGTGATGTTGAGTTATCTCTAATGATTTCAATTATCTTTCTGGAATTTATGAATAACTTTTTTTTTAGTTTAAGGAGGTTCGCTCTCCTGTTGTTGAAGTGAAGGAAGTAAAGACTGAGACTGTTTAGGAGACTAAGACTATTCCTGATCCTGAGACTGGCCCTGAGACTAAAAGGTTTGAGTCCAAGCCTAGTCCGCAGCATGTTGGGACTAGCTGTGATGGGGCCTTTATCGGTGCTACGCTTAGTGATGTCTCTCTTCTAGACAAGTCTATGTTTTACTGGGCTCCCGCTGTTCAGGCTCCAGTTGAGCAACAAATGTAGTTTGGTGATGCTCAGCTTCCTAGCTTTTATCCACTAGATGCTTCTCATGTGAATCTGTTTGACTTATTTCTTATATGGATATGTGCACTTGACATTGATGTTAGTAAAAATTTTACAAAACAGGTTCCCCGAACACAGGCAGAGTATCTATATGAACTTGCCTCATCTCAGAGATTATTCACGATGGAGGTTACAGACAGTTGGCGGGTAAGTGCCTATAATGAGAAAATGCAAATGTATGCATGCTATGCATGTAATGCTTATGATATGATGTTTTTTGTGTATGCAGAGCTATTCCAGCAGTCTAGAGTGAGAGAAAGAGATGCTTCATCATCATCTTGCAGACTTGGGCTTTGATCTGTATAGCATTGGGACTTCATCTGCCAAACCTATAGACACTTATCATCATGATGATGCTACTAGAGGATGGAGCCTATCGCCTGATACCAGAGCTCGAGATGAGTGATTTAGAGTTTCTATATTCCTGACTTTTTGTGTGTCTATATCTGACTATTCTTTATTGTACTATTGTTTTTTTATTCCTGCACTATCTCGAACACTGTTAGATAGAACTGAAATAGTGTTTGCATCTTAAATGGATTTTTTTTATATAAATAACTAATTAAAAAAGATAGTTAATGAACATTATCCTATTTAATTAATTATCCATTTATCTTAATCCTTTTCCAAGATGGATAAGATAGATAAATAATTAAAAGAATGGATTATCTTCCCAATTATCTATTTATCCCAATCCTTCTCAGATTCTATCACTTTATCCACATCTTTCTTTACTAGCAGAATCCTTTTCCCACATGAACTCATCTTCTTTCCCTATATAAGACCATAAAAGGGGCATTCTCCTTCATTCTTTATACCCTCATCATGACTTAAGCATCTCTCCAAACAATGAAGAAATTTCTTAGAAGTCTCAATGGTGATGACTAGAATGAGCTTCAACCTTTCCACATCAAATCCTTAAAATCTCTTCAACACCTAACGATTGATAACAATCTCCTACATGCTACTGCTACCTTCTAGGATGTCAATGACCATGTATTCAGGTTTAATAAGCAGGAGCTTTGTCCAATGATTGAAGAGTTTGCTGCTATTCTGGGATGCACATTAGACTCGACTGCTATAATAGCCCTTCCTAATTTGGAGATGCAGTTTCCTAGTAGATTGGTTGCATTCTTTGATTTGCACTCAATTGATATTTATATGTATATGCATAACCCTGGGACCATCAATCTTTCTTCTTTGATCACCGTTTGTGGGACTCGGGATAAGAACACTGCTTCTTAGACTAGAACAGCTGCTTTCTGCTTATATGCTCAATTTTTGCTTGTTTCTCACCATGGTGGTGCCGATACATGCATTGTCAGTATTTTAGAATAGGTAGAGCTTAGGGCTAACCCTATGCTAGGTTTCCTTGTTGAGACCATCATTGGGCTAGACAGTTTTAAGACTTAAAACCATTTTTCAAGCAGCTTACTTCTTCTTCAGGTATACAACCAAAACTTTTATTTATTTTGCCTTAACTTTTGCCTAAGCCACCCTTTCGGGTTTTCAGTTTAGTAGGCTTGCCCTAACTTTTTCCTAAGCCACCCTTTCGGGTTTTCAACTTAGCGAGCTTTTATTTTATTATTTTTATATCTTTTTTTTTTATTTTTTAGATTTGGTTATAGGAAAAGCTAAGCTTGCTTAATGTACTCCTCAGTCCTTTGACTTATCAACCTCATTAGCTACAATCTCATCCTTTGAAAATAAAGGAAAAATGGTCTATGGACCAATGGGTTGACTGGTTAAAGAAGATTTCAAATACTGAGATCACATGGGTCTGCCCTTGGTGGAGATTAAAGTTTATGACTATTGAGCTATATGATCACTGTGTTCCTATTCCAGGGCTGCATTTCTCTACCTTTTTTACCCCTTTACGCCTTTGTCGTCAGTATGGTCGCCCTCAGTTTATTGTTACTATTCTTGCTAACTTTGAAGGTTTTCCTCTGAGACAAGATTCTTTGGATAAGATTAGGAGCTTGTGGCCTTGTATTGCTGTTGAACGGAATGTACACCTGGATGCCGATGTGACTATTGATGATGATAACAAAACTTGGGTTGTTATCCAAAAGACAGAACCACCAGGATCTGCTAGGTACAAGAGGACTCAAGCTTTGTATGATAAGTCACAAAGGAAGAAACAAAGAAATCACTAGAATGGTCTTATAGAGCTAGTCTTAGGCTTTCTTATGTTTTGTTTTCCCTTCAAGTACTTATGCTTTATAATAAAGAAGGACATGCAAAGTTTAACAAAACTTTAATTTCAATTTCATTCATTAATTAAGGTCAAAATGAGTACATTGAATACATCACATGACATAACTCCTGTTATTAGCTAGTCCTCACAGATTTTTAAACTGAATATTTTTTGCTCACATTTTATTTCCTTAATTTTTGCCTGACTAGCCCTTTATAGGTTCTCTAATCAGCAGGACCATTCTCTTTTTATTTATTTCCTTAACTTTTGCTTGTCAGCCCTTTGCAGGTTTTCTGAACAGCGAGAATGTCCTAACTTTTGCCTGACTAGCCTTTTTAGGTTTTCTAGCTAGCGGACTTTATTTTCTTTATTCTACTTTTATTCATATTTTTTACAGGTAGTACTTCTTGAGGGAATCCAGATTAATAGGTTCCATGAAATCATTCCCTTCAAGATTTGATATCTTAGCAACTCCTTTAGGTAAGAATGATTTGACTAAGTACGGTCCTTCCCAATTCAGTCTAAATTTACCTGTCAGATCGAATACCACGGCTCTAGACTATTTCAGCACCATATCTCTAACTTTGATCTTCCTAGGCTTAACCTTCTTGTTGAACGCCCTTGCTATCCTTCTCTGATATATCTGAGTATGGAATAAAGCATTCATCCTTTTCTCATATAGAGATACGAGATGATCATTTCTCTTTTGTGCCCATTCATTCTAAGTTATTTTAGCTTCCATGACTACTCTCAAGGACTTAATCTCAGTTTTTATGGGCAAAACTGCCTCACAACCATATACCAATGAGAATGGTGTTTAGCTTGTGGTGGTTCTAGCTGTAGTCCTATATCCCCATAAGGCAAAAGGAAGATATTCAAACCAATCCTTGTAAGTTTTGACCATCTTAGAAAGGATTTTCTTGACATTTTTATTAGCCACTTCCAATGCTCCATTAGCTTGAGGGTGATAAGGTGAAGATTTATAGTGCTCAATCCCATACTTTTGTAATAACTCTGTTGTTTTTGCTTGAAATTGAACCCCATTATCTGTCAAAATATGATATGGAACCCCGTATATATAGATAAGGCTCTTCTTGATGAACCGTGCCATCTTTTTTGCTTTCAGAGTGTTGAAAGATTCTGCCTCTACCCACCTCGAGAAGTAATCGATTGCCACCACTATGTATTTATGCCCATTTGATGCTGTCAGTCTTATTTCTCCTATGATATCAATTCCCCATGCTACAAAGGGCTAAGGGGATGATAAACTATTCAGCACTGTTAGAGGCATATGACTAAGACTCCCGTGGATCTAACACTGATGGCATTATCTTACTGTCCTGACACAATCCTTTTCCATAGTCATCCAGTAATACCCTTGTTTGATTATCTTCTTAGCTAGAATTATCCTGTTCATATGAGAACCGCAAGCCCCTGCATGAATCTCTTGCATCACCTCTTCAGCTTCATCCTTTTTGAGACACCTGAGCTGTATCCCATTCAGCATTCTTTTGTATAATACTCTGTCATGACTTGCATATTTACGTGCAAGAACATGGAGAGCATATCTTTCCTTTGAGGTTGCTTCATCTGGATAAATTCCTTCTTTGATGAATCTCTAGACATCATAAAACCAAGGCTTTTCTTCAAGCCCCATTTGAACATTCATAATCTGCTCACCCCATGACACGATGCTCTAGACTTCATAATCACTAAAGGTTTCATGGCCAACCTAGTTGCATTATCCCACATTGAAGAGTGTGTTGCTAGTGCGTCTGCCATCTGATTATTATCTATGGATAGATGGATAAAGAGACATTTAGTGAAATTCTTCATTAAGACTTTCAAATAACAAATATAAGGCTTTAACTTTTCCTCTTTTACTTCCTATTCTTCATTAGCCTAATTGATGACTAACATTAAACAAACAAATATTTCACTCCAGCTAGCACAGCTGCCTCAATCCCATAGATACATGCTTCATACTCGGCCATGTTGTTTGTGACCTTGAAATCCAATTTCTTTGCCATTGGTATGGTTTCTCCTTCCGATGTAACAAGAATCACTCCCAATTCAGCTCCTTTGTTGTTTATAGCTCCATTGAAGTAAAGTTCCCACTCTCGGTGCTCTATAACTACTAAGTTCTCATCTAGAAACTCTAAATTCCACTGCTCTTCACCTTCGATCGCATTCTGAGCTAAGAAATCTGCTACTGCTCTTCCCTTGATTACCTTTGTAGTAATGTACTCTATATCAAATTCAGTTAAGAGTACTAACCATCAAGACATTTTTCCAGTTAGAGTCGATGCTTGAAATAGATGCCTTAGAGGGTCTATTCTTAAAACAGCTTGAACCTTATAAGATTGAAAATAATGCCTCAATTTCCTCGTAGCCCAAATCATGATCAGACATGTCTTTTCTACTAAATCATATTTTTTCTCATACTATAGAAACTTCTTGCTCAAGTAGTACACTACGTGCTCTATTCCATCTGACTCTTCTTGTGCTAACATTGCCCTTATTACATCCTCTTCTAAAGCCAAGTATAAAACCAATGGCTTACCCTGTCTAGGTGGTTTCAGAATAGGTGGATTAACAAGATACTCCTTAATCTTATTAAAAGCTTTCTAACAATCATCATTCCACTTAACCGATTAATCTTTCCTTAAGAGCTTAAAGATAGGATCACAAATATTAGTGAGTTTTGCGATAAACCTACTAATATACTGTAAGCTACTGAGGAATCCTCTTACTTCTTTCTTTGTCTTTGGTGCCGACATTTCCTAGATGACTTTATTTGGATCCACTTCGATTCCTCGGCTGCTGACTATATGCCCTAATTGCTTCCCTAAAGTAACCCCAAAAATGCACTTCTTCATGTTGAATCTCAGGTTGTACCTCTCAATTCAGGCTAAGAACTTGTCTAAGGCTTCAGAGTGTCCACCTCTTGTCTCTGATTTAACCATCATGTCATCCACATACACTTCAACCTCTTTATGCATCATATCATGGAAAAGTGTAGTAGCGGCTCTTTGATAAGTTGCACCTATGTTCTTCAGTCTAAAAGGCATCACCTTGTAATAATAGGTCCCTCATTATGTGATGAAGGTTGTCTTAATCTTGTCCATAACTGCCATCATTATCTGGTTGTACCTGGAAAATTCGTCCATAAAAGAATACATTACACTTGTTGCAGCGCTATCCACTATTACATTAATGTGAGGTAACGGGAAGTCATCTTTTGGACAGGCTTTGTTTAAATCCCTAAAATCCACACACATTCGTACTTTGCCATCTTTCTTAGGAATAGGTACTATGTTTGCAATTGAGGGTAGTCTACTACTTCTAGGAAGTTAGCCTGTATTTGCATGGCAATTTCCTCCTTTATCTTTTTTGTCCATTTTGGTCTTAATCTGCATAATTTTTGTTTAACTGGCTTGGTTTCTGGATGAGTTAGAATGTGATGCTCTGCTATTTCTCTATCCAAACTTGGCATGTCTTCATAAGTCCAAGCAAATACTACCTTTCTTTTGTTAATATTCTCTCAAAATTTTTCCTCTCTTCAGGAGTTACATAATGTGATATATAAATGTTCTTTGGATTATTCATTTGTGCCCATGTTAAATGAATCAAATTGAATTGAATTAATGTCAAACATGCATGACTGATCAAAATTATAATGCACAGAACTATCAGGATGCACATCACACAAGTAAGTAAAACCAACATTCATATCATTGACCAGAAGAAAAATAACATCCTCATCCACATAAAGACCGAACATTATTACAACAGTTTCTTCATAAAAAACATCAATAAAACTATGACTAATGACAGTAGCTAAGTCCTGGGGTGGTTCCTCCTCAAGTGGTAGATAGTAGCTCTTCAACAACATCATCACCCATCCTTTCAATTACTTACTTCATGACTTCCTCTTTATTGCTAGCTACTAGGTTTTCCATAATCTACTTGAAGATCTCAAACCCACGGACATCCTTTCCAGCCACGTTAACAGATTCTTTAGTGCCTAGAAAATACTTGCCTTCCCCTAGCTTGATGAAGTTCTCACTTAGTGGTCCAATTCTTCCCAAGGGCTTATTTCTTTTTGCTTTCTCCTTGTTCTTTGCTCTTCTACTAGCTGGTCCTACCTCAGGATATCCCAAACCCTTCGTATGGTCCTAGGTCTTAATGTTTAGGGGCCTAGGACTTCTTTATTCGAGCCCCTTTCCAGGTTGATAATTCATGTTTTCCATCATTTTTGCAACCATGGGATCCATCCCATCAAATATTCCAGCAACTTGAAAACTAGGGGGAACACACACTTGCTTCTGTTTATCAAGTATAGTTGCCACAACTGCATTGGTTCCAGCTTTTATTGTCACGACATCTCCTTCATGAGGGAATTTTATTTTCTGGTGCACATTTGAAGGTACTCCTCCCAGGGCATGAAACCACGGCCTTCCCAATAGTATGGCATAGGTAACGGGGATGTCCAACACAGTAAATTCATCAGTTGACTCTACAAGCCCTATTTTGACCAAAGCCTAAAATGTTCCCTCCACATTCTTGGTACTGTCATCATAAGCTTTGATTATGAGGTTTAAAACTATCAAGTCATCTACTTTCATACCCAGATTGGGTAGGATCTTTAGCGGGCATACTTTTATAGCTGAACCATCATCTACCATTACAAAATTAGTTCTCTTCCCTTTTACTTCAGCTAGGATAAATAATGCCTTATTATGGTTTCTTCCTTCTAAAGGTAAGTCATCATCTGAAAATGTTATCAGCCTGTGTTCTTTTCTGTCACCTTTGCTACCATAGCTTTAGGCGTAGCTGCCGTTTCAATGCTCATATTTGACAAAGCTTTAACTAGAGCCCTTTTGTGACTACCTGAATGCATCAGTAATTCCCAGATGCTCACACTCACTTTAGCCTTCTTAAGTTGTTCCAAGATCAGATTTTCTTTCTATCCTTCCTTTACTTTTGCATCTTCTATTTCTTCGATTTCTACAACCCTTTCATTTTGCCTTGCTGCTGCTTGATAATTCCTCCCGCTTCTAGTAACATGATTCACATTTGGAGTATCACTCTATACATAAACTCCAGTGGTTTTTTCTTCATCAGAATCATACCAGATGTCCACGGCCTTAATAATCTGTTCCCTTTTCCCATTTTTCCAAACTTCCACTATGCATACTTCTTTTCCTTTCAACTCCCTCAGCTTGTCCATATGTTGGCTTAGCAGCTCTTTAACCCTTTTTTGGGACAGTTCTGGGGTTAAGAATTCATCTTCTTCAAACTCATCACCTCATCCTTTCGGCATGATCTCTTCTATGGGTATATTAGTAGAAGTAGGTTTAGAATAAAATACTCTATAATCAAACTTGCCTGAAGGTTGTCCCAACAGATCTTCAACTCCTATTAGTGACTGCTCGAGAATTTCAGGCTCATGTTTTACCAGTTTATCATTAAACTCATCCTCCTAACTTGAGGGCTTAATTGATTTAATAGGGATATCAGCAGAGGGTGGTGTCGAGTAAAATACTCTGTAATCAAACTTGCCTAAGGGCTAGCCCAGTAAATCTTCTACTCCTCTCTGTGGCTGTCCGAAAGGTTCTCCATTGGGTATAAGGTAGAGGTCTTTGAAGGAGCTTAGCACTTCTTCTTTGCTAACCCCTAAGTTGATCATCATGGTGGTTGGTGGTGGAACATTTCGATAGTTTGAGAAAGGGTTGTTTCTAGTGTTTAGGTTGGAATTGGATTTCTTAGGGTCGGTGATTTTTCCAAAGTCTATCACGTTTTGGATTTCATGTTTTAGGCGAATGCAGGTATCTATGGAATGATAAGCTACTTGATGAAACTTGCAATAACTTTTTGGATCATAGCTAGGGAGATTTTGGTTTGGTGGCTTAGAAAAGGTTAAAGGTTAGAGTAGGCCTTTTTGGATTAGCCTCTCTAGGACTTTGGAGAGTGGTTAGTTGAAGTTAGAGAACCTTTTGCTGAACTGCACACACCTCTACAGCTCGGCTAGTACTTCCTTATTGCATGCCCCCAGTTGAGTAATTTTGGGTTCCTGTGCCTCTAGCAATTTTCTTTTTCTCACTCTCAATTTCCTCAGCTTGTAACCCATCATCATACAAATCAACAAAGGTTTTGGGATTCATCATTTGTAGCCTCTCGACCAAATTAGGTGACACATTATGAAATATCATTCTAACTTGATCCTTCTCAACAAGCTTGTTTTTCATCATCCCTGCTTTATTCATGAAACGAGTTAAGAAATTAGAAAAAGACTCATTTGATTTTTGTTTAGTTAACTCTAGATCCCTGATGGATACCTCTAATATGGTATTGTAATCCTATTATTTCAAGAATACAGTACATAGTTCCTTCCAATCAGCCCTAACAGACTTATGGTACCAATTTATAGTCATTCCTTCTAGAGACAGCACAAATAGCCTAACAACTATTGACAATGGTGCTTTAGTAGTGCTCATGGTTGTTGTGTATTGGCTCAAATGAATTCTAAGATCTCCTCTCCCATTAAATTTCTGCAGTTGAGGCATTTTGAAATTTTCAGGCAGCT
The DNA here is from genome assembly GCA_947683625.1 of Mallotus nudiflorus. Classification (NCBI taxonomy): domain Eukaryota; kingdom Viridiplantae; phylum Streptophyta; class Magnoliopsida; order Malpighiales; family Euphorbiaceae; genus Mallotus; species Mallotus nudiflorus. The sequence continues at coordinate 1,707,600 of CANTUR010000486.1, forward strand.
TGTCACCCTCCATTTATAGCATATCACCAAGTTAAAAGAATATCCTATTCCTTGTCCTCTAATAAGCTCTTCCATCTTGGACATTTTTTGAGTCAGCGCTTGCATCTACTTGGACTCATGATCATGGACCAATTTAAGTGACTCTCTCTTCGCTTTTACTACCATGTAGTTTTCAAGGTCTTCTAATCTCATATCAGTAGTAGGCACATTTCTAGCAGCAGGTTGCCCCCCAACATTGTTAGCAACAGGTGGAGGAGCTACAACAACAGGTGGAGCTCCTACAGTAGGTGGCTGTTTAATAGTAGCAGCAGGTGGTTGTTCAATAACAGGTTGCACTAGTCCAGCCAAAGCCTGTCTTAGTTCATCTTGCATCATAGCTCTCATGTCATCCATCAAAGCTCCCTTAATGTCCTCCAAGGTCCACATCTCTGGTTATTATTCCATTGCAATATGTTCAGTCTGAGTTAGTTCAACTTCCAGGAATAGTGGATTGATTGGACTCCCCTCTAATCTCTCCAGTCTGTGAAGAATGCTTTGAGCTATGGACTCTAGACTTAAATCAACTATGGTCAATCTGCCATACATGAGAAGACCCAAATGAATTTATGATGGCTGCAAAATAAGGTATTAGTATGATGCATGGTCTATATGTATGCATGATGCACGTGCTATGCAACAAGTAGCAAGCAAGCACTTAGCATGTAGCAAGCATCAAAAAGCAATCAATAGGCAACATGCAAGCATAAGCCTTCTAACCTTATTCCTCCCACACACGTATTCAATGGCGAGTCTCTTTTCCTAGGATTTTTGGTCTTTGCCTTCATACCAATAAGGGATATTAAGAGCCAACGTGCATGCCAAATCTCTCTTTAAATCAAAAAGCATAGAAACAACATTTCTAAACATAAAGGCCTAGCCTAATCCTTATTAGCCTGAATGAGCTTCAAAGGTATAGGCCTAGGCTTTTATAAATAGAAATACCTCATGGCAATTCAAATAAACAAGCACTTTGGATAAAAATCCTAGGGGAAGTAACTAGGCCATTATATGTGGTTAGGGTCCAGTGAAAAGTTAAGGTTCCCTTAGCAAGATGCTCTCCATTATGGACTTTGAGTTATAGGCCAAGGTCAGAGGGGCCCAGCATCCTTTACTAATTTGAGAGAAGATTACCCCCCTTAAGGACTTGGGTTACAGACTCTGGTTAAATGAGCCTGGTAACCTCTCTTGAACCAAGTTAAGGCTAAGAGTGATGGTTAGCCAATCTACAACTCCATAAAGCTAGTGGAATCATGGAATCATAGACCAACGCCATCGGTTTAGTAGGGATAAACAGAATGATTACAAGAATGAAATAATAATCAATAAAATAATTCTAAAGAACACAAGTAGAATCAGTATCTCTTATCCCCAATGGAGTCGCCACTATATCCATAGCCGATGCACATAGTCCAAAACCATCCAAGTTATTGCTCCAATGGAGAACCTAGGCCTAATTTTTTTAAGAAGATTTTTAGGTCCTTATTTAAGGTCTCACTTTGCACACTAGCCATTTTACATTGCATATATTATATATATACATCACATGGCATTAATACACATATCATATATGCATTTAATTTGTTGTATCCAATTACACACATAACATATGCATATATTGCATGTTTTAACATATATATCACATATATACATTGAACATGTATAATGAATGCATAAATATAGAATGATCATTGGTCTTGTACAAATATATTCTAACTCTTAGAATAAATTACATTACCTCTATCTTGATGGATCTCCCACTTGAACTCTTTAAGCTCCATTTCGATATATTTATTATTTACATGTCTTAGAGTTGAATTTTAGTAAGTTTTAAATAAGGAATAAATTAATTTAAGTAATTTTTGGGCTTAATTAAGAGATTTTTATGAGTTAGAATTTAATTAGGATTCTTATTATTTATTATATATTTGGGAAGTTTTATTTGAGTTTTAATTAGTTTTTGTGTTTATGTCTAGTGTGGGCCCTAGGAATATAAAGGGAGTTGGTATGTTTTTTACATAGTATGGCATTCATATGCCATGTGAGGAAGAAACAAATGAGGAAAGTCATGTCCAAGCCAAGTCCAAGCCATGCGTGAGCCATGAAGAAGCCAACTACATTTGAATTTCAATATAGCAATGTCACGGCATGCACATGTTGTATGAGTGAAGAATTCTAACCCAGAATTATGCACGGCTAATGAACTTGCTCATGTTGGAAGCCATGCTATGTGCTTAATAAATTCATAGATTTATTTGAATGAGGCATAGTTGTGCTTCAAAACCGTGTCATAAAGGTAGAAATTCCCTATTTTAAAAATAAAAAGGAATTAGAAATCAAAGAGAATGCCCTATCACTATATAAGGAATAAACACCTTTTTAAGAGGGCAGAGAGGAGTCATAAAGATAAGGAGGTGTCTAGACAGAAATCAACGAAGATTAAGAGCTTATTTTATTTTCTTTTCTATTTTCATCTTCTTGTTTTCTTGATTATAGTTACAGATTTCATCATAGCCATATATGGCTAAGTTTTCTTTCAAAGTCTTGGTTAGGAGTAGCTATTCCATGACATGATTTGAACACAAGTTTTTATATTTGATTTGAATTTTAGTTAATTCTCTGTATTGTAATATTTATCTTGTTATCATTCCAGGCCTGATTGATTTCATGTTTATGGATGAATTCACCAACTAGAGTTAGGGGAATTCATTAGCTTAAGACACTTAGAACTTAGATCACTTGACCAAGAGAGTAGGTGAACTCTTCAAGGAGTCATGATAATAGATTACAGTGACAAATTAATTGTTAAAAATCTTAATGAGCTTGGTTTAAATTATTAATCATAAGAGTATGTTAGATTTTAATCCTTGCATGCTTAATTAAACTTGAGAGAGTCTTTAATTATTTTAGAGCAATTACCCTTAACTAAATTCAAGATTTCTATTTAAAAATGTGTTCATGATTGGATTGGAATAATGAAACTAAACCTAGGCTCTGTGTTTACAAATATTTGATTTTATTTTTATTAAGTTTATATTATTTAAACCTTGTTAAATTATTTAATTTATAGCCGAGATCATAGGTAAAAATTGTTAGTAATCAATATATAGTCCTTGAGGGAATGATTTTTATCTATTGCAACCACAATCGTGCACGTGCGAGTTTAATGCAATAAGTTTTTGGCGCTGTTGTCGGGGACTGGCAATATTGATATTAATTTAATTTTTACTTTTCTTATACCAGTATTCTTTCTTTAATTTTAATTTAATTTGCTAATTGATTTTTCAGGTACCTTTTGCTAGTTTATGAACACTCAATCTAAGGGGACAAACTTAGAAAAGATCAACCTTGAAATCAAGAAATCATGCAAGAAAAACTGAAAGGAAAAGCTTGAAAAAGATAGGCAAAAGATGGCTGAAGATCAAGCACCAACACCACTTGGTAGGAGTTGTGCTCTTCAAGAGTACACAATGCCTAATCCAGGAGATACCCATAACAATATTGTTAGGCCAACTATCGATGCCAACACATTTAAGATCAAACTAGCAATAATTCAAATGGTCTCATAATTTCAGTTTAGAGGTCTCCCAAGCAAGGATCTTAATGCCCATATAGTTTAGTTTTTGGAGATTTGTGATACATTTAAGATGAATGGGGTTAGTCCATATGCAATAAAGCTTAGGTTATTCCTTTTCTCTTTAAGGGATAAGTGTAAATGGCGGGGTTTAGCGCGTGTCCAAAATTTTAGCAACCGCGACACTGTTTAGGCTCAGGGCCTTAGAGAACACACTAACCACTATCACAAAGACATGCTGTGGAGATGAGGAGTTACCACCCAAGGTAATAACTGGGACAAATCGAAAAGGTGGTACTCGATTCCCTAAAAGAAAGCTAGTACCACAACCAGGAGATTCTGGATACATAATACTAACATCTCTTAGTCTCGTGTTCATTTAGAATAATTTTATAAATGATTATTTCATCCTCTAATTACATGCAATTTTAGTAAACCCTATTGGACATCTATCTAACCCTAGGCATCTAGTTAATAAAATTACACATAAAAAATGCACTCAAGATCACGTTGTCCTTAAGTCTAAACTATATTAATTTTATTAAAAAGTTAGCTAGATTTATTTACAAGTGAGAAATGGACTAAAGGTGGGCCTATATTTTTTATTAATTAGTGAGCCTAGATATATTTATTTTAGTTTATCTAAGGAATGGGCTAAGTCTATTCAATTTTAAAGGAAATTTAAATTAGTGGGCCTAAGTCTAACTTGGTTTTATTTTAAGTGAAATATGGGCTTATGTCTATTTATTTTAAAAGAGATGAATTTAAGTGGGCTGAGCTAAGTCTAAACAAGTTTTAATTAACTAAGTGAGCCTAAAATCTAATTAACCTAATAGGCCTAAAATGATTTTAATTATTTAAAGTCCTAAACCATTTTTAAGCCTATTTATTAAGTGGATTAGACCTAAACGTGGGCTTGAGGCCCAAAAACATTTAAAAAAAAATCATAAAAAACATCATAAAATCAAATCAAATAGATTCACATATGATTTCTAAAAAATCTAATTTAATTACATACAAGACTTAATTAACTAAGGCCACCATTAATTTTAATTAATTTTACCCAATGAACCTAGTTTTACTAATTAATTTTAAATTGCAAAAAATTAAATCTTTTACTATTCCCACTACTGGGGCTATTACAAACTACGTATAAAATCTAAAATTAAATAATTATACATCCATAAATAAAAAAAACACAGAACACCAAAATAAAAATAAAGATAAAACCCTAAATTCTACTATGAAACAACATAGGTTTTTCCATGGCATTTCATGGACCTTTTGTTCATTTGAACATAGGCAGCATCCTCCTCAATCCACATTTGCATATCAAAACACAAACATAGAAATAATTAGATTAGTAATGAAATTGAATAATAAAATAATAACAAAATAAAATAAAAATCATAAAAAAGAAGAGAAGAAAAAAAGGATGAATGTTGTGCATATGCTTTGAGATAGCCCCTCAGATTGAGATTGTCACTGTTGTTTTTGACTCATTGTTTGATTCTGGACAGAGGCTTTGATTGCGTAACTCACTTCTCTCTTTCGCAGTCTCTTTTTTTCTCATTTTTTAGTTTGTGTGTGTGAGTCTCTGTGTTTTCTTTTCGTCTTTTTTTTATAGTCTCTATAAAATTTTTTCTCCTAAAAAAAGTCCTCCCACACATGCATATAGACTCTGCTTTTAAATGTAGAGTCTGCGTGTACTGCCTTCCTCCTTTGGAGGAACAGACTCATCTCCTTATCAGGAGGAACAAACTCATCTCCTCTTATAAGGATTTGATTTTTGAAATTTATGTGTTTTTGAATGCATCAAAAATCTTTTCAGATAAAATTAATATTAAAAATTCAATTTTTAACCAATCAAAACACTGAAAAAATTGAGAAAAAATATGCAAAAAAATTGAAAAATGGGACTTTTACGCGTCGGCATTGTGCAATGCCGATCAGAAAATTGGATTTCGGATCAGAATTGTGGATTTCCAATTGGAAATCCATAATTTCAATCGGCATTATGGATTTTCGATCGGAAATCCATAATTTTGATTTTTAATTTTTTTACTTTTAATTACCAAAAGACCCCTAAAAATTGACTTATTTGTAATTAAATTCTAAAAAATGTTACAATTTAGTCCCTAAAGTCTAGAAAATTGACAACCAAGTTCAATTTTTGAATGAATTTTATCATAGGCGCTTACGTTGCAATTGTGCACAATTGCATCCTAAAATTGGGTGCTTATAATGAGCCTGAGCTATGGTTGCACTCTTTGGCACCACAGTCAATCACATCATGGGATACACTATCAAAGACATTCTTAGGCAAGTATTTCCTAATGGGCAAAATAACAAAGTTCAAATAAGAGATCACAAGCTTCACTCAACATGGTGGCAAATCTCTTTATGAGGCTTGGGAATGTTATAAGGATTTACAAAGATAATGTCCTCACCATAGAGTTCTATAGTGGTTGCTCATTCAAACCTTCTACCAAGGCCTAACAGAGCCAATGAGGATCACTATTGATGTAACTACCCAAGGCTCATTCATGACTAAGACCCCGAATAAGGCCTACAATCTTCTTGAGACTATAGCATCCAACAACTACTAATGGCATGGCTTAAGCAGTGCACCAAAGAAAGTGGTAGGAATGTATGAAGTGGATAGTTGGAATCTCCATAATGCGAAGATTGATTTGCTTACCAATAAATTAGAGGCATCCACTAAAGTCTCTAATCCTATGGCTGTCTATTCTTGTGAGAATTATGGAGGAGGACATTCAACCCTAGAGTGTCAGGGAGGTTTTTCTCAGGATTCCTCTATTAAGCAGTTAAATGCACTCAATAATTTTCAAAGGGAATCCCTATTTGAACACCTATAACCCAAGTTGGTGAAACCATCTAAACTTTTCATGGTTTAACTAAGGAGGGGTATAAAATATCCATCAAGGGTTCAAATAACTACCTCTTGGATTTCAGCAGAATAATACCTTCCCTCAACAAAGCAAACTAAAGTCTAACCTTGAAGTGATGATAGAAAAATTCCTAAAAGATCAAGAGAGGTACCAAAAAGACTAAGAGGAGCAAAAGGAAGCAATAAAGAATTTGATGTCTCGAGTGGGACAACTTTTTGCCCATAACAAAATGTTAGAAAACTAAATTGCATCACAAGCTTCAAGTTTAAGGTAGAGTGGAATGTTTCCCAATCAACCTTAAAATCCCAAAGAATAGGCTAAGGTGGTCACACTTAGAAGCAGAAAGTAATTTCCTTAAATAGAGACCAAGAACAATGTTGCAAAAACTGTTTATGACACTTAAAAGGAGAAGACTGAGCATTTATATAACAAGGAAGAGGAGAAGAAGGACTCACCACCTTTGGTACTCACCACCTTTGGTATTGCCATTGCCATTTCTATAAAGGCAATAGAAATCCAAGTTAGACAGGTAGTTTGAGAAGTTTATGAAGTCATTCCAACAGCTCAAACTAAATATACCTCTCTTGGATGTGATAAATACCATGCATACATACTCCAAATTCTTAAAAGACATCATCTCGCACAAGAGAAAATAGGAGGATCATGAGACCATTCCTATTAATGAGGAATGCAGTGCTGTCATTCAAAATAAGCTTCCTCAAAATCTTAAAGATCTAGGGAGTATCACTATCCCTTGTACCATTGGAAATGAATTTATAAGTAAATCTTTATGTGATATTGGTGTAAATGTGAGTATAATTCCTCTTTCATTTTGTAGATGACTCAACATCGTTAAGCCACAACTAACGACGGTGTCGCTATAGCTCGTAGATAGATCTATCATCTACCCCTACAAAATTTTGGAAGATGTCCTGGTCAAAGTTAGAGACTATGATGTACCATGAGATTTCATCATCCTAGAAATGGAGAAGGATCGCCATATTCTAATCATATTAGGATGACAATTCCTAGCCATAGTAGGAGTAATCATAGACATCAAGAGAGGAAAGATTTTATTGGAAATTAGAGATAATAAGGTGGAGTTTGATGTTTTCAAAATGGCAAAACAGTCCTCAATAATAGGATCCTATTTTAGAGTGGATGTGATACAAAGCTGTGTGCAAAAGACCTTTGAAAAGCAACTCACCCATAACCCCATAGAAGCATGCTTGATCCAACATTGAATAAACATAAATCAACTAAGTATGAGCCCTTACCCTATATTATAGAAAATCTTGGTATGATTGAGGAGGAAAATGCACCTAAAGTAGAGCTTAAAGCTCTTCCTTCATCTTTGAGGTATGCTTTTCTTGGCCCTAACTCTATATATCCTATCATTATGAATGTCGAGTTGATTGTTGAACTAGTAGACAAATTAATTAGGAGAGTTAGGCCTCATAGGAAGATCATAGGTTATACCATAGATGACCTAAAGGGAATTAGTATTTCAATATGCATGCATAGGATTCATATGGAAAATGATGCTAAACCCACTATAGAACATCAAAGAAGTCTAAACCCTAACATGAAAGAGGTGGTTAAGAAAGAGATTATGAAGTTTCTTGATGCAGGGATTATCTATCCTATCTCAAATAGTCAGTGGGTTAGTCCAATCCATATAGTCCCTAAGAAGGGAGGTATGACAGTAATGAAAAATGAGAACAATGAGTTGATCCTAACTAGGACTGTCATAGGCTGGCACATGTGTATTGACTATAGAAAATTAAATAAAGCTACTAAAAAAGATCACTTCCATTTACCATTCATTGACTAACTTTTAGAAAGGTTAGTTAATCATTCATTTTTCTATTACTTGGATGGATACTTTGGCTTCTTTCAAATTCCCATACACCTTGATGATCAAGAGAAAACCACATTCACATGTCCTCATGGAATATATGCATATAGAAGAATGCTTTTTGGGCTATGTAATGCACCTGTTACTTTTCAACGATACATGATATCTATCTTTTCTGATTTTGTTGAGGACACTATAGAGGTTTTTATGGATGATTTCTCTGTATACGGTTCTTCTTTTAATGATTGTCTTGATAATCTATCTAAAGTATTGCAAAGATGTAAAGACACTAACCTTGTGTTGAATTAGGAAAAGTGTCACTTTATGGTGACTAAAGGAGTGGTGCTCGAGCTTATTATGTCTGAAAATGGCATTGAAGTCGACTGGGAAAAAATTGAAGTGATAGAGAAACTTCCACCCCTACCTCTGTTAAGGGAATATAGAGTTTTCTAGGACATGCCATTTTTACATATGTTTAGCCACAATACCTACAACCAACATCAATTTAATCATAACGCTTGCAATTAACAACCAATATAGCATGTGCTAAGTGTAAAAAAGGCTCTGACACCATTAGGAATCGATTATGCTACTTAGACATCAAATGCTAAGTAGGAAAAATTTTTAAAATTTTCTTATCATAACCCTTAATCTCATTAAGAATTCCAATCCCTAGGATTCAATTTGCATTTACACATAGCTAATAAACAAACCAATATAAACACAAGAAATTAACAACCTAGGAATTCTAAGTTTCAAGAAAACTTACAAATTCCCAAGGTTTGTATAGACCATAATTAATCCACTAAAATGGTTAGCTCCTTCGATTCAACTCTTGAATCAACTTCAAGTTTCCTAAGTGTGCTTATAGTACCCCATGTCCACTTGTAGATGTGCATTTGTGCTTGGTAATTTATTTAATTTCTAAACTTATTTAAATTAAGAGTTTATCTTTAATGTTTATTAACATTAAGCTTAGAGGTTAATTTTTTAGTATATTAATCTAGTAATTATTCTTAGAACACATTTTGAAATGGGTGGTTAATAATTTATTAGATTCTTGAATAAAATTAATAAGAATGATAAATAACCATTAATTAAAATTTTAATACTTTAGATAATAATTAAATTTTGAATAATATGAATATTTTATATTTTATTTAGTTATTTAATAAATATAACTCTTCCTTAATATATCCACTTGTTCATATTGTGATTCCACTTTCTTGTTTGCTTTGTTCACTCACTAGGTATTTTCTTGGAAAATACTCATGCCTTACCTTTTATTTATTTTTAGGTTGATTGTGTAATTACTAGTTAGATTTGTTTACATTTAGAAAAGTAGAAAAGATGTCTTGGAAGTATATAATTATAAGCCAAGATGTGCACATGATTAATACTATGTTAAGATGTGCACGTGATTGATACTATGTTAGACTGGAAGGTGCAAGTGGAACCTGCAACTGTGCCTTTCTATTCTGTGATAATGAGGGAAAGTCATGAAGACCTTGTTATTTTGTTGGTACTTGTGATCTACGAGACTGCCTTTAATGTCTGTGTTTCTCTAATACTTGATTGGCATTAATGGTGGCCTCAAAACACTTTTTGAGTTCTTTTTGACAATGTGATGCAATGATGTATATATAACTATGGTAAATAGGGTTACTCGTTTGTAGTTGATTACAATCTTTTTATTTTGGTGTAATTAAATGTAAATATTTTGGTTGTAATAAGTGCTTTACTTGTGTAGGAATGTATAAAGTGTCATGAATAGTCAAGAATAAATAATAATTTCCTATTATTCTCCTCAATATTGTGATATATATAACTATTGCTTATAATAGTTGTTGATATACGAGTCAAGTCTAAATATAATATTAATGGAATCCAACTAAATACACAAGTTGAGTTCCATTATATTTAGAATATTAAATTAAATTAAACCAAAATTGTACATTCCCTGTAATTAGTTATTCCACTATATATAACTCTTAGTTTGTTTGATTCAAGTTTTAATATTTAGGTATTAATTCTTAGAGTGCCATATTATAATGTATGATTCTTTATTAGATGTCTGAGGGTAACATTCCAATAGGGTGCTTGTGGGGTTGGGTGTCAAACATTGGATAATAAAAAAATTAAAATAAAATATCTATGAATTTAAGGCTCAGTTTGTGAATATTTTATTCAAAGATTACCAAATTTCAAATATTTGGCTACAAGTAAACAAAAGTTTACTTATTTGCCACTAAAGATATTTCAGTAAATTATGATTCATATTACTGAGAATTGAAGAGGTAGAAGCACATCATCATTACCTCAAATTCAAAACAAATAAGAAGTAATAAAAAAAATAGAACTAATAAGTTAGTAGTATCATAGTAAGTAAAAAAAAGAAGTTAGAAGTAAGCATCTAACTATAGCATGCAAAAAATAAGAAGTGGTTAAGTAAATTAAAATATAGAACTAGTAGGCAAATTTATATAGGCTCAGAGATATTCTTTCTGTTTATTGAAAAGAATATGCCACATTTCAAGTAACAAGATAAATATGTCACTAATGAAACTTAAGTAAGTATTCTTGTGGCATCATACATAATGGTTGAAGCTTTACCATCGCCTCATAATATAATAAAGTGACTTAGTGAAGATAGCAATAGTAACTTGAAGAATAAGTTAGTCATATATTTAATTCACAATCACTTCTCGTAGTTAGGCACATCAAGTAATAAGCAGATAGATAGAATAATTAAAGCCTCAGAATTAATTCATCAAGTGACCTAATAAGACTACAATAATAACTAACATAAAATAGGAAGGTTATGGATTTGTTGAAGTCAATGAAGAGCCACTGCCTAATTGAGGTAGATATGCCAATAACACAAGGAAAAAAACATTATAAAGTATAAATAATTTTTTTTAAAATTAAAATCAAATTTAAATAAATTACTGCATAGGCTTTGTATAGACATTTTTCAAGATTTTCTATATCATTTATTGCCTCTTCAACTGAAATTGGGTAATTGGGCAATCTTATCCAATCTTGGGTGAAAATAAGGGTTTCCATAATTCTAGGAGTTATAGAACTCCTAAAAACATCAAGAACTTTGCCTAATGTACTAAAAGCTGATTTAGATGCAATTGTTGAGATTGGGACTGGTAATACATCTTTAGCCATGTGGTACGAATAGGAAATCTTTCAAAATTGAGCTTCCACCATCTTAACACATATATGCCATCCTTTTATACTATAGCTTCACTTATATACATTTCCAATTCAGATTATTGAGAACCACCCAACCACTTTTCAATTTATGCTTCTTGTATTTAGCTTTAAAGACAAATATAGGCTTGGCACTATGAGGGACAACATTAGAAGTCATAAATTAATTGCTTTTAGAAGTATATTGTGAATGAAACTCAAATCCAGTAACAATATGAGTACCATAAAAGGATTTACAATCCCTAAAAAGTTTAAACAGAGAGGACTTTACAAGATTATAAAGTCTACTTCCACCATCTCCATACATTTAACCCAAAAAGAACTCTAACTACTCATGTTTATTTGATCCAAAATGTTAGTAAAGAAAATCAAAAAATTCATTTTCTGAATATCATCCTAATATTTATCAAACTTTGCTTTCATATTAATGCACATTTTGATCATGCTATCATTAGATGATTGCATCCATTCAAATATGACACAATAGAAATCAGACACTTCATTGAAAAAAGCATTATAAGTGACATACTTAGAACTAGTGATATGCACTAGGTCAATAATTTATGATTATGTATTGATTTTCTTATTTTATTAATAAAAAGATATTTCATTATCATTTGATTTTATGATAATTATATGAATGGTTAATTCTTACTAAGGTCATTAAGTATGTGACTTGATAGTAAAACCCTTAGATTAAAATAAGAGTTCTATTCTAATTATCCCTAGCCATTTATTCATTATATAAATATTAAAGTATTAAGGCTAGTATGATGTTGACTGATGGTTATGTTTTACTAATAATGAATATGAGATATTAAGCCAACTCACATGTACATTATGAGAGATCATGTACTGGATTGACCCACTATAAGAATACTACATAGATTATTGTCATAAGTATTTCTCATCACAGTAATTTTATTTCGGTCCTTTGACCTTAAAATCATCATGGATTTCTACATAGCTATTTTATGTTTTGATACATTCTAACATTGTCTTTAACCAGACGATTAAATAGGATGTTGTTGAATATGAAATTAGTTATGTGAGGAATGTGAATGATTCAGAAGGAATTTATCCCTCATTAATATGAGAAAGATATCTATGGGCCTCATGATGAGATAGACTGAAGGAAAATGCATGGTCATGCTGAAATGAATTGATAAAGAGTTATCATTTTCAGTCTACTTGAAATCAAGTCATAATATTGAACTATAGAATTATGACATTTTATGCCTTATGTTCAATTAAGATATCATGTGATAAAAGGACAATAAATTTCATTGTAATTAGGTTATGTCGGATTATTTACTTCACATGACTTGGGTAGTCATAATGTCTTGCTAGAGGCCACTTATGACTTGTAGGCCTAAATAGAGACTTAGGTCCATTGCCAATGTTATGTGCACCTATAGGGTTACACACTTAGAACAAGCCCAAAACGAATATAGGTTTAATAAGTCTAGAATAAACTTTGTGGAAATAATTAATTAAAGTTATTTATTTATTTATTTAAGATAAATATTATTTTAAATAAATAAATAAGATATTATTTCTAATTTTTTTTAAAACAAAATCAGAATATAATAAATGGGAAATTACTAAAAGGTTATTGGTAGGTGAAACCCTAATTTGGAGTCTATAAATATGTTAAATTCTTTAGGGTTTAACACATTTGTTTTTCTTGCCTCCAAATTCGTTTTCTCTCTTCTTAGAAAACAAACACAGAGTTTTTCTTTTGTTCCTGATTTATGAGACAATCAAGAAAGTTTCTATCATACACTCCAATTCCTTTTTATGAAGGGTTGTTCGTGTGGATACCTATAGAGGACTCATCCTTTTGGAGACGTTTAGATCTAAACAACCAAAGCAAAAAGCTCAAGGTAAGGTGTCACTAGTGTGAACCTCCTCTCATCCTTCTAGAAAATCTTACCTCATCTGCATTTTGGTGAGATTTTTGAAACCCTAGATTTAATCAAGTAGTCGAATTACATGGATCCAGGTTCAGGAATGTGATAAAATTTTAATTTTTCATTGTGTTTGTATCACAAAACCCAACAATTTTAAGTGTCATTTTATAGAACTACTTCAAGCATTTTACCATTGCATTAATATAATGCTAATAAAAAATATATCTAACACTTCATTAGACAAATATGCCCTAAAGGCTAACTCAATTTCATTATACTTGTCAAAGAATTTTTCATATATACATGTAGTCTTTAGCATCTATGATGTGTGTAATATTTACATATTTTCTAAGTTGAGATTTAATGAATTTTGAATTAATAAATAATGTTAATTGTGTAGTTTTAAGTTAATTAAAAAATATTTTGATTTTAGAGTCTTAATTAGGATTTTTTTTTATTTTTGATTCAATTCTAGTCAATTTCATAGGTACAATTCCATCTAGTGGACACATTTAGATGTAAAGAAGCTTTTGAATTAACCCTAACCAAACTATATAATTCTTTAAACTTCCTTAATCTAACAGGTGAATTCCTGATATACCTAACTGCCTCCCTAACTTTTTAATAGAAAGTGTCATTTCTTTTAACTCATCGTATACAATAAGGTTCAAAATATGTGCAATGCACCTAATATGCAAGTAATTAGATATAATAATAGTTATTCCTTAAGAAAGAAATTTTTTCTAAAATAGTTTATTATTGTGTCATTACTAAAGGCATTGTCCACACTCATAGTAAATACATTCTTTAAACCCCAATCAAGGAAGTAGTTTTCTAATGCCTTAGCAATAAACTCACCCTTATAAGAAGTAATAGGAACAAAAGACATAATTTTTTTATGAAGCCTCCACTTATCATCTATAAAATGTGCAGTTATGCATATATAGTTCAGCCTCTGAATAGAGGTCCAAGAGTCAGTTGTCAAACTAACTCTTTGATAGTGATATTTGAGAAAAGCTTTCAATTTCAATCTCTCATCCAAGTAGGTATTATAAATGTCCTTACTAACAATCCACCTAGAAGGGATTTTGAATCTAAAACGGTAAGTAGACAAGAATTTTTAAAAACCCTCCCCCTTCTTCATACTTGAAAGGTAGCTCATTAATTATAACCATTTTAGTAAGTTTGTTTCTAATAAGGTCTTGGTCAAATTTCTAGGTCCAATTTACCCTTACAAATTCAGATTCATATGCTTCCACAACATTAGGTGTTAAAGTGAGCAAAGATTGCCTATTATCTTTACTATGTGGATTTTTGGTGTAAGTAAGAATATGGTTTCTTAAAGAAGATGTTCCATGCCTTTTAGAATAAGCATTAATTATTTTAGCACATTAAAGACATGTACCTTTTGTTGTAATTCCTTTACTATCCTTAATCCTCTCGAAATGCTTCCAGGCTATACTTATTGAATCAATCTTTTTTCTTTTTTTGGCAACAATAACTGAACTGTCTGCCTGCTCATTTTTTTGTGCTTCCACCTCTTTTTCTTGAGGCACAACATTAGTATCAATAGGTTCCATTTACACAGGACATAATAGGAAATTATAATTAAAAAGTGATAATATAAAAGTACCAACTATGAATTAGGGTTTAGGTAAACAGCTAACTGAAAATAACTGAAGAAGATTTCAAAGTGACCTTTAATTTTCAAGCCTCTACTTGTATTGAAGTCAAAAAATAATGCTTCCACCTAATTATTTTAAAACCATAAGTGATAGAAGAGTTTTGTGCTTCCAACAATTCAGTTCAATTTATTTGTATCAACTGAAATTGTTGAATACTAGAAACATATAACAAAATCAATTGACACAGTCATATATTAAATAAAAAATCAATTGATAGAGTCACATACGAACTAAAATAATCACACTCAATCACAGACTTTGAGACTCATTAGTGTGATTCGTAGAGTCACATTTTAGTATATTAAACAAAAAAATTGACTGTAATACAAGTGTAATATGAAAAAATTTAAAATAAAATCTTTGCATGTTCATAAATTGTACAATAAATAAACACACAAAATGACAGATATGAAGTTCAAAGGCAATATAATCGCCTAAATTACCTTATTAAATAAACAAAAATTAACAAACAACTTTTGCATGTTTTCAAAACACCATAAAAAACACAAATCTATAGTTTATCAACAACTTTGCATTCAAAATAACTGACATAAAAAACAAAATTGCTCTTGACCCTTTGTATGTTTAAAAATAAAACCATTATACACATAGATAATTTTTTAATAAATAATTGCCTATAACTATAAGTCTAATTTAAATCAAAACAACATATATTAAAAACTCTGTATGGGCCCTTAATTTTTTTTTTAAAAAAAAACCATTAACATTTACAAAAAATACATAAACTATGGTTTATAAAACCCAATCAACAAAAAAAATAGTAGAAAGATTAGATTTACATAACATAATAAACACAAAACACGATTAATAATAAATAGATTTACCAAATGATGAAACAAAAAGGGGATTCTTCTATCACTAGTCATTTTAATTTTTTTTGTTAAGTTAATAAAATAGAGAAGATGAAATAACAAGAATAGAAGCTTGAAAATAGACACAAATTCATTTACACGATCAGATAGGGTTACAGTAGTAAAGGGACTACTAGAGTGATTAAACTGTGGGGGAAAAGGGTTTGGAAAGTATAGAATGGTACTAAGAACTAAGAAGATAGAAAGGAGAGGCGGCAGTGAGCTGCGATTAGGGTTAGGGTTTTGGTTATGTAGATAGAAATTGAAGAATCGAGAGAGAACAAAGAGGGAGGGGGTGGGTGATAGTGAGGCGATGATGAGGGTTAATGAAAGTAAGGTTAAGGGTAGTTTAGGATAGTTAAATACCTAGGTTAAACATAATTTTTTGGTTTATTAAAATTTCAGAAAATTAGACGGTTCAGATTAATAAAAACCAACATTGACCAATCACTTATTATCTGAGCTTGAGACTTCTGATTTACCCGAATCGACTTCCACCCAAATTATCCCCTACCTGCTCCTTCTTTTTGGTTTGGTTCGATTTGAAAAAATTAGATCGATTAAGTCCTACACACCCTTAAATAAATGGGATAAATAATATTTATTTGATATTATTATGTCAATTAAATTTGACAAATAATAGTAATTGTGATAAAAATTTGACGGAAGAGATAAATAAAGTAATTTTACAAAATGGAAGGGTAATTAACATAAATTTTGAATATTAAAAACCAAATAGTATGATTTCACAAACCACCGAGGGCAATATATATATATATATATATATGACTTTACCTTCTTCTTTATTTTTTGGAACTAATTACTTTACCCTTTTTTGAAAAGGTTGTTTCCGGATTTTCCATTAATTAAATGCTTGACGTATGTGATTGGTACGAGGGTACATATATGTAATAAGTTCTGACAATAAAAGCAGGGAAGTGAATTTCACCAATATATATATATATATATATATATTTTTTTTTTTTTTCTTTTAAATTTTTATCATCTCTCTCCCATTGGTGGACATTGTATGTAAGGACTCACTCAACAATCAAGCCAAGAACCTGACAAATGAAACATTTACGGCTGCTGCCCTTTAATCCTTTGCTTCTCATCTTCTTCATTTTCGGCAAATGAGCTCTGCAAGCTTTCTTCTACTCTTGGCTTAGGTAATTTATTCAATATTTAATTTTTTTTTCTTTTTTGTAATTTTTTTCTTTCTTTCTTCAGTTAGGGTTGGTTTCATGAAATTCTTTTCTTTCTTTCTTTATTTGTCTGTTTATTTTATAATATATAATTCAGAGTTTCAGATTCTTGGCTTGATTTGGCAAGAAAAATGAGATATTTCTTTATCATTTTTCCAGTGTTTTTTTTAAGATTTATTTCCTTATCAGTTAACTGTTCTTTACAATCCACATTTCCATTTACAGAAACATTCTCTTTATGGGGTCTACAATTTGTTTTCTTGTTTAGCTCAAATATTTTTTTAATAATCAGCTGAGATTTGCACTAAAATATCTTTGTTTTCTTGCATCTTCCATTTATAGGTATGTATACATCTTTTTCTTTGGATAGATCCTGATAAAATTGGTCTTTGTTAGCTATAGTTAGCTTGATTTCTTGTAACCAAGATCTATACTTGATTTTGGTATATAATCACTAATCACTAAGCTTAATTTGATCTTCTTTCAAGTATATATATATGATTTTAATTAGATTTCTTGATTTTTCTCCTTTTAATTAACACTCTTTCTTGAATATATATCTTATTTTTAGATGATTGATTCTGCATAAAGGGTAATTGAGTTGATTTTTTTTTTTTTTGGTTCTTCTTGTACTAGGATTTGTGGGATTGGAAATGACAAGGAAAAAGATTCAGATAAAAAAAATTGATAACTTAACATCAAGACAAGTGACTTTCTCAAAGAGAAGAAGAGGGCTTTTCAAGAAAGCTTATGAACTCTCTACTCTTTGTGATGCTGAGATTGCTCTCATAGTCTTTTCTGCAACGGGAAAGCTTTTTGATTATGCTAGCACAAGGTGATTAATACCTAATCTTTACTTATTCTTCTTCTTCTTTTTGATTATGCCATCATTGATTTTTTTTTTTTGTTGGATGAGTGATATATGGTTTCTTTTTAAACAAACAAAACTCAAAAAGGAAAAAAGAAAAAAGAAGAGAAATAGCTGAAATGTCTCCATGTGTTCAGTGGAATCTCTTGGCGTGAAGAAAGACTTCTATTTTCATGTACTATATATTGTCTATATATTTTAGTATATATAAAAATATACTAAAAAATCGTCTAACTTTCAAGTGATTTCTGATAAAATGTTTTATGGTCTTTTATTTGGTTTAGAAGACATTGACAAAGGACATAAGAAATTGACTGATAGCACAAGTTTAAATTAAGTCACATACAGGAATTCTTTTTGTTTTTAATTTTTCTTTTCTTTATTCAATTTTTTTACTATTGTGATTTCTGATCTTTATTTAGTCCTTACTTAGTAAAACAAAAATCTAATGGTTTAAAAACAAAAAGAATAGTGATCATTGCAGAAATTAAACTGAATAAAAAGAAACAGAAAATTAAGAGTGTTATATTAGGAAAAAAAAAAAAGTTAAATAGAAGGTGACCAAATTGAGAAAATGACTTTGTTTTAGCATGGTAATAATATGCCATCAAGGGCAATTCTATTGTCATTTTTGGGAAAATATTGAATTCTTTTCTAACAATCAATTACATATATATGAATTTTCCACTACCATAGTGTTTGGTTAATTATGGCAGAATTTGATATGTTTATTTCATTTAGGCTTCTGTTTCATTATTTTTTTTATAAAATAATTTAGAATTTGATATTTTTCCGCACAACTGCTAACATGAATTTGATATTTTTCACATTTTTCAGTATTTAATATTTTTTAGCACAGCTAGTCACATAAATATGGCATATAGGTTATTTTAATAATAGTAATCTTACTTTGGTTTAACGACCAAGATTCTTATGGAAATGTTAGGGGATCCTATATTGAGTTTCCTTCCCACCTCCATCCCAAAAAAAAAAAATACTAATTATCTACGCAAGTGATTTGTCAAAAAATCGTTGATTTTCTGTCTCTTTTGTCTAAATTTATAAAAAAATTTCATTCAACTTGTGTATGAAAGCTATTAGTCAATATAAACCTTTTCTTGGTTAAAAGAAATAGATCTTTAAGGAATATGATATGCATATCAATGAAAATAACTATGCATTTCAATCAAAATATGCATTTAAATGGCCTAAAAGATTAAGAAACAGTAATATCTTTTAGGTTTAAAGAGAGAAGTTTACTGTCATATTTTATTAATTTGTTTTTGAAAATATTTTATTAATTTTTTTATATTCAAAGGGCTTTCATAAGTTTTAAGAGAATTATACTTATTGTATTTCATTTTTTTTATTTTTATTCTGAGTAAATCATGCATAAGTAAAGAATTCTATCACAGTACCGTTAACATTACTGTATAAATTTCTTAAAAAATTTACTGTATAAATAATTATGTATAATTCATTTAATAAATGATAGCTTATAGTAGTGATAAAAATTAAAAAAAAAACATTAAAAAAAAAATTATGCCGATGTTGGAAGATGTTTTATTAAAAATATCTAAAAAATATAATTTTAATTGACAGAAAAGCTGACTTGTGGATACTCTTACCGTATAAACTAAAATAAATAAATAAAGACACTATTTGTATTGCTCATATAAGATTTTATCATCTCTAAGTAAACAAAAAAATGCTAAATATATAATAAAAAGATGAAGAAAGAAAGAAGATGGAAAAATCACTTTCATTGCTCAAATTTAATAATTCAGTTTAAAGAATTCTATCGGAGTGGTCAAATTCAAAGTACTATACAAAAGAAAAAAAATTCTATGATTTGTACTGAAAATAATACAAAAATCAAAACTTTTTTTTGAAGGAAAAAAAAATCAACCGTTTTAATTTGATAGAAAAGCTATAATAAAATTATTTATTGAAATGAAAACTTTAAATTTTTAGGAATTTGGGAAATTTTAATTTAATATTTTTTAAAATTTTCTTACAAGTGTCAAGAATAAATTTTCCTTATTTCTCTCACTTTCGTTGTCTATTCTTCGTCCACTATTAATTCTAATTAAATATATACGTACCACCAATTTTATTTTATAGTTGTTGTTTTTATTTTTTTAAAAAATACATATAGACCACCAAATTTCTTTAATTTGTCATCTTGTACATGACCTGCATATACACTAGGAGTGCATACAATTAATCTACTTTCTTGATGTTATAATCTAACAAAATAATTGAGGAAAAACCTAATTAAAATTAAAAAAAAAAGTATATAATTTTGATGTTACATATTTTTTTTTGTCTAATTTGATTTTCTAGAAATTAAAGATACAATAAAAATAATAGAAAATAACTTAATATCAAATATATTATTATATTTAATTTTATGTTATAAAAATTTTAAATATTTTTATAATCGAGCAATTAAAATATGATACATATCATAAATATTTTAAATGACTGTAAGTTTTTTTTTTTTTTTTGCTTTCTAATTGATAAAAAACTTATTTTGACAATTTTATTCTTTTATGAAAATTAATTGATTTTATCCAACCTATTATTCAAAATTGAAAATAATTTGTTCATAGTTTAAATTAATTAAACCTAATATATGTTCTTTTTGCTTTCTCCTCCACTTGTTTCTAAGTGAACGGCTAACAATTTCTTTTAACAGTTATACATGCCAACGCTTTTTTTTTTTAAAGCTTTTCTTTCTCATTTGCACCACAAATACAAACCCTATCTAAGAATTAGAGAGAGT
The DNA here is from genome assembly GCA_947683625.1 of Mallotus nudiflorus. NCBI lineage: Eukaryota > Viridiplantae > Streptophyta > Magnoliopsida > Malpighiales > Euphorbiaceae > Mallotus > Mallotus nudiflorus. The sequence goes on from CANTUR010000486.1 coordinate 1,728,533, forward strand.
CATGATTGTAAATTGCACCTCAACAGTTATATGGAATTGTTTCTAATTTGTGATTTATATTTACTGAATTAATAGTTTAATTAGTAACTGTTTGCTTTATGTATATAAATCTTTAAAAGCTTTATAACTATAACTATAACTATATATATATATATATATAAAGAAAATAAAGCCTTGTTAAGGGATCCAAGTTGTTAAACTTCAATAGTGTTTTGCGTTGGCTTGAATTTTTGATCTATGGATCATATTCGAGCATATTACAAAGTAGGCCAATTTATGAGAAATAATGAACTAGCCTTAGTATATCAACAACAAGATTATATGGTTTAAAGCTCTCTCTCTATATACACACATAGAGAAATTCTTACCTATATTGGATGTGAATGATATAAACATGTGTATTGTTTTTATTGGCCAAGTGTTTTATATTTGACCTATGTGTTAGACATCCAACCTTAGAGTGTATATATATATAGTAGGTTTTCCTATTAATAAATGGTTGAAACATATTTAAATATTATATAATTAAATGTTAGCTAGAGACGGATATATTTAGTGTAAGTTTCCTTGAGATAGTTACCCTAAATTGTTATAAAGAAAGGATGACAAAGATTATGTAACTTTACCTAGCAAGCAAGTCTTTATAAAGAAAGGATGACAAAGATAATTTGATGGTTAGCTGTTACTTTTGCAGCCTTGGAAGAATATAGTAGAGTTTCTCATTATAAAATTGGCTGAAAATGCTTTGAGTATATTACCTATAACGGTCAAAATTAAACTTATGATCTTTTAATGTAATAAAAAGAATTTTTTGTATTTAATTACTCAATATTGGAACTGATTCTTTTTTTCATTTAAACATATAAAATATTACATATAAGTGTAGGATTAATCAATTATTATAATACATTAGAATTTTTGTATTTTTGTTAGACCATATAGATTGTTGCACTTAGTCTTGGGGTCACTTTTTTTTTTCTTTTATTAATTATTATTTTTATTTTTATTTTTATCACTTTGAGGGATTAGAACCTAGTTAGGGTTTACTATTGTGACTATTTTTATTTTTCTTTTAATTCTGGTTCACAATCAAGAAAATGACTGGAACTAATCTTTTTGGTATTGAAGTATGAATCAAGTGATTGAAAGGCACAATCTGCACCCAAAGAACCTTAGCAGGTTGGATCAACCTTTTCTTGATCTGCAGGTAATTAGTATATATTGCTAAATCCTGACTATAAAAAACAAAGAAAAGCTGATTAGAAACAAAATTTTCTTGTTTTCTTTTTTCACCTTTTAGCTTGAAAATTGTTCGCTCACTACATTGAGCAAGCAAATTGCAGAGAAGACACAAGAACTGAGGTAAAAAAAAAAAAAAACACTAGAAGGTTTTTGTGGATATGTTGCTATGGTCAGTTTGCAAAATTTGAAACATGCATGATTTAATGTTCATGAGCATGAGATGACAGACAGATGAGAGGAGAAGAGTTACAAGGGTTGACCATTGAAGAACTGCACCAATTAGAGAAGTCACTTGAAGGAGGCGTGAAACGAGTTATGGAAACAATGGTTCCTCCTGCTGCCATTTATACATCTTTTATGTTAATTTGAACACTTATGATCTTCATGCACTTTTCTGGGTATGCACTATACATATTAATTCTTCTATCATTTGATGCACTTATGTTTTTCAGTGTTTCTGCAGGGTGATGTAATTACAAATGAAATCAATGCCCTCAAAACCAAGGTTATATGCCTGTCTGTAAACTGTTGCTAGCCATTTCTATCATATATAATGCTTATAACAGTAAAATAGACTAGACTGTTCCTATTGTACATGGGCTCATAAGATGTGACCTATGTTGTGCTACATAATAATTGACTGACAATAATTTGCTGCACTCTGAATTTGTTAATTTAATTGTTCAACTGCAAAACCAGTCCATTAATGGGAGGAGAGAGCAGAATGTCTTATCATATTATTTTGCGTACAGTATCATTTACTCACACCGGTATATATCCATTTTCCTGTAAAGCTGATGTGATATTAATATGCCATCATGTTTCAGCATTTTTGAGGGTAGGATTGTTTCCGACCGTCAACACTGATTCAAACTGATATATCCTGATCCATACTCGCGCCTAAAAACTAGCAATTATGGGGAGAGATCTGAGAGTCTTATATACCTACACCTAAAGTATTGTACTCAACCATGAACATGTGACACATACTCTCTGTGTTTTACACTTGACTAATAGAAATGTGATACATAGACCATGCGCTATGCATCTAATCGTTGGATACAATATGGTTGGAGTATGTCATGATATAAACTAATGAGAAGCAGTGTGTTGGATAATTTATTCTTGTGTTGAGGTCTTCATACATACATGTTCAAAGTCAAAGCCATATTGATGTAGGAGCCTTCAATTCCTATTCAATTTAGGGTTAGAATTCATACTTAGATTAGGGTTATATTTCAGCTTTCTTTCTCAAATTAGGATTATATTTAAGTTTTTCTTATTCCTTTAGGCTTCATGTTTTCTTGTTTATTGTTATTCTTTTATTAGTATTCCTTATTCCTTTAGGACGTCTGTAAAGAGTTTTATTCATTGTATCTGTTCTAATTACAATTCTAATAATAATTTGGAGGTTGTTAACTCTAATTATTTTCCATTGTTCCTACCCTAATCATCTACTCTCTTTATCCGTGTCACATATTATTAGCAAACCCTATATTAATGCCAGTCCACAAGTATGCTATATGCTTCAAAATTTGATCAATATATATATATATATTAATGCCAGTCCACAAGTAACCTTGAGTGCTATATGCTTCAAATTTTTTGAAAATGGGGCTATTTAACTCGCTAACCTCATTTGCTCACACTATTTTTCTCATTTCTTTTTTTCTTCCACGAATTTACAGGGAGCTGAATTGATGGAAGAGAATGAGCGTCTAAAGAAGCAAGTGTGTGAGATATTTTATTCTTCTAGTTCTTTCTTGTTACCTATATCTCACTTCGCTAGGTTCAATTCCATTTAGCAGATACTACATGTACAAATTGACCAGTTGAATTTGCTGGAGCAAGGCCAGTCATCAAATTCTTTAATGACTAACACCAGCAGCACAGCAGATCCTCCTCCTCAAGACTGTGGAGGGTGCAATAATTTCCTTAGATTGGGGTTGGTTTCTTGCATTCATTTGCTTGCAAATTAAGAGTTTCTTTATTGTTTTTTTTTACTCTTCCTATTCAAGAAAGCATTTCATATAATGAACTACAAAAATGATGGGATTTTTTGCTTACTGATAGAGATACAATACAAATATGCTTCAGTTTGTTTGTTAGCCTACATATATGAGAGAAGGGTAGGTGAATATCTTGCGTATTAAGGTAGATGGGATGGTAGAGGTAGGCGTAATTGGCTCTACATCTTTCTAAAGATATGTCTCAAATCTTGCCAAGTTCATTTATGCCTTTGGTTTATGCAAAAGTGAACGAACAAAATTTCTTTGATACTTAAAAAAGAAAGATTTTTTTTTTATGCCTTTGGTTTGTTTTATTTGTGTTTTTTATTCTGATTGTCCTAATTGCATTTTGGCTTTTTTTGAAAAAAAAAAAATTTTGGGGACGACTAGAGGTGAGCTAAAGTGCAACTTTGAAATGTCTTGCTGCAGGTTACCACTCCCGGATTGAATCCTGAAGGATGGAGTGATCAGTACCAAATTCTTGTGTTAATTTCTCATCCATCTTGAGTCTTCAGTTCCAAGGGAAAAGTGGAGTTTTGCATGGAACGCTTGATTGCTATGTGCCTGTGTGTGTACAAGTGTAGATAAAAAAGAAAAAACTCTGATTTCTAGGCAGTGGATTGCACCCTCTAAAAGGAGAGATGCATTCACCATTTAAGATGGTATTGCTTATATATATCCAAGGACAAATAATGCAGGTTTGTGTGAAGCAGACTGTTGTGTTATATGTGTATTTTGGTTGCTATAGTAATTGTATTTTCAGGGAGAAGATTGCTATTGAATTTGAAGGACATGGTGGTTCTCTTCTACAAAATTTATATTCTTCTCTTTATCATCAGCATCATCATCTTCTTCTTTCATGTTTAGCACACAAGAATTTACTGGGGATACTGGAGTTTGTATTGTATTATGTGAAATTTATGAATTTATTACTTATAAAGGGTATAAAATTGTTCTTTAGGGATTACAAGTAGAAGGATACTTTGGCGCTTTAAGTAATTTTTTTTACCATTTCATGGTTGCATTTTTCAGTCTAACTTTAAAAAAATTTCAAATAAAGTATAGAAGCAGATTTTAAAAATAAAAATAGCAACAGTTTAAATTTTCAAAAATTTGAGTTCTCTTGATTAAAATAATAAAAATTTGAATTCATTTTTGTACTTAATTAAGTTTTTTAAGTGTAAATCTTGCGACATGCAATAAGATATTCTTGAATTTGATTTAAATAAAATTGATTAATAATTCATTTAAGTGTATAAGTAACCATCTTAGAAAACACATTTCAGATATTATGTGTATGTTTTTTTTTTTTTTTAATTTTGACCAAAGTATATACTTACTTAAATGACTAAATTAAAATATTTTATCAAATTTTAGAGATCAAACAAATTTATAAAAGGTCATGAATATTACAATTTTTATACTAACAGAAAATTTTTGATGCATAATTTTTTTTTTTACTTCCAAAAAAAAGAATTTTTTTTTGCTTCTAATATTATAATTCAAGTAGATCCATGACTATAAAAGGATGTATTATTTCCTTGGTCTTCCGAACAAAGCCTTGATCCCCATTTAGGTGTAAGACAGGCGTCCAAAAGCTAGTGTGGAGGAAGTAGTAGTTGTATGTTATTATCATTGGTTCCTACTAAATATCTGCTTAAAATCACACAATAACACAAAAGGAAAACACAGACTTTTACCATTTTGAATCTATAAAATTTTGTATGTAAATGTTTTAGCCACAAAAATAAGTTCACTAACTTGTCATTGCAAGAAATGTTGTGGCTAAAAGTTAGCTATGAAATTTAAGTGTTTTCATATTTTTAGCTACATAACTTATGATAATAAAGCTAATTTGTAAAAAAAAAAAATTAAAATTAATTGCTACAAAATATAAATTATGTAATAATTTTTTTTAATTATTAGCCCCAAAGTATTATTCTATAATAATATATATATATATATATATATATATATATATATATATATATATATTGGAAAGGAAAACTTTTTGATTGTCTGTTTTCAATGTAGGATTTGAAACTTTTTAGTTTTATATTTGTATTTTTTAAATTAGCAACAATTTAATTTTTATAGTTAAAACTTTATTGGCTTATAATGTATATTAGCCATCAATCTATTTGGTTTGAAGTTAGTATTGTTTATTAGATGTGATATCAAATATTGTAACCAGAATTTTAATGTTAGTCATAAAATAATTCATATTTATGGCTAATTGATATTATTAGTTACCACCTTAATTGTTGTGGCCAATAACTTGTAGCTAAATATATAATAAATATTTTAGCTATATATATATAGTAAATATTTTAGCTATATAACTTTTTATGCATGTCACTAATAAATATAATTAGCTATAAAGATATAATTTATATAGTTACAAATTATATTTAGCCACAATTTTTTTGTTTGTGGTAAAATTTTGCAACTGTTTGTATAAATTGCAATATTGAATGTCAAGCTATGTAATATGGACATGGATAGGGAACATGAGAAATAGAAACATGGACACTAGAAACTAGTTTCCAACTAAAGTGTTTATCTCCTAACCAAAGTGTCTCGGTACGAAAATACAAACACAAAAAAACTCCTACTAATTGAACTGTCCATACATCATAAATGTCGAGGTTTTTTTAATTTCTGCCTAGCTGCTTAAGGGTCTTTGGTGAGTATTTGCCACCCATGTCCTAGTGTAAAAGTTTCGTTTTGACTTTATTAAATGTTGCAATTGCTTCTTCTTCTTCTTTTTATTTTATTTATTTATTTTCTTTTATTTTTATTGAAGACATGTGTTTTTCTATGTTGGATCATAAAGTTAATTTTAGTTTCTCATTTATGTACAAGTTATTCAATTTTTTCAGTCATCTAATTTTTTTATTTGAATTGCAATGAGATTAAAGATATCTGTAGCTCAATAGTTTTGTTCTATATTTTGTCTCTCTAAATCCTTATCCAATTTGTCAATTGGACAATTCTATCAAACACATGTACATGTCCTAAAATTTATTATAAAATTTAAATTTTTGATTTCAATTGCACTGACTTTTTTTTTTTTGCTCCATTAAAGATATTAGTACTTCAATAGCTCTATTATGTTTTTTCTACATCTTTTCCAGGATGGGTTGTGCTTTTTGTGGTGAGCAAAAAACTATGTAACATGGCATTATAATTCAGTTGCCTAAATTATTGTTGATGCTTCACTACCTAATGGAAAATTTGTAATCCAATGATCCATAATAAATTCTTTAATTAATGACACTACTGCAATATACTGCAATTAACCTAGTAACAACAAATTAAAGATAAGGTTTCTGCAATTTACCTCTAAAAATTATTTGTCATCTACACACAATTTAATCTATAGCTTATTGAGATAGAACTATTGGAAATTTTAAAGCTGACATAGTGAAAAATTAATTATAAACTACTACAAAAATTATCAAATAAAATTACACCAATATTTTATGTAGTTCACCTTTGATGTTGGACTACGTCCATCAGATAAAATCTAAGATTTCTTCTACTGTCAAAATAGTAGGTATACAAAGAGAGTTATCTCTAAAAGAGTAAAGGAATACAAGAATTGAGATCTTACTAAAATTATGGCGCTTATAATATTCCCACCAAAAACAATTTTCTCACGGTTGACGATGATGAATCACTAAATTAGGAACTTAATAGCTTTAATTTAGGATATCACAATTGTATATATCTCATTGTATCTCCTATAATTTTGGGAAATAATGTCCCAATGTCATAGGCTTGTCGTATAAATATGTTGTAATTCTTTGCTATCAAATACAATTCAAATTTATATAAAATCTCTTTATAGTGTCAAAGCACTCTCTATCTATAGAATAGATAACTTTCCTCCTCCTCAAAATTCCCACCTAATTCTAAATTTCTGCCATTGATGTTAAGATGGCCAACTCAACATCTTCTACACCCATCTCTCTAAACCAAGATCCACCAACCTCATAAGAACACTCTGCTGCAACCTTAGTAAATCCAACCTTTACAAATTCAATGACTCAAAATAACATCAATCTGATTTCTCTCAATGCCTCATCTCAAATCCCCTTCAAATTCTCAAAAGGTGGAGGAAATTATGCATCTTGGAAATCACAGATGACCAATCTCTTATTTGGTTACAGTTTGCTTAGCTGTATTAACAGTAACTCACCTTGCCCACCTAACACATCAAACTCATTTGTTTTGCCTTCGTCAAGATAGGTTGGTGCTGTTAGGAATTCAAGCCATTGTCCATAGCATAATTAGTCCTATTAAAATTATTACACTACCTTTGCTAAAGCATGGAATAAATTGGAAAATAGTTATGCTAATTGTTCTAATACCTGTATGTTCTCTCTTTTGTCATCTCTTAAGTTATACAAAAAGGAAGGAAAATCAATTGCCACTTATATGAGCAAAGTCAAAATCCTTATAGATGATTTTGCTCTCATTGGTCATTACTTGACTGATGCAAAAATTGTGGCCCACACTCTCAATGGACTCGGTGATGAGTTTAAAAAACTGACAAAAACTATTCGGATTTGTGATACTCTTATATCTTTCAAAGACCTCTTTGATAAACTCCTTAATAAGGAAATCATTTGAAACTGTAGTGACTAGCCCAAGGATGATGAAACTCTAGTCACTACTTATATTACTTAATGATGCAACAATAATTATAAAGGACGAAATGGGCAAGGAAATCATTAGGAATCCAAGTCCTCAACTAATTAGGATGTAGAAAATTTTGGCAATCCAAATCAATTTTATCAGCTCCATAAATCAGGACATCAATCAAATTTCTACCACTCTTATCAAGGCAACAATTCCAATAAGGGACTCTCTTTACAAGGTGCTGGTTTCAATTCTACTTCTCAGTTTTATTTACCGTCATGAAATACAACTCATTGTCAATGTCAATTTGTAATTATTTGTCAATTGTGTGACAAACCGGGTCATAGTGCTATGTCATGTCATTCTCGTGCATGATCATCTGCTAATTTTGGTTGACCACAAGCTCATTATACTAACGGCAATTCACGTAACTCTAATAATAATTGGGTGATGGATTTAGGAGCCACACACCATATGACTTCAGACCTTTAAAACTTATCCATGAATTTTAATTACCTTAGAGACAAAGATGTCATAATTGGCAATGGTAATGGCATTCCTATCTCTTACACTGGTTGTTCTACTCTTGATTCACCTGTTACCTCATTTACACTTGATAATGTTTTATGTGCACCTTTGTTAAATAAAAATCTTATTTCATTTTCTCAATTTTGTACACAAAATGATACCTTTGTTAAATTTTTTCCTAACTACTTTCTTGTGAAGGATTTAAGCACGGGGGCATCCTTGGCCTGAGGCTGGAGTAGGAACAACTTGTATAAATGGCCATCCTCAACCTCCGTATCACAATTCTATTCCTCACCACCTTCACTCTCAATTGCATCAACATCCAAGCTATGGCATCAAAGGCTTGGTCATCCATCTTTGCCCATTCGAAAGAAAATTCTTGATAGAAATAAAATTTCAATTTCAAATCCTAATAATGCCACCAACATTTATGATTCTTTTTAATGTATCAAAAGTCATAAATTTTCATTTGGAAATTCTTCTATCATTTGTGATAGACCATTTCAAATTCTACATTCTAATGTACGAGGTTCTGCTCCAATTACTTCCTTTGGCAATTTTAAGTATTATCTTATATTTATTGAGTACTACACAAAATATACATTATTATATCTTCTTAAGTTAAAATTTGAAGTTTTCAGTATTTTGACAAATTCAAAAACCTTATGGAAAACTTGTTAACTTCAATCCAAACTGTATACATTGACAGTGGAGGAGAGTATCAAGCTTTGTCTCATCTTCTTGCTAAACATGGCATTCAACTTCTCACCTTACCACCATATACTCTAATGCATGTTGGCTCAACCGAATGAAAACACTATCACATTATTGAAACTAGCTTTACCCTTCTTCACAATGCTTATATTCCTTTACGGTTCTAGCCTTATGCTTTCCAAATAGCCAATTACCTTATTAACCGTATGCCTACTCCAGTTCTAAAACATGATACACCTTATCATAAGCTATTTGGTCATTAACCCAAATACACTTGTCTGCATGTCTTTGGGTGTCTTTGCTACCTATGGCTTCACTCATACAACATACACAAACTTGAACCCAGATCTCGACTATATGTATACCTTGGTTTCTCTCTCACCAATCATGCTTTTATATGTCTTGAAAAAAACTTAAATAAAATCTTTATTTCAAGGCAAGTAATATTCCTTGAAAAAATCTTTCCTTACAAAAAGGAATTATGTTCCAACCTTTCTGTCACTAATCACTCTTTTTCCAAGCTTCTCTCTATGTTTACAGGTTTAACTTGGGAATGTCCCACCATTCTAACCTGACACCTGATTTAGCTACTTTTCCACCTCTACCTCTTACTGTCATTCCCTCCAATTTGGCACCACTAGCACTGCCTCCTATTATCATTCTTTCCCCAACTTCCTTTTCAAGCAAGGAAGCTCCTACTTCTACCTCAGATCCAAGTATATTTGCTGCCTCTTCGCTTAATTAAGTAAGTAATTCTTTTTCTTCCTCTTTATATAACACATCCCAATCTCTCTCTCCATCCCTATAGCCTCATCGTATGGTCATATGAGCATAAAACAATATTCACAAACCTAAAATTCCCTTTAATTTAAATACCATCACTACCATCACCTCTTCTCCTCAACTGGAACCTACCTTTTTACTCAGCAAATAAACACTCCCAATGGCAGGTTTCCATGCAAGAAGAAATTTTAGCACTTTATTAAAATAAAACTTGGTCCTTAGTTCCCCCCTTCACCTATATAAAACATTATCAGTTGGAAATGGCTTTATAGAATCAAGAGAAACTAGATGGATTCATTATGGACTATAAGACATGCCTTGTGGCTAAAGGATTTCCCCAACAACTAGGCATTAATTTTACTAGTTCAGTTGTTAAACCAGTTACTATTCACCTTATCCTTAGCTTTGTAATATCTCATAGTTGGATTTTGAATGAGTTGGATGTTAATAATGTTTTCTTGTAGGGTACTTTATCTGAACATGTCTTTATGTGGCAACCAAAGGGTTTGTCTCTTGAGTGCCCTACTTATTTTTATAAATTGCACAAGGCTCTCTATGGCCTTCAATAAGCTCCTTGTGCCTGGTATACAAAAATTTGCTCCTCTCTTCTTGTTAATGACTTTGTCAACTTAAGAGCAATACTTCTCTATTTTTTCATTGCACTATCGACTATATCATGTAACTCCTTGTATATGTCGATGGCATAGTACTCACTAGTAGTGACTCTTCTGTAATTTTGAAATTTATAAGAACATTAGCATCTTGATTCTCTTTGAAAGATCTTGGCTCTTTTAGCTACTTCTTGGGTGTTAAAGCTACTAGAACTCTGAGTGGGCTATTATTGTCTTAAAAAAATACATACTTGATCTTCTTCATGAAATAAACATGCATGAGGTGAAAGAAGTTAGCACCCCACTATCTTCCAATGACACTCTCAAACTTAATGATGGGTCTCCTAGTTAAAATGCTATAGAGTATCGTTAAATTATTGGCTCCCTTCAGTATTTATCTCTTACTCAGCCAGATGTCAGCTTTGTTGTTAACAAACTTGCCCAATTTATGCATTGTCCATCTTTATCCCATTGGAGTGTTGCTAAATGAATTCTTTGTTACTTGAAAGGTACTCTTCACTATCATTTGTACCTTTATACTCATTCCTCTTTATCTATACATGCTTTTATCGATGCTGATTGGGTAAGTGATCCTGACACTCGCCATTCAACTTCAGCATATATTGTCTTTTTGGGCTCCAATCCTATTAGTTGGAGCTCCAAAAAGTAAACCAATATTGCCCGATCATTTACTGAAGCTGAATATCGGGCTATTGCCTCTACTACTACTGAAGTTAATTAGTTGACAAATCTTCTTATTGAATTCGATATCTCACTCTCATTATTGCCTATAATCTACTATGATAACATTGGTGCTATGTATTTATATTCCAATCCTATCTTTCACTCCCGCATGAAACATATCGCCATTGATTTTTCACTTTATTTATGAACAAGTAGCCCAAAAGTCAATTCAAGTCATTCATGTTCACTCTTCTGATCAACTTACAGATTCACCAACAAAGCCATTGGCTTGTCAACTCCACTAGCAGCATCGTACCAAGCTTAGCATCCTTCTCAGACTGTTGCGTTTACGGAGGCATAATAGAACAATAAATTAGGAACTTGATTTAGCTTTGATTTAGGATATCACAACTGTATATATCTCATTGTATCTCTTGTAATATTAGGAAATAATGTCTCAATGTCATAGGCCTGTTGTATAAATATATTATAATTCTTTACTATCAAATACAATTAAATTTTATATAAAATCTCTTTAGATGCCAACACATTAACTCGACACTGTTTTGGTTAGGAATATTGGAAGAGCTCAGGAATGACATAAATGCACGTATAACCCTTTACCCAGCCAAGAAAAAAATGGAGTCACCACCTAGTATCACTCGAGAAATTTATCTGGTTAAGGACTAGGCAAACTCGAATCCCTCACTTAGAACCAAATTTGCCCATAGGATAAAGCATTAGGTTCAGGTGTCAATGTAAGTAGGAGCAGACTCAATATCTTAGAGGCATCCCCATACTACCCGGATGATGAGCAAGGTCGACCTTACTAGTTTTAAATAGTGCTTCTAAGAGATATGTAATATTATAAATCAATAATTACATGTAAATGTAAATATAATATACTCACACAAGCAAGCCAAAACAATAGTATTAATGATGATGCATGATCATGGTATAATGCATGCAAATTAAAGCATAAAAACATGATAAAAAGAAATGAATCTTAGTAATTATGATGCATGAAATATAGCATAACTACGCATATGTAACGTAGCTATCATGGATAATTAACATATAAAATAAAAATTAAATCATGTGTGTAAAAAAGAAAATATGATAAAAAGAATTAAGGAAAGAAAGACAAACTCTTAAGTAGGCTCCTCCTTTTTATTTCTCCCAATTTTGAGTTTTCAGGGGCCATAAAATCAATTTATTTAAAATAAATTATAACACCATGTACTCTTACAATTAATTCACATCATGATATCTCATATTATTATTATTATTATTATCATTTGTTTACATGTCGTTACTATATATATGTATATACATACATACATACATACATACAAACATATGCATTAACTAGTGAGCATATGTATGTTATAAGGAGAGAGTGAGTTAGGGTTGGTCGACAATATATGCTTCATGCTTTAATTACAATGCTTCATGCTTTAAAATGGCCAAAACTAAACTTCTATATATGAAAAATAATTACAATTTAATGAGTCATGACTCATGGAATATAAACATCAATTAAATTCTAAAGGCTTCTTTAAAAATCAGCTCAAACATCTCATAAAATAATTACAAGATTCAAATATTGCAAATGCATATGCTTTGATTCCTTTTATTTATTGTGACCTTGCAAGATAATACTGCACTTGGGTTCAAGTGAAATAACTGACAAGTGAGAATTCATTTGTTGGCCACCATTAATGAGTGAATCAAGTGATGTCCTTTGATCATTAACATTTGCCAAGTAATTTGCAAGTATTGGTCAAGCTGGTCACAATATCCTTTTATATCCATATGCAAATGTTCAAATGTAAATGTATAACAAGTAATTACTACAATCATAAATTTATCATGTATCTTATATTCACGTAAGTACAAGCATAAACAATCTATATGTAAACACCTAATTTTGGGATGATGAAGTGTAGATGCGACAGAGGACTCCAATAATGAAAATGTTATAAATAGGTCTTCAACACTTAAAGTTTGAAACCTAAAAAGTATGAAGGTATTTCCAAAAGGGGTTTAATTGGTTTTTTAAGGACTTAATTATAATATTTTTTAGGTCCTAATTGAAAAGTCTAAATTCTTTTAGGGGTCTTTTTATAATTAAAAGTTAAAAAAAGATCGAAATTCTATAATTTTGATCGGAATTTTGTGATTCTGATTGAAATTTCATAATTCCGATCAGAATTATGTAATTCCAATCAAAATTAGGCATGTTCTGTTTACTTTTTTATTTTATTTCAATAAATAAAATGTGGTTTCCTGAATTTTGATTAGTCAAATAGTATTTATCTGTATTTTCAGGAAATTAAAGTCCTTTTAAAATCAAAACTCTGAGAAAGGCAAGTCATAGTAGGGTTTTTTCCTATAAAAGTGCAGCTTGAGCTACCATGAGGGGGACCTCTCTAAAAGGACCTCTCAGAGACTTTTCCTTTTTTCCCTAGGCAGTACAGGAAAAATATTTTTTATGCTTTATTTATTTTTGAAGCAAGGAGTGATATACTTTTGAGAAGAAGAATAACAAGTTTTTAAAGATCTATCTAACAAACAATGATGATTTATACTAGTCTTAGGGGTAACTCATACTGCATCTATAATCATCATCTTGTTTCCTTCCTTCTTTTATTTTATTATTTTGATTTTATTAAATTTCAATTTTGTTAAATTTTTATTGTTATTTTATCCACTAATCATTATTTATTATTTTTTGTTGGTAATTATGGAGGAGATTACATAATGATCTTCATAGGTAAACAAAATCCATGAACATCCATGGAATGCCATGGATAGGAATTTGTAATTAAATATAGTTTCTAGTTTTTTTTATTTAGTTGCTTATTATTGTTTCGATATTGTTTTGTTTTTATTATTTTTGGGATTCTATTAATTTTTCTTTTCTTATTATTTTCAATAACTCATTGTAATAGCCCTAATAGTGGGAATAATGAAGTCATGTGTGTGTGCTTGCATGTTTATTTTAATTAATTGGTTAGTAAAATTAGGATTTTAATTGGGTAATTAATCAAAATTAATGGCTATAGAGATCATTAGGTTTTGAGTTAAAATTGATTTAGATTTAAGTGGATAGAATTAGGGTTTCTTGATATGGTCACTTAAACTAAATTAGGTTTTTAGGAGAAATAAATTTAATTGATTTGTTTGATATTTTATTTGATTGTTTTGATATTTTTTATATGTTTTGGGTTTTTTTTATTTCTTTTATGTGTTTTGGGCCCTAAGCCCATATTAGGCTTTAACCCATTTGAATAAATTTAGGTTTAATTAATAAAAATGCATTTATAGACCCATAAATAATTAGACTTAGGGTAGAGATAACTTAGGCCCATTTAGTTAATTTAGACATAGGCCCATATAATTTAATTAATTTAGACTTAGCCCATTTAATTTAAGCCATTTTCCATAATTTATAGATTTAAGATCACTTTAAAATAAAATATGTAGAACTAGGCTCACTAATTTAAATACTTCATAATTTGTAGATTTAGGCCCATTTTAGAATTAAAATAAATAGACTTAGGTTCACTTAATTAAAATTAAATAGGAATTAGGCCCATTAGTCTTTAGGCTCATTTGTAAATTAAAACATGTAGATTTAGCCCGTTTAATTAAAATCAATGTAGATTAGACTAACCTAGGGATTGCAAATTTAAATGAAGGCATTGTTTACATGTATTTTTCATGACTCATTTGCCTGGTGTTGATTGTTTTAAAAAGGGTTTATATGAAATTACATGTAAATAGAGGGTAAGGTAATAATTCGTAAAGTAATTTTAAAGGAACACAAGACTGAAAGAAGTTGGTATTCTGTACTTAAAATCTCTTGGTTGTGATGCTAGCTTTCTTTTAGAGAATTGAGAACCACTATTTTTTCGATATGTCCCAGTTATTGCCCTGGGTGGTGACTCCTCATCTCCACGCCATGTCTTTGTGACAATGGTTAGTGTGTTCTTTAGAGCCCTAAGCTTAAACAGTGTTGTGGTTGCTAAAATCGTGGGCATGTTCTAAACCTCACCGTCTACAGTGGCGACTCCATTGGGGATAAGAGATACTGATTCTACTTTGATTCTTTAGAATTATTTTATTAATTATTATTTATTCTTGCATTCATTCTGCATGTCCCTGTTAATCGATGGTGTTGGTTTATGGTTCTATGATTCCACTAGCTTCATGGGATTGTAAATTGGTTAACCATTACTCTTAGCCTTAACTTAGTTAAAGAGAGATTATTGGGCTCATTTGATTGGAGTCTGTAACCCAAGTCCTAGAGGGGGGGTAGTCTTCTCTTGAGTTTGCAAAGGATGTCGGGCCCTTTGACCTTGGCCTATAACTTAAGTCTTAAAGGAGGGCATCCTATTAAGGGAACCTTAACCTTTTTCACCGGACTCAGCTCATGTAGTGGCCTAGTAACTTCCCCTAGGATTACCCAAGTTGCTTGTGAATGTTGCAATGAGGTATTTCTATCTATAAAAGCCCAAACCTATACTTTAGAAGCCCATTTGGGCTAATCTTTTATACCTAGAAATACTATTTCTATGCATTACTACTTTGAGAGATTTGGCATGCACATCGGTTCTTGATATCCTTATTGATATTAAGGCCAAGATAAAAAATCCTAAGAAAAGAGACTCACCATTGAATACATGTATGGGAGGAATAAAGTTCATAGGATGTATGTACAATTGACTTGACTTGCTACTTATTATATGTGCATCATGAATCATATTAACTCTTTATATTTCAGCAGCATAGATTCATCTAGGTTTTCCTGTGTTTGGAGTCAGAAAGGTGGTAGACTATTAAGAACGGATTCAAGCCTGCAATCAATTATAAAAGAGATCCTTAGCTGACTAGAAAGGAGTCCCATCAATCCACTCTACCTAGAAGTTGTATAGGCTAAACAAGTAGAAGAAATGGAACAATTACAAGTGAAAGGAAACTGGACCTTAGAGGACATTAAAGGAGCATTGATGGATGATATAATAGCAACGATGTAAGATGAACTTAGATGAGCCCTAGCTGGATTAATGCCACCACTTGCTATTTCACCACTAGTTATGGCCAATCCACTTGTTATGGGTGTATCACCTACTAACAATGACAATGTTAGGGGATAACCTTTAAACGCTACTAAGGATGTACCTGCTATGGAAATGAAACTGGAGGATGTTGAGAACTATATCGTTGAAAAAGTGAAAAAGGAATCATTTGAGCAAGTTCAAGAGCTGGAATCAAAGCAGATGAAAGCACTGACTCAGAAGATGCCTAAAATGGAAGAATTAATGAGAGGATAGGGCATCATATATTTATTTGACTTTGATGATATGATGCAATTTGAGGAAGATAAAATGCCTGATAAGTTCAAGATGCCATAGCTATAGAAGTTTGACGGTACTGGAGACCTAAGGATTTACCTTAGTCAATATACAACTACTATAAGCACCACTAAGGCTCCTTTGTCCATAGTTACCAAGTTATTTGTATTATCCTTAGAGGGTATGGCTATTAATTGGTATTATGGGTTAGAGAAGTCTATTCGAGCTGACTAGAGAGAGTTGTGTACTACTTTTCTAAAATAATATGACTACAATACTAAGCTTGAAGTGTCCATTAGGTATTTGGAATTAACCAAGCATAAGCCTAATGAGTCATTTTCATATTTTCTGACTAGATTCACGAATAAGGCAGGATTGATGAAGAACAAGTTGATTGAAAAGGATCAAGTTAGGATGATAGTTTAAAATGTGTAGCCTAATCTAGTTGAGAGGTTATATATGATGAACCCTAAGAAATTTATAGACCTTTATGATGATGGGTTACAAGCTGAGGAGATTGAAAGCAAGAAAAAGAAGATTGCTAGAAGCATCGAAGCAAAAAGATACCTAACTGGGGAACAGAGCAAGGAAATGCTAGTCGGGTTGTAGGAGTCCATGCTATTCAACAACCTAGGAGATTCTCCAATTTTAACCAACCTTTGTCAAAAGTCCTAGAGCACTTAATGGAAAAGGGCTTACTTCAACCTTTACCTAATCCAAACCCACTAAACCCAAACACCTTAGGCTACAACCCAAATAAGCATTGTAAATTCCATCAAAACCTCCAACACTCCACAGATAACTACATTCACCTCGAAGATGAAATCCAAAACCTTATAGAATTGGAAAAGATCACATACCTTGAAAACCCAAGCATAAAAAATAATCCTTTCCCAAACTACCAAAATGTACCATCCCCAGCTACCATGATGATCAACTCAGGAGTTAATAAGGAAGAAGTGCTAAGCTCCTTTGAGGACCTAGACCTTAAAACTAATGAAAAATCTCATAATGCCCTTAAAGATGTGGAAAGAGCAGAAGAGTTATTGGGTCAGTCTTCAAGAAAGTTCGACTATAAGGTGTTTTACACTAAACCACCTTCTTTTGACATACCCTTCGAGTCGATTATGCCTATAAGATAGGGTGATGAGTTTGATGATGAGAAGCTGCTAGACAAGAAAGAAAATTGCAAATTTAAGGTACAAAAAGATGAATCCATGGAGACAGTTGTCAAGAAGATGCAAGAATAGCCACTATGTCAATTGCCTGAAGGATAATCACTATGAGACTTAGCATCCCTAGCATTTAGAATAGGAAATAAATTTTCTTATTATCTTCTTTGAATAAAATTTTAGTTTCTTTAGAACTTGTTTTGTTTTGGTGATCGATGATATGAATTTTGATCATGCTTACTTATGTAATGTACATCCTAATGGTACTGTGAATTATGATATTGATTGCATAAGCATGTTTAGCATACATTCAATTCAATTAGATTCATTCAATATGGGCACAAATGCAAATTCAAAGAGCATTCATATATCATATGATGTAACTTTTGAGGATAGGAAATTTAAGGGAAAGGAAAAGTGAAAACAAAGAGAGAAAAAAGAAAGAAAGAAAAAATAACAGCCAGGTAAAAATAAGAGAAAAAAATTATTTTAAAAAAATATTAAATGACTAATTGGTAATAGGAGTTGTATCATATGATGTAATAAATGTTCTCATTTTTTCCCTAATGAATGAGTAAAATTGAATCCAAAATATTTGCTCAAATATCACATATTCGTCTTTATCATATTGCATAAGTATTTGAATGGAAAGACAAAACATAATGATAACTAAAATCATAGCTATGAGATCACTATTTTAGTTATGTTTCAAGTGGCTCAAATAACTTGCATTGTAACCTATACCTTATAATTATCATCAATCATTGCATTAACATCAAGCCTCATATTCTGCTCAAGAGTCCTTCGAAGTGCAAGTCTAGTTGATTTCATCATCAAGAACACACTTCAGTTAGTTCACCCATTCCTCTGCATCTTCAATGCATGAGATTACAACTAAAAGGGTTAGTAAGTCAAAGGATCAATAATAGCAATGAACGAATTAAGTCTTTTGAGGAATAACACGAATGAATTCAGAATGAAATTAGGGGAAAAATGTAATTATTGGGGAAAATTACATAACAGTAAGTCTGCATTCAAAGAGCGAAAAAGGAACACTGAAGTATAAAAAGCTAGTATAAGAGATCTTTGGGAAAAAAGAAGTAAACTACAATTATACAAATACATCAATTATCATACAGTAAAAGCAATAGCAAAAGGAAAAGTCCAACAGTGTATTAATCAATCACAAGCTTTGGTGTCAATCCATAGACCCCACTTGCTAGCTTGGTCATCAGTCTGATGAACTATATCAAAAGCTCTGACATCAAAAGTACCAACAACGAAGCATTCAATGCTCAAACCTACAAGCTGTTGTTGAGGCACCTTGTTCTCACACTCCAAGCTGTGAACATATCTTTGTTCCAAACAAAAGACCTATTTGGATCATGCATTCCATACATAACATGCGTACACTTGCATACATTTGTTATGAAATACTTGCTTTGTATAATAAAGTCTTTAAGCATAGGTGAGATTGTGCAAATAATTTACTACTAACATTCAAAATTAGTGTTGTAAAAGTGTAGAAAAGTGGTCATAATGTTCACATATGAAGGAAAAAGGTAACATTATCAAGGTGAGCTTGATACTCAATGGGACTTTAGACCTAAAAAGCCTAATAAATTATAGGCCCATTTATTAAAAGAATATCACTGACAACGATATTTGCAAAAGCATCATCTTGGTGACCTTAAAAGGCTGGATAGGACACTTAAGCTCCTCAAATTCAACATCCATCTCCATAGTCTCATATGGAGCATCATTTGGAATATCTCTCCATAATAGTTAGACTAGTGTAGGGTATGAAATATGGTGATAAGAAAGTCCAACATGCCAACAATACAATTATTGGCCCTATAAAAAAGGGAAGGATGCACTCAAAACCTAAAATGAATGCACTATGGAAAATTATTTGATCATGAACTAAAATCTCTAACTCTTGAACCTTTTTGTAGGAGATATCAAGAAGAGGAATGAAGCCCTCTACCGTAGCATTAATGAAATGGCAAAAATACCCAAAGCCATAACTTCAATGGTGGAGTATCATGACCTTTGTGATAAGAGATATCATCACCACAATTAAAAAGGAAGAATAAAAAAGAATAACATTGCATTTTGACAAAATCTTTTCACTTGCAAATAGACCATACTAACTTATTATATTTTATACAAGGAAAAACAAAAGAGAATAAAGAAGGGGAAAGGAACTGATTCATCAATAAGAATGGGACATATAGCAAATGCCAAACACTCATCAAGATAATAAAGGGAAGTAACAGAACTCTGTTTTCTTAGATTTTGTAATAAAGTACCAACTCAATCATAAAATTCATAAATTGAAAGTAAATTCATCCACTTTGTGAGATAATGTGTGAAAATCCTATCTTATGACCTTTGATCATAGTGGCTCTTTTTTATTAGCCTTGCGAAATTCAAATGATTAGTTAATGACTTTGTGTTGAGAGTTTATAAACTCTAATCAATCTAATGCTTGCTTTGCACCTAAACAAGGGCAAGAAAATGCAAAGACAAAATCTGTGGACTTGTAGTATAAATTGCTTGAATTTTAGAGTATCATTTCAGTCTTTCAAATAATAAGTGTGCACATAATCTACTCTAATGCTCAAAAATGAGTATGAGTACAAATCCCTTGATAGTATCTACGCTGAGTAATATGAGAAATGCAAGGGAATACTAAGAGGAGAATCAAAATAAGAGCAAGTATAATGTACTCCAATGCTCATAAATGAGTAAGAGTATTAACATGAAACTTGTGATGGTATCCACACTGAGTAATATAAAAAAGGTGGGGGAATACTAAAAAAGGGCCCATGTTAAAACCCACTCTATTTACTCCAATGCTCTGTAAGAGTATAAGTATCCAAAGGACCTTTCCAACGGTATCCACATGAAGTAATATTAGAAAGGTGGGGGAATACCCGAATAAGGAAGAAAAACACAAAAATAATTAAAAGGCTATTTTGATACTCGACATTCAATATGTTTATGCATAATTTCCATAAGTTTTGTTTAGCAAATTCTCTTAAAACTTAGGTGTGGAAGTAAGCTCTTCACTTGGTAAAAGATATGCTCTCAGTATAAGATGGTTAATGATTCCTCTGACATATGCAAATGGCAAATAAATGATAGTCATGAAAATAAAAATAGTGAGATTCATTGAGTGCATGCTATCTCTTGAAAAAGTGATGAATTTTCTCATAAATTTTCAACGTTATAATGTACTTTTGTACATTTATAATGATTGAAACTAACTTCAACAAGTCTATAGGAATTGCAAATCTAGAAGGAAGTGCACCCAATTTGTAGAGTTGGTTAACATAGTGAAATTAAAATTAGTTAGTAAAGAAATTCTAATCAGTCAACATAGTAAAATTCAAAGTTTGTCATCATAAAGAATTTAAAGCATTCGACTCAAACAACCAAAGATGAAAATCATGAGTAGTTATGGACTGCAATAGTAAGGGTGAGCAATGAAAAGGTTATAGTTAATCAGAATCATCAGTAAGCAATAAAAGGGTTGTAACTAATCGCGAGTAGTTATAGACTGTAGCATCAAAGGTGAGCAATGAAAGGATTGCAGCCAATTAGCAAGCAATTATGGATTGGAGTATCATCAGTGAGCAATGAAGGGTTACAGCTAATCGCGAGCAATTATGGACTGTAACATCAAAGGCGAGCAATATAAGGGTTGCAACTAATCATAAGCAGTTATGATTTATAGCATTATAAAAGTGAGCAATGAAAGGATTGCAGCCAATTCATAAGCAGTTGTGGACTGTAGCATCAAAGGTGACCAATGTAAGGATTGTAACTATTCACGAGCAGTTATGGATTGTAGCATCAAAGGTGAGTAATGAAAGGATTATAGCTAATCGCAAGTGGTTATGGACTGTAGCATTATAAGAGTGAGCAATGAAAGGATTGCAGCTAATTCGCGAGCAGTTATGGATTGTAGCATTAAAGGTGAGCAATGTAAGGGTTGCAGCTAATCACAAGTAGTTATAGGTTGTAGCATCATTGATGAGAAATGGAAGGGTTGCAGCTAATTGTAAGCAGTTATGGACTATAGCATCAAAGGTGAGCAATGAAATGATTGTAGTCAATTAACAAGCAATTATGAATTGCAGCATAATCAGTGAGCAATGAAAGGGTTGCAACTAATCATGAGAAATTATGGATTACAACATCATCGGTAAGTAATGAAAGGGTAAGGGAAATGAAGAATGAATCAGTAAAAGGAAAAGCATAAAAGAAATCAATGCTACACATCAGAGTATAGTGTATTCTTTTTGGTACTTTATGACCGAGTATAGTCCATATCATATGACCGAGTATGATGTATCCTTTCAATCCGAACTATACAACTAAGTATAGTCAACATCATACAACCGAGAATGATGTATCTTTTTAATCCATACTATATGACCTAGTATAGTCAACATTGTATAACGAGGACAATGTACATCTTCAATCAACACTACACGACCAAGTATAGTCAACATCATATGACCAAGTGTTATGTATCCTTTTAATCCAGACCATAGACTGAGTATAGTCGACATTGTATGATCGAGTATAATGTACCTCTTCAATCAGCACTATACAATTGAGTATAATCGACATTATATGATTGAGTATGATGTATCCTTTCAATCTATACTATACAACCAAGTATATTTAACATTTTACAATCGAGTACAATATACTTTCTCAATCTGTACTGTACGATCGAGTATAGTTAGCATCATACTACCGAGTATGATGTATCCTTTCAATCAATACTATATGATCGAGTATAGTTAACATCATAGACCGAGTGTGATGTATCATTTCAAATCAATGCTATATGTTCAAGCATAGTGTTTCCTAAGATGTTTTAGGATAATTCATAGTGTTATACGAGAAAACAAGCATTCATCGTGAACCGACAATCGCTTGTAGGCAAAAGCCTCAAGGAGCACAGGTAAGTATTTAAGCTTTAGTTTCTAAGAAATTGTGTATTTATTTTCTTTGTCATAATTTGTTAAGCAAACAGTGACAAAGGGGGCAACTGTAAACACCTAATTTTGGGACGATAAAGTATGGATGCGATAGAGGACTCTGATGATGAAAATGTTATAAATAGGTCTTCAACACTTGAAGTTTGAAACATCAAAAGTCTGAAGGCATTTCCAAAAAGGGTTTAATTGGTTTTTTAAGGACTTAATTGTAATGTTTTTCAGAACCTAATTGAAAAGTCTAAATTCTTTTAGTGGTCTTTTTATAATTAAAAGTTAAAAAATCAGAATTTTGTAATTCCGATAAGAATTAGGCATGTTTCATATGCTTTTTTATTTTATTTTATTTTATTTCAGTAAATAAAATGTGGTTTCCTAAATTTTGATTGGTCAAATAGTATTTATCTAAATTTTCAGGAAATTGAAGTCCTTTTAAAATCAAATCTCTGAGAAAGGCAAGTCACATTAGGGTTTTTTTCCTATAAAAGCCCAGCTTGAGTTATCCTGAGGGGGACTTCTCTAAAAGGACCACTAAGAGACTTTCCCTTTTTTCCCTAGGCAGTACACAAAAAATATTTTTTTATGATTTATTTATTTATAAAGCAAGGAGTGATAGACATTTGAGAAGAAGAATAACAAGTTTTTGAAGATCTATCTAACAAACAACGATGATTTATACTAGTCTAAGGGGCAACTCATACTGCATCCATAATCATTATCTTGTTTCCTTCCTTCTTTTTATTTTATTATTTTGATTTTAATAAATTTCAATTTTGTTAAATTTTTATTGTTATGTTATCCACCAATCATTGTTTATTGTTTTGTGTTGGTGATTATGGAGGAGATTACATGATAATCTTATTAGGTAACAAAATCCATAAAGGTCCATGGAATGCTATCAATAGGACTTTGTAACTAAATATAGTTTGTAGTTTTTTTTATTTTGTTGCTTAATATTGTTTTGATTTTCTTTTGTTTTTATTATTTTTGGGATTCTATTAATTTTTCTTTTCTTATTATTTTCAATAGCTTATTATAATAGCCTTAATAGTGGGAATAATGAAGTCATGTGTGTGTGCTTGCATGTTTATTTTAATTAATTGGTTAGTAAAATTAGTATTTTAATTGCGTAATTAATTAAAATTAATGGTTATAGAGATCATTAGGGTTTTGAGTTAAAATTGATTCAGATTTAAGTGGATAGAATTAGGGTTGCTTGATATGGTCACTTTGACTAAATTAGGTAGAGAAATAAATTTAATTGATTTGTTTGATATTTTATTTGATTGTTTTGATATTTTTTATTATTTTTTGGGTTTGTTTATTTATTTTATGTGTTTTGGGCCCTAAGCCCATATTAGGTTTTAACCCATTTAAATAAATTTAGGTTTTTTTAGGTTTAATTAATAAAAATGCATCTTTAGACCCATAATTAATTGGACTTAGGGTAGAGATAATTTGAGTCCATTTAGTTAATTTAAACATAGGCCCACCTAATTTAATTAATTTAGACTTAGCCCATTTAATTTAAGCCTTTTTCTATAATTTGTAGATTTAAGATCACTTTAAAAATAAAATATGTAGAACTAGACTCACTAACTGAAATACTTTATAATCTGTAGATTTTGGCCCATTTTAGAATTAAAATAAATAGACTTAGGTTCAATTAATTAAAATTGAATAGGAATTAGGTCAATTAGTCTTTAGGCTCACTTGTAAATTAAAACATGTAGATTTAGCCCATTTAATTGAAATCAATATAGATTAGACTAACTTAGGGATTGCGAATTTAAATGAATGCATTGTTTACATGTATTTTTCATAACTAGTTTGCCTGGAGTTGATTATTTTAATAAGGATTTATATAAAATTGCATGTAAATAGAGGGTAAGGTAGTAATTCATAAAGTAATTCTAAAAGAACACAAGACTAAAAAAAGTTGGTATTTGTACCCAGAATCTCTTAGTTGTGGTACTAGCTTTCTTTTAGAAAATCGAGTACCACCATTTTTTTTATATGTCCCAGTTATTACCTTGGGTGGTGACTCCTTATCTCCACACCATGTCTTTGTGACAGTGGTTAGTGTGTTCTTTAGAGCCCTGAGCTCAAACAGTGTCGTAATTGCTAATTCTTAGGCGCTCACTAAACCCCACCATTTACATTATAGTTCATCAATAATCATGTAAGAAGACATAGAGCAACTCAATTGAAGTTGTATAAAAACCATATTTTAGTCATGCTACAAGTCACAAATTCCACGTTCATAGTCACATAATTATAAAATTGCACATTATAATCTAATTAATGTATATACTTACCTCATTCGGTAACAAATACTTTAAATATGGCTTGCATCACCTTCTCGTACTTCAACAACATTTTGTGAGCCTAGAATATGATATATATTTTTAATTAAAATAAATGAATTATGCCTTATATGAACTTCAATGCTTTTTATGCAATGGTTAGCATGTTTCATACAAATAATGTTATAATGTTGTTGCACTTGGAAGCTAATAAGTCTTTATATATAATTCCAAATAATTTAGTTCTTTTTGCTATTAAAACTAGACATGTGATACTATAACATATAAAAAATCTATATTAAACTAGACCTTGCATAAATTATGGTGAGTTTTTAAAGTCTTCCCTATTTCTTGTACGTGCACAGCTTGATCAGGTCATGATTATTTTGGTATTCCAAAAAGAAATACAAAACCCATTATAAACTTTGTCTAAATAATTTTCTAATGTCCTCATAATTGCTAATCAACATTAGTTAGCTTACTGGAATTGCTAACTAAACCAGTCTCAAATAAGCTTCCATAGAATTTCACATACTTGTTATTTTACAAAACCCTTTTTTAAGCATGAAGATGAGACATAAACCCACAAGTTTCATGTTTTTCATTTCCCCTAATTCTTATTTTACGTCCATGAAAACTAGAGTGCAATATTCAACTATAAACCAGAATTCTCAGCATGAAGAACTATTTTCATTATCAAAATCAATTAACCTATTTCCTTTTTAATTCTTTATAATTACCATGATTAGCATGTCATGAGTGAAGAATTACATAATAAAATAAGATGAAATCACTTATCTTTTCTAAAATTAGAAAACCCTAGAATTTCTCCCTTTTTCTTCCTTCTTCTTCTCTTTCTCTTTTCCTTATGGTCACTTTTTTTTTGCAAAAACTATTCCCTTATTAGCCTCCTAAACTCATTCTTTATTACTTCTAGCCAGTTAATTATTTTCTTAATTAAATCCTTAAATTTTAATCTTCACTAGTTTTATTCCTAGAATATGGTTTATATTTTCATATGCTATCAATTCATTAAAAATTTCTTATATTATAATTATGCTATCCTTATCTTTGTTTCTAGAAAAATAAATACACAAATCATGCTTATGTCATATTCTATGTTTTCACATATATGATATGTAATGCATGTGAAATGTAGATTTCATAAAGAGTTTTGTGATGCATATGTTCATATAATATTTATAATGGGTGAAGATAGGGATGTTACACAAATAAATGGTAAAAATAGAAAACATCCTTATTTTAAAGTTTATTTTAATTTTTTAATGAAAAGAAATAATCCAAATTTATTTGAAAAAGTTTTTATAAGAAAATGTTGAAAAAGGAATAAAGACTATTATTTAATGGAATTTGTAATGCATTTACTCATAATGAGAACTTTCCATCAAGTTAGGCCTCAAAATGTACATTTTGTACCTTGGATGGTTTAATTGCTCACCTTAAATTGATGGATACAACACAAAAACCTTTATTTTGAAAGAGACTTTATTTTTTAAAATGAGAGAATTGTGATCATCACTCTTAATTTGAACGTTTTTTGAAATAAAGAAAAAGAAATGAAAATTTCAAATAAGGCACAAAATAAGTAAAAATAATGAAAATAAGAAAATCAATATTTGAAAATGAATATATTGTAAAGAAAATGATAACATTTTAACTTTTAATATGAAAATTGCTTAATAAAATTTAAAAATGAAGGAAAAGAAATAAAAATAGAAAGTAAGTGCCAAATAGGATAAAAATAATAAAAATGAAAAAGTTCATGTTCAAAAGAAAAACTTATGTAGAAAAAATAATAAAATTCCTCTTAAAAGGATAAAAATAGTTAATAGAAATAAATGAAGTTCTCTAGTATAACACAAAAGCCCATCATCCACTCTAGTTCCAGCCATTTCTTACCTAATTCATCTACAAAAAATACATAAGAAATTACATATCTCTTGAACAATTGAATCTTCATTTGTATAATGCCTTGAAGCTCTCAGCCTATACCCTAAACTGGACATTCTCAAAATGTGGTCACTCACTCTCCTTTTATAATCATATCGTACCTTTTGAAACTCATTCCTGTCTATGAGACTACACTTGTATTCCTAGGTTCAAAAAATATGCCATCAATTGTAGCAAAACATTGCTTAGCATCACTACAATAAGTTATGGCCCAAGACAAGCTAAACCATCAGACATCTTCTTTTGCATCATGATAAGGCTCAAGCTATTGCTTTTTGACCATTTTTCATATATATATCTATCTCATCCAAAGAGATACTGCTAGTAGGGTCTGCTTAATGTGAGAATGAATCTTGGAGTTTTATTTTAATTCAAGTACCTTTTACATATCTCAGTAGTAAATTTTAAATACATCAAGGAATCAACCACTACCCTAAACAAAAGGAGTAAACAAAAGGAAATAAATAACTAGATGTCAATAACATAGCAAAAAATTATCATATAAGTGGTTCTAATAAGGTTACTACTTATTTTTTTTGTTTTATGAATTTTATTTCTCTAGTTGGATGGCATTGTTTAAATCATGATTTGATTAATAGAATCCACAACAGGTGAAATTTATGTTATATTAGTAATAATCATATTTGATTTTGTTTTTATGTCTTCGATTTTTTTTAAAAGGAAGAGTTCAATTTGATTATAAATTTATTTAGGAAAAGGCATGTTTTTGTATGGAAGAGTTCATATTTATGGCTTTTATTCTTCATAGCTAATCTCTTAAAGTATCATTGATGCAGAGTAAAAGAACTTCATTAAAAATTGTTTCTCCTTCTTTTTTTTAAAAAAATTTTGTAGCCCTTTTTAGTAATTTCATAGCTTTAATGCACATCCCACTCACATGCATCTCACTTACACATGTTTCAAATGCCAGCTCATTAAAAAAATATGGGGTCATGATATTACATATCATCATTTTCCTATTAAATACATTGTTATGTGATATTTATACAAGGTGCAACACTCAATTGTAATTTTAAAAAGTTCAAACTCCAAATTTGTCTTTATCCCTAAACAAATTGAACATAAGAATATTGACATACAACAAAAAATGAGATAATAATCAAAATATAAAGCAAAATATAATAAGATTGAGAGATGAGATAAAAATATCAATTACAATCAATATATAATCAACATAAAAAAGAGGAATAAAAATAAAATGAATAAGTTAGTAAAGTTAGTGAATTAGTAGCTTGTAGAGATTGAGAGCTTTAGTAACAAGATACATATAAAATGTAATGGATGATGCTAATGCAAATGCAGGAAACATACGAGCAAAAAAGTAATTTTGGGATGCATGCAAAGATGATGTATGATGCAAGCTGGGGTGCATGCAATATGATGCAAATTACAAGGTGCATGTGAGTATAATAGTGATGCAAGTCGGGTTGCAAGCAAGTATACATTTAGAGGATTTAAAAATGAGCACACACATGGTAAGTAAGTGATATGCATAAGGGCATATGAATGCATGAGAATGCAAAAATGCAAAAGAAATTGAGGGAGAGAGATATATATATTATATAGTTTATAATATATAAGAATATAGAGGTATGTTAGCAATCAAGAAAACTCGAAATTGAAATAATTGCATTTAAAGTACTAAAATGATTAACAATGATCATCTAGCACTTTTATAGGCTAATGTAAACACAAAAATCATAATCAAATAAATATTGACATTGACCACACAAAAGACTTCACACATAGTCATAATAAAGACTCTTAAACATGTAGAGACAACCAACATGCTTAGATAACAAAAACACAAAACTAAGCACAACAACCTTGCACATATTGAGTACTCATGAACCAATCATAACAAAACCCAACAATAAGACTTTTAACAAAATAAGACTTAATACAAAGCTTACACAATCAAGAGGTGACTTAAAAATATATAGTCAAAAGACCATAAGAAAGCACATGATCAAGAATTAATAAGAAAATTCATGATAAAGACACTACAATCAAAGTATTCACAAAACATATATTCAAGAATTATCATTAAGAAAATATATTTCACATCAAACAAGGTTCATATACTCAAAATATAGAAAAAATATACTAAAAACCTTATGATTGATAGTAATAAAAATACTTTGAAATCACTTATTACATGAAAAATTTAAAGTATGAAAGATGTTCAACAAAGACAATCATGATCACAACTCTTTGTTATTGAAAAACCAATTGAAATACTAAAAGAAAAGCTTTAAAAAAATCAAATAAAGTGATTTGAAAATGAAAAAAAAAATTGAAAAACTCTTAAGAATAAGAATTCAAGGTTGAATCCTACAAGGTGTGTTTAGTTTTGTTGTGTAAAAGCTCTCTAAAAAGGATTTTTTTTAAAGAGTGATTTTTTTTATTTTAGTGTTGGAGTTTTTTTAGTGTTTTTGTCCCTAAAAATAGGTGCTAAAAGAGCCTTTTAAGCTTACTTAAAAGTTTTTATATATAAGCAAACACTTAGCAGTAATATGTGTAATTACATACACTTATTAGGGTAAAAAGGTGAAAGTATGTGCTCCTTTACATAAGGAGTTGACATGTGTCCTAGGATATTCCAAAAAAGGAATATACTAAACTTATCCTCCCCTTATAATGACATATTTCCCATTTATTATAAGAACAAACATAAAGGACAGTTGTAGGAGCCACACTGATCAATATAAGTCAAAATTTTGACTTTTTGTCAAATGAGTTCTACATATGTGCTAGAATTTTAAAAGACAGTTTTAGACTAAAATTTAACTCTAGAAGCCCATTTTGACCACCAGAAAGTCCTATTAACTAAAGCTTAACTTTTGTTCCTAGGACTCCTTAAGGTTAAACGTAAGCTTCAGATATCAAAACCAAACTGAAAATGATAAGAAACAAAAAGGAAATAAACCTTACTTAGGACTACATTTATTGACTCAGAAGATGTGATTCAAATGATTTTCTCTCTTTAAATTCTTTTCAAATCCCTTTATTAAAGCAAACTAGGTTTGGTTGAAGTCTGTTTAGAGTTTATTTTGGTATGATAATGGTCTGTTTCGAGATTGGGTAAGGTTTTATTAGTTCGGTTGAATGTGAAAGGTCTTAAAAATCACTTCTCTTCATCTATATAGTTATTTTTTGAGGTATTTCCTCTTTTTCATCATTGGTCTCCATGGTTTTGAAAAAAAAACCTCAACACTCATTCTTTTACAAAAAATCCTAAGCACTTAATAAAAACTCTCTCATAACTTTTTCTTTAATGTTAAACTAAATTTGGCACACTCTCATCAAAGTATAATTTTTCTTTGGCTTACATGCATCAAAGCATAACTTTGCTTTGGTTATTCACTCATCAAAGTGTAACCTTATTATTGGTGCTGGTGAACCGAGTTGAACTTTCCAGAAGAATTACTTCCTCAATAAATTATGACTTCTTATAAAAAATTTTATGAGTTCCCAAACTCCTTTTCCTCAATTCATTTGGATTCTAATGGCATTTATGATTTCAATTGGATTAAGTAAAAGGAAGTAATTTGTAAATAATAAAAGGAAATATTTGCACTGATGAAGTTTATTACAAGTTTTGGAGAAAAAGACTATGCTAAATTGGAAATTTTGGTTGATGATTGGTTCAGTGATAGATTGATTAATTGCTTCGTTTTCCTTCTACTTTGCTTCTTCCTTGCTCGTATACACAGTTTTGCTTGCAAGCTACTTCCCCACTTCCTCAATTCCTTAACTTGTAATGTATGCTTCTAAAGACTTCCACTTTCTTAATACATCAGCTCCTCGGTATGTTCCAAAATATTCAAGTGTCTTTTTCCTTCTTTCCCAAGACTTTTTTTTATGAGTTGGGTTTTTTTGCTTAATTATATGCTTGAGGGCTCAATTGGACTTCAATATAATTAAATCCAAAAAATTATATTTTGAGCTCAAAAAATGACCTCCCCCCCCCCCCCCCCATATATAGTTAGTTATTATATATGCACAAAACTATTCTTTATTTTCATTTTTTTTTAATTTTTTTTTAATTTCAAAAAACTCATTCTCTACATTAAAAATCCCTCTCTTTCTCTTTCAAATTGCTAACAAATTCATCTTTCAAATTTCAATTCCTTCACAAATTTACTTTACCCATCATATAAGTCCTTTAAAAATCATAAGACCATAATCAATATTTTTTCAAATTTTTCAAAATAACAAATACACATATTATCTTCTCCTTCAAATTACCCCTAAAATTCATTTTTAAATTTCAATTACTCAAGAAATTCATAATATCCATAGCTTTATTTCTTTAAATATCATAACATCCAAGTTAATTTCTCTAATTTGTAAAGAAATTAACTACCCATATCATCTTCTTCAAAATGGTCTTTCTCTGCACTTCTCAAGTTCTTGCCCATAAATTCTTCTTTTAAATCCCATAAAATTTTCATAAATTCATTGACCTATCATTTGATTCCTTTAAATATCTTAAGACCCATATCAATTTCTCCAAATTTCTTTATTATATCACAATACCCAACCATAAAATACTTAATTTTTAATTTTCCCTAAAACCCATAGGCTTCTTCTTATCCTTTCTCTTCTCCCCACCATCATCTTCTTGCTTACACTAGAGTTTATCGATCAATCTATCTAATTCACCATCGCCATTGTGTCAACATTAGCTATTGCCACCAACCATTGTTACTACATCATGTGAAGCAACTTCGCATAACTACATCCTCCTAAATCCATCGTGTATGAGCTACTGCCCCCTATAACATAATCACCACTTGTTGTTTTTCCTCTGATGAAAATGAGGCATCGAAAGGTGTTGCTGCTGTTGCATCTCAACTAATTATTGAGAACCAAACTACTCTTCCATATACATCCAAGACTACCCAAGTCATAGGCTTTGAAGTTTTTGTTATTTCATCAATTCACTCTAGATCACTTCACCAAAATAATTTACAAAATTTCCAATTAAAAACCTATTTTGAAAAGATATTCAAGCAAGGTGATTTGATTTTCTTTTATTTAATATGTGTCTACTCTTAAGAATTTTATTTTGTATATTGATTGATCTTTGATGTTTAAATTTATGACTGTGCTTTTTATTTGGATTTGTTGTGTTATTGACTCTTCTAAATTTATTTTATTGTTCTTTAAAGTGATGAGAATTAGATTGAGGAAATAATAAATTTTATTTGGCAATCTATTGATTTAGCCAAAATTTAAGCTCTTGATGAAAATTAGCCTTTTTTTTTCTTTATTATTTTGGTGAAGATCTATATGAGGAATTATGAATTTACTTTGCAATTGCTTAGTTAGCCAAAAAATTTTAATATATAGATGGAAATTTAGTGATTTTTGGCAATTTCCTTAAGTGTTCCTTGTTATTCATTGTGCCTTTTTGCATTAGTGATGTTGGTATTTTTTACTCTATTAGTTTCTATGATTTTTGGAAAAATCTCTACCCTTATATTTTTTATGAAAATTTTAAATCTTCACCCCTGGAAATACTTATTCGTCATGAAAATTCTGTCGGATTTTTCTATGATCGAACAAATATAAAGAACACAGTCAATTAACAACTAATTAAAAGCCATTGAATGGAGCATACATATAATCAAATTGCAAATTAAAAAGTTCTATCAATTCGATTGAAGAATAATGACAAGAAATTTCATGATAGCAAGACTATATATTGATATTTCTTAATTGTAATCATATTTGTATCCTTGTTTCTTGAAGATGTATCTTCAATTATTTCATGAATGCATGG
This sequence comes from Mallotus nudiflorus, assembly GCA_947683625.1. Taxonomy (NCBI): domain Eukaryota; kingdom Viridiplantae; phylum Streptophyta; class Magnoliopsida; order Malpighiales; family Euphorbiaceae; genus Mallotus; species Mallotus nudiflorus. The sequence continues at coordinate 1,761,390 of CANTUR010000486.1, forward strand.
TTCATTTTTTTCTAAAAAAAAATTATAAATCATTTGATAGAAAATTATTATTTTCACTTAAATATATCTAGACATGAGTGATTGTGTTGTAATGCTTAAATTTATATTTTGTGAAATACACTTAGAACTATATTATGTGAAACCTTGAGAAAAATAGAGAAATAAATATTTCAACATCTGTTAAACAATAAATTAATGTTTAACACTTTCAATCCGTTATTATTGAGTCTATGAATGTAATTTTATAGAGTTATTCTATTGTTATTATTTATGTATTCATGATTAATTTTGTGTTCATTACTCTTGTTGTATTTTTCTTTAGCTACTCACTGGGTAATTTCCTTATGAAATTACTCACACTCTATTTTCTTTTAACTTTTCTAGTTTAGGTATTTGACTTTATATAGCTAGTATATAGTCTAGATGGCTGTTCAGTTAACTACCATGACCTTTGAGGTGACTGAGATAGAAACTTTGGTTCCGTATATTATATCTCATGATATAGATGTTGACTTTGCCTTTTGCATAGCTATTGAATTAATAGGTGTAGACGTCCACACATCTATAGTGTGTGACGAGCTTATGGATAGTAAGTGTACCACTGTGTAAATTTTTTATAGGACTAACCCTATAGTCCAGGTCACCTCAACCTAGATATAAGCTAAGTGAGATGGATGAGTGATTACGTGTTAAGTGTAATAGTTTTTTTAGGTTGGTTTAGTAATGTTTATGGTGTTTATTATTATATTTTTATTAGAATTCAATTATTTCTATGTTTTATGTTTGCTTTTGTGGAAGTAGAAAGGGTGATGAAGAGTTTGGAATTTTGCAAGGCATTTATGACTTATTATTCTGCCACTATAGAAGCAAAACTTCGATCATAGCGTTTAGAGCTTGAGTGCAACAACATCCTCTATCATAATTAAAGAAAAGCTTCGACTGCAACACTTGGAAGACCTGAAGAATCATAGTTTTCTATCAGTATCGTAGCATGGCTGTGACTGAAGCATTCAGAGCTAAAATATTCTATCACTATAAAAGCAATTTTCTTCATTATTTTGGGATTTGAGTGAGACATGTTAGGTTGGAAGGAGACATACTTAAGTTGGGATAAAATATAGCAATTATGGAAGGAGACAAACTAAAATAGGGATAATATGGAGAGAATATAAAAAAGAATAAAGAATAATAAAGACATGGGAAGAAGGGAAAAAGGTGGAAGATATATAAAAAGGAGAAATAAAATAGAAGAGAGGAATGTGGTAGGGGGACAAAAGAAAAAAAGAAAAAAAAAAGCAGAAGTAGAGAATAGAGAAGAGAAGAAGGCCATATGAGTTTTTAATAAGAGATGGAGATCAAAGGGTTTTTCTTTCTCTCTTATTTACTTTTATAAGTTTTTAATGTATTTTATTTTTGAATTTGAGAACATGATGAATATTATGTTTAGTTAAATTTATTTATGTTAAAGATTGTTGAACTTATTTAATTTGATTCAGCTATTAGTTTTTCTTTTAAATTGCATTAAGAATTCATTAAGCTTAACTGTTTATGATTTGACCATTCATAATTGATTTTTAATTAAGGTTAATTATTGAGAAACATTAATCTTAACAAGAATATGAATGCATGTTGATTGATTTAAGTCTAGAGATAGCTTAATTCATTTCAATTCTAATTGAATGTACTTCATGATTTATTTACTAAACTTGATTAGATTTTAATTTAATGAAAATTAGTTGAAGTCTTTTCAATCGAGAAAAAAAATTAATTAATTTTACTTGAGAAAGATTAATTGCTATCATTAAAACCACATGAATTGCAATAGAAAGAAAGACTAATTTCTTATGATCACCTTAATTAAAATATAGTGATACAATCCCTAACATCATTCTCATCATTTCTTATTAAAATTTAAATTAATTGAATTTATTATTTAGTTTCATTTTGGCTATTAAAATTTAGCAATTATAATTCACTTAATATTTGATTATTAAAAAAGTCAAAAATTGAATTAATAGTTAGATATGTATTCAATCTTCATGGGATTGACTTTTACTTCTTCTATATTACTTTGCGAACTCGTATACTTGTGAGAGTGAATCAATGAGCTTTTTGATCTTTTTGTTATCACACCTGATGATATCCCCATGAGCTATAGTATTTCACCTTTTTGGTAGAGATAGAGATGGGTTGACTATACCGTAGTTAGTAGCACACAGTTATCAAGTAAGCTACTCTATAGAGGAGGACTTGGAGAGATGGGTTACTTGAGTTATGCTTTTTATTTTGATGATGTATTATATATATTATCCGTACTCTCTTTGTTATATCCTTATAAGTTATGACTGTGTTCATGATAATTACTATTATGTATATATTTAACTTTATGAAGTTATGTATATTAAGGTTTACAAATTTTGCCACTTGCTTATAAATAGTTAACTTATAGTTCGTATGATTATTAGTTATAACATTTATCATAGTATAGTATGTATTAAATTAGTTAGTGATTGTATTAGAGGTTAGTGCAAGTGACACTCCATTTTGATGTTACCTCTGTTGCATGGGTGTGGCTTTTAGAGGGATGTCAAGGTAGGTGTCACAGATTTTACTTAGTTTGTAGGTTATTGCAATTCCAAGCTGAAATTATTTCTTCAATGTTCAAGATGTGTAATGTTTTCCAAAAAGGCATTTATGTGCAATTTAATGAAGAATAAAAGACTATAGAAATATATAAGCCAGAGGAGCACAAAAAGGAAATTCAAATATAAATTTTCAAGGTCACAAGTGGCTGCTTATGAGCCACCCTTTAGATCTTGTGGGGGATCATGAGCAACCTCCCTATAAGCAAGCTTTTAACTTTCCTTTAATGATTGATTTTCTAAGCTGCTCATGAGTGACACTCACTATCATGAGCTACACATAAGGGCACCCTGGCAAGCCTCAATAGCTAAATCAGGCTCCAACAGTTAAATAATTTGACGCTCATGATCGTGAGTGCTAATTCATTTGCAAAAAACTAAAATTCATTAAATATTGAAGAAGAGAGCTTAAGGATGCAATTAATGGCTCCAACAACCATATTTTTTATGCTCAAGTATATAAACAACACCTGGAGCTTCATTGAAGAGGTAGATACTTGGTTGTTGAAATTTTCTCTTTTAGCATTTATTGAGCATTAACTTTCTTCATCTTTCTTTATTAGTCATTAACTCTTTGAGAGTTAGTTATGTGTTAGATATAATACTTCTACTTCATCTAATTCTTGGGATAAATTAGAAGGGAAGTGAGGTTGATTTATAAAGGAATTGATTTAAGTGTTTATCCATTAAAACACTTAAGATTGTGGTTAGAGCTAAGCTTTAGTTCAAACCTCATCTTTGTATGGTTTAGAGTTGATCCTTAAAACTCCTGTAATCTCAATCTTTGTAAGATTGGTGTAGGGATTGAAAATCCTAACTTGAGGATAAGCTAGGTGGAGATGTATATTCGTTTGTGAATCGAACTCCTTAAACACTTGTATTTGATTCTCTACTCTTTTAATCCTTGCTTAATTCTTTTAATTTTCTTTTAAACACTAAAATGCCCTATTCACCCACCTCTAGGGCGATTACAAAGTTTGATAAAAAAAAAAAATTTTACAATAAAGATCTATAAGTTATAAAAAAGCTTTCCATTAGTTAAAGTAATTTTCTGTTAGTCAACCCTCAAAATAATTTTTTTTTTGCTTACATTTTAGTCTTAAAACTATATTTAAAAAAAAAAAAAAGATTAGTTCTATCCACAACTTTAGGTCACTTTTCATTAAACCTTAATTTGAAAGTCATTTCAATTTTCTCCTTCAACTTTATAAATTGTGTCCATTCTATCCAATTTTATTTGAATGATCTAATTATATTTTTAAAAATTAATTTATATCCCTATAAAATAAATTTCATAGTTATTCAATTTTTTTCTTTTTTAAGAAAAATAAAATTTGAAAAATATTTTAAAGTTTTAATTTTATCATTTTTGAAATAAAATTTTATTTTTTTATGTATCAATTAAAATAATAAGAAAAGAGTGATAACTTGCGAATCAATTTGTTATATAGATTAATATAAATATAAATAAAATAAGAAATTTTAATAATCATTATAAATAATAATAAAATTTTAATTTTTTCACATTTTTCAAAACAAGTAAATATTTTTTTATATTCATGACTAATATTTTTAGTGTCTCAAAATTCTCTCTCTTTTTTTTATCTAATATTTTTTAGCTTAACTTTAATTAAAAAGTTTTCTAAATAATGTGGTTGAAAGTTGAGAAGTTAATTTTAAAATAGTTAAAATTTAAGGATTTTGATTGAAAAATTAAAATTTTATTAAAATATTAGAAAATAATTTTAAAATTTATGTTAAGAGTGAAAAAATTAGAATTTAAAAATATTTTGCTGCATTTTATTTTTTTCTTACAAGACAAAGAGGATAAAAATTTTAATGAGTGTCAAATTTACTTTGTAGGGATATAAAAGTAATTTTAAAAATACAAATAGGTCCTTTAAATAAATCTGGATAAAATTAACAGAATTCACAAAATTGAAAAAGCAAATTGAGATGACTTTTAAAGTAGAATTCAATTGTGAATTGACTCAAGTTAAGGATAGAACTAATAGTTTTTCCTAAAATTTTTTTCTCAATTTTGACATTTTAAATAAATAATATTTTATTTATTTATTTTAGACTTTTTCTATTATTTAACTTTTATAATAACTATATAAATCACTAAAATAATGTCAAGAAAATTTAAGAGAATATATATTTTTCTTAAATTATTATTTTGTTAATGATAAATGAAATTAATTAAGTATTTTTAATTTTTTTAAATATAAATTTTACTTGATATATCTTAAATGAATAAATATATTTATACTTGGATAATCTCAATTAGTTTTGTCAGTGTTATAATTTATGTTATACTTTAAATAAATAAACTCAATTGTATGTTAATTAGACTATTTTAAAGTTTATTTCTTTCAATTAGGCTATATTACAGAAAAATTTGAAAGATAATATATTTAAATTAATAATTTTATTTGTTATATAAAATAAAATAAATTTAAGATAAAATAATAAAATTTGTTATATTTAAATTTTGAGTTAATAATACTTTATTATAACAATTAAACTTATAACAAAAATATGTTAACTTATTTTATTGTTATAATGTTTATTATTAAATAGAAGAAATATTTTTTAAGATTTTTTCTAATTTAAATTTTATTGAGTTTAAAAATGTTTTGAAATCTAACAAAAATTATAATACTAATAAAAAAAGATTTTTTTTCTTTTTTTTTTTTCATTTATGATGTATTAATTGAAACTATATATTTAAAAATAATTAAGAACATTGAATTAGTTTTATTTATCATTTCCAATATAACTAATAGCTTAAGAAAAATATAATATTTATTTTTATTTTTAAAAATTATTTCAGTAAATTATATAGTTATTATGAAAGTTTTAATAATAACAAAGTCAAAAATAAAAATAAAAATATTATTTATTTAAAATATCAAAAAATATTATAGTTTTAAGACTAAAATGTAAAAAAAAAAAAAATTAAATTTTAAGGGTTGACAAACAAAAAATTATTTTGACTGATGAATATATATAATTAATGGAAAATCTTTTTAAAACTTATAAAATTTGATTGTGAAAAAAATTTCTTATTATATATATATGCATTACTTGGTTTTTGACATTTATAATTTATACTATCTCTCATATTTTGAAAAATTATACTATTTACCTGTTTCGTTAAATTTTTTGTCACAATTACCAATAATTGACGTGACCATTATCAAATAAATACTATTTTGTCTTTCTACTTGAATATATTATATTATTTGCCCCCTCTATTTGAATATATATATATATATATATATATATATATAAATTATCAAATAAATACTATTCTGTCTCTCTACTTGAATATATTATATTATTTGCCCCCTCTATTTGAATAAATTCTATTATTTGCCCCAAAAATTTGCAAAACATATATTTTTATTAGTAAACTAATTGTTTAACAAAATTTATGTTAAATGAAATTGTTACTAATTGACTATAAAAATGATAGTTTTATTAAAAATATTTTAATAAAAATAAAAGACCAAACTTTATTTTTAATCTAATCAAAATTTTAATCAAACAACAATTAATTACTCCCAATTTTAAAAATATCTTTATTTAAATATTAACTTAAAATATTTATATTGCATAAAAAATAAACTAAGTAAATTCTCTTTTTTAACTTAAAAATTTTATTTTTATTTTAATTATTAGTTTAGATTGTTGTGTAAATAAATTATATTTATGAATAAAATTAATAATTTTACATAATTTAATTTATATACCCAACAATTGAAACTAACAAGTAAAATAAAGAATCAAAATTAAAAAAAAAAATTGATTTGATTAAAATTTTTAATGATACATAAATATTTTAAGTTATTGTTTGTGTAGAGATATTTTAAAACTAATACTAATTAGTTGGTATTTAATTAAAATTTTAATTATATAAAATTAAAATTAAATATTTTATATTTTTATGCAAACGATATATAGTTAAATTCTAAGAAAATTAGTTTAATAATAAAAATATAATTTGTAACTATTAGGGGCTAATAGTATAACATATTTTAATGGAGGTAGGGGTATGCAGCAGTTGGGTTGGATTGGTTCGGACCATCAAACCGTTAATCCAATTTGTTGAGAGGAAGTAGATATTGTAACCGAATCGAGCCAAATTGATATACAAAACTGAGAAACTTCAGTTTAATCGAATCGAGAGAATGGGTTATGCCATTTGGATTGGGTCTTCATTTATTGGGCTTCGACATACAATCAAAATCTAAATGCTAATATAATATATGCATTTTTTATTAGTAATGGCCCATTAGTAATGGACTTCAATTTATGTAAATTTGTACATACAAAATAATGGGTTTCCACCACCCAAAATAATGGGCTTAATGGTTAGTGTCTATATTTTTTATAAAATGAAGATGGGCTTCCAGCCTTCCACAATACAAAATAATGTAAGAACTATACAATAACTACATTTACAAAAAAAATCTCCAAATTGTATAAACAATTCAAGTGGGAACTATGCGGGAAAAAAAAAACTTCCACGACATGGTGTTTTGTCTAATGAAACAAAAATTGTACTTGTGCAGTGTCAAATATTGTATAAAACTAATAGTGATAAAAAAAATTAAGAGGAAGTGAGCAAGTCTATCCTACAAAACACAATTTCAATTAATCAAAATTAATGTTATTCATTGTGTACCTTCTGTAACCAAGAAGTTCACCATTATTGTGAAAAATGGAAATAAATAAAAATAATAAAATAAATAAGTAATAAATAAAAAATAATAATAATGATAATTATAAGATTAAGAGTACATCTTCTTTATATTACTTATGGTACTTATAATAATAATAATAATAATAATAATAATAATAATAATAATAATAATAATAATTTTTAGATCAATGTATGCCTATGTGAAGGAGTTAAAATACCTTAGGACTAAATTAACACACATTTAAGCTTGGGAATTAGGATGGAAGTGCGAGGCAAAGTAAGTTTAAGGATAAAAAAAAAAGAAGAGAAAAAGAAGTAGGAGCTAGCGGAATTAGACATGACTCATCAAGGTCCAATAGAAAGAAACCTCTCTTAAGCTGTCTTACCTTTTGAACGCCCAAAAAAAAAAAAAAGAAAGAAAATGCAGAAGAAGGAGAGAATGAGCAACATCACTTGTGGGTAAAGGAGAGTTTCTATCATTTGACTTTCCCTTGGAAGGAAGGATAGAGGCAAGCAAAGAAAAAAAAAACCCGAAAGAGATGGAGCTTAGTGACTGATTGGTGAGTAAGAGGAAATGAAGAACTGATTAATTATAGAAATTTGTTCAGAGGTTAAAATGATTTTAAATTTAATTGCATGTATGGATTTAGCGGAGTGTAGCCACAAAAATATTCAAAATGGGTTTGAAATGAATCAGAATCCAAACTGATTTCCAAGTTTGAAGTTCCAGGTAGCAATTTGGGAACTTTGCGTATAAACTGAAAGATACTTGTGATTGGTGACTAGGAGCTGGTCAAGGTCGCAGAAAGGAGTATGTCAAAGCAACGAGGGAAGAGAAAAGAGCTGCACTTGATGGTGAGTATTCCTTGTTTCTTGTTGGGATTTTGAACTCTTAGTGTTGCCTTTTTCGTGAAACTTGAATGTTTTGTGAACCGTTCTATTTCTGGGATATAATGTTGGTATTGCTCTTCCTTGTTGCATTTTGATTTTTAGAACATACCTGAAACTACTTTTTTTCAGTGTCGCTATCTTTTGATTTTGATTTCACAACTTCTATTCAAAACACATTATGTTCATTTTGAATCTTCGTGAACCTTATAACTTTATTGTTATTGAACTTGTTGCTATGCAACGTTTAGTTACTGTTGAATTTCATGAATGGGAAATGTAAAAATAGAATTTAAACAACTTCATAATTGATATCATCTAGTATGTTCCCGCCTAGTTTGGAGCTCCTTACCCCCTAAATAGGAACACTTGAATTAGCAAGAAGGCAGATTCGTCCGAAATGGGGACTACTCCAAAGTGGAGTTCTAAGCACAGAAGGAACACTCTCCTACCAAGATTATGATTCACTATCTCACACGAAATTTGACTCCTCCTAGGTTTGAGTATTGCTATATATAAAGCCCTACACCCCTCACAAAGGGACATCTCATTCTCATATATTCTAGCTATCTTGTATTCTCCCTACTTTTGTTCTCTAAATTATGCAGCGGAGTGTTCGTGGGGACTCTCCCCACCTCTCACCTTGCCTTCTATTCATGGATTGCAGGATACCAAGCCCAAGAGTTTCGGAAACCAATTATCAAAAATGGAGCTTAAAAACATATTAAGAAATAAGTAAAGAAGAGAATATAAGTTTTGCTACTGTCCAAAGTGAGTTTTACTGCAGAATTTCATAAGTAGAAGGTGTAAAAATTATAGGCTTATTAATGCACAAAAAATTTTGTGTGAACAACTATCTCTTGGCTTTTAAGTTGAGGTCTTCATGATCTATATGCCTAGTTCATTTCAGTGACCTATGTGCCTAACTAGTCTTGATGCGCTCTTCTCAAATTGCAACCGACTTGAACCATTGCCTGATGCCTTTTTCTTTGATATAATCATTTGAAAGTACATTTTCATGAATTATACTTAGAGTAGCCGAATAATTAAAAGTTTTGGAATTGAGTTCATACTGCTTGTTGATGATCAAATGAGTTTGCAAATGCCATTAAACATGCTAAATGATGGACATAAGTTAAAGTCACTTCGATTGGAAATCGAATTGTGTATTAAATTATTAAGTACTGACAAAATATTTTGCTAATACATTGAAACCTTATGAACTTGTAAGGTTTGGATTAGTAGCTTGCAAATTCAAAAAATTAACCACTTCAACTTGGGTCTAGACTAGGGAACCTAATTTACATACATATGTATTAATCGCCACTAATGAATTTAATCAACTACACTCAATCCGATTAAGCTATATCATACCTCTTATTTTGAAGTTAAAAGTAAATTTATATCTAAACTTACATATACATGTAAAAATAATAAATAACAAGAATTTAATTTCCAATAATAGAACTATTAAATTATATACATGTATATTTAATTTAAGTAATAGTTAAGAAGAACACTAGAAAAAGAACAATTTGAGTATATATTAAAGTTGATCATGTTAGGAATCGATTATGCTACTGAGACATCAAATGTTAACTAGGGCAAATTTTAAAAATTTGCTTATCATAACCCTTGATCTCATCAGGAATTCCAATCCCTAGGATCCAATTTGCATTTAACACATAGATAATACACAAACCAACACAAATACCAAAAATTAACAACCTAGGAGTTCTAAGTTTCAAGAAAACTTACTAATTCCCAAGGTTAGTATAGACCATAATTAATCTACTAAAATGCTTGGCTCCTTTGATTCAACTCTTGAATCAACTTCAAGTCTCCCAAGTGTGAGACCTCTAGCTTGAAAGACAAAGCTTCAACAAATCTCCTTCTTGTTTTAATCAATTAGCATAAAAACCCTTTCTCAATAACCCTTGTGATATTTGCACTAACTTAATCCTTACAAGAGCTATTGGTTTCATATATATCTCCTTTTGTTTCTTATGTCTCTAAACTTTTATCTCCACCAACCATCAATTAATATCTACTTTTTGCTTTTAGATATACTTGGCTAGATATTAAAGTAGAGATTAGTGTTATGACCCATATGCCACTTGTCATGATTAATTAACAAATTAATAAGTCATTAGAGTCCAAACTTGGAGGATGTAGAGATAACAACTCTTGTAATTCTCTACATCACCTACGACTTACACATGTCAATATCTTAATTAATATTTAATTAACTAAAATCAAATATGTCACTTAATGGATTTGGGCCAACTCTTCACCCAAAGCCCATTCCATCAAACAAGTGGATTTAAATAAGGTAAATGGGCTTTGTCAATCACTTAGTTTAATCTTGAGGTCAGAATTCTTTTGAGCCTAGGTCCATAACACTTGGGCCATTAATCCAAATATAAAGAAATGACATATATCCATTATTAATTTAATATCTCAATTAATATATGATAGTAATTAAGCATGAATTAATAATAAGAACCTTTCATTGAAATTAGATTTCATGATGTGCTAGAATAATTATTTTAAGCAAAAAACCAACTTCATTAATCTTAATTAATTAATTAAACTCTTTAATTAATAATTAGATTAATACAAAGAGATTTTGTAAAACCTTTTAGGTGTGACTTACTAGGTCCATGTCTAATTGGCAATGAGAAGATAATATCAACATTTGATATTATTTGAAACTTCTTTCAAGTCTAAATGTAAAAATCCCAATTATTCACATTTAGTTCTCATATGTTGTGAGTGTCACCATAGCATCGATATAATAACTACCCAATTAAATATGAATGTATTCATTAATTCACATAAACCCTTTGATCATAATTACTGTGCACTAAAATCCCTCCATTAGAAGATCCCGATATAGCCTAGAGTTAAGGATTAGTCAAACTCTAATAGCTATATCATATGGCCTCATCTCAAGTTCTATCTCTTAATTAAAAAACAATGACTACTAAAAACTCTTTCTAGTACTGAAACTCTTTCAGATTGTTATGTTTGTCCTAGCCAGGAACTCTTTCATCAAGAAAAGACTTAGATAGTATAGGATCTTATCCCGATTCACTCCAGGTAATGAATCCCATCCTAGTCAAACACTCATCCCTACATTTAACTGACTAGAGCCACCACATGTCATATACCAATGTGTGAATAACACAAGTATGTAAATGGTAACAAAGTCTAACCACTTAAATGTGAATGACCGTGTCACCTCAAGTCAAAGGATTATATGCACCATTATGACCCATTTTGTGATTGTTGACTATAAGTGAATATCCATGCGATCACATATCCAATGTCACTATTTGATCCACCTATCACATGAGTATCCACATGTCTATTTTGATATCTCATATTAAGTAGCATAAGACTCACTACCTTCTGATATTAGTATCATATACTAATTCAAGAAAATAGATAGAGGTGATAGTCTAATTAATATTACCCAAATATTAATTATGTAACTATGAATATTTTCTAGCATATATACTAAATAAGTTTGCAACTCATATTATGAACTCTTGATAATAAATTTATCAATGCTAAAGGGTAAATACTCAAATAAACAAACACTTTATTTAAATGAATATTATATTGCCATTTGAGATAATTTTCTAATGTCATTATACATTACAAGAATGGCACTAGGGCACATCTATACTAATAATCTCCCACTAGCACTGGTGTCATTCATTATAATATTTAAGACCCATCTTCTCAAGATGACAGTCTAATTATAATTGTGTGAGCACCTTAGTCAGTGGATAAGCCACATTGTCAGTTGAAGCTACCTTTTACATGACGATGTCGCTTTTTCTAATAAGTTCTTTGATAATATGGAAACACCTTTCAATTTGTTTGAATTTTTGGTGAGACCTCGATTCCTTTGCCAAAGCAATGGATGCATTACTGTCGCAATACAGAGGAATCAATGGCTTAATAGAAGGAAAAAATTCTAGTTTAGTAATGAACTTTTTAATCCAAACAACTTCTTTAGTGGCATCTGATGTAGCTATATACTCAACTTTTGTAATGGAATCAACAGTGACACCTTGTTTAGAACTCTTCCAGCTCACTACACCTCCATTGCAAATAAAAACAAACCTAGAGATAGATTTTTTATCATCAACATTTGATTGGAAATTGGAATATGTGAATCCATCTATTTGTAAATCACCTCCTCTATAAGTTAAAATAAAATCTTTAATCCTTCTTAAGTACTTAAAGATTGACTTAACTATTATCCAATGTTCCAAACCTATATTGGATTGACACCTACTAGTCATGCTAATAGCATGGGCAATATTAGGTCTTGTACACAACATAGCATATATTATGCATCCTATAGCTGAAGCATAAGGAACTTTAGCCATTTGCTCCATTTCTTCGAGTGTCTTGGGTGATATACCCTTGGATTAATGGATACCATACCTAAATGGTAATAATCCTCTCTTAGAATCAAGCATGTTGAACATCTTTAACACCTCTTCCAAGTAAAGACTTTAGTATAAACATATCATTATTTTGATCTATCTCTATAGACTCTAATGTCAATAATATCAATAGTGTAGACAACGGGGTTCAGTGCGCGTCTAAGATTTTAGCAACCGCGACACTGTTTGAGCTCAGGGCTCTAGAGAACACATTAACCACTATCATAAAGACATGGTGTGGAGATGAGGAGTTGCCACCCAAGGTAATAACTGGGACAAATCAAAAAGGTGGTACTCGATTCCCTAAAAGAAAGCTAGCACCATAATCAGGAGATTAGGGATACGGAATACCAACTTCTTTCAGTCTTGTGTTCATTTAGAATTACTTTATGAATTATTATCTTATTCTCTATTTACATGCAATTTCATATAAACCCTAAAAACAATCAACTCCAAGGCAAACTAGTCATGAAATATACAAGTAAATAATGCATTGAATAAATCACATAATCCCTAAGTTAGTCTAATCTACAAGTATTTTAAATAAATGAGTTAAATCTACATGTTTTAATTTATGTGTGAACCTAAAGACCTAATTCCTTTTTATTTTAATTAAATGAACCTAAGTTTACTAATTTTAATTCTAAATATTAGCTTAAATCTACAAATTATGGAATATTTAAATTCGTGGGCCTAATTCTATATATTTTAATTCTAAGGTGATCTTAAATTTACAAGTTATAAAAAAAAGCTTAAATTAAGTGGGCTAAGTCTAAATTAATTAAATTGAGTTACGTGGGCCTATGTCTAGTTAACTAAATGGGCCTAAGGATATTTCTAACATAAAATCTAATTAATTATGGACCTAAAAATATATTTTAATTAATTAAACCTAATTAATTATTAAATGAGATTGGCTAAAAGAATTACCTAAACTTAAATAAATAAATCAAAGCTTAAAATGGGCTTAAGGCCCTAAAAGCACATAATAAATAAGCCCAAAACAAATAAAAACATAAAAAACCAATTAAATAAGATCAAACAAATAACTAAATTAATCCTTGCTAAAATCCTAATTTTATTAATATGCAACCTAAATTAATCTACTTCCTCCATTAATTTTAAATAATTACCTAATTGAAAACCTAATTTTACTAACCAATTTAATCAAAATAAACATGCAACCACACATATAATTTCACTACTCCCACAATTAGGGCTATTACATTAATTCATAAAACAGTTAATAAAATAAAAATAAAGCAATAAATAAAATAAAATAAAAACCTTAAAAACTAAGTCTCGACAAGGCTTTATCCATGGTTTTCCATGGACTTCTCATGAATTCATCCCTCCAACATAATCACCATGTATTTTCCTCCATAATCACCACAAAAAAAATTATGATTAATGAATAAATTATAATAATAACTCGAAAGAATAAAAATAATCAATAATATCAAAAAGAAATAAAAAATAGAATAAGAAGAAAAGGATGATGCTTATGAGTGATTTGGGGTACTCCTCATATTTGTAATTCACCATTCTTGATAAGTCTTCGAATCTTCTTCTTCAAAAATTCTCCAAGGATCTTGAATTAATTGATAAATCAAAAGGAATTTTTGTAGAAAATAACTCAATAAAGAAAAAAGAATTAAAAAACCCTCTTCAAAAACACGTTGCTCTTTTTTCTTTCTTCTCCCGCCTCCTTCCTTTCTTCCTTCTTATCTTTTTCTCTTCTTCATCCTCTTTATACAGTGGAAAAAGAACTAGAAAACCTAGTCCAATCCTAATATGATTCTAATTCCTAAAAATATAAGATTAGTATTTAAAATTATATTTAGGAATTTTAGATCAATTAGAATTGAGTTAAAAGCCAATTAGGAGTTTTAAATGAATTAGGATTGAATAAAAAAACAGACGGAAGAATTCAATTCCGACCGGGATTGTGTAATTCCGATCAAAATTACACAATTCTTATCAGAATTGGTGTAGTTTCAATTGGAATTACATAATTCCGGTTGGAATTATGGAATTCCGACAAGTATTTTTTTTAACATTTAATTATAAAAAGACCCCTGAAAGAATTTAAGTTTTGCAATTAGGTCCTAAAAAACATTACAATTTAGTACTTAAAAACACTAAATCCTTCCTTTAAAAGATGCATTTAAACCCTTAGAATTTTAAAGATTAAGTATCGAAGACCTATTCATGATATTTTCATCATTGGAGTCCTTTGCTGCATCCATAACATATCATCCCAAAATTGGGTGTCTACAGATATCCTCCCTTAAGTCTTTCATGGAGAAAGTTTTACATAACCATAGTTTCACATTTGTAAGCATGCTAATGTGATTCCTAATTAATAAAATATTATCCACATATAATACAAGGAAAGTGAGTTGGCTCCTACTAACCTTCTTGTACACACAAGGCTCATCTTCATCCTTGATAAAACCAAATGATCATATGGCTTCATCAAAATGATGATTCCAACTCCTTTAAGCTTGCTTTAGACTATAAATTAATCTATTAAGCTTGCACATTTTGGAACCTTCTTTACATTCATGACCTTTAGGTTGTTCCATATAAATATCTTCCTCAATATAACCGTTAAGAAAAACAATTTTGACATCCATTTGCCAAATCTTATAATCATAGTGTATAGTAATGGCAAGAAGTATCTGAATGGATTTAGGCATGGCTACTAACAATAAGGTCTCCTCATAGTGAACTCCTTGCCTTTGGCGAAAGCTTTTCACTACAAGCTTTGCTTTGTAGGTATCAACCTTTCCATCTGCACCAATCTTTCTCTTAAAGATCCATTTACAACCTATAGGTACAATACCTTTAGGTAGATCAAAAAGTGTCCACACTTGGTTTGCATACATGGAATCCATTTCATATTTCATTGCTTCAATCCATTTAGAAGAATCTTTATCTAATAAAGCTTCTTCAAATATTGTAGAATTATCATCATGATTTTCTTCTGTATTCATATGCAACTCTTGCATATCATATAGAAAACTGTATCTCTTTGGAGGATTAGATACCTTACCTAACTTTCTAAAAGTTAGTGCGATGATATTTTCAGTGGATTAGACTCTTGGGATTGATCTATATCCATTAGATCAACTTGATTGGCATCATCAGAAGACTCTTCTTCTAATGCTATCTTCCTTCCTTTACCACCTTCTTAAAGAAACTCTTTCTCAAGAAATATGGCATCTCTGCTTACAACAATAACTTGTTCAGTAGGATGATAGAAATAATACCCTAAACTTTCTTTAGGATATCCAATAAATCTACCTTGAATTGATCTTGCATTTAATTTGTCTATTTTTAACCTTTTTATATAGGCTAGGTATCCCCAAATCTTAACATGCTTGAGACTTGGTGCCTTATCATGCCATATCTCATATGGTTTGGTAGAAACAGACTTAGATGGAACACGGTTTAATATGTAAATGGTAGTTTGCAATGCAAAACCCTAAAAGAAAGTAGGCAAATTTGTATAACTCATCATTAATCGAACCATATCTAATAG
This sequence comes from Mallotus nudiflorus, assembly GCA_947683625.1. Classification (NCBI taxonomy): domain Eukaryota; kingdom Viridiplantae; phylum Streptophyta; class Magnoliopsida; order Malpighiales; family Euphorbiaceae; genus Mallotus; species Mallotus nudiflorus. The sequence goes on from CANTUR010000486.1 coordinate 1,777,644, forward strand.
AGTTTAATTCCTCCTTTCAGACACACCATTGAGTTGAGGTGTTTTGAGTGGAGTTAATTATGACATAATGCCATTTTCCTTAAGGAACTCCATGAACTGGGTACTTAAGTATTCACCTCTTAGATCCGATTGATCAATTTTAATAATTTTCCCTTTTTGGTTCTCTACTTGGGACTTAAATTCCTTGAATTTTTCAAAGGATTCACTTTTATATTTCATTAAATATAAATGCTCAAACCTTGATAGATCATCTATGAAGGTAATAAAGTATTAAAACCTGCCTCTTGCCATTTGGTTGAATGGGCCTCACACATCACTATGTATGATTTCCAAAATTTCTATAGCTTTTTCCATTTGTCTAACAAATGGTGATTAGGTCATCTTGTTTTGAATACAAGCCTCACAATTCAGATTGGATGCAGATTCAAGATTACTCAAGATTCCCATCCTTTCCAACTTTGTGATTTAGTCACTTTAATGTGACTTAATCGTAAGTGTCATAGATATTTTGAATTAGAGGCATTATCAATTTGCATTGTGTTTATAACATTCAAATTGGTTGGATAATGATTGTTATTGGATTTATTATCAACATAATAAAGACCATGTAATACATAATCCATGCCAACTATCTTATTATCAAAATAGATAGTACATTCATCTTTTTCAAATAAAAAATTATAACCTTTTTTTGTCATACTAGAAATAAAGATAATGTTCTTATAAGTATTAAGTACATATAAAACATTGTTCAATAGCAAAACATGATAATTCAAGGCAATAGAGATGGTTCGTATAGCTTTAGCAACAACATTTGCTCCATATCTAAGCTTTAAAGTCACCTCATTTGACTCTAACTATTTTTCACTTATTAGATCTTGCAAGGAAGAATATATATGAGAACTAGCATTGGTATCGAATACCTACATCATAGATGAGCTCTTAGAACATTTAGAAATAAATAAATTAGAGAAAGTCTCACCTTCTCTAATTTTGTCATTTCTTTTAGTCTAAAGAGACTTGAGGAATTTAGAAAATTTCTTTTCCAATATCCTTCTCCATCATAAAGGAAACATTTTCCCTTCTTTTTATTCTCAACCTTATCTTTGCCTTTATTCTTTCTTACACCTCTTGAAGCTCTAGGAATTTTTCCCTTAGATTTATTGCTTTTGTTACCCTTACTCTTCTTAGTCTTGCTAGAAGAGGTAACTAAAGCTACATCCTTCCTCTTTTCATTGTGAATAACCTTTTGGACCATTATAAGCATGTTTAGCAATTCTGTAAGATTACACTTAATTTTATTCATGATGAAATTTGTAATAGATTGCCCAAATGATTTCGGCAGGGATTGTAAGATCAAATCTGTTTAAAGTTGAGCATCCATCATAAAATCTAGACTTTGAAGTTCCTTTATGGAACGAATCATAGAATTCACGTGTGCTCTAACATCATCACCTTCCTTCATTTTAGCATGAAAAAGCCACTTATATATCTCATATATAGTGGTCCTAGTTTGTTCACCAAATAACTCTTGTATGTGAAGTACAATGTCCCTTGCATTAGTGTACTTCTTATATTGCCTATGAATTTCATTGCTCATAGAAGCCCATACAACGCAATGTGCTTGTATATTATCATCTTTCCATTTTGCAAGAGTGTCATGTTCATCTTAGGAAGCATTAAGTGGAAGGGGTATGGGAGGACTTTGTTCCAAAACATGTAAAATGCATTCTGAGGCCAATACAACTTTTAGATTATGAAGCCAATCAACAAGATTAGGCCCAATGAGTCTATTGTTATTGAGAATGATGCTTAATGGGTTTAAGGATCTTATATTATCAAATTTCTACAAAAGCATAACAAAATTGGTTAGTCCCATGACATTGTAATAATACTAATAGATTTGGTCTTTAATCATAATGACCGCCCACAAACTTGGTGAATTATACACTTCCAAAGTAAAAAACAGAAATCCCTTGTTGGATGGATTTCTAGTGGGTGATGATGTTCTTAATGAGTTACTAATATCCCTTAGGTACATATTGCTATTCTTGGAATATTAGTTCTCATTAAGTGAACAACTCTTGTTCATCATATCTCATATGAGATATCATCAATATGGCTCCTAATGTTACAAGCCTCAAGTACACATTGGCATTCTTAGCCTTTAGCATTAGTTAGGTCCATACCATTAGATAAGTAAAATGTATAGACTTAAACACTATATACCTCAGGTACGCCTATTTGCCATTTTTAGCATACAATGTGTCTATACACCCACAACATCTCATGCTTAACAATAATACTACATGAATCTCTTGGATCGTATATACATCCATATGTATCCATAGCCGATGCACATAGCCTAAAACCATCCAAGTTATTGCTCTAATGGAGAACCTAGACCTAAATTTTTTTTGGAAGATTTTCGAGTCTTTATTTGAGGTCTCACTTTACACACTAGCCATTTTGCATTGCATATATCATATGTATACATCACATGGCATTGATACACATATCAAATATGCATTTAATTTGTTGTATCCAATTACACATATAACATATGCATATATTGCATGTTTTAACATATATATCACATATATACATTGAACATGTATAATGAATGCATAAATATAGAATGATCATTGGTCTCGTACAAACATATTCTAAATCTTAGAATAAATTACATTACCTCCGTCTTGATGGATCTCCCACTTAAACTCTTCAAGCTTCATTTTGATATGTTTATTATTTACATGTCTTAGAGTTGAATTTTAGTAAGTTTTAAATAAGGAATAAATTAATTTAAGTAATTTTTAGGCTTAATTAAGAGATTTTTATAAGTTAGAATTTAATTAGGATTCTTATTATTTATTGTATATTTGGGAAGTTTTATTTGATTTTTAATTAGTTTTTACGTTTTATGTCTAATGTGGGCCTTAGGAATATAAAGGGAGTTGGTATGTTTTTATATAACATGGCATGCATATGCCGTGTAAGGAAGAAAAAAATGAGGAAAGTCATGTCCAAGCCAAGTCCAAGCCATATGTGAGCTATGAAGAAGCCAACTACATTTGAATATCAACATAGCAATGTCACGACATGCACATGTTGTGTGAGTGAGGAATTCTGACCCAGAATGATGCACGACTAATGAACTTGCCTGTGTTGGAAGTCGTACTATGTGCTTAGTGAATTCATAGATTTATTTGAATGAGGCACGATTATGCTTCAAAACCGTGTTACGATGGTAGAAATTTCCTATTTTGAAAATAAAAAGGAATTAGGAATCAAAGAGAATTCTTTTCGTACCCTATAACTATATAAGGAATAAACACCTTTTTGAGAGGGCAGAGAGGAGTCATAGAGATAAGTAGGTGGCTAGACATAAATCAATGAAGACTAAGAGCTTATTTTATTTTATTTTCTATTTTCATCTTTTTGTTTTCTTGATTATGATTATGGATTTCATCATAACCATATGTGGCTAAGTTTTTTTTCAGAGTCTTGGTTAGGAGTAGCTATTCCATAACATGATTTTAACACAAGTTTTTGTATTTGATTTGAATTTCAGTTAATTTTTTGTATTGTAATATTTATCTTATTATCATTCCAGGCCTATTTGATTACATGTTTATGGATGAATTCACCAATGAGAGGTAAGGGAATTCATTAGCTTAATACACTTAGAACTTAGATCACTTGACCACAAGAGTAAGGGAGCTCTTCAAGGAGTCACGACAGTAGATTACAATGACAAATTAATTGCTAAAAATCTTAATGAGCTTGGATTAAATTATTAATCACGAGTGTAGGTTAGATTTTAATCCTTGCATGCTTAATTAAACTTAAGAGAGTCTTTAAGTATTTTAGAGCAATTACCCTTAACTAAATTCAAGATTTCTATTTAATAATGTGTTCATGATTGGATTAGAATAATGAACTTAGGCTCTATGTTTACAAATATTTGTTTTTATTTTTAATTAAGTTTATATTGTTTAAACCATGTTAAATTATTTAATTTATAGTCGAGATCATAGGTAAAAATTATTAGTAATCAATATATAGTCATTGAGGAAACGATATCTATCTACTGCAACCACAATCGTGCGTGCGTGGGTTTAAAATGGGATAAGTTTTTGGAGCTATTACCGGGGACTGACAATATTGATATTAATTTAATTTTTACTTTTCTTAGACTAGTATTCTTTCATTAATTTTAATTTAATTTTCTAATTGATTTTTTAGGTAACTTTTGCTAGTTTATGAACACTTAATCTAAGGGGACAAACTTAGAAAAGATCAACCCTGAAATCAAGAAATCATGTAAGAAAAACTGAAACGAAAAGCTTGGAAAAGATAAGCAAAAGATGGTTAAAGATCAAGCACCAACACTACTGGGTAGGAGTTTCACTCTTCAAAGTACACAATGCCTAATCTAGGACATACCCATAACATTATTGTTAGGCCAACTATCGATGCCAACCCATTTGAGATAAAACCATCAATAATTCAAATGGTCTTACAATTTCAGTTTAAAGGTCTCCCAAGCGAGGATCCTAATGCCTATCTAGTTTAGTTTTTAGAGATTTATGATACATTCAAGATGAATGGAGTTAGTCCAGATGCAATAAAGCTTAGGTTATTCCCTTTCTCTTTAAGGGATAAGCCTAATTTATGGTTGCACTCTTTGGCACCACAATCGATCACATCATAGGATACACTGTCAAAGACATTCTTGGGCAAGTTTTCCCATTGGGCAAAACAACAAAGTTCAAACAGGAGATTACAAGCTTCACTTAACATAGTGGTGAATCTCTTTATGAGGTTTGGGAACGTTATAAGGATTTACAAAGATAGTGTCCTCACTATAGAGTTCCATAGTGGTTGCTCATTCAAACCTTCTACCAAGGCCTAGCAAAGTCAATGAGGATCACTATTGATGCAACTACCCAAGGCTCATTCATGAGTAAGATGCCTGATGATGCCTACAATCTTCTTGAGACTATGACATCCAACAACTACTAATGGCATGGCTTAAGAAGTGCGCCAAAGAAAGTGGCAGGAATGTATAAAGTGGATAGTTGGAATCTCCATAATGTGAAGATTAATTTGCTTATAAAGAAATTAGAGGCGTCCACTAAAGTCTCTAATCCCATGGCTATCTATTCCTGTGAGAATTATTGAGGAGGACATTCAACCCTAGAGTGTCAAGGAGGTTTTTCTCAATATTCCTCTATTGAGAAATTACATGCACTTAATAATTTTTAAAGGAATCAAGGGAATCCTTATTTGAACACCTACAACCCAGGTTGGTGAAATCATTTAAACTTTTCATAGTCTAACTAAGGAGGGGTATAAAATACCCATCAAGGGTTCAAACAACTGCCTCTTAGATTTCAGCAAAAGAATACCTTCCCTCAACAAAGTAGAGGAAAGTCTAACCTTGAAGTGATGATGGAGAAATTCCTAAAAGATCAAGAGAGGTACCAAAAGGACCAAGATGAGCAAAAGGAAGCAACAAAGAATTTGACATCTCAAGTGGGACAACTTTTTTCCCATAAAAAAATGTTAGAAAACTAAATTGCATCACAAGCTTCAAGTTCAAGGTAGAGTGGAATGTTTCCTAATTAACCTCAAAATCCTAGAGAATAAGTTAAGGTGGTCACACTTAGAAGCAGAAAGCAATTGCCTCAAATAGAAACCAAGAACAATTTTGCAAAAATCGTTTATAACACCCAAGAGGAGAAGATTGAGCATTTATAGAACAAGGATGAGGAGAAGAAGGGCTCACCTCCTTTGGTATCACTACTACCATTTCCATAAAAGCAATAAAAATCCAAGTTAGACAGGTAGTTTGAGAAGTTTATGAAGTCATTCCAATAGCTCAAACTAAATATACCTCTCTTAGATGCAATAAATACCATGCATACCTACTCTAAATTCTTAAAAGACATCATCTGACACAAGAGAAAATGGGAGGATCATGAGACCATTCATATCAATGAGGAATGCAGTGCTGTCATTCTAAATAAGCTTCCCCAAAAGCTTAAAGATCTAGGGAGTATCACTATCCCTTATACCATTGGAAATGAATTTATAAGTAAATCTTTATGTGATCTTGGTGCAAATGTGAGTATAATTCCTCTTTCCTTTTACATATGACTCAACATTGGTAAGCCACAACCAATGACGGTGTCGTTACAGCTCGTGGATAGATCTATCATTTACCCCTATGAAATTTTGGAAGATGTCTTGGTCAAAGTTGGTGACTATTATGTACCATGAGATTTCATCATCCTGGAAATGGAGGAGGATTGCCACATTCCAATTATACTAGGACGACAATTCCTAGCCACAGCAGGAGTAATTATAGACATTAAGAGAGGAAAGATTTTATTGGAAATTGGAGATAATATGGTGGAGTTTGATGTTTTCAAAATGAAAAAATAGTCCTTAATGATGGGATCCTATTTTAGAGTGGATGTGATACAAAGCTGTGTGCAAAAGACCTTTGAAAAGCAACTCACCCATAACCCCGTAGAAGCATGCTTAATCCATGATGTTACAAAGGATGACATTGATGAAGAGGTGGAAATATATGAACACTGAGGTATGTAAGTCCAGCATTGAATAAACATAAATCAACCAGGTATGAGCCTTTACCCTCTATTATAGAAAGCCTTAGTATGATTGAGGTGAAAAATACACCTAAGGTAGAGCTTAATGCTCTTCCTTCATCTTTGAGGTATGCTTTTCTTGGCCCTAACTCTATATATCCTATCATTATAAATGTTGAATTTACTAATGAACAAGTCGACAAATTAATTAGGAGAGTTACGCCTCACAGGAAGATCATAGGTTATACTATAGATGACCTACAGGGAATTAGTACTTCAATATGCATGCATAGGATTCACATGGAAAATGATGCTAAATCCACCATATAACATCAAAGAAGTCTAAACTATAATATGAAAGAGGTGGTTAAGAAAGAGATTATGAAGTTGCTTGATGCAGGGATTATCTATCCTGTCTCGGATAGTCAGTAGGTTAGTCCAATCCAGGTAATCCCTAAAAAAGGAGGTATGACAGTAATGAAAAATGAGAATAATGAGTTGATCCTAACTGGGATTGTCATAGGCTGGCGCATGCGCATTGACTATAGAAAATTAAACAAGGCCACTAAGAAAGATCACTTCCCTTTACCATTCATTGACCAACTTTTAGAAAGGCTAGCTAATCATTCATTTTTCTATTACATGGATGGATACTTTGGTTTCCTTCAAATTCCCATACACCCTAATGATCAAGAGAAAACCATATTCATATGTCCTTATGGAATATATGCATATAGAAGAATGCCTTTCGGGCTATGTAATGCACCTGCTACTTTCCAACGATGCATGATATCTATCTTTTCTGATTTTGTTGAGGACACTATAGAGGTTTTTATGGATGATTTCTTTATATATAATTCTTCTTTTGATGATTGTCTTAATAATCTATCTAAATTATTGTAGAGATGTAAAGACACTAACATTGTGCTGAATTGAGAAAAATGTCACTTTATAGTGACTAAAGGAGTGGTGCTCAAGCTTATTGTGTCTAAAAATGGCATTGAAGTTTATAGGGAAAAAATTGAAGTGATAGAGAAACTTCCACCCCTACCTCTATTAAGGGAATACGGAATTTTCTGGGACACACCATTTTTACATATGTTTAGCCATAACACCTGCAACCAACATCAATTTTAATCACAACACTTACAATTAACAACCAATATAACATGTGCTAAGTGTAAAAAGGGCTCTAATACCACTGTTAGGAATTGATTATTCTACTTAGACATCAAATGCTATGTAGGAAAATTTAAAAAAATTTGCTTATCATAACCCTTGATCTCATTAAGAATTCCAATCCCTATGATTCAATTTGCATTTACATATAGCTAATAAACAAACCAATATAAATACAAGAAATTAACGACCTAGGAATTCTAAGTTTCAAGAAAACTTACTAATACCCAAGGTTGGTGTAAACCATAATTAATCCACTAAAATGGTTGGTTCCTTTGATTCAACTCTTGAATTAACTTCAAATTTCCTAAGTGTGCTTATAGTACCCCATGTCCACTTGTAGATATGCATTTGTGCTCGTTAATTTATTTAATTCTAAAATCATTTAAATTAAGATTTTATCTTTAATGTTTATTAACATTATTCTTAGAGGTTATTTTTTGAGTTATATTAATCTAGTAATTATTCTTAGAACACATTTTAAAATGGGTGGTTAATAATTTTATTAGATTCTTGAATAAATCTAGCAAGAATGATAAATAACCACTAATTAAAATTTTAATACTTTAGATAATAATTAAATTCTGAATAATATGAATACTCTATATTTTATTTAGTTATTTAATAAATATAAGTCTTCTTTAATATATCCACTTATTCATATCGTGATTCCACTTTCTTGTTTGCTCTGTTCACTCACTAGGTATTTTCTTAGAAAATACTCACGCCTTACCTTTTATTTATTTTTAGGTTGATTGTGTAATTATGAGTTATATTTGTTTACATTTACAAGAGTAGAAAAGATGTCTTAGAAGTATATGATTATAAGCTAAGATATGCATGAAGATGTGCATGTGATTGATACTGTGTTAGACTAAAAGGTGTAAGTGAAACCTATAACTATGTCTTTCCATACTGTGACAATGAGGGAAATTCATGAACACCTTGTTATTATGGTGGTACTTGTGATATATGAGACTACCTTTGATGTCTGTGTTTCTCTAATCCTTGATTAGCATTGATGGTGGCCTGAAAACACTTTTTGAGTTCTTTTTGACTATGTGATGCAATGGTGTATATATAACTATGGTAAATAGGGTTACTCGTTTGTAGTTTATTACAACCTTTTTATTTTGGTGTAATTAAATGTAAATATTTTGGTTGTAATCAGTGCTCTACTTGTGTAGGAATGTATAAAGTGTCATGAACAATCAAGAATAAATAATAATTTCCTATCGTTCACCTCAATATTGTGATATATATAACTATTGCTTATGATAGTTGCTGATATACGAGTCAAGTCTAAATATAATATTAATGGAATATAACTAAATAAACAAGTTGAGTTTTATTTTATTTAGAATAATAAATTAAATTAAACCAAGATTTTACATTCCCTGTAGTTAGTTATTCCACTATATACAACTCCTAGTATGTTTGATTCAAGTTTTAATATTTAGGTATTAATTCTTAGTGTGCCATCTTATAATGTATGCTTCCTTATAGGATGTCTGAGGGTAACATTCCAATAGGGGTGCTTGTGGGGTTGGGTGTCAAACATTGGATAATAAAAAAAATTAAATAAAATATTTATGAATTTGAGGCTCAGTTTGTGAGTATTTCATTCAGAGAATATCAAATGTCAAATATCTAACAGCAAGTAAACAAAAGTTTGCTTGTTTGCCACTAAAGATATTTGAGTAAATTGTGATTCATATTACTGAGAATTAAAGAGGTAGAAGCATATTATCATTACCTCAAATTCAAAACAAATAAGAAGTAACAAAAAAAAAATAAAACTAATAAGTTAGTAGTATCATAGTAAGTAAAAAAAAAAGAATTTAGAAGTAAGCACCTAACTATAGCATGCAAAAAATAAGAAGTGGTTAAGTAAATTAAAATACAAAACCAGTAGGCAAATTTATATAGGCTCAGAGACATTCTTTTTGGTTATTGAAAAGAATATATCACATATCAAGCAACAAGATAAATATGTCACTAATGAAACTTAAGCAAGTATTCTTAAAGCATCAGACATAATGGTCAAAGCTTCACCATCGCCTTATAATATAATAAAGTGACTTAGTGAAGATAGCAATAGCAACTTGAAGAACAAGTTGGTCATATATTCAATTCACAGTCACTTCTCATAGTTAGACACATCAAGTAATAAGCAGATAGACAAAACAATTAAAGCCTCAGAATTAATTCATCAAGTGACCTAATGAGACTACAACAATAACCAATATAAAATAGGAAGGTCATAAGTCTCATATCATATTCACAGGCTCACAGATAGTTTACACATATAGTTAGCATATAAACAATTAAGTCAAAGTTTGAATGAGTTAATTTACTAAAGTTGTTAGCAAAATATGCTAACAAACCATGATGCAAATGGATTTGTTGAAGTCAATGAAGAGCCACTGCCTAATTGAGGTAGCTATGCCAATAACATAAGGAAAAAAAACATTATAAAGTATGAATAATTATTTAAAAATTAAAATCAACTTAAAATAAATTACTGGATAGGCTCTGTATAGACCTTTTTCAAGATTTTCTATATCATCTATTGCCTCTTCAATTGAAATTGGGTTATTGGATAATCTCATCCAATCTTGGGTGCAAATGAGGGTTTCCATAATTCTAGGAGTTATAAAACTCCTAAAAACATCAAGAACTCTGCCTCATGTACTAAAAGTTGATTTAGATGCAATTGTTGAGATTGGGATTGGTAATACATTTTTAGCCATGTGGTAAGAATATGAAATCTTTTAAAATTGAGCTTCCACCATCTTAACACATTTATGCCATCCTTTTATACTATAGCTTCACTCATATACATTTCTAATTTAGATTGTTTAGAACCACCCAATCCACTTTTCAATTTATGCTTCTTGTATTTAGCTTTGAAGACAAATATAGGCTTGGCATTATGAGGGACAACATTAGAAGTCATAGATTGACTACTTTTAGAAGTATATTGGGACTGAAACTCAGATCCAGTAGCAACATGAGTATTATAAAAGGTTTTACAATTCTCAAAAAGTTCAAACAGAGATGACTTTACAAGATTATAAAGTCCGCTTCCACCATCTCCATACATTTGACCTAAAAAGAACTCCAACTACTCAAGTTTCTTTGATCCAAAATGTTAGTAAAGAAAATTAGAAAATTCATTTTCTCAATATCAACCTAATATTTTATCAGACTTTGCTTTCATATTGATGCACATATTGATCATGTTATCATTAGATGACTATATCCATTCAAACACGACACAATATAAATCAGACACTTCATTGAAAAAAGTATTAGAAGTGATATACTTAGAATTAGAGATTCTAAGTGTCATTTTATAGAACTACTTCAAGCATTTTACCATTGCATTAATATAATGCCAATAAAAAAATATCTGGCACTTCATTAGACAATTATGCCCTAAAGGCTAACTCAGTTTCATTATATTTGTCAAAGACTTTTTCATATATACATGTAGTCTTTAGCATCTCTAATGTGTTTAATATTTACATATTTTCCAAGTTGAGTTTTAATGAATTTTAAATTAATAAATAATGTTAATTGTGTAGATTTTAGGTTAATTAAGAAATATTTTGGTTTTAGAGTCTTATTTAGGACTTTTTATTTTTGATTTAATTTTAGTCAATTTGATAGGTACAATTCCATATAGTGGGCACATTTAGATGTAAAGAAGCTTTTGAATCAACCCTAACCAAACCAGATAATTCTTTAAACTTCCTTAATCTATCAGGTGAATTCTTGATATACCTAAATGCCTCTCTAACTTTTTTGATAGAAAGTGTCATTTCTTTTAACCAATCCTATACAATAAGGTTCAAAATATGTGCAATGCACCTAACATGCAAGTAATTAGATCTAATAATAGTTGTTCCTTAAGAAAGAAATTTTTTCTAAAATAGTTTATTGTTGTGTCATTACTAAAGGCATTGTCCACAATAATAGTAAACACATTCTTTAAACCCCAATCAAGCAAGTAGTTTTATAATGCCTTAGTAATAAACTCACCCTTATGGGAAGTAATAGGAATAAAAGACATAATTTTTTTTATGAAGCCTCCACTTATCATCTATAAAATGCGCAGTTATGCATATATAGTTCAACCTCTGAATAGAGATCCAAGAGTCAGTTGTCAAACTAACTCTTTGACAATGATCTTTGAGAAAAGCTTTCAATTTCAATCTCTCATCCAAGAAGGTATTATAAATGTCCTTACTGACAGTCCACCTAGAAGGGATTTTGAATCTAAGGTAGTAAGCAGACAAGAATTTTTGAAAACCCTCCCCTTTTTCAAACTTGAAAGGTAGCTCATCAATTATAACCATTTTAGTAAGTTTGTTTCTAATAAGGTCTTGGTCAAATTTCTAGGTCCCAATTACCCCCACAGATTCATATTCATATGCTTTCACAATATTAGGTGTTAAAGTTAGCACAGATTGCCTACTATCTTTACTATGTGGATTTTTGGTGCAAGTAAGAATATGGTTTCTTAAAGACGATGTTCCATGCCTTTTAGAAGGAGCATTAATCATTTTAGTACATTAAATACATGTACCTTTTATTGTAACCCCTTTCCTATCCTTAATCCTTTTGAAATGCTCCCAGGCTATACTTCTCGAATCATTCTTTTTTCTTTTTTTGGCAGCAATAGCTGAACTGTTTGCTTACTCTTTATGTTGTGCTTCCATATCTTTTTCTTAAGGCACAACATTAGTATCATTAGGTTCCATTTACACAGAACATAATAGGAAATTATAATTAAAAAGTGATAATATAAAAGTATCAACTATGAATTAGGGTTTAAGTAAACAACTAATTGAAAATAGCTGAAGAAGATTTCAAAGTGACCTTTAATTTTCAAGCCTCTGCTTGTATTGAAGTCAAGAAATAATGTTTCCACCTAATTATTTTAAAACCATAAGTGATAGAAGAGTGTTGTGCTTCCAACAATTCAGTTCAACTTATTTGTATTAACTGAAATTGTCGAATACTAGAAATAGATAACAAAATCAATTGACATAGTTACAATTAAATAAAAAGTCAATTGATAGAGTCACATATGAACTAAAATAATCACACTTAATCACAAACTCTGAGACTTATTAGTGTGATTCATAGAGTCACATTTTAGTATATTAAACAAAAAAATTGACTGCAATGCAAGTGTAATATGAAAAAATTTAAAATAAAATCTTTTCATGTTCATAAATTGTATAATAAATAAACACACAAAAATGATAGATATGAAGTTCAAAGGCAATATAATCGCCTATATTACCTTATTAAATAAACAAAAATTAACAAACAACTTCAGCATGTTTTTAAAACACCATTAAAAACACAGATCTATAGTTTATCAACAACTTTGCATTCAAAATAATTGACATAAAAAACAAAAATGCTCTTAACCCTTTGTATGATTAAAAATAAAACCATTATACACATAGATAATTTTTAATAAATAGTTGCCTATAACTATAAGTCTAGTTTAAATCAAAACAACATATATTAAAAACTCTGTATGGACCCTTAATTTTTTTTTAAAAAAAACCATTAACATTTACAAAAAATACATAAACTACGGTTTATAAAACCCAATTAGCAAAAAAAATATAGAAAGATTAGATTTACATAACATAATAAACACAAAACACGATTAATAATAAACAGATTTACCAGATCATGAAATAAAAAGGGGATTCTTTTATCATTAGTCATTTTAATTTTTTTTTATTAAGTTAATAGAAAAGAGAAGATGAAATAATAAGAATAGAAGCCTGAAAATAGAGATCAATTCATTTGCATGATCAGATAGGGTTATAGCAGTAAAGGGGCCACTAGAGTGATTAAACTATGGGGGAAAAGGGTTTGGAAAGTATAGAATGGTACTAAGAACTAAGAAGATAGAAGGGAGTGGCGACAATGAGTTGCAATTAGGGTTAGGGTTTTGGTTATGTAGATAGAAATTGAAGAATCGAGAGAGAACAAAGAGGGAGGGGGTGGGTGAGACTGAGGCGACAGTGAGGGTTAATGAAATTAGGGTTAAGGGTAGTTTGGGATAGTTATATAACTAGGTTAAACACAATGTTTTGGTTTATTAAAATTTTAGAAAATTGGATGGATCAGATTAATAAAAACCAACATTGACCCATCACCCATTATCTGAGCTTGAGACTTCTGATTTGCCCGAACCGACTTTCACCTGAATTATCCCCAACCCACTCCTTCGTTTTAATTTGGTTTGGTTTGAAAAAATCATATCAGTTAAGTCCTGCACACCCCTAAATGGAGGGGACCAATAATATTTATTTGACAACTATTATGTTAGTTAAATTTGACAAATAATAGTAATTGTGACGAAAATTTGATGGAAGAGATAAATAAACTAATTTTACAAAATGGAAGGGTAATTAACATAAATTGTGAATATTAAAAACCAAGCAGTATGATTCAATAAACCACCGACGGCAATATATATATATATATATAACTTTACCTTATTTTTTATTTTTTGGAACCAATCACATCCGTTAAGCATTTAATTAATGGAAAATCCTGAAACAACCTTTTCGAAAAAGGGTAAAGTAATTAGTTCCAAAACATAAACAAGAAGGTAAAGTTATATATATTTCTTTTTAAATTTTATCATCTCTCTCCCATTGGTGGACTTTGTATGTAAGGACTCACTCAACAATCAAGCCAAGAACCTGACAAATGAAACATTTACAGCTGTTGCCCTTTAATCCTTTGCTTCTCATCTTCTTCATTTTCTGTAAATGAGCTCTGCAAGCTTTCTTCTACTCTTGGCTTAGGTAATTTATTTAATGCTTAATTTTTTTTCTTTTTTGTAATTTTTTTGTTTCTTTCTTCAGTTAGGGTTGGTTTCATGAAATTCTTTTCTTTCTTTCTTTATTTGTCTGTTTATTTTATAATAAATAATTCAGAGTTTCAGATTCTTGGTTTGATTTGGTAAGAAAAATGAGATCTTTCTTTATCATTTTTCCAGTGTTTTTATTAATATTTATTTCCTCATCAGTTAACTGTTCTTTACAATCCACATTTCCATTTACAGAAACATTCTCTTTATGGGGTCTACAATTTGTTTTCTTGTTTAGCTCAAATATTTTTTTAATAATCAGCTGAGATTTGCACTAAAATATCTTTGTTTTCTTGCATTTTCCATTTATAGGTTCTTTGGATAGATCCTGATAAAATTGGTCTTTGTTAGCTATAGTTAGCTTGATTTCTTGTAACCAAGATCTATTCTTGATTTTGGTATATAATCACTAATCACTAAGCTTAATTTGATCTTCTTTTATATATATATATATATATATATATATATATATATATATATATATATATAATTTTAATTAGATTTCTTGATTTTTTCCTTTTAATTAACACTCCTTCTTGAATATATATCTTATTTTTAGATTATTAATTCTGCATAAAGGGTAATTGAGTTGAATTTTTTTTATTTGGTTCTTCTTCTTGTAAAAGATTCAGATCAAGGAAAAAGATTCAGATCAAGAAAATTGATAACTTAACAACAAGACAAGTGACTTTCTCAAAGAGAAGAAGAGGACTTTTCAAGAAAGCTTATGAACTCTCTACTCTTTGTGATGCTGAGATTGCTCTCGTAGTCTTTTCTGCAAAGGGAAAGCTTTTTGATTATGCTAGCACAAGGTGATTAATATCTAATCTTTACTTATTCTTCTTCTTCTTTTTTTCATTTCTTTTTTGAGATCTTATGCCATCATTGATTTTTTTTTTTTGTTGGATGAATGATATATGGTTTCTTTTTAAACAAACAAAATTCAAAAAGGAAAAAAGAAAAAAGAAGAGAAATAGCTGAAATGTCTCTATGTGTTCAGTAGAATCTCTTGGCGTGAAGAAAGACTTCAATTTTCATGTACTATATTTAGTTTTGATTGGTGGGTATCACCATCAAAGAGTTTTTTAGCTTTTGTCTTCCAAGGAACTAGCTATATATAACAGTGATCTCTTGTCATATAATTGATATTTAATTATTAAATGAACATAATTAATTTTTTTGTTTCTTTTTTCAAAGAGATTTGTGTACTATCTAGTTATTCATATGAATTTTGCTTCTGTTCATAATACATTGGATACATATAATGCTAGTTATTCATACCTTAAATTCTTTAGGCCAAAAAAAAAATAGTACTGTTTAGACCTGAAATCCTGATGAGGGCCACATAAGCATTGATGATAAGACCTGAAAAGATTGTCTATATATTGTATGTATGTTTAGGCACGTAATATATATATATATACAATAAAGGAAAATGTTATTTAAGATTATATTAATTAATTATTAGATTGTTGCTGCAATATCAACAATAAAAATATACTGAAATATTGCCTAACTTTCAAGTGATTTCTGATAAAATGTTTTCTGGTCTTTTATTTGGTTTAGAAGACATTGACAATGGACATAAGAAATTGATGGATAGCACAAGTTTAAATTAAGTCACATACAGGAATTTTTAAAAAGCAACATAAAAGTTTTCTTGCATCACCTCATGGTATTTTTGTTTCCATATCACTTTAATTTTTCTTTTCTTTATTCAATTTTTTTACTATTGTGATTTCTGTTCTTTATTTAGTCCTTAGTAAAACAAATAAAAAAAATAGTACTTTGACCTGCATATACACTAGGAGTGCATACAATTAATCTACTTTCTTGATGTTATAATCTAACAAAATAATTGAGGAAAAACCTAATTAAAATAATAAAATTTTTTTTTTATAATTTTGATGTTACATATTTTTTGGTCTAATTTGATTTTCTAGAAATTAAAGATACAATAAAAATAATAGAAAATAACTTAAATATCAAATATATTATTATATTTAATTTTATGTTATAAAAATTTTAAATATTTTTATAATCAAGCAATTAAAATATGGTATATATTATAAATATTTTAATCGAATGATTGTATAAGTTTTTTTTTTTTTTTTGCTTTCTAATTGATAAAAAACTTATTTTGACAATTTTATTCTTTTTATGAAAATTAATTGATTTTATCCAACCTATTATTCAAAATTAAAAATAATTTATTCATAGTTTAAATTAATTAAACCAAATATATGCTCTTTTTGTTTTCTTCTCCCCTTGTTTCTCTCCATTTTTCACCCTGTTCACCTCCTCTTTATTATAAGTGAACAGCTAACAATTTCTTTCAACAGTTATACATACCAACGCTTTTTTTTTTTTTTTTAAGTTTTTCTTTCTCATTTGCACCTCAAATACAAACCCTATCTAACAATTAGAGAGAGTCATGATTGTAAATTGCACCTCAACAGTTATATGGAATTGTTTCTAATTTGTAATTTATATTTACTGAATTAATAGTTTAATTAGTAACTGTTTGCTTTATGTATATAAATCTTTAAAAGCTTTTAAACTATATATATATATATATATATATATATATATATATATATATATATATATATATAGATAGATAGATAGATATAGCCTTCTTAAGGGATCCAAGTTGTTAAACTTCAATAGTTTTGCGTTGGCTTGAATTTTTCATCTAGGGATCATATTCAAGCGTCATTTTACAAAGTAGGCCAATTTATGAGAAATAATGAACTAGCCTTAGTATATCAACAACAAGATTATATGGTTTAAAGCTCTCTCTCTCTATACGCACACATAGGGAAATTCTTACCTATATTGGATGTGAATAATATAAATATGTGTATTATATATATATATATATATATATATATATATATATATATATATATATATATATATATAGTCTTCTTAAGGGATCCAAGTTGTTAAACTTCAATAGTTTTGCGTTGGCTTGAATTTTTCATCTACGGATCATATTCGAGCGTCATTTTACAAAGTAGGCCAATTTATGAGAAATAATGAACTAGCCTTAGTATATCAACAACAAGATTATATGGTTTAAAGCTCTCTCTCTATATACGCACACATAGGGAAATTCTTACCTATATTGGATGTGAATAACATAAATATGTGTATTACTTTTATCGGCCAAGTGTTTTATATTTGACTTATGTGTTAGACATCCAACCTTAGAGTGTATATATATATGGTAGGTTTTCCTATTAATAAATGGTTGAAACATATTTATTAATATTATATAATTAAATGTTAGCTAGAGATGGATATATTTAGTGTAAGTTTCCTTGAGATAGTTACCCTAAATTTTTATAAAGAAAGGATGACAAAGATTATGTAACTTTACCTAGCAAGCAAGTCTTTATAAAGAAAGGATGACAGATAATTTGATGGTTAGCTGTTACTTTTGCAGCCTTGGAAGAATAAAGTAGTAGAGTTTCTCATTATAAAAGTGGCTCTAAATGCTTTGAGTATATTACCTATAACGGTCAAAATTGAACTCATGATCTTTTGATAGATTTATGCACAAGTGAACGAACAAAATTTCTTTGATACTTAAAAAAGAAGATTTTTTCTTTTATGCCTTTGGTTTGTTTTATTTGTGGTTTTTATTCTGATTGTCCTAATTGTGTTTATTTTCTTTTGGATTTTTTTTTTTGGTTATGTTTGGGTGAGGGATAGATAGGGGGTGTAGGTGAGGGGGAGAGAGAGGTGTAGGTGGAAAGGAAATGAAACCTTGGGGTTTTAGTTAATATTTTTATATTGAAAAATTACAATTTAATACAACAAGACAACTCATTGTTTAGCCTCTGATAAATGAGGAGCTTAAAATTAGGGCAAATGTACATGAATTTGAGTGCTATGTGCTTCAAATTTTTGTGCTTAAATAATTCAAAACTTTAATGGCAAATGTACTCTTCGGTATAAACATTAGGGGCAAAAATGCACCTTGGCCCTATAGTTTATTATCATATAGAATGGTGAAAAAGAATCCGTCCCCAGCTAATTTGGAATTAAAATTTAGTCGATTCAAGTTGAGTTGAACATACATGTGAGAATAGAGGATAATTGAATATGAGTCTTGAATTATAATAAAATTATAATGGCTGATGTATAATAGGATATATAGTATGCTGAGTTATGTCGTTCAGCCTAGTGCTGATTTTGCTGTTGTGATTCCTCGAAAGTTTATAGGAGATCGAAGCACTTAATTTTACAGTGTGATTGGATGAAAAAAAATATAATTGCATTTTGGCTTTTTTTTTTTAAAAAAAAAAAAGAAAATTTGGAGACGACTAGAGGTGAGCTAAAGTGCGACTTTGAAATGTCTTGCTGCAGGGTACCACACCCGGATTGAATCCTGAAGGATGGAGTCTTCAGTTCCAAGGGAAAAGTGGCAGATGAAGTTTTGCATGGAACGCTTGATTGCTATGTGTCTGTGTGTACAAATGTAGATAAAAAAGAAAAAACTCTGAAAAGAGAGATGCATTCACCATTTAAGATGTTATTGATTATATATATACAGCTTTGTGTCTGTGTGTACAAATGTAGATAAAAAAGAAAAAACTCTGAAAGGACAAATAATGCAGCTTTGTGTGAAGCAGACTGTTGTGTTATGTGTATTTGGGTTGCTATAGTAATTGTATTTTCATGCAGAAGATTGCTATTGAATTTGAAGAACATGGTGGTTCTCTTCAGCAAAATTTATATTCTTCTCTTTATCATCAGCATCATCATCTTCTTCTTTCATGTTTAGCACACAAGAATTTACTGGGGATACTGGAGTTTGTATTGTATTATGTGAAATTTATGAATTTATTACTTATAAAGGGTATAAAATTGTTCTTTAGGAATTACAAGTAGAAGGCTACTTTGGCACTTTAAGTAATTTTTTTTACCATTTCATGGTTGCATTTTTCAGTCTAACTTTAAAAAAATTTCAAATAAAGTATAGAAGCAGATTTTAAAAATAAAAATAGTAACAGTTTAGATTTTCAAAATTTGAGTTCTCTTGATTAAAATAATAAAAATTTGAATTCATTTTTGTACTTAATTAAGTGTTTAAAGTGTAAAATTTGCGACATGCAATAAGATACTCTTGAATATGATTTAAATAAAATTGATTAATAATTCATTTAAGTATATAAGTAACCATCTTAGAAAATACATTTCAGATATTATGTGTATGTTTTTTTTTTTTTTTTTTACCAAAGTATATACTGTGTTAAATGACTAAATTAAAATATTTTATCAAATTTTAGAGATCAAACAAATTTATAGAAGGTCATCAATATTATAATTTTTGATACTAATAGAAAATTTTTGATGCACAATTTTTTTTTACTTCTAAAAAAAGAATTTTTTTTTTTTTTTGCTTCTAATATTATAATTCAAGTAGATCCATGACTATAAAAGGATATATTATTTCCTTGGTCTTATGAACAAAGCCTTGATTCCCATTTAGGTGTAAGACAAGGCACCCAAAAACTAGTGTGAAGGAAGTAGTATTTGTACATTATTATCATTGGTTTCCGCTAAAGACTTGCTCAAGATCACACAATAGCACAAAAGGAAAACACAAACTTTTACCATTTTGAATCTATAAAATTTTGTACGTAAATGTTTTAGCCACAAAAATAAGTTCACTAACTTGTCATAGTAAGAAATATTGTGGCTAAAAGTTAGCTATGAAATTTAAGTGTTTTCATATTTTTAGCTACATAACTTATGTTAATAAAGCTAATTTGTAAAAAATAAAATAAAATTAATTGCTACAAAAATATAAATTATGTAATAATTTTTTTAATTATTAGCCCCAAAGTATTATTATTATTATTATTATTATTATTATTATTATATAATGGAAAGGAAAAGTTTTTTATTGTCTGTTTTCAATGTGGGATTTGAAACTTTTTAGTTTTATATTTGTATTTTACAAATTAGCAACAATTTAATTTTTATAGTTAAAACTTTATTGGCTTATAATGTATATTAGCCATCAATCTATTTGGTTTGAAGCTAATATTGTTTATTACCTGTGATATCAAATATTGTGACCAGAATTTTAATTTTAGTCATAAAATAATTCATGTTTATGGCTAATTGATATTATTAGTTACTACCTTAATTGTTGTGGCCAATAACTTGTAGCTAAATATACAGTAAATATTTTAGCTATATAACTTCTGATGCATGTGGCTAATAAGTATAATTAGATATAAAGATATAATTTATATAGCTACAAATTATATTTAGCCACAATTTTATTGTTTGTGGTAAAATGTTGTAACTATATGTATAAATTGCAATAGTGAATGTTGAGCTAGGTAATATGGACATGGATAGGGAACATGAGAAATAAAAAACATGGACACTAGAAAATAGTTTCCAACTAAAGTGTTTGTCTCCTAACCAAAGTGTCTTGGTATGAAAATACAAACACAAAAAAACTCAAACTAATTGAAGTGTCCATACATCATACATGTCGCGTTTTTTTAATTTCTGCCTAGCTGCTTAAGGGTCTTTAGTGGGTATTTGCCACCTGTGTCCTAGTGTAAAAGTTTCGTTTTGACTTTATTAAATGTTGCAATTGCTTCTTCTTCTTCTTTTTATTTTTTTTTATTTATTTATTTTTATTTTTATTGAAGATGTGTTTTTCTATGTTGGATCGTAAAGTTAATTTTAGTTTCTCATTTATGTACAAGTTATCCAATTTTTTCAAGCATCTAATTTTTTTATTTGAATTGCAATGAAATTAAAGATATCTATAGCTCAATAGTTTTGTTCTGTATTTTGTCTCTGTAAATCCTTATCCAATTTGTCAATTGGACAATTCTATCAAGCACTTGTACATGTCCTAAAATTTATTATAAAATTTAAAATTTTGATTTTAATTGCACTGACTTTTTTTTTTGGCTCCATTAAAGATATTAGTAGTTCAATAGTTCTATTATGTTTTTTCTACATCCTTTCCAGGATGGGTTGTGCTTTTTGTGATGAGCAAAAAACTATGTACCATGACATTATAATTCAACTGCCTAAATTATTGTTAATGCTTCACTGCCTAATGGAAAACATTTGTAATCCAATGATCCATAAGAAATTCTTTAATTAATGACACTACTGCAATATACTACAATTAACCTAGTAAAAGCAAATTAAAGATAAGGTTTCAACAATTTACCTCTAAAAATTATTTGTCATCCACAAACAATTTAATCTATAGGTTATTGATATAGAACTATTGGAAATTTTAGATCTGATGTAGTGAAAAATTAATTATAAAATACTACAAAAATTATCAAGTAAAATGACACCAATATTTTACATGGTTCACCTTTGATGTTGGACTACATCCACTAGACAAAATCCAAGATTTCTTCTACTGTTAAAATAATAGGTATACAAAGAGAGTTATCTCTAAAAGAGTAAAGGAATAAAAGAATTGAGATCTTACCAAAATTGTGGCACTTATAATGTTCCCACCCAAAACAATTTTCTCACGATTGACGTTGATAAATCACTAAATTAGGAACTTGATTTAGCTTTGATTTAGGATATCACAACTGTATATATCTCATTGTATCTCCTATAATCTTGGGAAATAATGTCCCAATATCATAGGCTTGCTGTATAAATATATTGTAACTCTTTGCTGTCAAATGCAATTCAAATTTATATGAAATCTCTTTATGGTGTCAAAGCACTCTCTGTCCATATAATATAGAACTTCCTCCTCCTCAAAATTCTAACTTAATTTTAAATTTCTGCCATTGCTGTTAAGATGGCTAACTCAACATATTTTACACCCATCTCTCTAAACTAAGACCCACCAACCTCAGCAACACACTCTGTTGCAACTTTAGTAAATCCAACCCCTACAAATTCAATGACTCAAAATAACATTAATATGATTTCTCTTAATGCCTCATCTCAAATCCCCTTCAAATTCTTCAGAGGTGGAGGAAATTATACATCTTGGAAATCACAGATGACCAATCTCTTATTTGGTTACGGTTTGCTTAGCTATGTTGATAGCACCTCACCTTGCCCACCTTACACATCAAACTCATTTGTTTTGGCTTCGTCAGGATAGGTTGGGGCTATTAGGAATTCAAGCCATTGTCCTTAGCATAATTAGTCCTATTATAAATAATTGCACTACCTTTGCTGAAGCATGGAATAAATTGAAAAATAGTTATGCTAATTGTTCCAATACCTGTATGTTCTCTCTTTTGTCATCTTTTATGTCATATAAAAAGGAAGGAAAATCAGTTGCCACTTATATGAACAAAGTCAAAAGCCTTATAAATGATCTTACTCTCATTGGACATTACTTGACTAATGCAAAAATTATTGCCAACACTCTCAATGGACTCAGTGATGAGTTTAAAGAACTGATAGCAACTGTTCGGATTTGTGATACTCCTCTATCTTTCAAAGACCTCTTTGATAAACTCCTTAATAAGGAAATCATTTAAAACTGTAGTGACTAGTCTAAGGATTATGAAACTCTAGTCACTACTCATATTACTTAATGATGCAACAACAATTATAAAGGACAAAATGGGCAAGGAAATCATTAGGAATCCAAGTCCTTAACGAATTCAAATGTAGTAAATTTCGGCAATCCAAATCAATTTTATCAGCTCCATAAATCAGGACGTCAAGCAAATTTCTACCACTCTCGTCAAGGCAAAAATTCCAACAAGGGACTCTCTTTACAAGGTGCTGGTTTCAATTCTACTTCTCAGTCTTATTTACCATCATGGCATACAACTTACTGTAGATGTCAATTTGTAATTATTTGTCAATTGTGTGACAAACCGGGTCATAGCACTATATCATGTCATTCTCGTGCACGACTGTCTACCAATTTTGGTTGACCACAAGCTCATTATACTAATGGAAATTCACATAACTCCAATAATAATTGGGTGATGGATTCAAGAGCCACACACTACATGACTTCAGACCTTCAAAACTTATCCATGCATTTTAATTACCTTGGAGACAAAGATGTTATAGTTGGTAATGGTAATGGCATTCCTATCTCTCACACTAGTTGTTCTACTCTTAATTCACTTATTACCTCATTTACACTTGATAATGTTTTATGTGCACCTTTGTTAAATAAAAATCTTATTTCAATTTCTCAATTTTGTACACAAAATGATACCTTTGTTAAATTTTTTCCTAACTACTTTCTTGTGAAGGATTTGAGCACGAGAGCATCCTTGGCCCGAGGCCAGAGTAAGAACAACTTGTATAAATGGCCATCCTCAACCTCCCCATCACAATTCTCTTCCTCGTCACCTTTACTCTCAATTGCATCAACATCTAAGCTATGGCATCAAAGGCTTGGTCACCCATCTTTGCCCATTCAAAAGAAAATTCTTAATAGAAATAAAATTTTAGTTTTAGATCCTAATAATGCCACCAACATTTATAATTCTTGTTTATGTATCAAAAGTCATAAATTGTCATTTGAAAGCTCTTCTATCATTTGTGATAGACCATTTCAAATTCTACATTCTGATGTATAAGGTTCTGCTCCAATTACTTCCTTTGGAAATTTCAAGTATTATCTTATATTTATTGAGTACTACACAAAATATACATGGTTATATCCTCTTAAGTTAAAATTTGAAGTTTTCATTATTTTGATAAATTCAAAAACCTTATGAAAACTTATTTCAAACTTCAGTCTAAACTATATACATTGATGGTCGAGGAGAGTATCAAGCTTTGTCTCATCTTCTTGCTAAACATGACATTCAACATCTTACCTTACCACCATACACTTTAGAGCATGTTGGCTTAACCGAATGAAAACACCATCACATTATTAAAACTAGCCTTACCCTTCTTCATAATGCTTCTATTCCTTTATGGTTCTAGCCTTATGCCTTCCAAATAGCCAATTACCTCATCAAACGTATGCCTACTCCAGTTCTAAAACATGATACACCTTATCTTAAGCTATTTAGCCATTAACCCAAATACACTTGTCTGCATGTCTTTGGGTGTCTTTGCTACCTATGAGTTCACCCATACAACACACATAAACTTGAACCTAGATCTCAACTATGTTTATACCTTGGTTTCTCTCTCACTAATCATGCTTTTATATGTCTTGATACAAACATAAATAAAATCTTTATTTCAAGGCATGTAATATTCTTTGAAAAAAATTTTCCTTACAAAAAGGAATCATGTTCTAACCTCTTTGTCAATAATCGCTCTTTTTCCAAGCTTCTCTCTATGTTTACAGGTTTAACTCAGGAATGTCCCACCATTTATAACCTGACACCTGATTTAGCTACTTTTCCACCTCTACCTCTTACTATCATTCTCTCCAATTTAGCACCACTAGCACTGCCTCCCACTATCATTCTTTCCCCAACTTTCTTTTCAAGCAACGAAGCTCCTACTTCTACCTTAGATCCAAGTATGTCTATTACCTTTTCTCCTAATTAAGTAAGTAATTCTTTTTCTTCCTATTCATATAACACATCCCAATCTCCCTCTCCATCCCCACAGCCTTATCGTATGGTTATACGACCATAAAACAATATTCACAAACCTAAAATTCCCTTTAATTTAAATACCATCTAAAAAATAATTGCAATTTGATGAGTCACGACTCATGGAATCTAAACATTAATTAAATTCTAAAGGCTTTTTTAAAATTAAGCTCAAACATCTCACAAAACAATTACAAGATTCAAATATTGCAAATGCATATATTTTGATTCCTTTTATTTATTATGACCTTGCAAGATAATACTGCACTTGGGTTCAAGTGAAATAAGTGACAAGTGAGAATTGATTTTGTTGGCCAATATATAATGAGTGAATCATATGATGTCCTTTGATCATTAACATTTTCTAAGTAATTTGCAAGTATTGGTCAAGCTAGTCACAACATCCTCTTATATCCATATGTAAATGTTCAAATGTAAATGTATAACAAGTAATTACTACAATCATAAATTTATCATTTATCTTATATTCACGTAAGTATAAGCATAAAAAATCTATATGTAAACACCTAATTTCGGGATGATGAAGTGTGGATGTGACAGAGGACTCCGATGATGAAAATATTATAAATAGGTCTTAAACGCTTGAAGTTTGAAACCTCAAAAGTATGAAGGCATTTTCCAAAAGGGGTTTAATTGGTTTTTTAAGGACTTAATTATAATATTTTTAGGTCCTAATTGAAAAGTTTAAATTCTTTCAGGGGTCTTTTTATAATTAAAAGTTAAAAAAAGATCAAAATTCTATAATTTCAATCAGAATTATGTAATTCCAATTAGAATTAGGCATGTTCCATTTACTTTTTTATTTTATTTTATTTTATTTTATTTTATTTCAGTAAATAAAATGTGGTTTATTGAATTTTGATTAGTCAAATAGTATTTATCTGCATTTTAGGAAATTAAACTCCTTTTAAAATCAAAACTTTGAGAAAGACAAGTTACATCGGGGTTTTTTCCTATAAAAGCGCAGCTTGAGCTACCTTGAGGGGGACCTCTTTAAAAGGACCACTCTAAGACTTTTCCCTTTTTCCCTAGGTAGTACACAAAAAATATTTTTTTATGATTTATTTATTTTTGAAGCAAGGAGCGATAGACTTTTGAGAAAAAGAATAGCAATTTTTTAAAGATCTATCTAATAAACAATGGTGATTTATAATAGTTTGAGGGACAACTCATACTACATTCATAATCATAATCATCATCTTCTTTCCTTCCTTCTATTATTTTATTATTTTGATTTTATTAAATTTTTATTGTTATTTTATCCACTGATCATTGTTTATTCTTTTGTGTTGGTGATTATGGAGGAGATTACATGATAATCTTATTAGGTGAACAAAATCCATAAAGGTCCATGGAATGCCATGGATAGGACTTTGTAACTAAATATAGTTTCTAGGTTTTTTTTATTTAGTTGTTTATTATTGTTTTGATATTGTTTTGTTTTTATTATTTTTGGGATTCTATTAATTTTTCTTTTCTTATTATTTTCAATAGCTCATTGTAATAGCCCTAATAGTGGGAATAATGAAGTCATGTGTGTGTTATTGCGTGTTTTATTTTAATTAATTGGTTAGTAAAATTAGGATTTTAATTGGATAATTAATTAAAATTAATGGCTATAGAGATCATTCGGGTTTTGAGTTAAAATTGATTTAGATTTAAGTGGATAGAATTAGGGTTACTTGATATGGTCACTTTAACTAAATTAGGTTTTTAGGAGAAATAAATTTAATTGATTTTTTTTATCTTTTATTTTATTATTTTGATGATTTTTTATATGTTTTGGGTTTGTTTATTTCTTTTATGTGTTTTGAAGCCCATATTAGGCTTTAACCCATTTAAATGAATTTAGTTTTTTTTTTTAGGTTTAATTAATAAAAATGCATTTATAAACCCCTAAATAAATAGACTTAGGGTAGAGATAACTTATGGCCATTTAGTTAATTTAGACATAGGCCCACCTAATTTAATTAATTTAGACTTAGCCCATTTAATTTAAGCCATTTTCCATAATTTATAGATTTAAGATCACTTTAGAAATAAAAAGAGTAGAACTAGGCTCACTAATTTAAGTACTTCATAATTTGTAGATTTAGGCCCATTTTAGAATTAAAATAAATAGACCTAGGTTCACTTAATTAAAATTAAATAAGAATTAGGCCCATTAGTCTTTAGGCTCACTTTTAAATTAAAAAATGTAGATTTAGCCCATTTAATTAAAATCAATGTAGATTAGACTAATCTAAGGATTGCAAATTTAAATGAATGCATTGTTTGCATGTATTTTTCATGACTCGTTTGCCTATAGTTGATTGTTTTAAGAAGCGTTTATATGAAATTACATGTAAATAGAGGGTAAGGTAGTAATTCATAAAGTAATTCTAAAAGCACACAAGACTGAAAGAAGTTAGTATTCCGTACCTAGAATCTCCTGGTTGTGGTGCTAGCTTTCTTTTAGAGAAACAAGTACCACCATTTTTTTAATATGTCTCAGTTATTACCCTTGGTGGTGACTCCTCATCTCCATGCCATGTCTTTGTGACAATGGTTAGTGTGTTCTCTAGAGTCCTGAGCTTAAACATTGTTGCGATTGCTAAAATCTTGGGTGTGTGCTAAGCCCTATCATTTATAGTGGCAACTCCACTAGTGATAAGAGATATTGATTCTACTTTTATTCTTTAGAATTATTTTATTAATTATTATTTTATTCTTGCATTCATTTTGCATGTCCTTATTAATCGATGGCATTGGTTTATGGTTCTATGTTTCCACTAGCTTCATGGGATTATAAATTGGCTAACCATCACTCTTAGACTTAACTTAGTTAAAGAGAGATTATTGGGCTCATCTGACTAGAGTTTGTAACCCAAGTCCTAAAGGGGGGCATAGTCTTCTCTTGAGTTTGCAAAGGATGTCGGACCCCTCTAACCTTGGCCTGTAACTCAAGTCTTGAAGGAGGGAATCTTTCTAAAGGAACCTTGACCTTTTTCACCGGACTTAGCTTATGTAATGGCCTAGTAACTTCCCCTAGGATTACCTAAGTTGCTTGTGAATGTTACCATGAGATATTTCTATCTATAAAAGCCTAAGTCCATAATTTAGAAGCCCATTTAGGCTAATAAAGATTGGGTTAACCTAGAAATATTATTTTTATGCTTTAGTGCTTTAAGAGATTTGGCATGCGCATCGATTTTTGATATCCCCTATTGATATTAAGGCCAAGAAAAAAAATCCTAGGAAAAGAGACTTGCCATTGAATACATGTATGGGAGGAATAAGGTTGGTAGGATGTATGTACACTTAACTTGACTTGCTACTTGTTGCATGGTACGTGCATCATGCATACATGCATTTCATGCATTATACTAACTCTTTATTTTTCAGCCATCATAGATTCATCTAGTTTTTCTGGTGTTTGGAGTCGAAACGGTGGCAGACTAGTGAGAATGGATTTAAGCCTATAATTAATTGCAAAAGTGATCCTTAATAGACTAGAAAGGAGTCCCATCAATCCACTTTACCTACAAGTTGCACGAGCTAAACAAGTAGAAGAAATGGAAAAACTACAAGTGCAAGGAAACTGGACCTTAGAGGATGTCAAAGGAGCATTGATGGATGATATGAGAGCAATGATGTAAGATGAACTTAGACGAGCCCTGGCTGGATTAATGCCACCACCTGGTGTTGCACCACCAGTTATGGCCAATCCACTTGTTATGGGTGCATCACCTACTAATAATGATAATGTTGGGGGACAACCTATAAACGTTACTAAGGATGTGCCTGCTATGGAAATGAAATTGGAGGATGTTGAGAATTATATCATTGAAAAAGTAAAAAGGGAATCATTTAAGCAAGTTCAAGAGTTGGAATCAAAGCAAATGAAAGCATTGACTCAGAAGATGTCCAAAATGGAAGAATTGATGAGAGGACATGGCATCATATATTGATTTGACTTTGATGATATGATGCAATTTGAGGAAGATAAGCTGCCTGATAAGTTCAAGATGCTATAGTTGTAGAAGTTTGATGGTACTGGAGACTCAAGGATCTACCTTAGTCAATATACAACTACTATAGGCACTAATAAGGCTCATTTGTTTGTATTTACTAAGTTATTCGTACTATCTTTAGAGGGTATGGCTATTAGTTGGTATTATGGGTTAAAGAAGTCTATTCGAGCTGACTGGAGATAATTGTGTACTGCTTTTCTAAAATAATATGACCATAATACCAAGCTTGAAGTGTCCATCAAGTATGTAGAATTGACCAAGTAGAAGCCTAATGAGTCATTTTTAGATTTTCTGATTAGATTCATGAATAAGGCAGGATTGATGAAGAACAAGCTGGCTGAAAAGGATCAAATTAAGATGATAGTTCAAAATGTGTTGCCTAATTTAGTTGAGAGGTTACATATGATGAACCCTAAGACATTTGTAGACCTTTATAATGATGGGTTGCAAGCTGACGAGATTGAAAGAGAGAAAAAGAAGATTGTTAGAAGCATCAGAGCAAGAAACTACCTAACTGGGCGCACACAGCAAGGAAATGCTAGTCGGGTTGTATGAGTCCATGCTATTCAACAAACTAGGAGATTCTCCAATTTTAACCAACCTTTGTCAAAAGTCCTAGAGCACCTAATGCAAAGGGCTTACTTCAACCTTTGCCTAATCCAAACCCACCAAACCCAAACACCCTAGGCTACAACCCAAACAAGCACTATAAATTCCATCAAAACCTCTAACACTCCACAGATAACTGCATTCGCCTCAAAGATGAAATCCAAAGCCTTATAGACTCTGGAAAGATCATAAACCTTGAAAACCCAAGCACAAAAACTAATCCTTTCCTAAACTAGCAAAATGTACTAGCCCTAGCTATCATAATGATAAACTTAGGAGTTAGTGAGGAAGAAGTGTTAAGCTCCTTTGAGGACCTAGAAATTAAAACTAATGAGAAATCTCCTAATGCGCTTAAAGATATGGAAAGAGCAGAAGGGTTATTAGGTCAGTCTTTATGCAAGTTCGACTATAAGGTGTTTTACACTAAACCACCTTCTTTTGACATACCTTTCGAGTTGATTGTGCCTACAGGATAAGGTGATGAGTTTGATGATGAGAAGCTGCTAGATAAGAAAGAAAAATGCAAATTTGAGGTATAGAAAGATGAAGCCATGGAGACAGTTGGCAAAAAGATGTAAGAATAGCCACTATGTCAGTTGCCTAAAGGACAATCACTATAAGACCCGGCATCCCTAGCATCTAGAATAAAAAATAAATTTTCTTATTATCTTTTTTGAATAAAATTTTAGTTTCTTTAACACTTGTTTTATTTTAGTGATCAATGATATGAATTTTGATCATGCTTACTTATGTAATGTACATCCTAATGGTACTGTGAATTATGATATTGATTGCATATGCATGTTTGACATAAATTCAATTCAATTAAATTCATTCAATGTAGGCACAAATGCAAATTCAAAGAACATTCATATATCACATGATGTAACTTCTAAGGATAGGAAATTTGAGGAAAAGGAAAAGTGAAAACAAAAAGAGAAAAAAGAGAGAAAGAAAAAGGACAGTCAGGTAAAAATAAGAGAAAAAGATTATTTTAGAAAATATTAAAGGACTAATTGGTAATAGGAGTTGTATCATGTGATATAATAAATATTCTCATTTTTGCCCTAATGAATGAGTAAAATTGAATCTGAAATATTTATTCAAATATCACATATTCTTCTTTATCATATTACATAAGTATTTAAATGGAAAGAAAAAACATAATGATAGCTAAAATCATAGCTATAAGATCACTATTTTAGTCATATTGTAGGTGGCTGAAATAAATTGCATTATAACCCATACCTTATAACTATCATCAATCATTGCATTAACATTATGCCTTATATTCTGCTCAAGAGTCCTTCGAAGTGAAATTCTAGTTGATTTCATTATCAAGAACTCACTTTAATTAGTTCGCCCACTCCTCTACATCTTTAATGCATGAGATTGCAACTAATAACGTTAGTAAGTCAAAGGATCGATAACGGCAGTGAATAAATTGTGTCTCTTGAAGAATAGCATGAATGAATTTAGAATGAAATTGGGGGTAAAATGTAATTCTTGGGGGTAAATTACATAACATTAAGTCTGCATTCAAAGAGCGAAAAAGGAACACTTAAGTATAAGAGCTAGTATAAGAGATCTCATGGTGGAAAGAAGTAAACTACAAGCATACAAATACATTAATTATCATACAGTAAAAGTAGTAGCAAAAAGAAAAGTTCAATAGTGTATTAATCAATTACAAGCTTTGGTGTCAAGCCATGGACCCCACTTGCTAGCTTGGTCATCAGTCCGATGAACTGTATCAGAAGCTCTAACATCAAAAGTACCAACAGCGAAGCATTCAATGCTCAAACCTACAAGCTATTGATGAGGCACCTTGCTCTCACACTCCAAGCTACGAACATATCTTTGTTATAAACAAAAGACCTATTTGGATCATGCATGCCATACACAACATGCATACATTTGCATACGTTTATTATGAAATACTTGCTTTGTATAATAAATTCTTTAAGCCTAGGTGAGATTATGCAAATACTTTGCTACTAATATTCAAAATTAGTGTTGTAAAAGTGCAAAAAGGTAGTCATAATGTTTACATATGAAGGAAAAGGGTAACATTATCAAGGTGAACATAATACTCAACGGGACTTTAGACCTCAAGAGCCCAATAAATTATAGGTCCATCTATTAAAATAAATATCACTGACAGTGATATTTGCAAAAGCATAATCCTGGCGACCTCAAAAGGCTGGATAGGATACTCAAGCTCCTCAGATTTAACATCCATCTCCAAAGTCTCATTTGGAGCATCATTTGGAATATCTCTCCATAATAGTTAGACTAGTGTAGGGTATGGAATATGATGATGAGAAGGTCCAACATGCCAACAATACATTTGTTGGCCCTATAAAAAGGAAGGATGCACTCAAAGCCTAAAATGAATGCACTCTGAAAAATTATTCGATCATGAAATAAGATCTCTAACTCTTGAACCTTTTTGTAGGAGATATCAAGAAGAGGAATGAAGCCCTCTACCATAGCATTAATGGAATAGAAGAAATAAAAATGCAACCTCAAGCCACAACTTCAATGGTGGAGTATCCTGACCTTTGTGATTAGAGACATCATCACCATAATCAAAAGGGAAGAATGCAAAAGAATAACATTGCATTTTGACAAAATCTTTTCACTTGTAAATAGACCATACTAACTTATTATATTTTATGTAGGGAAAAACAAAAGAGAACAAAGAAGGGGAAAGGAACTGATACATCAATAAGAATGGGACTGATAGCAAATGCCAAACACTCATCAAGATAATAAAGGGAAGTGACAGAACTCTGTTTCCTTAGATTTTGTAATAAAGTACCATCTTAATCATAAAATTCACAAATTAAAAGTAAATTCATCCACTTCATGAAATCATGTGCAAAAAGCCTATCTTATGACCTTTCATTATAGTGGCTCTTTTTTATTAGCCTTGCAGAATTCAGATGATTAGTTAATGAATTTGTGTTGATAGTTTATAAACCCTAATCAATCTAATGCTTGCTTTGCACCCAAACGAGGGGAAGAAAAAGCAAAGACAAAATCTGTGGACTTGCAGTATAAATTGCTTGAATTTCAAAGTATCATTTTAGTCTTTCGAATGATAAGTGTGCACATAATCTACTCCAATGCTCAGAAATGAGTACAAGTACAAATCCCTTGATAGTATCCACACTAAGTAATATGAGAAAGGTGGGGGAATACTAAGAGGAGAATTAAATAAGAGCAAGTATAATGTACTCCAATGATCAGAAATGAGTAAGAGTATTAACATGAAACCTTTAACGGTATCCACTCTGAGTAATATGAGAAAGGTGGGGGAATACTAGAAGAGGGCCCATGTCAAAACCCGCTCTATTTACTCTAATGCTCTGTAAGAGTATGAGTATCAAAAGGACCTTTCCAACAATATCCTTGCTAAGCAATATCAGAAAAGCAAGGGAATACTCAAATAAGGAAAAAAGCACAAAAATAATTCAAAGGCTATTTCGATACTCAAAATTCGATATGTTTATGCTCAATTTCCATAAGTTTTGTTTGGCAAATTCTCTTAAAAATTAGGTGTGGAAGTAAGCTCTTCACTTAGTAAAAAATATGCTCTCAGCATATTATGGTTAATGATGCCTTTGACCTCTACAAATGACAAATAAAGGATAGTCATGAAAATAAAAATAGTAAGATTCATTGAGTGCATGCTATCTCCTCAAAAAGTGATGAATTTTCTCATAAATTTTCAACATTATAATGTACTTTTGTACATTGATAATGATTGAAACTAACTTCAACAAGTCTATAGGAATTGCAAATCCAGAAGGAAGTGCACTCAATTTGTAGAGTTAGTTAACATAGCAAAATTAAAATTAGTCAGTAGAGAAATTCTAATAAGTTAACATAGTAAATTTAGTCATCATAAAGAATTCAAAGCATTCAACTCAAACAACCAAAGATGAAAATCATGACTAGTTATTGACTGTAGTAATAAGGGTAAGCAATGAAAGGGTTATAGTTAATCAGAATCATCAGCAAGCAATAAAAGGGTTGTAGCTTATCGCAAGCAGTTATGGATTGTAGCATCAAAGGTTAGCAATGAAAGGATTGCAATCAATTAGAAAGCAATTATAGATTGTAGTATCATCAATGAGCAATGAAAGGATTGCAACTAATCACGAGCAGTTATAGACTGTAACATCAAAGGCGAGTAATGTAAGGGTTGCAACTAATCACAAGCAGTTATGGTCTATAGTATTATAAAAATAAGCAATAAAAGGATTGCAGTCAATTCATAAGAAGTTATGGACTGTAGCATCAAAGGCGAGTAATGTAAGGATTGTAGCTATTCACGAGCAGTTATGGACTGTAGCATCAAAGGTGAATAATGAAAGGATTATAGCTAATCATGAGCAGTTATGGACTGTAGCATTATAAGAGCGAGCAATGAAAGGATTGCAGCTAATTCGCAAGAAGTTATGGACTATAGCATTAAAGGTGAGCAATATAAGGGTTGCATCTAATCATGAGCAGTTACAAATTGTAGCATCATCAGCGAGCGATGGAAGGGTTATAGTTAATTACAAGCAGTTATGGACTATAACATCAAATGCGAGTAATGAAATGATTGTAGTCAATTAGCAAGCAATTATGAATTGTAGCATAATCGGTGAGCAATGAAAGAGTTGTAGCTAATCATGAGAAATTATGGATTATAGCATCATCGGTAAGTAATGAAAGGGATAAGGGAAATGAAGAATGAATTAGCAAAATGCAAAGCATAAAAGAAATCAACGCTACACGTCCGAGTGTAGTGTATTCTTTTTGGTACTATATGATTGAGTATAGTCCATATCATACGATCGAGGATGATGTATCCTTTCAATCCGTACTATACGACCAAGTATAGTCAACATCATACGACCGAGAATGATGTATCTTTTCAATCCATACTATACAATTGAGTATAGTCAATATTGTATGACCAAGTACAATGTACCTTTTCAATCAGCACTATACAACAGAGTATAGTCAACATCATATGACCGAGTGTGATGTATCCTTTCAATCCATACTATACGACTGAGTATAGTCGATATTATATGATCGAGTACAATATACCTCATCAATTAGCACTATACAACCAAGTATAGTCGACATCATACGATTGAGTATGATGTATCCTTTCAATTTGTACTATACAACTGAGTATATTTAACATTTTACAATCGAGGACAATGTACTTTCTCAATCTATACTATACCATTGAGTATAGTCAGCATCATACTATCGAGTATGATGTATCCTTTCAATCAATACTATATGACCGAGTATAGTCAACATCATATGATCAAGTGTGATGTATCATTTTAAATCAATGCTATATGTTCGAGTATAGTGTTTCCTCAGATGTTTTAGGATAATGCCTAGTGTTAAACGACAACACAAGCATTCATCATGAATCGAAGATCGCTTGCAGGCTAAAGCCTCAAGGAGCACAAGTAAGTATCTAAACTTTAGTTCCTAGAAAATTGTGTGTTTACTTGCTTTGTTGCAATTTGTTAAACAAATAGTGACAAAGGAGGGCAATTGTAAACACCTAATTTTGGGATGATAAAGTGTGGATGCGATAGAGGACTTTGATGATGAAAATGTTATAAATAGGTCTTCAACACTTGAAGTTTGAAACCTCAAAAGTCTAAAGGCATTTCCATGAGGGGTTTAATTGGTTTTTTAAGGACTTAATTGTAATGTTTTTCATGGCCTAATTGAAAAGTCTAAATTCTTTTAGGGGTCTTTTTATAATTAAAAGTTAAAAAAAGATCAAAATTTTGTAATTTCGATCAGAATTACACAAGTATGGTTGGAATTAAGCATGTTTCCTCTGCTTTTTTATTTTATTTTATTTTATTTCAGTAAATAAAATGTGGTTTCCTAAATTTTTATTAGTCAAATAGTATTTATCTAAATTTTCAGGAAATTAAAGTCCTTTTAAAATTAAATCTCTGACAAAGGCAAGTCACAATAAGGTTTTTTCCTATAAAAGCCTAGCATGAGCTATCCTGAGGGGGACTTCTCTAAAAGGACCACTCAGAGACTTTTTCTTTTTTTCCCTAGGCAGTACACAAAAAAATATTCTCTGTGATTTATTTGTTTTCAAAGCAAGGAGCGATAGACTTTTAAGAAGAAGAATAACAAATTTTTGAAGATCTATCTAACAAACAACAGTGATTGATTTTATTTTAATTTTTCTTTTCTTATTATTTTCAATAGCTCATTGTAATAGCCCAATAGTAGGAATAATAAAATTATGTGTGTGTGATTGCGTATTTTATTTAAATTAATTGGTTAGTAAAATTAGAATTTTAATTGGGTAATTAATTAAAATTAATGGCTATAGAGATCATTAGGGTTTTGAGTTAAAATTGATTTAGATTTAAGTAGATAGAATTAGGGTTGTTTGATATGATTAGTTTAACTAAATTAGGTTTTTAGGAAAAATAAATTTAATTGTTTTGTTTGATCTTTTATTTGATTGTTTTCATTTTTTTTAATATTTTTTGGGTTTATTTATTACTTTTATGTGTTTTGGGCCGTAAACCCATATTAGGCTTTAACCCATTTAAATAAATTTAGTTTTTTTTAGGTTTAATTAATAAAAATGCATCTTTAGATCCATAATTAATTAGACTTAGGGTAGAGATAACTTAGGCCCATTTAGTTAATTTAGACATAGGCCCACCAAATTTAATTAATTTAGACTTAGCCCATTTAATTTAAGCCCTTTTCCATAATTTGTAGATTTAATATCACTTTAGAAATAAAATATGTAGAACTAGAATCATTAACTTAAATACTTTATAATTTGTAGATTTAGGCCCATTTTTGAATTAAAATAGATAGACTTAGGTTCACTTAATTAAAATTAAATAGGAATTAGGCCCATTAATCTTTAGGCTCACTTGTAAATTAAAACATGTAGATTTAGCCCATTTAATTAAATCAATATAGATTGGACTAACTTATGGATTGCAAATTTAAATGAATGCATTATTTGCATGTATTTTTCATGACTAGTTTTCCTAGAGTTGATTGTTTTAATATGGGTTTATATAAAATTGCATATAAATAAAGGGTAAGGTAGTAATTCATAAAGTAATTCTAAAAGAACACAAGACTGAAAGAAGTTGGTATTTTGTACCCAGAATCTCCTGGTTGTGGTGCTAGCTTTCTTTAAGAAAATCAAGTACCACCATTTTTTTGATATATTCCAATTATTACCTTGGGTGGTGATTCCTCATCTCCATACTATGTCTTTGTGATAGTGGTTAGTGTTAGTGATATGCACTAGGTCAATCATTTGTGATTATGTATTGGCATTTCTATCTTATTAATAAAGAGGCATTTCCATTATTATTCCTTTTATGATAATTATTTGAATGGTTAATTCTTACTAAGGTCATCAAGTATGTGACTTAATAGTAAAACCCTTAGATTAAAATAAGAGTTTTATTCTAATTATCCCTAGCCATTTATTTATTGTATAAATATTAATAAGGCTAGTATGATGTCGACTAATGATTATGTTTTACTAATCATGGATATGAGATATTAAGTCAACTCATAGGTACATGATGAGAGATCATGTACTGGATTGACCCACTAGGAGAATACTATATAGATTATTGTCATAAGTATTTCTCATCGTAGTGATATTGTTTAAGTCCTTTAACCTTGAAATCACCATGGTTTTCTACATAGCTATTTTATGTTTTGACACATTCTAACATTATCTTTAACCGAATGATTAAATAGAATGTTGTTGGATATGAAATGAGTTATGTGAGGAATGTGAGTGATTGAGAAGGAATTTATCCCTCATTAATATGAGTAAGATATCTATGGGCCCATTGATGTGTTAGACTTAAGGAAAATGCATGGTCATGCTGAAATGAATTGATAAAGAGTTATCAATTTTAGTCTACTTAGAATCAAGTCATAATAGTATTGAACTATACAAGGATGAAATTCTATAGCTTATGTTCAATACAGATATCATATGATAAAAGGGACTATAATGTTCACTGTAATTAGGTTGTCGGATTATTGACTTCACATGACTTGGGTAGTCATAATGTCTTGCTTGAGGCCACTTATGACTTATAGGCCTAAATAGAGATTTAAGCCCACTGCCAACGTTATGTGAGTCTACAGGGTCACACACTTAGAAGAGGCCCAAAACGATTATAGGCTTATTAAACCTAGTTAAACTCTTTGGAAATAAATATATTTAACTATTTATCTATGATAATTGTTATCTAAATATATAATAAATATATTACTGATTTTATTTTAAATAAATAAAATTCAAATTTGATGGCTATTTACTAAAAAGGGTTTGGTAAGTGAAACCCTATTTTAGAACTCTATATATATGTTATGTTCTTTAGGGTTTGAGATAGATCAATTGAGTGAGCCATCTAAAATTCATTTTCTTTGCATTTTGAGAAAAATGAAATCAAATAGAGTTTTGTTCTTAAGTTGTGAGACAACCAAGTTATGCTAGCACACACATAGATCATTTTGATCAAGGCCTGTTCATGTGGATGCCTTTAGAGGATGGATTCTTTTGAAGACGTCTAAAATTCGAATCTGAATCAAAGCAAAAGCTCGAGGTCAGGTGTCACCAGAGTGAACCTCCTTTTATCCTTCTAGATTTTCTTGCCTCTTTTGCATTTTGGTAAGATTCTTCAAACCCTATATTTAATCAAGTAGTCAAATTACATGTATCTGGGTTTGGGAACATGATAAAATTTTTATATTTTCACTGCGTTTGTATCACGAAACCCAACAGTTAGTGTGCTCTCTAGAGCCCTGAGCTCAAACAATGTTGTAGTTGCTAAAATCTTAGGCGTATGCTAAACCCCGCCATCTACATTATAGTTCATCAATAACCATGTAAGAAGACATAGAGCAACTCAATTGAAGTTTTATAGAAACCACATTTCACTCATGCTACAAGTCACAAATTCCACGTTCATAGTGACATAATCACACAATTGCACATTATAATCCAATTAATGTATATACTTACCTCATTAGGTAACAAATACTTTAAATATGGCTTGCATCACCTTCTCGTACTTAAACAATATTTTGCAAGTCTATAATATGACAAGTATTTTTAATTAAAATAAATGAATTATGCTTCATATGAACTTCAATGCTTTTTATGCAATGGTTAGCATGTTTCATACAAATAATGTTATAATGTTGTTACACTTGGAAGCTAATAAGTCTTTATATATAATTCCAAATAATCTAGTTCTTTTTGCTACTAAAACTAGACATGTGATACTATAACATATCAAAAATCTATATTAAAGTAGACCCTACATAAATTATGGCGAGTGTTTAAATTCTACACTATTTCATGTATGTGCACTGCTTGATCAGGTAATTATTATTTTGGTATTCCAAAAAGAAATACATAATATAAACTTTGTATAAATCATTTTCTAATGTCCTCATAATAGCCAATTAAGTTTAGTTAGCTTACTGGAACTACTAACTGAACCAGTCTCAAATAAGCTTCCATAGAATTTCACATACTTGTTATTTCACAAAGCCCTTTTTTAAGCATGAATATGAGATATAAACCCATAAGTTTCATGTTTTTCATTTCCCCTAATTCTTATTTCATGTCCATGAAAACTAGAGTGCAATATTCAACTATAAACTGGAATTCTCAGCATAAAGAACTATTTTCAATATCAAAATCAATTAACCTATTTCCTTTTTAATTCTTTATAATTACCATGATTACATGTCATGAGTGAAGAATTATATAATAAAATAAGATGAAATTACTTACCTTTGCCAAAATTAGAAAACCCTAGAATTTCTCTAATTTTCTTCCTTCTTCTTCTCTTTCTCTTTTCCTTTTGCTCACTTTTTTTTTTTTTTGCAAAAACTATTCCCTTATTAACCTCTTAAACTCATTCTTTATTACTTCTAACTAGTTAATTATTTTCTTAACTAAATCCTTAAAGTTTAATCTTCACTAGTTTTATTCCTAGAATATGGTTTATATTTTCATATGCTATCAATTCATTGAAAATTTCTTATATTATAATTATGCTATCTTTATCTTTGTTTCTAGAAAAATAATACACAAATCACGCTTATGTCATTTTCTATATTTTCACATATATGAAATGTAATGCATGTGAAATGCACATGTCATGAGAGAGTTTTGTGATGCATATGTTCATATAATATTTATAATGGGTGAAGCTAGGGATGTTACACAAATAAATGGTAAAAATAGAAAACATCCTTATTTTAAAGTTTATTTTAATTTTTTTAATGAAAAGAAATAGTCCAAATTTATTTGAAAAAGTTTTTACAAGAAAATGTTGA
The DNA here is from genome assembly GCA_947683625.1 of Mallotus nudiflorus. Lineage (NCBI taxonomy): Eukaryota > Viridiplantae > Streptophyta > Magnoliopsida > Malpighiales > Euphorbiaceae > Mallotus > Mallotus nudiflorus. Next base: position 1,817,980 of record CANTUR010000486.1, read on the forward strand.
AAAAGGACTAAAGACTTTTATTTTATGGTATTTGTAATCCATTTACTCATAATGAGAACTTTCTATCAAGTTAGGCCTCAAAATGTAAATTTTGTACCTTGGATGGTTTAATTGCTCACCTTAAATTGATGGATACAACACAAAAACCTTTATTTTGAAAGAGACTTTATTTTTTAAAATGAGAGAACTGTGATCATTACTCTTAATTTGAATGTTTTTTGAAATAAAGAAAAAGAAATGAAAATTACAAATAAGGCACAAAATAAGTAAAAATAATGAAAATAGGAAAATCAATATTTGAAAATGAAACTCTTGTAAAGAAAATGGTGAAATTTTAACTTTTAATATGAAAATTGCTTAATGAAATTTAAAAATGAAGGAAAAGAAACAAAAATAGAAAGTAAGTGCCAAATAGGATAAAAATAATAAAAATGAAAAAGTTCATGTTCAAAAGAAAAACTTATATAGAGAAAATAATAAAATTCCTCTTAAAAGGATAAAAATAGTTAATAGAAAGAAATGAATATGAGATTGAGAAAATAGAAAATTGAGAAATCAAGAATTTAATTAGAATAAATATGATTACCTTTTGTAAAATTGATATGATTTTGCCTTAAAATTGAGGTTTTGTTTGTCATTATTGAAATTGATTTAAAACCCCATATTAAATCTAAGTGGTTAAGTTAAAAATGATGGGCTTCATCTTGGTATGCTTTTGGAATACTTATGGTATATGATACAAGAATTACAACATAATAAACAAGATAAAGACAAATTTAGTTTTGAACTTTTGAAAATTTGACAATTGGATATTTAAACTTTGTAAAATTACAATTTAAGTGTTGCAACCTATTTAAATATCACAAAATAGTGTTTTTAGCTAATAATAATTAAGTTGCTTACAAGTTTGATATTGACTCACTAGATGGAGTTATTGACATGTAGTTGCATAGACCAGTCATTTGACATTCAATTAGGAAATGACAATAATAGCCATATGAGTAATTAAAAGAGGTAAGACTTTTAATCTTCTTTATCTTTAATATTTTTCTTCTTATCTTTGACATTCTCTAATAAAAAAAAAGGAAAAGTTCGTTAGAAAATTCTAAAAACAAACCAATTTTATTTAATTATGTTCATTTTCCATTTCTCATCGAGCTGGTGGTATCTCCATCTTGTAATTTTGCATAGTCTGCTAGAATTGGAACAAATGTGAACCTCCAAAAGCTAAAAAATGAAAGTAGAGCATGTTCAATTGTAGTCCCTCCTAAGGTGGCCTGTCCTTTCATAATTATAGCATCTCAAATTCTTTCTTATAGTTTTCCTATCTTTTAAAAGCAAGACTCTCCATATTTTCACCATTGTAGTGTAAGTTCTCTAGTATAACACAAAAGCCCATCATCCACTCTAGTTCTGGCCATTTCTTACCTAATTCATCTACAAAAAATACATAAGAAATTATATATCTCTTGAACAATTGAATCTTCATTTGTATAATACCCTAAACCTCTCAGCCTATACCCTAAACTGGACATTCTCAAAATGTGGTCACTCACTCTCCCTTCATAATCACATCGTACCTTTTGAAACTCATTCCTATCTATGAGACTACACTTGTATTCCTAGGTTCACAAAAATATTCCATCAATTATAGCAAAACATTGCTTAGCATCACTACAATAAGCTGTGGCATAAGACAAACTAAACTAATAGTCATCTTCTTTTGCATCATGATAACGCTCAAGCTATTGCTTTTTGACCATTTTTCATATATATATATATATATATATATATATATATATATATATATATATATATATATATATATATATATCTCATCCAAAGAGATAATGCTAATGGTTTGCTTAATGTGAGAATGAACCTTGGAGTTTTATTTTAATTCAAGTACCTTTTACATAGCTCAGTAGTAAAGTTTAATACATCAACGAATCAACTACTACCCTAAACAAAATGAGTAAACAAAAGGATTGAAATAACTAGATGGTAATAATATAGCTAAAAATTATCATATAAGTGGTTTTAATAAGGTTACTATTTATTTATTTTCTATTTTGTGAATTTTATTTCTCTAGTTGGATGCCATTGTTTAAATCATGATTTGATTAATAGACTTTGCAATAGGTGAAATTTATATTATATTAGTAATAATCATATGTGGTTTTTTTTATGTCTTCGATTTTTTTTTAAAAAAGGAAGAGTTCAATTTGATTATAAATTTATTTAGGAAAAAGGCATGATTTTGTATGGAAGAGTTCATGTTTATAGCTTTTATTCTTCATAGTTGATCTCTTAAAGTACCATTGATGCATAGTAAAAGAACTTCATTTAAAGTTGTATCTCCTTTTTTTTTTGTAATTTTTGTAGCCCTTTTTAGTAATTTCATAGCTTTGATGCACATCCCTCTCATATGCATCTCACTTACACATATTTCAAATGCCAGCTCGTTAAAAAAATGTGGGGTCATGATATTACATATCATCATTTTCCTATTAAATACATTTTTATGTGATATTTATACAAGGTGCAACACTCAATTGTAATTTTAAAAAGATCAAATATCTAATTATTAAAATTTAAAAAATTCAAACTCCAAATTTGTCTTTATCCTTAAATAAATTGAACATAAGAATATTGACATACAATAAAAAATAAGATAATAATCAAAATATAAAGCAAAATAGAATAAGATTAAGAGATGAGATAAGAATATCAATTACAATCAATATATAATCAACATAAAAAAGAGGAATAAAAAAAATGAATAAGTTAGTAAAGTTAGTGAGTTAGTAGCTTATAGAGATTGAGAGCTTTGGTAACAAGATATATATAAAATGCAAAGGATGATACTAATGCAAATGCATGAAACATACGAGCATAAAAGTAATTTTGGGATGCATGCAAAGATGATGTATGATGCAAGCCAGGGAGCATGCGAAATTGTGAGGTGCATGTGAGTATAATAGTGATGCAAGTTAGGTTGCAAGCAAGGATACATATAGAGGATCTAAAAATTAGCACACACATGGTAAGTAAGTGATATGCATAAAGGCACATGAATGCATGAGAATGTAAAAATGCAAAAGAAATTGAGGGAGAGAGAGATGTATATTATATAGTTTATAATATATAAGAATAGAGAGGTATGTTAGTAATTAAGAAAACTAGAAATTGAAATAAGCATTTAAAGTACTAAAATGATTAACAATGATCATTTAGCATTTTTATAGGCTAATATAAACACAAAAATAATAATCAAACAAATATTGACATTGAACGCATAAAAGACTTCACACATAGTCCTAATAAAGACTCTTAAACATGTAGAGACAACCAACATGCTTGGATAACAAAAACACAAAAGTAGACTCAACAACCTAGCATATATTGAGTACTGATAAACCAATCATAAGAAAACCCAACAACAAGACTTTTAACAAAATAAGACTTAACACAAAGCTTACACAATCAAGAGGTGACTTAGAACATGATCAAGAATTAATAAGAAAGCACATGATCAAGAATTAATAAGAAAATACATGGTCAAGACATTACAATCAAAGTATTCACAAAATACATATTCAAGAATTATCATCAAACAAATATATTTCACATCAAACAAGGTTCATATACTTAAAATATAGAAAAAATATACTAAAAAGCTTATGATTGATAGTAATAAAACTACTTTGAAATCACTTATTACATGAAAAAGTTAAAGTACAAAAGATATTCAATAAGGAGAATCATGATCACAACTCTTTGTTATTGAAAAACCAATTGAAATACTAAAAGAAAAGCTTTAGAAAATAAAATAAATTGATTTAAAAATGAAAAAAAAATTGAAAAACTCTTAAGAATAATAATTCAAGGTTGAATCCTACAAGGTGTGTTTAGTTTTATTGTGTAAAATCTCTCTAAAAAGGATTTTTTTTAAGAGTGATTTTTTTATTTTGGTGCTGGAGTTTTTTTTTATTTTGAGTGTTTTTGTCTCTAAAAATAGGTGCTAAAAGAGCCTTCTAAGCTTACTTAAAAGTTTATATATAAAAGCAAACACTTAGTGGTAATATGTGTAATTATATACACTTATTAGGGTAAAAAGGTGAAAGTATATCCTCCTTTACATAAGGAGTTAACATGTGTCCTAGGATATTCAAAAAAAGGAATATACTAAACTTATCCTCCACTTATGATGACATATGTCCCATTTATGATAAGAGCAAAGAGACAGGACAGCTGTAGGACCCACACTGATTGATGGAAGTCAAAATTTTGACTTTTTGTCAAATGAGTCCTACAGACGTGCTAGAATTTTATAAGACAGTTTTAGACTAAAATTTGAATCTATAAGCCCATTTTGACCACCAGAAAGTCTTGTTAACCAAAGTTTAACTTTTGTTTGTAGGACTCCTTGAGGTTAAACCTAAGCTTCAGATATCAAAACTAGATTGAAAATGACAAGAAACAAAAGGGAAACAGACCTTACTTAGGACTGTATTTATTAACTCAGAAGACACAATTCAAATGATTTTCTCTCTTTAAATTCTTTTCAAATCCCTTTCTTAAAGCAAACTAGGTTTGGTTAAAGTCTTTTAGAATTTATTTTGATCTGATAATGGTCTGTTTTAGGATTGGGTAAGGTTTTATTGGTTCAGTTGAATGTGAAAGGTCTTAAAAATCATTTCTCTTCATCTATATAGTTATTTTTGAGATATTTCCTCTTTTAATCATCAGTCTTCATGGTTTTGAAAAACAACCCTAACACTCACTATTTTGCAAAAAATCCTAAGCACTTAACAAAAAACTCTCTCATAACTTTTTCTTCAAAGTTAAACTAACTTTGGCACACTCTCATCAAAGTATAATTTTGCTTTGGCTTACATGAATCAAAGCACAACTTTGCTTTGGTCATTCACTCATCAAAGTGTAACCTTATTATTAGTGCTGGTGAACTAGGTTGAACTTTCGAGAAGAATTACTTCCTCAATAAATTCTGACTTCTTATCAAAATTTTTATGAGTTCCCAAACTCCTTTTCCTCATTTCATTTGGATTTTAATAGTATTTATGATTTCAATTGGATTAAGTAAAAGGAAGTAATTTGTAAATAATAAAAGGAAATATTTGCATTAATGAAGTTTATTATAAGTTTTGGAGAAAAAGATTATGCTAAATTGGAAATTTTGGTTGATGATTGGTCCAGTGATAGATTGATTAATTGCTTCATTGTCCTTATACTTTTCTTCTTCCTTGCTCTTATTGACAGTGTTACTTGCAAGCTACTTCTCCAGTTCCTCAATTCATTAACTTGTAATGTATACTTCCAAAGACTCCCCCCCCCAGGCAAATAATTAGTTATTATATATGCACAAAACTCTTATTTTCATTTTTTGATTTTTTTTTGAATTTCAAAAAGCTTATTCTCTATATTAAAAATCCATCTCTTTCTCTTTCAAATTGCTAACAAATTCATCTTTCAAATTTCAATTCCTTCACAAATTTACTTTACCCATCATATAAGTCCTTTAAAAATCACAAGACCTTAATTAATATTCTTTCAAAATTTTCATAATAACAAATACACATATTATCTTCTCCTTCAAATTACCCCAAAAATTCATTTTTAAATTTCAATTACTCAAGAAATTCACAATATCCATAGCTTTATTTTTAATTACCAAAAGACCCTTGAAAAATTGACTTATTTGCAATTAAATCTTAAAAAAAATTACAATTTAGTCCCTAAAGTCCAGAAAATTGACAACCAAGTTCAATTTTTTTGAATAAATTTCATCATAGGAGCTTACGTCGCAATTGTACATAATTGCATCCCAAAATTGGGTGCTTACAATTACCCATACTCTTTTTGTTATATTCTTATAAGTTATGACTGTGTTCATGATAATTACTATTATGTCTATATTTAACTTTATGAAGTTATGTATATTAAGGTTTACAAATTTTTCCACTTGCCTATTTTGGTTAACTTATAGTTCGTATGATTATTAGTTATGGCATATATCATGGTGTAGTGTGTATTAAATTAGTTAGTGATTGTATCAGAGGTTAGTGCAAGTGACACTCCATTCTGATGTTACCTATATTGCATAGGTGTGGAATCTAGAGGGATGTTAGGGTAGGGTGTCACAGATTTTACTTAATGTGTAGGTTATTGCAATTCCAAGCTGAAATTATTTCTTCAATGTTGAAGATGTGTAATGTTTTCCAAAAAGGAATTTATGTGCAATTTAATGAAGAATAAAAGATTATGAAAATATCTAAGCCAAAGGGGTGCAAAAAAGACATTCAAATATAATTTTTCAAGGTCACAGGTGGTTGCTCATGAGCCACCCTATAGATCTTATGGGGGATCATGAGCAGCCTCCCTATAAGCGATCTTTCAACTTTCCTTTAATGATCGATTTTCTAAGTTGCTCATGAGCGACACTCACTATCGTAAGCTACTTATAAGGGCACCTTAGCAAGCCTTAATAGCTAAATCAGGCTCTAAGAGTTAAATAATTTGACGCTCACGATCATGAGTGGTAATTTGTCTGTAAAAAACTAAAATTCATTAAATATTGAAGAAGAGATTTAAGGAAGTAATTAATGGCTCCAAGGACCATATTTTTTATGCTCAAGTATATAAACAACACATGGAACTTCATTGAAGAGGTAGATACTTGGTTGTTGAAATTTTCTCTTTTAGCATTTATTGAGCATTAACTTTCCTCATCTTTCTTTGTTATTCATTAACTCTTTGAGAGTTGGTGTTGTGTTAGATATAATACTTCTACTTCATCTAATTCTTGGGATACATTAGAAGTGAAGTGAGGTTTATTTCTAAAGGAATTGATTTAGGTGTTTGTCCATTAAAACACTTAGGATTGTGGTTAAAGCTAAGTTTTAGTTAAAAGCTCCTCTTTGTATGGCTTAGAGTTGATCCTTAAAACTCCTGTAATCTCAATCTTTGTAAGATTGGTGTGGGGATTGAAAATCCTAACTTGAGGATAAGTTAGGTGGAGATGTATATTCATTTGTGAATCAAACTCTTTAAACACTTGTATTTGATTCTCTACTCTTTTAATCCTTGATTAATTCTTTTAATTTTATTTTAAACACTAAAATGGCCTATTCACCCCCCTCTAGGGTGATTACAAACTTCGATAAAAAAAAAATTTTACAATCAAGATCTATAAGTTCTAAAAAAGCTTTCCATTAGTTAAATTAATTTTCTATTAGTCAACCCCCAAAATAATATATTTTTTTTGTTTATATTTTAGTCCTAAAACTATATTAAAAAAAAGATTAGTTCTATCCACAACTTTAGGCCAAATTTCAATTAAACCCTAATTTCAAAGTCATTTCAATTTTCTCCTTCAACTTTATAAATTGTGTCCATTCTATCCAATTTTATTTGAATGATATAATTATATTTTTTAAAATTAATTTATATCCCTATAAAATAAAATTGATAGTTATTCAATTTTTTTCTTTTTTAAGAAAAGTAAAATTTGAAAAATATTTTCAATTTTTAATTTTATCATTTTTGAAATAAACTTTTATTTTTTTATGTATCGATTAAAATAATAAGAAAAAAGTGATAACTTGTGAATCAATTTGTTAGATAGATTAATATTAATATAAATAAAATAAGAACTTTAAATAATCACTATCAATAATAATAAAATTTTCATTTTTTCACAATTTTCAAAAAAACTAAATATTTTTTTATATTCATGACTAATATTTTTAGTGTCTCAAAATTCTCTCTCTTTTTTTTATCAAATATTTTTTGGTTTAACTTCTATTAAAAAAATTTCTAAATAATGTGATTGAAAGTTGAGAAGTTAATTTTAAAATAGTTAAAATTTAAGGATTTTGATTGAAAAATTAAAATTTTATTAAAATATTAGAAAATAATTTTAAAATTTATGTCAAGAGTGAAAAAATTAGAATTTAAAAATATTTCTTACATTTTATTTTTTCTTATAGGAAAAAGAGGATAAAAATTTTAATGAGTATCAAATTTACTTTGTAGAAATATAAAAGTAATTTTTAAAAATACAAATATATCCTTCAAATAAATCTGGATAGAAGTAACAGAATTCACAAATTTGAAGAAGCAAATTCAGGTGACTTTCAAAGTACAATTCAATTGTGAATTGACTCAAAGTTAAGGGTAGAATTAATGGTTTTCCCTAAATTTTTTTTGTCAGTTTTGACATTTTACATAAATAATATTTTTATTTATTTATTTTGGACTTTTTCTATTATTTAACTTTTATAATAACTATATAAATCACTAAAATAATGTCAAGAAAATTTAAGAGAATATATATTTTTCTTAAATTATTATTTTGTTAATGATAAATGAAATTAATGTCACGACCCAAAATAGGGGCTATGACCGGCGCTAGGGAATGAAAATTCTTTTGAATCCGGAACCCGTAGCAAGCCTAAAATAAAATAAACTCGAGCAATAATAATAATAACACAATTAAGTAAAATATTATGCAGCAGAAATAAAATCATAAATCTCAAAATAACATTTCCACCAAATGAAATTAAATCAAATCCTCATCTCATATATAAATAAATCATTTAATACAAGTTTCATTTCAAATTCTTAAAATATATAACTCACACAAATATAATACATAAAACCCACAATTTATTTACAACTACTACAGTGTTTAGATTATAAAAATAGAACTCAGGTGAGCAGTTTACATAAAGAAGCCGGGGCAGAAGAAATATGGCGTAAGGGCTTGCTACTGAGGTCTGAAGAAGATGATGCTCCTGAAAAATAGTCAACGGAGGGGAGTCCGACCTCACTGAGTGAATTGCCATAATATATATACATGCATACTAAATGGCAATGCACACAGTCAATAGTATATATATATATATAATAAGTATATATATACAAACAAATATACACATATGCAATAAAATCATTTTATATATTGTTACTGAAAATCACAGTTTATGAAGGATCAAATAGAACCCTAAAAAAATCGCAACCTCAAAACAGTGTTAGACAACACTCTAGCCATACAGGCTCACTTATTCCAATATATTCACTTGTTCCATTTGGACAGTAGACTGGCCCCGAGACACTAAGTCAACCGAGCTCCAGCAGTCTGACTGTTAGTGTGATTGGCCCCGAGACACTTGGTTAACCGAGCTCTAGCAATCACACTCCCAAATCCTTTCTCACACATCAAATAATCAAATTCAATCAATATCCTCAAAACAGGTTAGTAATATAGCCTAAATGTTATAAGTGTACGACTACGTGCTCGGTCCTAGTGCTGCCCACTAAGTAGCACGTTCTATTGATATCCTTCATTTTAAATATAAAATATACATTCATAAAAATAAATGATGCATGAATCTAAATAAAATAGCAATATAAACCATATATATAATAGAAGTATACCAAAAGTAAACCAGGTATATTTCGAGTATATATACGTCAAATAAATCTAATTAAATTACAAAATAAACTAGAATATACCAAGGATATACCTAAAAGCATTTTAAGAATGATTTATTAATAAAACATGCATATAGTTTGAAAATAAACCAAAAATAAACTTAAGTACTAACTAAATCATTATGCATATTTAATCAAAATAACATACATATTTCTAAAACATGCACCTTAGAACATATATATATAAAATAGCAACTCACTAATTATTGCGCTCCTCGATATGGGTCCGACGGATCTGGTCCACTAGACTTCGGTCTCGGTGCAACTAAACAAACAATAATAACATACATCAGAATAAACCTAACAGAAAATCCTAGAAACTCAATCTAGAATATTAGACACATAATTAAAAATCAGAATTCGACCGGACATCACGTTTTATGAGAATTCTATCGAAAATTCGGCAAAACCTCCCCTGTAAAATGGACATCTCTATACTCAAAGAGTAGAGTCGGCCCTGCAAAGAAACACACTTCAAAAAATAGGCACAGAAGCATAATCATAACCCCTCGGTTGGACTCCAAATTACAGTTTACCGACCGAGGTCCACAATTCACAGAACAATATAGAAATATCGAAAATACCCTTATATCATAGAAAATACATTTTATAAGTAGAAATTATGTAATTAACCCTAAAACACAATAAAAATCGATAAAAACTCATTTTATTAGAAAAAATGTATATTATATATATAATTGAAAATAATTTACGAAAAATAGTTTTAATTAGTTAAAAATACTAAATAATTTGTAGAAATCATTTTTATACCCTAAATAACTATTAAAACTAATTTAATTACATTTTTAGCCAATTTAGAGTAAAATTACCAAAATACCCCTATATATATAAATATACTAAAATAAATTCAAAAATTCACCAAAAATAATATAATTGCACAAAATTAATTTTATAAACATATTTTTCAATAATATCACTAAATAAACTTAATTAACCAATTAATTTCAATTAAAAACACAATTAACCCTATTTTCTCAAAATTACATAAACTAATTAAATTCAAAATAAATACATAGAAATTCACAAAAATTCCAAATTCATTTCTATAATTCATTTCAACACCTATAATTACCATAAAACAAAATTTCATAATTTGATTAATTAATTTTTGAAAATTAGAAAATAATAATAAAATAATCAAAAATACCCAAAAATCAAAATAAATTCCAAAAATTCTACAAAAATTCACATATGAAGATTAAGCTAAGGGGAGAAACTTTTGTTAAGGAATTTTTCATGAATTGATCAATTGAAGCTCAAAAAAATTAAAAAGCTAAAATGGCCGAATTTGAAAAATTAATAAAAACCTTACCAAATTGAGTTTTAAGCTTAATAAAAGCTTAGAATCATCTTCAATGGCCTCAGAGGAGTTCAATGACATATGAAAGAGGGGATTTGGTGGTCGAAATCGCAAGGTGTGGAGGAAGATGCAACTTTCAGCCAAAACGGTTTTTCTTGGCTTCACCGGCGCCAAGAGGGTGAAGGGAGTGGTGAAGCTGCTGGAGGAAGAGGGTGGACATCCGAGAGGCACACCGACGGTAGTCTTCTAGAGTTGCAGCAGGAAGGGGGAAGAGGTGGCGTCGGGAGGAAGAAGAAAAGGGGGGGTAGGTTTGGTAATTTTGCAAAGTTATATATATATATATATATATATATATATATATATATATATATATATATATTAATAACTTTAATAATTTTTATTAAAATATATTAATATAATATTTAAGAAAATCACACACCACATATTTTAAAATACACAATAATATATATATGTACACATGCACATGCTAATTAAATAATAACTATATAATATAGTATGACTTAATGGAAATAAACCCTAATTTAATTAATTATATAGATATATGTGCATGTATATATATATTTTAATATGACATTTAAAATAATGTATGAACTCATGCAATTTTCTAAATCCATTTAAAATAATTAATATTAAATTACTTACGTGTAAATTTCTCCGAAAATGCAAGTCTCGGGAAAATTTTACGTAAAGTACTTAAAATAATATAAAAAAATTAAAATTAGCTTTAATTAAATAACAACTTATAAAATATCAATATTATATATAAGAATTATTAACACTGCACATCCCAATGCAGTCTAAAAATATTTAAAAACGCGAGATATTACAGTCTTCCCCCCTTACAAGAATTCGTCCCTGAATTCCAGAAAATAGGATCAAGAAGGAAAGAGATACAGGTAAGAAGCTCGCATCTTAGCTTCAGTCTCCCATGTATGCTCCTCAACTCGGTTGCTACGCCATAGAACCTTGACCATCGGAATATGTTTTGACCGCAACTGTCAAACTTAATAATCAACAATCGCTATAGGTTCTTCCACAAACGTTAAATCTTTACTCACTTCTGCACTGTCAGGCTACAACACTTGTGAAGGGTCTGAGATATACTTCCTTAGCATCGAGATATGAAACACCGGATGCACCTGTGACATACTTGGAGGCAAAGCCAACCGATATGCAACAGTGCCAACTCTCTCCAAAATCTCAAACGGTCTGATATATCTCGGTGCTAACTTACCCTTTTTGCCAAAGCTCATAACACCTTTCATCGGAGACACCTTCAGAAAAATAAAATCCCCGACCTAAAATTCCACATCTCTATGCCTAGGATCTGCATAGCTCTTTTGCTTGCTAACTGCGGTCTCTAATCTGTGCTTAATCACGGTGACTTTCTCTGCAGCATCCTGAACCATCTCAGGTCCAGTCAAAGCTCTCTCACCAATTTCATCCTAACTCAAAGGGGATCTACACTTCCTTCCATACAACGCCTCGTATGGTGCCATGCCAATACTGCTATGGTAGCTGTTATTATATGAAAACTCTACGAGTGGAAAATGATCATCCCAACTACCTCCTAAATCCAGAACACACATCCTCAACATATCTTCTAGTGTCTGGATCGTCCTCTCAGACTGACCATCCGTCTGAGGATGAAAAGCAGTACTGAAGTCCAACCTAGTGCCCATCGCTTCCTATAACTTCTACCAAAAATGAGAAGTAAACACTAAACCTCTGTCTGACACAATGGACACAGGTACTCCATGAAGGCACACTATATGCTTTACATATAACTTTGCTAATCTAGCTACAGAATAGGTGGCTTTCACAGGTAAGAAATGTGCAGACTTCATCAACCTATCTATAATCACCCAGATGGAATCGTATCCATCCTTAGAACGAGGTAAACCAACCACAAAATCCATAGTTATCCTTTCCCACTTCCACTCAAGAATAGGAAGAGGCTGAAGCTTCCCAAAAGGCTTCTGATGTTCAGGTTTCACTTGCTGACATGTCAGGCACTTAGCAATATAATCAACGACATCCTTCTTCAGTCCGTCCTACCAGTATAAGTCTCTGATACTGTGGTACATCTTAGTGATACCCGTTTGTACGCTATAGGCTATAGAATGTGCTTCCTCTAGGATCTCTTCTCTCAAATCATCCACATTAGGAACACATAATCTACCACTGATCCACAACACACCATCATCATCGAGTGTGAAATCAGTGAACTTCCTTGCTCGAACATTCTTTGTAAGCTCTTGTAGAATAGGATCTTGGCTCTGAGCTACTTTAATTCTATCTCTCAGTACAAATCGTACCTTAAACTGAGCTAGCAGTTCACCTGATCTACTAATCTTCATCATCAGACCTTGATCCACCATCAGATGTAACTCCTGGATCAACGGTTTCCTCTCAATGCTGATTTGAGCAAGACTTCCTGAGGACTTTCTACTCAAGGCATCTGCTACCACATTAGCTTTACCCGGATGATATAAGATCTCACAGTCATAATCTTTCAATAATTCCAACCATCTCCTCTGCTATAAATTCATATCTCTCTAATGGAAAATGTACTTAAGTCTCTTGTGATCAGTAAATATCTCACAAGTCACCCCATACAGGTAATGTCTCCAGATCTTTAAAGCAAAGATCACTGCAGCCATTTCAAGGTCATGTGTGGGATAGTTCTGCTCATGCGTCTTCAACTGCCTTGAAGCATAGGCTATCACCCTTCCATTCTGCATCAACACACAACCATGGCTTACTCTAGAGGCATCACAATAGACTGTGAAGTTGTCCACACTATTAGGCAAAGCTAACACTGGTGCTGTGGTCAATTTCTCCTTCAACAATTGAAAACTATTCTCACAAGCTTTTGACCACTTGAATCTAACATTCTTCTGAGTCAAATGGGTTAAAGGTGCTGTAATTCTGGAAAAATCCTGTACAAACCGTCTATAATACCAGGCTAAACCCAAAAAACTTCGAATCTCAATAACAGAAGTCGGTCTAGGCCACTCAGACACTGCTTCAATCTTCTATGGATCAACCTGGATACCTTCTTTAGACACCATATGTCCAAGAAAAGAAACACTCTCCATCTAGAAATCACACTTTGAGAATTTAGCATAAAGCTGATGATCTCTCAATGTCTATAGTACAGTCCTCAAGTGATATACATGCTCCTCCATACTCCTCAAATAAACCAGTATATCATCGATGAAGACTACTATAAACTGATCCACATATGGTTTGAATACCCTGTTCATCAGGTCCATAAAAGCTACTGGTGCATTAGTCAAACCAAAAGACATTACTAGAAACTCATAGTGGCTATATCAAGTGTGGAATGTCATTTTAGGAATATCAGCTTCACTAATCCGCAACTGATGATAACCCGACCTCAAATCAATCTTGGAAAAGAACTGTGCACCCTGTAGCTAGTCAAATAAATCATCTATCCTTGAAAGAGGATACTTATTCTTCACTGCCACCTTATTCAACTCTCTGTAGTCAATGCACAGTCTCAGGGTACCATCCTTCTTCTTCACAAACAGGACTGGTGCACCCCAAGGAGAAACACTAGGTCTGATAAAACCTTTATCTAACAACTCTTGCAATTGCTCCTTCAACTCTTTCAACTCTGCAGGAGCCATTCTGTAGGGTGGCATAGATATAGGAGTAGTACCTGGAACCACATCTATACAGAATTTAATCTTTCTGTGAGGTGGTAAACCTGGTAACTCCTCAAGAAAAACATTATGAAACTTACAGGCAACAGGAACATCTGTGAGTGATAACTTCTCCACTAAAGTATCCCTGACTAATGCCAAATATCCCTGACAACCTTTCCTCAATAACTTCCTAGCTGTAATAGCAGAAATAAGATTCTGAGGTGCTGAACTCCTATCACCCATAAACTTAAAATCTTCTTCATCAGGAATTCTGAACGTCACCTCTTTATTCTAACAATCTACCATGGCATAGTGTTGAGATAACCAGTCCATACCCAAAATAATAGCAAACTCCATTACATCGAATAGAATCAAATCAGTAGATAATTCTCTACCTCCCACGAGAACTGGACAACCAAAAAGAATAATATCAGTGTCCAAGGAATTGCTCAGAGGAGTGGTGACAGACAAAGGAAAAGCCATCCTCGAAGCTTGCCAATAAGACTTGGAAGCAAAAATGGGAGAAACAAACGAATACGTGGCACCCGGATCAAACAAAACCCATGCATCCAGGTAATAAACAAAAACAATACTTGCCATAACTGCATTAGATGCCTGAGCATCCTGTTGAGTAAGATGGAAGACTCTGGCCTATCCTCAACCTCCCCGCTGGCTGAGAGAAGCCTGGCCAACACCTCTGGCATCTCCTCTAGTACCTCTACCATGACCTTGCTGTGGAACAAGCTAAGTGGAACTCTGATGTTGGGTTGGAGGTAACTGAAATGGAATGGGTGTAGCACTAGTAATCGACTGCTGTGGGAATCGTGGAATCTGCGGCTGCTGATACCCGGAGTAAGGACACGATATGGCATAATGTCCTGTCTACCCGCATCTAAAGCATGTCAGTGGTGTCAGATAACACAGTCCCTGATGGACTCTACTACAGGTCTGGCAAACACTGGTAGTTGATCTAGAACTGTGACCACTGCTGCTGCTCGAAGCACCTGACCCAAATCTGAATGGTCTACGCTGACCTCCACGGCCAAGTCTATTGCTCCGATGCACTCGCTGCTGCTGCCTCTGACTTTGCTAAGTCGGACCTCTCTGCTGACTACTCGAACAAACATGAAAACTCGAATATGGAGTAGCCTGCAATCAACTCGACTGAACTCCCAGCTGGTAATAATTAGGCATCGTTCCCTGCCTAACTAGCCTCAGCTCAATTTCCTTGGCTAACTCAATCACAGACTCGAGAGTAAGGCCCGCTATAGGCATACCAGCAAAAGCAGAACCCAAACCAGCAATGTAGGTAGTGATTGTGAAATATTGATCTCGTATCAGATCCTCTGCATATCTACCCAGCCGGAGAAACTCTCGGGTGTACTCCTCTACAGATCGATCATCACGAGAAATACTGGTCAAACGGAGATGATAGCTTATACGAAGAGGCTCTGGACAAAATCTCCTCATAAATTACTCTCGAAACTGAGCCTAAGTCATCGTCATCATTTAAGGTTGAATCATCTGAATAAACCAGTCTAGGGCTGGTCCCTCGACAGACAGTTCGACGATCATAATCCATTGATACTCGGTATGAGCAGTCCGAGTCCGAGTCTCAATCACGTGCAGAAAGTCTAGCAGATCAAAAGTTCCATCAAATGCAATCAGAGTCAGACATACCCTGCTGATAGGCAGGCTGAACAGGCGGAACAACTGGAGGTACAGGAACATCAAACTCAGGCTCAATAGGCTCCTTGTCCTGTAACTCTCTCTGCCTACAACGACCTGCCGCTCTTCGAGGTCTACCTCTACCACGACCTCTACGTCTAACTGGCTGCTCAAGAGGTAAAACCTCATCTTGAAAAGACTCATCATCCTTGGCCTCAATGACCGGTGGAGCAACACGTGCTCGCCTCATCATTCTAAAAACATAACAGAACGATTCAGACAAAATAGACAGTGGAAGAATAACGCAGAAAATTAAAACAAGGAATACTCATCAAGACATACTCGAACCTAATTCACTACAGTAGTTTAACAGAAAACACAACCCTGAAAACTAGGGCCACAACTCACACAACTAAGCCCTGACACAAACTCCACTCTGATACCAACTTTGTCACGACCCAAAATAGGGGCCATGACCGGCGCTAGGGAATGAGAATTCTTTCGAATCCGGAACCCGTAGTAAGCCTAAAATAAAATAAACTTGAGCAATAATAATAATAACACAATTAAGTAAAATATTATGTAGGGGAAATAAAATCATAAATCTCAAAATAACATTTCCACCAAATGAAATTAAATCAAATCCTCATCTCATATATAAATAAATCATTTAATACAAGTTTCATTTCAAATTCTTAAAATACATAACTCACACAAATATAATACATAAAACCCATAATTTATTTACAACTACTGCAGTGTCTAGATTATAAAAATAGAACTCAGGTGAGCAGTTTACATAAAGAAGCGCGGGTAGAAGAAATCCGGCATAAGGGCCTGCTACTGAGGTCTGAAGATGATGACTCTCCTGAAAAATAGTCAACGGAGGGGAGTCAGACCTCACTGAGTGAATTGCCATAATATATATACATGCATACTAAATGGCAATGCACACAATCAATAGTATATATATATATAATAAGTATATATATACAAACAAATACACACAGATGCAATAAAATTATTTTATATATTGTTACTGAAAATCACAGTTTATGAAGGATCAAATAGAACCCTAAAAAAATCGCAACCTCAAAACAGTGTTAGACAACACTCTAGCCATACAGGCTCACTTATTCCAATATATTCACTTGTTCCATTTGGACAGTAGACTGGCCCCGAGACACTAAGTCAACCGAGCTCCAGCAGTCTGACTGTCAGTGTGATTGGCCCCGAGACACTTGGTTAACCGAGCTCTAGCAATCACACTCCCAAATCCTTTCTCACACATCAAATAATCAAATTCAATCAATATCCTCAAAACAGGTTAGTAATATAGCCTAAATGTTATAAGCGTACGACTACGTGCTCGGTCCTAGTGCTGCCCACTAAGTAGCACGTTCTATTGATATCCTTCATTTTAAATATAAAATATATATTCATAAAAATAAATGATGCATGAATCTAAATAAAATAGCAACATAAACCATATATATAATAGAAGTATACCAAAAGTAAACCAGGTATATTTCGAGTATATATACGTCAAATAAATCTAATTAAATTATAAAATAAACTAGAATATACCAAGGATATACCTAAAAGCATTTTAAGAATGATTTATTAATAAAACATGCATATAGTTTGAAAATAAACCAAAAATAAACTTAAGTACTAACTAAATCATTATGCATATTTAATCAAAATAGAACACATATTTCTAAAACATGCACCCTAGAACATATATATATAAAATAGCAACTCACTAATTATTGTGCTCCTCGAGATGGGTCCGACGGGTCTGGTCCACTAGGCTTCGGTCTCGGCGTAACTAAACAAACAATAATAACAGACATCAGAATTAACCTAACAGAAAATCCTAGAAAATCGATCTAGAATATTAGACACATAATTAAAAATCAGAATTCGACCGGACATTACGTTTTATAAGAATTCTACCAAAAATCCGGTAGAATCTCCCCTGTAAAATGGACATCTCTCTACTCAAAGAGTAGAGCCGGCCCTGCAAAGAAACACACTTCAAAAAATAGGCACAGAACCACAATCACAACCCCTCGGTCGGACTCCAAGCTACAGTTTACCGACTGAGGTCCGCAATTCACAGAACAATACAGAAATATCAAAAATACCCTTATATCATAGAAATACATTTTATAAGTATAAATTACGTAATTAACCCTAAAACACAGTAAAAACCGATAAAAACTCATTTTATTAGAAAAAATGTATATTATATATATAATTGAAAATAATTTACGAAAAATAGTTTTAATTAGTTACAAATATTAAATAATTTTTAGAAATCATTTTTATACCCTAAATAACTGTTAAACCTAATTTAATTACATTTTTAGCCAATTTAGGGTAAAATTACCAAAATACCCCTATATATATAAATATACTAAAATAAATTCAAAAATTCACCAAAAATAATATAATTGTAAAAAATTAATTTTATAAACATATTTTTCAATAATATCACTAAATAAACTTAATTAACCAATTAATTTCAATTAAAAACACAATTAACCCTATTTTCTCAAAATTACATAAACTAATTAACTTCAAAATAAATACATAGAAATTCAAAAAAAATCTAAATAAATTTCTATAATTCATTTCAACACCTATAATTACCATAAAACACAATTTCCTAATTTAATTAATTAATTTTTGAAAATTAGAAAATAATAATAAAATAATCAAAAATACCCAAAAATTAAAATAAATTCCAAAAATTCTAAAAAAATTCACACATCAATATTAAGCTAAGGGGAGCAACTTTTGTTAAGGAATTTTTCATGAATCGATCAATTGAAGCTCAAAAAAAATTGAAAAGGTAAAATGGCCAAATTTGAAAAATTAACAAAAACCTTACCAAATCGAGTTTTAAGCTTAAAAAAATCTTAGAATCATCTTCAATGGCCTCAGAGGAGTTCAACGACACTGGAAAGAGGGGATTTGGTGGCCGAAATCGCAAGGTGTGGAGGAAGATGCAACATTCGGCCAAAACGGTTTTTCTTGGCTTCACTGGCACCAGAGAGGGTGAAGGGAGTGGCGGAGCTGCTAGAGGAAGAGGGTGGACGTCCGGGAGGCACACCGATGGTAGTCTACCGGAGTTGCAACGGGAAGGGGGAAGAGGTGGCGTCGGGAGGAAGAAGAAAAGGGGGGGTAGGTTTGGTAATTTTGCAAAGATATATATATATGTTAATAACTTTAATAATTTTTTTTAAAATATATTAATATAATATTTAAGAAAATCACACACCACATATTTTAAAATACACAATAATATATATATGTACACATCACACATGCTAATTAAATAATAACTATATAATATAGTATGACTTAATGGAAATAAACCCTAATTTAATTAATTATATAGATATAGGTGCATGTATATATATATATATATATATATATATATATATATATATATATATATGACATTTAAAATAATGTATGAACTCATGCAATTTTGTAAATCCATTAAAAATAATTAATATTAAATTACTTACGTGTAAATTTTCCTGAAAATGCAAGTCTCGGGAAAATTTTACGTAAAGTACTTAAAATAATATAAAACAATTAAAATTAGCTTTAATTAAATAACAACTCATAAAATATCAATATTATATATAAGAATTATTAACACTGCATATCCCGATGCAGAATAAAAATATTTAAAAACCCGGGATATTACAATTAATTAAGTATTTTTAATGTTTTTTAAATATAAATTTTAATTGATATATCTTAAATGAATAAATATATTTATACTTGGATAATCTCGATTAGTTTTATCAGTGTTATAATTTTTTTATTTTTTAAATAAATAAACTCAATTGTATGTTAATTAGACTATTTTAAAGTTTATTTCTTTCAATTAGGCTATATTATAGAAAAATTTGAAAGATAATATATTTTAATTAATAATTATATTTGTTATGTAACATAAAATTAATTTAAGATAAAATAAAAAATTTGTTATATTTAAATTTTGAATTAATTATACTTTATTATGACAATTAAACTTATAATGAAAATATGTTAACTTATTTTATTGTTCAAATGTTTATTATTAAATAGAAGAAATATTTTTTAAGATTTTTTCGAATTTAAATTTTATTGAGTTTAAAATTTTTTTGAAATCTAACAAAAATTATAATACTGATAAAAATAAAAGAGTTTTTTCTTACTTTTTTCATTTATGATGTATTAATTGAAATTATATATTTAAAAATAATTAAGAACATTGAATTTATTTATCATTGCCAATATAACTAATAGCTTAAGAAAAATATAATATTTATTTTTATTTTAAAAATTATTTTAGTAAATTATATAGTTATTATGAAATTTTTAATAATAACAAAGTCAAAAATAAAAATAAAAATATTATTTATTTAAAATATAAAAAAATATTATAGTTTTAGGACTAAAATGTAAAAAAAAAATGAATTTTAAGAGTTGACAAATAGAAAATTACTTTGACTGGTGGATATAATGAAAAACCTTTTTAAAACTTATAAAATTTGATTGTAAAAAAGATTTCTTGTTATATAATTTATATTATATCCTCTATTTTGAAAAATTATACTATTTACCTATAATTGATATGACAATTATCAAGTAAATACTATTTGGTCTCTCTACTTGAATATATTATATTATTTACCCCTCTATTTGAATAAAGTTTATTATTTGCCCCACAAATTTGAAAAACATATATTTTTATTAGTAAACTAATTGTTTAACAAAATTTATGTTAAATGAAATTATCATTAATTGGCTATAAAAATGATAGTTTTATTAAAAATATTTTAATAAAAATAAAAGACCTAACTTTATTTTTAATCGAATCAAAATTTTAATCAAACAACAATTAATTACTCCCAATCTTAAAATATCTTTATTTAAATATTAGCTTAAAATATTTATATTACATAAAAATTAACTAAGTAAATTCTCTTTTTTAACTTAAAAATTTTATTTTTATTTCAATTATTAGTTTAGATTGTTGTGTAAATAAATTATATTTATGAATAAAATTAATAATTTTACATAATTTAATTTATATATCCAACAAATTGAAACTAACAACTCAAATAAAGAATCAAAATTAAAAAAAAAATTATTTGATTAAATTTTTTAATTATACATAAATATTCTAAGTTATTGTTTGTGTAGAGATATTTTAAAACTAATACTAATTAGTTGGTATTTAATTAAAATTTTAATTATATAAAATTAAAATTAAACATTTTATATTTTTATGCAAATGATATGATTATCATTTTATAGTTAAATTCTAAGAAAATTAGTTTAATAATAAAAATATAATTTGTAACTATTAGGGGTTAATAGTATAACATATTTTAATGGAGGTAGGGGTGTGTAGTAGTTGGGTTGGGTTGGTTTGGACCGTCAAACCGTTAATCTGATTGGTTGAACGGAAGTAGATATTGTAACCGAATCGAGGTTAATTGATGTACAAAACTGAGAAACTTCAATTTAATCGGATCGGGAGAACGGATTATGCCACTTGAATTGGGCCTTCATTTATTGGGCTTTGACATATAATTAAAATCTAAATGCTAATGTAATATGTGCATTTTTTACTAGTAATGGCCCATTAGTAATGGACTTCAATTTACATAAATTTATATATACAAAATAATGGGTTTCCACCACCCAAAATAACGAGCTTGGACGTTAGTGTCTATTTTTTTTACAAAATGAAGATGGACTTCCAACCTTCCACAATACAAAATAATGTAAAAACTATACAATAACTACATTTATAAAAAGAATCTCCAAATTGCATAAACAATTCAAGTAGGAACTGAGAAGTGGAGAACTGCAGGAAAAAAAAAAAAACTTCCACCACATGGTGTTTTGTCTAATGAAATAAAAATTGTATTTGTGTAGTGTCAAATATTGTATAGCACTAGTAGCTATAAAAAATTGAGAGGAAGTGAGCAAGTCTATCTTACAAAACACAATTTCAATTAATCAAAATTAATGTTATTCATTGTGTCCCATCTGTGACCAAAAAGTTCACCATTATTGTGAAAAATGGAAATAAATAAAAATAAAATAATAATGATAATTATAATATTAAGAGTACATCTTTTTTATATTAATAATAATAATAATAATAATAATAATAATAATAATAATAATAATAATTATTATTATTATTATTATTATTATTATTATTATTATTATTATTATTTTAGATCAATGTATGTCTATGTGAAGGAGTTAAAAATACCTTAGGACTAAATTAACACACATTTAAGCTTGGGAATTAGGATGGAAGTGAGAGGCAAAGTAAGTTTAACGATAAAAAAAAAAAAGGAAGTAGGAGCCGGCAGAATTAGACATGACTCATCGAGGTCCAATAGAAAGAAACATCTCTTAAGCTGTGTCTTACCATTTGAACGCCAAAAAAAAAAAATGCAGAAGAAGGAGAAAATGAGCAGCATCACTTGTGGGTAAAGGAGAGTTTCTATCATTTGACTTTCCCTTGGAGGGAAGGATAGAGGCAAGCAAAGAAAAAAAAAAAAAACCGAAAGAGATGGAGCTTAGTGATTGATTGGTGAGTAAGAGGAAATGAAGAACTGATTAATTATAGAAATTTGTTCAGAGGTTAAAATGATTTTAAATTTAGTTGCATGTATGGATTTAGTGAAGTGTAGTCACAAAAAGATTAAAAATGGGTTTGAAATGAATCAGAATCCAAACTGATTTCCAAGTTTGAAGTTCCAGGTAGCAATTTGGGAACTTTGCGTATAAACTGAAAGATACTTGTGATTGGTGACTAGGAGGTGGTCAAGGTCGCAGAAAGGAGTATGTCAAAGCAACGAGGGAAGAGAAAAGAGCTGCACTTGACGGTGAGTATTCCTTGTTGCTTGTTGGGATTTTGAACTCTTAGTGTTGCCTTTTTCGCGAAACCTGAATGTTTTGTGAACCGGTCTATTTCTGGGATATAATGTCGGTATTACTCTTCCTTGTTGCATTTTGATTCTTAGAACAGCCCTGAAACTACTTGTTTTCAGTGTCGCTATCTTTTGATTTTGATTTCACAACTTCTATTCGAAACACGTTATGTTCATTTTGAATCTTCGTGAACCTTATAACTTTATTGTTATTGAACTTGTTGCTATGCAACGTTTGGTTGCTGTTGAATTTCATGAAAGGGAAATGTAAAAATAGAATTTAAACAACTTCATAATGGAGCTTAAAAACAGATCAAGAAATAAGTAAAGAAGAGAATATAATTTTGGCTGCTGTCCAAAGTGACTTTTACTGCAGAATTTCATGAGTAGAAGGTGTGGAAATTGTAGGCTTATTCATGCGCAGAAAATTTTGTGTGAACAACTATCTGTTGGCCTTTAAGTTGGGGTCTTCATGGTCTATAAGCCTAGTTCGTTTCGGTGACCTATGTGCCTAACTAGTCTCGATGCGCTCTTCTCAAATTGCAACCGACTTGAACCATTGTCTGATGCCTTTTTCTTTGATATAATCATTTGAAAGTACATTTTCATGAATTATACTTAGAGCAGCCGAATAATTAAAAGTTTTGGAATTGAGTTCGTACTGCTTGTTGATGATCAAATGAGTTTGTAAGTGCCATTAAACATGCTGAATGATGGACATAAGTTGAAGTCACTTCGATTGGAAATCGAATTGTGTATTAAATTATTAAGTATTGACAAAATATTATGCTAGTACATTGAAACCTTATGAACTTGTAAGGTTTGGATTAGTAGCTTGCAAATTCAAAAAATTAACCACTTGAATTTGATAAGGATACAAATCAGATTTACATCACTTAGTTATTATTTTTTGTTAGCTATCTTTATCTTCTGTATTGTTACAGTATTAACTTACTCTTGTATTTATATATTGTACATTGTAATGCACTAAACATGTGAAATATAAATAATTCTTGAACCATTCTTCACATGGTATGAGAGCAGTATGGCCAACAACAATCAGGTTGCTTTCCCTTCTTCAACCTCTCTTTCATCTCCTTCCACCATAACTCATACTTTCTCCATCAAATTGAATAGCAAAAATTACTTGGCATGGAAAGCTCAATTTCTTCCTCTCTTGAATTATAAAAAATTAATGGGCTTTGTTGATGGCACTCAATCTCCTCCATCAAAAACCATTATGAATACTGCTACCCCTCCTGCTAAAATCTCAAATCCTGCTTATGAAACATGATTTGAACGTGATCAAATGTTACTTTCTTGAATCCTCTCTTCCATAATTGAAGAAATATTTCCTTATGTTCTTGGCCTTTCATCTTAACATGTAGCATGGACGACCCTTGCCAATACTTTTGGTGCAGTCTTACAAAATAATAATAACTAATAAAATTTTACCAACCATCAATTAATATCTACTTTTTGCTTTTAGATATACTTGGCTAGATATTAAAATAGAGATTAGTGACATGACCCATATGCCACTTGTCATAATTAATTAACAAATCAATAAGTCATTAGAGTCCAAACTTGGAGGATGTAGAGATCACAACTCTTGTAATTCTTTACATCACCTACAACTTACACATGTCAATTAATAACTTAATTAATATTTGATTAATTAAAATAAAATATGTCACTTAATGGATTTGGGACATGTAATTAGGCCAACTCTTGACCCAAAGTCCATTCCATCAAACTAGTGGACTTAAATATGGTAAATGGGCTTTGTCAATCACTTGGTTTAATCTTTAGGCCAAAAGTCTTTTGAGCCTAGGTCCATAACACTTGGGTCATTAATCCAAATATAAAGAAGCGACATATATCCATTATTAATTTAATATCTCAATTAATATATGATATTAATTAAGCATGAATTAATAATAAGAACCTTTCATTGAAATTAGATTTCATGATGTGCTAGAATAATTGCTTTAAGCAAAAATCTAATTTCATTAATCTTAATTAATTGATTAAACTCATTAATCAATTATTATATTAATACAAAGAGATTTTGTAAAATCTTTTAGGTGTGACTTACTAGGTCCATGTCTAATTGGCAATGAGAAGATAATATCAACATTTGATATTATTTGAAACTCCTTTCAAGTCTAAAATGTGAAAATCTCAATTATTCACATTTGGTTCTCATACATTGTGAGTGTCACCATAGCATCGATATCATAGCTACCCAATTAGATATGAATGTATTCATTAATTCACACAAACCCTTTGGTCATAATTATCATGCACTAAAATCCCTCCATTAGAAGATCCCAATATAGCCTAGAGTTAAGGATTAGTCAAACTCTAATAGCTATATCATATGGCCTCATCTTAAGTTCTATCTCTTAATTAAAACACAATAACTACTAGAAACTCTTTCTACCACCGAAACTCTTTCAAACTGTTATGTTTGTCCTAGCAAAGAACTCTTTCATCAAGAAAAGACTTAGATAGCATAGGATCTTATCTCGATTCACTCCAGGTAATGAAACCCATCTTGGTCAAACACTCATCCCTATATTTAACTGACTAGAGCCACCACATGCCATATACCAATGTGTGAATAACAAAAGTATGTAAGTAGTAACAAAGTTTAACCACTCAAATGTGGATGACTGTGTCACCTTAGGTCAAAGGACTATATGCACCATGATGACCTAGATTATGATCGTTGACTATAAGTGAATATCTATGCGATCATATATCTAACGTCACTTTTTGATCCACCCATCACATGAGTATCCACATGTCTATTCTAATATCTCATATTAAGTAACATGAGACTCACTACCTCTTGCAGTTAGTATCATATACTAATTAAAGAAAATAAATAGAGGTGATAGTTTAATTAATATTACCCAAACATTAATTATGCGACTATGAATATTTTATAGCATGTGTACTAAATAAGTTTGCAACTTATATTATGAAATCTTGATAATAAATTTATCGATGCTAAATAGTAAATACTCAAATAAACAAGCACTTTATTTAAATGAATATTATATTTCCATTTAAGATCATTTACAATGTCATTATACATTACAAGAATGGCACTAGGGCACATCTATGTTAACAATCTCCCACTAGCACTAGTGTCATTCACTACAATATTTAAGACCCATCTTCTCAAGATGACAGTCTAACTGTAATTGTGTGAGCGCCTTAGTCGGTGGATAAGCCACATTATCGGTTGAAGCTACCTTTTACATGACAATGTCGCTTTTTCTAATAAGTTCTTTTATAATATGGAGATGCCTTTCAATGTGTTTGAATTTTTGGTGAGACCTCGGTTCCTTTGCCAAAGCAATGGTTGCATTATTGTCGCAATAGAGAGGAATCAGGGGCTGAATGGAAGGAACAACTTCTAGTTTAGTAATGAACTTTTTAATCCAAAAAAATTCTTTAATGGCATATGATGTAGTTATATACTCGACTTCTGTAATGGAATCAGCAGTGACACCTTGATTGGAACTCTTCTAGCTCACTGCACCTCCATTACAAATAAAAATAAACCTAGAGATAGATTTTCTATCATCAACATTTGATTGGAAATCAGAATATGTGAATCCATCTATTTGTAAATCACCTCCTCTATAAGTTAAAATCAAGTCTTTAGTCCTTCTTAAGTACTTAAAGATTGACTTAATTATTATCTAGTGTTCCAAACCTAGATTAGATTGAAACCTATTAGTCATACTAACAACATGGGCAATATCAAGTCTTGTATATAACATAGCATACATTAAGCTTCCTACAGCTGAAGCATAAGGAACTTTGGACATTTGCTCCATTTATTCAAGTGTCTTAAGTGATATACCCTTGAATAAATGGATACCATACCTAAATGGTAATAATTCTCTCTTAGAATCAAGCATGTTGAACATTTTTAACACCTTTTCCAAGTAAAGACTTTGGCATAAACCTATCATTCTTTTCAATCTATCTTTATAGGCTCGAATGCTAATAATATAGATAGCCTCCCTTAAGGCTTTTATGGAGAAAGTTTTACATAACCATAGTTTCACATTTGTAAGCATGCTAATGCCGTTCCCAATTAATAAAATATTATCCACATACAATATAAGGAATTTGAGTTGGCTCCCACTAACCTTCTTGTACACACAAGGCTCATCTTCATCCTTGATAAAACCAAATGATCATATGGCTTCATCAAAATAATGATTCCAACTCCTTCAAGCTTGCTTTAGACCATAAATTAATTTATTAAGCTTGCACACTTTGGAACCTTCTTTAGATTCATAACCTTTAGGTTGTTCCATATAAATTTCTTCCTCAACATAACCGTTAAGAAAAGTAGTTTTGATATCCATTTGCCAAATCTCATAATTATAGTGTCTAATAATGGCAAGAAGTATCTTAATGGATTTAAGCATGGCTATCAATGAGAAGGTCTCCTCATAGTGAACCCCTTGCTTTTGGTGAAACCTTTTCGCTATAAGCCTTGCTTTGTAGGCATCAACCTTTCCATCTGCACCAATCTTTCTCTTAAAGATCCATTTACAACCTATAGGTATAATATCTTCAGGTGGATTAACAAGTGTCCAGACTTGGTTTGCATATATGGAATCCATTTCAGATTTCATTGCTTCAAGCCATTTAGAAGAATCTTTATCTAATAAAGCTTCTTCAAATGTTATAGGATCATCATCATGATTTTCTTCTTTATGCATATGCAACTCTTGCATAACATGTAGAAAACTATATCTCTTTGGTGGATTAGATACCCTACCTGACTTTCTAGGAGTTAGTGTGATGATATTTTCAATGGGATTAGACTTTTAGGATTGATCTATATCCATTTGATCAACTTTATTGGCGTCATCAGAAGTGCTATCTTCCTTCCTTTACCACCTTCTTAAAGAAACTCTTTCTCAAGATATATGTCATCTCTGCTTACAATAATAACTTGTTCAGCAAGATGATAGAAATAATACCCTAAAATTTCTTTAGGATATCCAATAAGTCTACCTTGAATTGACCTTGCATGTAATTTGTCTATTTTTAACCTTTTGATAGATGCTAGGTATCCCCAAATCTTAACATGCTTGAGATTTGGTGCCTTATCTTGCCATATCTCATATGGCGTGTTAGAAATAGACTTAGATGGAGCATGGTTTAATATATAAATGGCAGTTTGCAATGCCTAAAAGAAAGTAGGCAAATCTGTATAACTCATCATTTATTAAACCATATCTAATAGAGTTTGATTCCTCCTTTCAGACACACCATTGAGTTGAGGTGTTCCGGGTGGAGTTAATTATGATATAATGCCATTTTCTTTAAGGAACTCCATGAACTAGGTACTTAAGTATTCACCTCCTCGATTCGATTGAACAATTTTAATACTTTTCCCTACCTGGTTCTCTACTTAGACCTTAAATTCCTTAAACTTTTCAAAGGATTCACTTTTATATTTCATCAAATATAAATGTCCAAACCTTGATAGATCATCTATGAAGGTAATAAAGTAGTAGAACTCGCCTCTTACCATTTGGTTGAATGGGCCTTATACATCACTATGTATGATTTCCAAAATTTCTTTAGCTTTTTCCATTTGTCTAACAAATGGTGATTGGGTCATCTTGCTTTGGATACAAGCCTCATAATTCGGATTGGATACTGATTCAAGATTACTTAAGATTCCTATCCTTTCCAACTTTGTGATTTAGTCACTATAATGTGACCTAATCGTAAGTGCTATAGATATTTTAAATTAGAGGCATTATCAATTTGCATTGTGTTCATAACATTCAAATTGGTTGGATAATGATTGTTATTGGATTTATTATCAACATAATAAAGACCATGTAATATATAACCCATGCTAACTATCTTATTATCAAAATAGATAGTACATTCATCTCTTTTAAATAAAAATTTATAACCTTTTTTTGTCATACTAGAAATAAAGATGATGTTCTTATAAGTATTAGGTTCATATAAAACATTGTTCAATAGCAAAATATAATCATTCAAGTCAATAGAGATGGTTCCCATAGCTTTAGCAGCAACACTTGCTCCATCTCCAAGCTTTAAAGTCACCTCATTTGACTCTAACCGTTTTTCACTTGTTAGATCTTGCAAGGAAGAATATATATGAGAACTAGCACTGGTATCTACTACCCACGTCATAGATGAGCTCTTAGAACATTTAGAAATAAATAAATTAGAGAAAGTCTCACCTTCTCCAATTTTGTCCTTTTTTTAGTTTAAAAAGACTTAAGGAACTTTGGACAATTTCTTTTCCAATATCCTTCTCCATCATAAAAGAAACACTTTCCCTTGTTGTTGTTCTCAACCTTATCTTTTCCTTTATTCTTTCTCATACCTCTCGAAGCTTTAGGAATTTTTCCCTTATATTTATTGCTTTTATTACCCTTACTCTTCTTAGTCTTGCTAGAAGAGGTAACCAAAGCTACATCCTTCCTTTTTTCATTATGAATAGCCTTTTGGGCCATCACAAGCATGTTTAGCAATTTTGTAAGATTACACTTAATTTTATTCATGATGAAATTTGCAATAGATTGCCCAAATGATTCTGGAAGGGATTGTAAGATCAAATATGTTTGAAGTTGAGCATCCATCGTAAAATCTAGACTTTGAAGTTCCTCTATGGAATGACTTATAGAATTCATGTGTGCTCTAACATCATCACCTTCCTTCATTTTAGCATGAAAAAGCCACTTAGATATCTCATATCTAGTGGTCTTACTTTATTCACCAAATAACTCTTGTAGGTGAAGTACAATGTCCCTTGCATTAGTGTACTTCTTATGTTGCCTATGAATTTCATTGCTTATAAAAGCCCTTATAATGCAATGTGTTTGTATATCATCGTCTTTCCATTTTGTAAGAGTGTCATGTTCCTCTTAGGAAGCATTAGGTGGAAGGGGTATAAGAGGACTTTGTTCCAAAACATGTAAAATGCATTCTGAGGCTAGTACAACTTTTAGATTATGAAGCCAATCAACAAGATTTGGCTCAACGAGTCTATAGTTATTGAGAATGATGCTTAATGGGTTTGAGGATCTTATATTATCAAATTTTTTCAAAAGTATAACAAAATTTATTAGTCCCATGACATTGTAATAATACCATTTGATTTAGTCTTTAATCGTAATGGCTGCCCACTAACTTGGTGAATTATACACTTCCAAAGTAGAAAATGGAAATCCTTTATTGGATGAATTTCTAGTGGGTGATGATGTTCTTAATGAGTTACTAATATCCCTTAGGTACATATTGTTATTCTTGGAATATTAGTTCTCATTAAGTGAACAACTCTTGTTCATCACATCTTATATGAGATATCATCAATATGGCTCCTAATGTTACGGGCTCAAGTACACGTTGGCATTCTTGACCTTTGGCATTAGTTAGGTCCATACCATTAGATAAGTGAAATGTATAGACTTAAACACTATATACCTCAAGTATGCCTATTTGCCATTTTTAGCATGCAGTGTGTCTATACACACACAACATCTCATGCTTAACAATAATACTACATGAATCTCTTGGATCTTATATACATCCTTATGTATCCATAGTTGATGCACATAGTCCAAAACCATTCAAGTTATTGCTCCAATGGAGAACCTAGACCTAATTTTTTTTAAAAAGATTTTCGGGTCCTTATTTGAGGTCTCACTTTACACATTAGACATTTTACATTGCATATATCATATATATACATCACATGGCATTGATACACATATCATATATGCATTTAATTTGTTGTATCCAATTACACATATAACATATGCATATATTGCATTTTTTAACATATATATCACATATATACATTGAACAAGTATAATGAATGCATAAATATAGAATGATCATTGGTCTTGTACAAACATATTCTAACTCTTAGAATAAATTACATTACCTCCATGTTGATGGATCTCCCACTTGAACTCTTCAAGCTCCATTTTGATATGTTTATTATTTACATGTCTTAGAGTTGACTTTTAGTAAGTTTTAAATAAGGAATAAATTAATTTAAGTAATTTTTGGGCTTAATTAAGAGATTTTTATGAGTTATAATTTAATTAGGATTCTTATTATTTATGATATATTTGAGAAATTTTATTTGAGTTTTAATTAGTTTTTGTGTTTTATGTCTAGTGTGGGCCCTAGGAATATAAAGGGAGTTGGTATGTTTTTGCATAGCATGGCATGCATATGCCGTGTGAGGAAGAAATAAATGAGGAAAGTCATGACCAAGCCAAGTCCAAGACATGCGTGAGCCATGAAGAAGCCAACTACATTTGAATTTCAACATAGCAATGTCATGGCATGCACATATTATATGAGTGAAGAATTCTAACCCGAAATTATGCACAGTTAATGAACTTGCCCGTGTTGGAAGCCATGCTATGTGCTTAGTAAATTCATAGATTTATTTGAATAAGGCACAGTCGTACTTCAAAACCATGTCATGAAGGCAGAAATTTCCTATTTTAAAAATAAGAAGGAATTAGAAATCAAAGAGAATTCTTTTCATAACCTATCACTATATAAGGAATAAACACCTTTTTAAGAGGGCAGAGAGGAGTCATAGAGATAAGGAGGTGGCTAGATAGAATTCAACGAAGACTAAGAGCTTATTTTATTTTCTTTTCTATTTTCATGTTCTTGTTTTCTTGATTATGATTATGAATTTCATCATAGCCATATGTGGCTAAGTTTTCTTTCAGGGTCTTGGTTAGGAGTAGCTATTCCATGATATGATTTGAACACAAGTTTTTATATTTGATTTGAATTTTAGTTAATTCTCTGTGTTGTAAAATTTATCTTGTTATTATTCCAGGCCTATTTGATTGTATGTTTATGGATGAATTCACCAACTAGAGTAAGGGAAATTCATTAGCTTAAGACACTTAAAACTTAGATCACTTAACCAAGAGAGTATGTGAGCTCTTCAAGGAGTCATGACAGTAGATTACAATGACAAATTAATTGCTAAAAATCTTAATGAGCTTGGATTAAATTATTAATCATGAGAGTAGGTTATATTTTAATCCTTGCATGCTTAATTAAACTTGAGAGAGTTTTTAATTATTTTAGAGCAATTACCCTTAACTAAATTCAAGATTTCTACTTAATAATGTGTTCATGATTGGATTGGAATAATGAAACTAAACCTAGGCTCTGTGTTTATAAATATTTGATTTTATTTTTAATTAAGTTTATGTTATTTAAACCTTGTTAAATTATTTAATTTATAGCCGAGATCATAGGTAAAAATTGCTAGTAATCAATATACAGTCCTTAAGGGAACGATATCTATCTACTATAACCACAATCGTGCACGTGTGGGTTTAAAATGCAATAAGATTTTGGCACTGTTATCGAGGACTAACAATATTGATATTAATTTAATTTTTACTTTTCTTAGACTAGTATTCTTTCTTTAAATTTAATTTAATTTGCTAATTGATTTTTTAGGTAACTTATGCTAGTTTATGAACACTCAATCTAAGGAGAAAAACTTAGAAAAGATTAAACCTGAAATCGAGAAGTGCAAGAAAAACTGAAAGGAAAAGCTTGAAAAAGATAGGCAAAAATGGCTGAAGATCAAGCACCAACACCACTTGGTAGGATTTGTGCTCTTCAAGACTACACAATGCCTAATCTAAGAGATACCCATAATAGTATTGTTAGGCCAATTATCGATGCCAACACATTTGAGATCAAACTAGCAATAATTCAAATGGTCTCACAATTTCTGTTTAGAGGTCTCCCAAGCAAGGATCCTAATGCCCATCTAGTTTAGTTTTTGGAGATTTATGATACATTTAAGATGAATGGGGTTAGTCCAGATGTAATAAAGCTTAGGTTATTCCCTTTATCTTTGAGGGATAAGCCTAAGCTATGGTTGCACTTTTTGGCACCACAATCAATCACATCATGGGATACACTGTTAAAGACATTCTTGGGCAAGTATTTCCCATTGGGCAAAACAGAAAAGTTCAAACAGGAGATCACAAGCTTCACTTAACATGGTGGTGAATCTCTTTATAAGGCTTGGGAACGTTATAAGGATTTACAAAGATAGTTTCCTCACCATAGAGTTCCATAGTGGTTGCTCAATCAAACCTTATACCAAGGCCTAACAGAGCCATTGAGGATCATTATTGATGCAACTACCTAAGGCTCATTCATGAGTAAGACACCAGATGATGCCTATAATCTTCTTGAGACTATAGCATCCAACAACTACAAATGGCGTGGCTTAAGCAGTGCACCAAAGAAAGTGTTAGAAATGTATAAAGTGGATAGTTGGAATCTCTATAATGCGAAGATTGATTTTCTTACCAAGAAATTAGAGGCATCCACTAAAGTCTCTAATCCTATGGCTGTCTATTCTTGTAAGAATTATGGAGGAGGATATTCAAGTTTAGAGTGTCAAGGAGGTTTTTCTCAAGATTCCTCTATTGAGCAGTTAAATGCACTCAATAATTTTCAAAGGAATCAAGGGAATCCTTATTTGAACATTTATAACCTAGGTTGGTGAAACCATCTATACATTTTATAGTCTAACTAAGGAAGGGTATAAAATATCCATCAAGGGTTCAAACAACTACCTCTTGGATTTCAACAGAATAATCCCTCAATAAAGCAAACTAAAGTCTAACCTTAAAGTGATGATGGAGAAATTCTTAAAAGATTAAGAGAGGTACCAAAAAGACCAAGAAGAGCAAAAGGAAGCAACAAAGAATTTGACGTCTTAAGTGTGACAACTTTTTGTCCATAACAAAATGTTAGAAAACTAAATTGCATCACAAGCTTCAAGTTTAAGGTAGAGTGAAATGTTTCCCAATTAACCTTAAAATCCTAGAGAATAGGCTAAGGTGGCCACACTTAGAAGCAAAAAGTAATTACCTCAAATAGATACTAAGAACAATGTTGCAGAAACTATTTATGACACCCAAGAGGAGAAGATTGAGCATTTATAGA
Source organism: Mallotus nudiflorus (assembly GCA_947683625.1). Classification (NCBI taxonomy): domain Eukaryota; kingdom Viridiplantae; phylum Streptophyta; class Magnoliopsida; order Malpighiales; family Euphorbiaceae; genus Mallotus; species Mallotus nudiflorus. Next base: position 1,852,203 of record CANTUR010000486.1, read on the forward strand.
ACAAGGATAAGGAGAAGAAGGACTCACCACCTTTAGCATTGCCACTGCCATTTTCATAAAGGCAATAGAAATCCAAGTTAGATATGCAGTTTGAGAAGTTTATGAAGTCATTCCAACAGCTCAAACTAAATATACCTCTCTTGGATGTGATAAATACCTTGCATACATACTCCAAATTCTTAAAAGAAATCATCTCCTACAAAAGAAAATAGGAGGATCATGAGACCATTCCTATCAATGAGGAATGCAGTACTGTCATTCAAAATAAGTTTCCTCAAAAGCTTAAAGATCTAGGGAGTATCAATATCCTTTGTACCATTGGAAATGAATTTATAAGTAAATCTTTATGTGATCTTGGTGCAAATATGAGTATAATTCCTCTTTCCTTTTGCAGACGACTCAACATCGGCAAGCCACAGCCAACAACGGTGTCACTACAACTCGTAGATAGATCTATCATCTACCCTTACAAAATTTTGGAAGATGTCCTGGTCAAAGTTGGAGACTATTATGTACCATGAGATTTCATCATCCTAGAAATGGAGGAGGATCACCATATTCCAGTCATACTAGGATGACAATTCCTAGCCACAGTAGGAGTAATCATTAACATCAAGAGAGGAAAGATTTTATTGGAAATTAAAAATAATAAGGTGGATTTTGATGTTTTCAAAATGGCAAAATAGTCCTCAATAATAGGATCCTGTTTTAGAGTGGATGTGATACAAAGCTATGTGTAAAAGACCTTTGAAAAGCAACTCACCCATAATCCCGTAGAAGCATACTTGATCCAACATTGAATAAACATAAATAAACAAAGTATGAGCCCTTACCCAATATTATAAAAAGCATTGGTATGATTGAGGAGGAAAATGCACCTAAGATAGAGCTCAAAGCTCTTCCTTCATCTTTGAGGTATGCTTTTCTTGGCCCTAACTCTATATATCCTATCATTATGAATGTTGAGTTAATTGTTGAACAAGTAGACAAATTAATTAGGAGAGTTAGGCCTCACAAGAAGATCATAGGTTATACCATAGATTACCTAAAGGGAATTAGTATTTCAATATGCATGCATAGGATTCACATGGAAAATAATGCTAAACCCACTATAGAACATCAAAAAAGTCTAAATCCTAACATGAAAGAGGTGGTTAAGAAAGAGATTATAAAGTTGCTTGATGCAGGGATTATCTATCCTATCTTGGATAGTCAGTAGGTTAGTCCAATCCATGTAGTCCCTAAGAAGGGAGGTATGGCAGTAATGACAAATGAGAACAATGAGTTGATCCTAACTAGTATTGTCATAGGCGGGCATATGTGCATTGACTATAGAAAATTAAACAAGGCCACTAGGAAAGATCACTTCCCTTTACCATTCATTGACTAACTTTGAGAAAGGTTAGTTAATCATTCATTTTTCTATTACTTGGATGGATACTTTTGTTTCTTTCAAATTCCTATACACCCTAATGATCAAGAAAAAACCACATTCACATGTCCTTATGGAAAATATGCATATAAAAGAATGCCTTTCGGGCTATGTAATGCACTCACTACTTTTCAACGATACATGATATCTATCTTTTCTAATTTTGTTGAGGACACTATAAAGGTTTTTATGGATGATTTCTCTGTATATAGTTCTTATTTTGATGATTGTCTTGATAATCTATCTAAAGTATTACAGAGATGTAAAGACACTAACCTTGTGCTGAATTGGGAAAAGTGTCACTTTATGGTGACTAAAAAAGTGGTGCTCAAGCTTATTATGTCTGAAAATGGCATTGAAGTCGATAGGGAAAAAAATAAAGTGATAGAGAAACTTCCACCCCTACCTCTATTAAGGGAATATAGAGTTTTCTAGGACATTCCATTTTTATATATGTTTAGCCACAACACCTGCAACCAACATCAATTTAATCATAACACTTGCAATTAACAACCAATATAACATGTGCTAAGTGTAAAAAGGGCTCTAACACCACTGTTAGGAATCGATTATGCTACTTAGACATTAAATGCTAAGTGGGAAAAAGTTTAAAAATTTGCTTATTATAACCCTTGATCTCATTAAGAATTCCAATTCCTAGGATTCAATTTGCATTTACACATAGCTAATAAATAAACCAATATAAATACAAGAAATTAATAACCTAGGAATTCTAAGTTTCAAGAAAACTTATAAATTCCCAAGGTTGGTGTAGACCATAATTAATCCACTAAAATGGTTAGCTCCGTCGATTCAACTCTTGAATCAACTTCAAGTTTCCTAAGTGTGCTTATAGTACCCCATGTCCACTTGTAGATGTGCATTTGTCCTCGTTAATTTATTTAATTTCTAAACTTATTTAAATTAAGAGTTTATCTTTAATGTTTATTAACATTATGCTTAGAGGTTAATTTTTGAGTTATATTAATCTAGTAATTATTCTTAGAACACATTTTGAAATGGGTGGTTAGTAATTTTATTAGATTCTTGAATAAAACTAATAAGAATGATAAATAACCATTAATTAAAATTTTAATACTTTAGATAATAATTAAATTTTGAATAATATGAAAACTCTATATTTTATTTAGTTATTTAATAAATATAACTCTTCCTTAATATATCCACTTGTTCATATCGTGATTCCACTTTCTTGTTTGCTTTTTTCACTCACTAGGTATTTTCTTGGAAAATACTCATGCCTTACCTTTTATTTATTTTTAGGTTGATTGTGTAATTACTAGTTAGATTTGTTTACATTTAGAAGAGTAGAAAAGATGTCTTGGAAGTATATGATTATAAGCCAAGATGTGTATGAAGATGTGCACGTGATTGATACTATATTAGACTGGAAGGTGCAGGTGGAACCTGCAACTGTGCCTTTCCATACCATGACAATGAGGGAAAGTCATGAAGACCTTGTTATTTTGGTGTACTTGTGATCTACGAGATTGCCTTTAATGTCTGTGTTTCTCTAATACTTGATTAGCACTAATGGTGGCCTGAAAACACTTTTTAAGTTCTTTTTGACAATGTGATGCAATGATGTATATATAACTATGGTAAATAGGGTTACTCGTTTGTAGTTAATTACAACCTTTTTATTTTAGTGTAATTAAATGTAAATATTTTGGGTGTAATTAGTGCTTTACTTGTGTAGGAATGTATAAAGTGTCATGAATAGACAAGAATAAATAATAATTTCCTATTGTTCTCCTCAATATTGTGATATATATAACTATTGCTTATAATAGTTGCTGATATACGAATCAAGTCTAAATATAATATTAATGGAATCCAACTAAATACACAAGTTGAGTTTCATTATATTTAGAATATTAAATTAAATTAAATCAAGATTTTACATTCCCTGTAGTTAGTTATTCCACTATATATAACTCTTAGTTTGTTTGATTCAAGTTTTAATATTTAGGTATTAATTCTTAGAGTGCCATCTTATAATGTATGCTTCCTTATTAGATGTCTGAGGGTAACATTCCAATAGGGGTGCTTGTGAGGTTGGGTGTCAAACATTGGATAATAAAAAAAATTAAAATAAAATATCTATGAATTTGAGGCTCAGTTTATGAATATTTCATTCAAAGAATACCAAATGTCAAATATCTAACAACAAGTAAACAAAAGTTTACTTATTTTCCACTAAAGATATTTTAGCAAACTGTGATTCATATTACTAAGAATTGAAGAGGTAGAAGCACATCATCATTACCTCAAATTCAAAACAAATAAGAAGTAACAAAAAAAAATAGAACTAATAAGTTAGTAGTATCATAGTAAGTAAAAAAAAGAAGTTAGAAGTAAGCACCTAACTATGGCATGCAAAAAATAAGAAGTGGTTAAGTAAATTAAAATACATAACTAGTAGGCAAATTTTTATAGGCTCAAAGATATTCTTTCTGTTTATTGAAAAGAATATGCCACATTTCAAGCAACAAGATAAATATGTCACTAATGAAATGTAAGCAAGTATTCTTGTGGCATCAGACATAATGGTTGAAGCTTCACCATCGCCTCATAGTATAATAAAGTGACTTAGTGAAGATAGCAATAGTAACTTGAAAAACAAGTTAGTTATATATTCAATTCACAATCACTTCTCATAATTAGGCACATCAAGTAATAAGCAGATAGACAGAACAATCAAAGCCTTAGAATTAATTCATCAAGTGACTTAATGAGACTACAACAATAACCAATAGAAAATAGGAAGGATATAAGTCTCACATCATATTCACAGGCTCACAGATAGTTTGCACATATAGTTAGCATAAAATCAATTAAGTCAGAGTTTGAATGAGTTAATTTACTAAAGTTGTTAGCAAAATATGTTAACAAACCAGGATGCAAATGGATTTGTTAAAGTCGGTGCAGAGCCACTGCCTAATTGAGGTAGATATGCTAATAACACAAGGAAAAAAATATTATAAAGTATGAATAATTTGTTTAAAAATTAAAATCAAATTAAAATAAATTACTGCATTGGCTCTGTATAGACCTTTTTCAAGATTTTCTATATCATTTATTACCTTTTCAACTGAAATTGGGTTATTGGACAATCTCATCCAATTTTGGATGCAAATGAGGGTTTCCATAATTCTTGGAGTTATAGAACTCCTAAAAACATCAAGAACTCTGCCTCATGTACTAAAAGCTGATTTAGATGCAATTGTTGAGATTGGGACTGGTAATACATCTTTAGCCATGTGGTAAGAATAGGAAATCTTTTAAAATTGAGCTTCCACCATCTTCACACATCTATGCCATCCTTTTATACAATAGCTTCACTCATATACATTTCCAATTCAAATTGTTTAGAACCACCCAACCACTTTTCAATTTATGCTTCTTATATTTAGCTTTGAAGACAAATATAGGCTTGGCACTATAAGGGACAACATTAGAAGTCATAGATTGACTGCTTTTAGAAGTATATTGTGACTGAAACTTAAATCCAGTAGCAACATAAGTACCATAAAGGGCTTTATAATCCTTAAAAAGTTCAAACAGATAGGAATTTACAAGATTATTAAGTCTACTTCCACCATCTCTATACATTTAACCCTAAAAAGAACTCCAACTACTCATGTTTGTTTGATCCAAAATGTTAGTAACGAAAATTAGAAAATTCATTTTCTGAATATCATCCTAATATTTATCAAACTTTACTTTCATATTGATCATGTTATCATCAGATGATTGCATCCATTCAAACATGACACAATATAAATCAGACACTTTATTGAAAAAAGTATTAGAAGTGACATACTTAGAACTAGAGATTTTTGTTAGTGATATTGACTAGGTCAATCATTTATGATTATGTATTGACTTTCTTATTTTATTAATAAAGAGGTATTTCATTATCATTTGATTTTATGATAATTATATAAATGGTTAATTCTTACTAAGGTCATCAAGTATGTGACTTAATAGTAAAACCCTTAGATTAAAATAAGAGTTCTATTCTAATTATCCCTAGCCATTTATTCATTATATAAATATTAAAGTATTAAGGCTAGTATGATGTTGACTGATGGTTATGTTTTACTAATCATGAATATAAGATATTAAGTCAACTCATAGGTACATGATAAGAGATCATGTACTGGATTAACCCACTATAAGAATACTACATAGATTATTATCATAAGTATTTCTCATCACAGTAATTTTATTTTGGTCCTTTGACCTTAAAATCATCATGGATTTCTATATAGCTATTTTATGTTTTGATACATTCTAACATTGTCTTTAACCGAACGATTAAATAGGATGTTGTTGGATATGAAATTAGTTATGTAAGGAATGTGAATGATTCAGAAGGAATTTATTCCTTATTAATATAAAAAAGATATCTATGGGCCCTTTGATGAGATAGACTGAAAAAAAATGCATGGCCATGCTGAAATGAATTGATAAAGAGTTATCATTTCAATCTACTTGGAATCAAGTCATAATATTGAACTATATAAGGATGACATTTTATGCCTTATGTTCAATTAAGATATCATGTGATAAAGGGACGATAAAATTCACTGTAATTAGGTTATGTCAGATTATTGACTTCACATGACTTGGGTGGTCATAATATCTTACTAAAGGCCACTTATGACTTGTAGGGCTAAATAGAGACTTAGGCTCATTGCCAATGTTATGTGAACCTATAGGGTCACACACTTAGAATAAGTCCAAAATGAATATGGATTTAATAAGCCCAAAATAAACTCTGTGGAAATAAATAATTAAAGTGTTTTATTTATTTATTTAAGATAAATGTTATTTTAAATCAATAAATAAGATATTATTTTTGATTTGTTTTTAAAATAAAATTAGAATATAATAAATGGGAAATTACCAAAAGGTCATTGGTAGTTGAAACCCTAATTTGGAGTCTATAAATATGTTATATTTTCTAGGGTTTAACACACTTATTTTTCTTGCCTCCAAATTCATTTTCTCTCTTCTTAGAAAATAAACACAAAGTTTTTCTTTTGTTCTTGATTTATGAGACAATCAAGAAAGTTGCTAGCACACACTCCAATTCATTTTTGTGAAGGGCTGTTTGTGTGGATATCTATAGAGGACTCATCATTTTGGAGACATCTAGATCCAAACAACCAAAACAAAAAGCTTGAGGTAAGGTGTCACTGGTGTGAATCTCCTCTTATCCTTCTAGAAAATATTGCCTCTTATGCGTTTTAGTGAGATTCTTGAAACCTTAGATTTAATCAAGTAGTCGAATTAAATGGATCCAGGTTTGGGAACATGATAAATTTTTAATTTTTCGCTGCGTTTGTATCACGAAACCCAATAATTTTAAATGTCATTTTATAGAACTACTTCAAGCATTTTACCATTGCATTAATATAATGCCAATAAAAAAAATATCTAACACTTCATTAGACAAATATGCCCTAAAGGCTAACTCAGTTTCATTATATTTGTCAAAGACTTTTTCATATATACATGTAGTCTTTAGCATCTTTGATGTGCGCAATATTTACATACTTTCCAAGTCGAGTTTTAATGAATTTTGAATTAATAAATAATGTTAATTGTGTAGATTTTAGGTTAATTAAAAAATATTTTGGTTTTAGAGTCTTATTTAGGATTTTTTATTTTTGATTCAATTTTAGTCAATTTCTTAGGTACAATTCCATCTAGTGGGCACATTTAGATGTAAAGAAGCTTTTGAATCAACCTTAACCAAACTAGATAATTCTTTAAACTTCTTTAATCTAACAGGTAAATTCCTAATATACCTAACTGCCTCCCTAACTTTGTTAATAGAAAGTGTCATTTCTTTTAACCCATCATATACAATAAGGTTTAAAATATGTGCAATGCACCTAACGTGCAAGTAATTAGATCTAATAATTGTTGTTCCTTAAGAAAGAAATTTTTTTTAAATAGTTTATTGTTGTGTCATTACTAAAGGCATTGTCCACAATCGTAGTAAATACATTCTTTAAACCCCAATCAAGCAAGTAATTTTCCAATGCCTTAGCAATAAACTCACCCTTATGGGAAGTAATAGGAACAAAAGACATAATTTTTTTATGAAGCCTCCACTTATCATCTATAAAATGTGCAGTTATGCATATATAGTTCAGCCTTTGAATAGAGGTCCAAGAGTCAGTTGTCACACTAACTCTTTGATAGTGATATTTGAGAAAAGCTTTCAATTTCAATCTCTCATCCAAGTAGGTATTATAAATGTCCTCACTAACAGTCCACCTATAAGGGATTTTGAATCTAAGGCAGCAAGTAGACAAGAATTTTTGAAAACCCTCCCCTTCTTCAAACTTGAAAAGTAGCTCATCAATTATAACCATTTTAGTAAGTTTATTTCTGATAAGGTCTTGGTCAAATTTCCAGGTCCCATTTACCCCTACAGATTTAGATTCATATGCTTCCACAACATTAGGTATTAAAGTGAGCAAAGATTGCTTACTATCTTTACTATGTGGATTTTTGGTGTAAGTAAGAATATGGTTTCTTAAAGAAGAAGATGTTCCATGCCTTTTAGAATGAACATTAATCATTTTAGCACATTAAAGACATGTACTTTTTATTGTAACCCCTTTACTGTCCTTAATCCTCTAGAAATGCTCCCAGGCTATACTTATTGAATCAATCTTTTTTCTTTTTTTAGCAGCAATAGTTGAACTATCTACTTGCTCTCTTTATTATGCCTCCACCTCTTTTTCTTGAGGCATAACATTATTATCATTAGGTTTCATTTACACAGGACATAATAGGAAATTATAATTAAAGAAGTGATAATATAAAAGTATCAAGTATGAATTATGGTTTAAGTAAACAGCTAACTGAAAATAACTGAAGAAGATTTCAAAGTGACCTTTAATTTTCAAGCCTCTACTTGTATTGAAGTTAAGAAATACTTCCACCTAATTATTTTAAAACCATAAGTGATAGAAGAGTGTTATGCTTCCAACAATTCAGTTCAATTTATTTGTATCAACTAAAATTGTTGAATACTAGAAACAGATAACAAAATCAATTGACATAGTCACATATTAAATAAAAAATCAATTGATAGAGTCACATACGAACTAAAATAATCACACTCAATCACAGACTCTAAGACTCATTAGTGTGATTCATAGAGTCACATTTTAGTATATTAAACAAAAAAATTGATTGTAATGCAGGTGTAATATGAAAAAAAACATGTTCATAAATTGTATAACAAATAAACACATAAAAATGATAGATATGAAGTTCAAAGGCAATATAATTGCCTATATTACCTTATTAAATAAACAAAAATTAACAAACAACTTTTGCATGTTTTCAAAACACCATAAAAAAACACAGATCTATAGTTTATCAACAACTTTGCATTCAAAATAACTGACATAAAAAACAAAATTGCTCTTGACCCTTTGTATGTTTAAAAATAAAACCATTATACACAGATAATTTTTTAATAAATAATTGCCTATAATTATAAGTCTAATTTAAATCAAAACAACGTATATTAAAAACTCTGTATGGACCTTTAATTTTTTTTTAAAAAAAACCATTAACATTTACAAAAAAATACATAAACTATGGTTTATAGAACCCAATCAACAACAAAAAATAATAGAAAGATTAGATTTGCATAGCATTATAAACACAAAACATGATTAATAATAAATAGATTTACCAGATCATGAAATAAAAAGGGGAATCTTCTATCACTAGTCGTTTTAATTTTTTTTGTTAAGTTAATAGAATAGAGAAGACGAAATAACAAGAATAGAAGCATGAAAATAGAGATAAATTCATTTGCACGATCAGATAGGGTAATAGTAGTAAAGGGGCTACTAGAGTGATTAAACTATGGGGGAAAAGGGTTTGGAAAGTATAGAATGGTACTAAGAACTAAGAAGATAGAAAGGAGTGGTGGCAGTGAGTTGCGATTAGGGTTAGGGTTTTGGTTGTGTAGATAGAAATTGAGGAATCGAGAGAGAACAAAGAGGGAGGGGGTGGATGAGAGTGAGGCGACGATGAGGGTTAATGAAATTAGGGTTAAGGATAGTTTAGGATAGTTATATACCTAGGTTAAACATAATGTTTTGGTTTATTAAAATTTCAAAAAATTGGACAGATCAGATTAATAAAAACCAACATTGACCCATCACCCATTATCTGAGCTTGAGACTTCTGCTTTGCTCGAACCGACTTCCACCTGAATTATCCCCTACCTGCTCCTTCTTTTTGGTTTGGTTTGGTTTGAAAAAATTAGATCGGTTAAGTCCTGCACACCCCTAAATAGATGGGGACAAATAATATTTATTTGATAATTATTGTGTTAATTAAATTTGACAAATAATAGTAATTAAGATGAAAATTTGATGGAAAAGATAAATAAAGTAATTTTACAAAATGAAAGGGTAATTAACATAAATTTTAAATATTAAAAACCAAATAGTATGATTTAACAAACCACCGAGGGCAATATATATATATATATATATATAACTTAACTTTACCTTCTTTTTTATTTTTTGGAACTAATTACTTTACCCTTTTTTGAAAAGGTTGTTTCAGGATTTTCCATTAATTAAATGCTTGACAGATGTGATTGGTACGAGGGTACATATATGAAATAAGTTCTGACAATAAAAGCAGGGAAGTGAATTTCACCATATATATATATATTTTTTTTTTCTTCTCTCTCCCATTGGTGGACTTCGTATGTAAGGACTTACTCAACAATCAAGCCAAGAACCTGACAAATGAAACATTTACAGCTGCTGCTCTTTAATCCTTTGCTTCTCATCTTCTTCATTTTCTGCAAATGAGCTCTGCAAGCTTTCTTCTACTCTTGGCTTAGGTAATTTATTCAATATTTAATTTTTTTTTCTTTTTTGTAATTTTTTTCTTTCTTTCTTTCTTCAGTTAGGGTTGGTTTCATTAAATTCTTTTCTTTCTTTCTTTATTTGTCTGTTTATTTTATAATATATAATTCAGAGCTTCAGATTCTTGGCTTGATTTGGCAAGAAAAATGAGATCTTTCTTTATCATTTTTCCAGTGTTTTTATTAATATTTATTTCCTTATCAGTTAACTGTTCTTTACAATCCACGTTTCCATTTACAGAAACATTCTCTTTATGGGGTCTACAATTTGTTTTCTTGTTTAGCTCAAATATTTTTTTAGTAATCAGCTGAGATTTGCACTAAAATATCTTTGTTTTCTTGCATTTTCCATTTATAGGTATGTATACATCTTTTTCTTTGGATAGATCCTGATAAAATTGGTCTTTGTTAGCTATAGTTAGCTTGATTCCTTGTAACCAAGATCTATTCTTGATTTTGGTATATAATCACTAATCACTAAGCTTAATTTGATCTTCTTTTAAGTATATATATATATATGATTTTAATTAGATTTCTTGATTTTTCTCCTTTTAATTAACACTCTTTCTTGAATATATATCTTATTTTTAGATGGTTAATTCTGCATAAAGGGTAATTGAGTTGATTTTTTTTTTCTTCTTGTTCTAGGGTTTGTGGGATTGGAAATGACAAGGAAAAAGATTCAGATAAAAAAAATTGATAACTTAACATCAAGACAAGTGACTTTCTCAAAGAGAAGAAGAGGGCTTTTCAAGAAAGCTTATGAACTCTCTACTCTTTGTGATGCTGAGATTGTTCTCATAGTCTTTTCTGCAACGGGAAAGCTTTTTGATTATGCTAGCACAAGGTGATTAATATCTAATCTTTACTTATTCTTCTTCTTTTTTCATTTCTTTTTGGAGATCTTATGCCATCATTTTTTTTTTTTTTGGATGAATGATATATGGTTTCTTTTTAAACAAAGAAAACTCAAAAAGGAAAAAAGAAAAAAGAAGAGAAATAGCTGAAATGTCTCCATGTGTTCAGTGGAATCTCTTGGCGTGAAGAAAGACTTCTATTTTCATGTACTATATATTGTCTATATATTTTAGTCTATATAAAAATATACTAAAATATCGTCTAACTTTCAAGTGATTTCTGATAAAATGTTTTATGGTCCTTTATTTGGTTTAGAAGACATTGACAATGGACATAAGAAATTGATGGATAGCACAAGTTTAAATTAAGTCACATAAAAGTTTTCTTGCATCACCTCATGGTGTTTTTGTTTCTCTATTTTTGTTTCCATATCCCTTTAATTTTTCTTTTTTTTATTCAATTTTTTTACTATTGTGATTTCTGATCTTTATTTAGTCCTTACTTAGTAAAACAAAAAGAAATGTGATCATTGCAGAAATTAAACTGAATAAAAAGAAACAGAAAATTAAGAGTGTTATATTAGGAAAAAAAAAGTTAAATAGAAGGTGACAAAATTTAGAAATGACTTTGTTTTAGCATGGTAATAATATGCCATCAAGGGCAATTCTAGTGTCATTTTTGGGAAAATATTGAATTCTTTTCTAACAATCAATTACATATATATGAATTTTCCACTACCATAGTGTTTGGTTAATTATGGCAGAATTTGATATGCTTATTTCATTTAGGCTTCTGTTTCAGTATTTTTTTTATAAAATAATTTAGAATTTGATATTTTTCAGCACAACTGCTAACATGAATTAACATGAATAATACACGTTATATTGTTTCTTTATGAAAAATATTTTTCACATTTTTCAGTATTTGATATTTTTTAGCACAGCTAGTCACATAAATATGGCATATAGGTTATTTTAATAATAGTAATCTCAACACTATTGTATAATATTATTTATTTACCACTCACATTACTTTGGTTTAACGATCAAGATTCTTATGGAAATGTTAGGGGATCCTATATTGAGTTTCCCTCCCACCTCTATCCCAAAAATGATAATAGGCCGAAAAAAAAAATACTAATTATCTACCCAAGTGATTTGTCAAAAAATCATTGATTTTCTTTGTCTCTTTTGTCTAAATTTATAAAAAAATTTCATTCAACTTGTGTATGAAAGCTATTAGTCAATATAAACCTTTTCTTGGTTAAAAGAAATAGATCTTTAAGGAATATGATATGCATATCAATGAAAATAACTATGCATTTCAATCAAAATATGCATTTAAATGGCCTAAAAGATTAAGAAACAGTAATATCTTTTAGGTTTAAAGAGAAACGTTTCCTGTCATTTTTTATTAATTTGTTTTTGAAAATATTTTATTAATTTTTTTATATTCAAAGGGCTTTCATAAGTTTTAAGAGAATTATACTTATTGTATTTCATTTTTTTATTTTTATTCTGAGTAAATCATGCATAAGTAAAGAATTCTATCACAGTACCGTTAACATTACAGTATAAATTTCTTAAAAAATTTACTGTATAAATAATTATGTATAATTCATTTAATAAATGATAGAGTGTAAAAATATCTTATGGTAGTGATAAAAATAAAATAAAAAAACATTAAAAAAAATTTATGCCGATGTTGGAAGATGTTTTATTAAAATTATCTAAAAAATATAATTTTAATTGACAGAAAAGCTGACTTGTGGATACTCTTACCATATAAACTAAACTAAATAAATAAAGACACTATTTTTATTGGTCATATAAGATATTATCATCTCTAAGTAAACATATACAATTGTATCAGATATATTATAATAATAATGCACTGCATTTATGTTTTTGGTTCTTAAAACTTATTATTATTATTATTATTATTATTATTATTAGTATAATGAGCTGACCTAGTTTATGCATTAACCCACGTTACCTTTCATTAAAAAAATATTGTAATTGCTAATAAATTAGTAATTTACTCATGGCACATATATTTTATAGTATAATATTGCGATTGCTAATGAATTAGTAATTTAGTAATTGAATATGTATTAAATATAATATTGAATATCTAAAATTTACTAATCTTTTCCTTTCAAATAATTATGAGAGTATCAAAACACAAAATATCTTATTATTTTTATATGATTATATATAGAAATTTATAAATAGTTTGAACCTATCCAAACAATATAAATACTCAGGGGATCAAAGGCATCTCAAAGAAAAAAAATGCTAAATATATAATAAAAAGACGAAGAAAGAAAGAAGATGGAAAAATCACTTTCATTGCTCAAATTTAATAATTCAGTTTAAAGAATTCTATCGGAGTGGTCAAATTCAAAGTACTATACAAAAGAAAAAAAATTCTATGATTTGTACTGAAAATAATACAAAAATAAAATTTTTTTTGAAGGAAAAAAAATCAAATGTTTTAATTTGATAGAAAAGCTATGATAAAATTATTTATTTTATATAATACAAGAAAAGTTTATTGAAATGAAAACTTTAAATTTTTAAGAATTTGAAAAATTTTAATTTAATATTTTTTAAAATTTTCTTAAAAGTGTCAAGAATAAATTTTCCTTATTTCTTTCACTTTCGTTGTCCATTCTTCGTCCACCATTAATTCTAATTAAATATATACGTACCACCAATTTTATTTTATAGTTGTTGTTTTTATTTTTTTAAAAAATACATATAGACCACCAAATTTCTTTAATTTGTCATCTTGTACATGACCTGCATATACACTAGGAGTGCATACAATTAATCTACTTTCTTGATGTTATAATCTAACAAAATAATTGAGGAAAAACCTAATTAAAATAAAAAATATATATATAATTTTGATGTTGCATATTTTTTGGTCCAATTTGATTTTCTAGAAATTAAAGATAAAATAAAAATAATAGAAAATAACTTAAATATCAAATATATTATTATATTTAATTTTTTATTATAAAAATTTTAAATGTTTTTATAATTGAGCAATTAAAATACGATACATATCATAAGTATTTTAATCGAATGACTGTATAAGTTTTTTTTGCTTTCTAATTGATAAAAAACTTATTTTGATAATTTTATTCTTTTTATGAAAATTAATTGATTTTATCCAACCTATTATTCAAAATTGAAAATAATTTGTTGATAGTTTAAATTAATTAAACTTAATATATGTTCTTTTTGTTTTCTTCGCCACTTGTTTCTCTCCATTTTTCATCATGTTCACCTCCTCTTCATTATAAGTGAACAGCTAACAATTGTTATACATGCCAACGCTTTTTTTTTTTTTTCTTAAGTTTTTCTTTCTCATTTGCACCTCAAATACAAACCCTATCTAAGAATTAGAGAGAGTCATCATTGGAAATTGCACCTCAACAGTTATATGGAATTGTTTCCAATTTGTAATTTATATTTACTGAATTAATAGTTTAATTAGTAACTGTTTGCTTTATGTATATAAATCTTTAAAAGCTTTTAAACTATATATATATATATATATATATATATATATATATATATATATATATATATATATATATATATATATATATATATATATATATATATATATATATAAAGAAAATAAATCCTTGTTAAGGGATCCAAGTTGTTAAACTTCAATCGTGTTTTGCGTTGGCTTGAATTTTTTATGTATGGATCATATTCGAGCATCATTTTACAAAGTAGGTCAATTTATGAGAAATAATGAACTAACCTTAGTATATCAACAACAAGATTATATGGTTTAAAGTGCTCTCTCTCTCTACACACATAGGGAAATTCTTAACTATATTGGATATGAATGATATAAATATGTGTATTGTTTTTATCGGACAAGTGTTTTATATTTGACCTATGTGTTTCTCATCATAAAAATGGCTGAAAATGCTTTGAGTATATTGCCTATAACAGTCAAAATTAAACTCAATATAACAGTCAAAATTAAACTTAATAAAAAGAATTTTTTGTATTTATTTACTCAATATTGGAACTGTCTTTCTTTTTCATTTAAACATATACAATATTACATATAAGTGTAGGATTAATCAATTATTATAATACATTAGAATTTTTGTATTTGTGTTAGACCATATAGATTGTTGCACTTAGTCTTGGGGTCACTTTTTTTTTCTTTTATTAATTATTATTATTATTATTATTATTATTTTTATTTTTATCACTTTTACGGATTAGAACCTAGTTAGGGTTTACTATTGTGACTATTTTTATTTTTCTTTTAATTCTGGTTCACAATCAAGAAAATGACTGGAACTAATCTTTTTGGTATTAAAGTATGAATCAAGTGATTGAAAGGCACAATCTGCACCCAAAGAACCTTAGCAGGTTGCATCAACCTTTTCTTGATCTGCAGGTAATTAGTATATATTGCTGAATCCTGACTATAAAAAACAAAGAAAAGCTGATTAGAAACAAAATTTTCTTGTTTTCTTTTTTCACCTTTTAGCTTGAAAATTGTTCGCTCACTACATTGAGCAAGCAAATTGCAGAGAAGACACAAGAACTGAGGTAAAAAAAAAAAAAAACACTTGAAGGTTTTTGTGGATATGTTGCTATGGTCAGTTTGCAAAATTTGAAATATGCATGATTTAATGTTCATGAGCATGAGATGACAGACAAATGAGAG
Source organism: Mallotus nudiflorus (assembly GCA_947683625.1). Lineage (NCBI taxonomy): Eukaryota > Viridiplantae > Streptophyta > Magnoliopsida > Malpighiales > Euphorbiaceae > Mallotus > Mallotus nudiflorus. Next base: position 1,868,162 of record CANTUR010000486.1, read on the forward strand.
GAGAAGAGTTACAAGGGTTGACCATTGAAGAACTGTACCAATTAGAGAAGTCACTTGAAGGAGGCGTGAAACGAGTTATGGAAACAGTGGTTCCTCCTGCTGCCATTTATACAACTTTTATGTTCATTTGAACACTTATGATCTTGATGCACTTTTCTGGGTATGCACTATACATATTAATTCTTCTATCATTTGATGCACTTATGTTTTTCAGTGTTTCTGCAGGGTGATGTAATAACAAATGAAATCAATGTCTGTAAACTGTTGCTAGCCATTTCTATCATATATAATGCTTATAACAGTAAAATCGACTAGACTGTTCCTATTGTACGTGGACTCATAAGATGTGACCTATGTTGTGCTACATAATAATTGACTGAGAATAATTTGCTGCACTCTGAATTTGTTAATTTAATTGTTCAACTGCAAAACCAGTCCATTAATGGGAGGAGAGAGCAGAATGTCTTATCATATTATTTTGCGTACAGTATCATTTACTCACACCGGTATATATCCATTTTCCTGTAAAGCTGATGTGATATTAATATGCCATCATGTTTCAGCATTTTTGAGGGTAGAATTGTTTCCGAGCGTCAACACTGATTCAAACCGATATGTCCTGATCCATACTCGCACCTAAAAACTATAGCAATTATGGGGAAAGATCTGAGAGTCTTCTATACCTACACCTAAAGTATTGTACTCAACCATGAACGTGTGACACATACTCTGTGTTTTACACTTGACTAATAGAAATGTGATACATAGACCATGTGCTATGCATCTAATCGTTGGATACAATATAAACTAATGAGAAGCAGTGTGTTGGATAATTTATTCTTGTGTTGAGGTCTTCATACATACATGTTCAAAGTCAAAGCCATATTGATGCAGGAGCCTTCAATTCCTATTCAATTTAGCGTTAGAATTCATACTTAGATTAGGGTTATATTTCAGCTTTCTTTCTCAAATTAGGATTATATTTAAGTTTTTCTTATTCCTTTAGGCTTCATATTTTCTTGTTTATTGTTCTTCTTTTATTAGTATTCCTTATTCCTTTAGGGTGTCTATAAAGAGTTTTATTCATTGTATCTGTTCTAATAATAATTTGGAGGTTGTTAACTCTAATTATTTTCTATTGTTCCAGCCCTAATCATCTACTCTCTTTCTCCGTGTCACATATTATTAGCAAACCATATATTAATGCCAGTCCACAAGTATGCCTGACCTTGAGTGCTACATGCTTCAAAATTTTTGAAAATGGGGCTATTGAACTCGCCAAACTCATTTGCTCACACTATTTTTCTCATTTCTTTTTTTCTTCCACGAATTTACAGGGAGCTGAATTGATGGAAGAGAATGAGCGTCTAAAGAAGCAAGTGTGTGAGATATTTTATTCTTCTAGTTCTTTCTTGTTACATATATCTCACTTCGCTAGGTTCAATTCCATTTAGCAGATACTACATGTACAAATTGACCAGTTGAATTTGCTGGAGCAAGGCCAGTCATCAAATTCTTTAATGACTAACACCAGCAGCACAGCAGATCCTCCTCCTCAAGACTATGGAGGGTGCAATAATTTCCTTAGATTGGGGTTGGTTTCTTGCATTCATTTGCTTGCAAATTAAGAGTTTCTTGATTTTTTTTTTTTTTACTCTTCCTATTCAAGAAAGCATTTCACATTACTTACATATAATGTACTACAAAAATAATGGGATTTTTTGCTTACTGATAGAGATACAATACAAATATGCTTCATTGTTATATGCAACAGCAAGCTTGTGTTTGTTTGTTAGCCTACATATATCAGAGAAGGGTAGGTGAATATCTTGCGTATTAAGGTAGATGGGATGGTAGAGGTAGGCGTAATTGGCTCTACATCTTTCTAAAGATATGTCTCAAATCTTGCCAAGTTCATGTATTCTTATCTTCGTATGCAAAAGTGAACGAACAAAATTTCTTTGATACTTAAAAAAGAAGATTTTTTTTTATGCCTTTGGTTTGTTTTATTTTTGTTTTTTATTCTGATTGTCCTAATTGTGTTTATTTTCTTTTGGTTTTTTTTTTTTTTGGTTATGTTTGGGTGAGGGATAGAGAGGGGGCGTAGGTGAGGGGGAGAGAGAGGGTGTAGGTGAAAAGGAAATGAAATCTTGGGGTTTTAGTTGATATTTTTATATTGAAAAATTACAATTTAATACAAGACAACTCATTGTTTAGCCTCTGATATGTGAGGAGCTTAAAATTAGGGCAAATGTACATGAACTTGAGTGCTCTATGCTTCAAATTTTTGTGCTTAAATAATTCAAAACTTTCTTTAATGGCAAATGTACTCTTCAGTATAAACATTAGGGGTAAAAATGCACCTTGGCCCTATAGTTTATTATCATATAGATTGGTGAAAAAGAATCCGTCCCCAACTAATTTGGAATTAAAATTTAGTCGAGTTGCGTTGAGTTGAACATACATGAGACAATAGGGGATGATTGAATATGAGTCTTGAATTATAATAAAAATATATTGGCTGCTGCATAATAGGATATATCGTATGCTGAGTTATGTCGTTCAGCCTAGTGCTGATTTTGCAGTTGTGATTCCTCGAAAGTTTATAGGAGATCGAAGCACTTAATTTTACAGTGTGATTGGATGAAAAAAAATATAATTGCATTTTGGCTTTAAAAAAAAGAAAATTTGGAGACGACTAGAGGTGAGCTAAAGTGCAACTTTGAAATGTCTTGCTGCAGGTTACCACTCCCGGATTGAATCCTGAAGGATGGAGTGATCAGTACCAAATTCTTGTGTTAATTTCTCATCCATCTTGAGTCTTCAGTTCCAAGGGAAAAGTGGAGTTTTGCATGGAACGCTTGATTGCTATGTGTCTGTGTGTGTACAAATGTAGATAAAAAAGAAAAAACTCTGATTTCTAGGCAATGGATTGCACCCTCTAAAAGGAGAGATGCATTCACCATTTAAGATGTTATTGATTATATATATAATGCAGGTTTGTGTGAAGCAGACTGTTGTGTTATATGTGTATTTTGGTTGCTATAGTAATTGAATTTTCATGCAGAAGATTGCTATTGAATTTGAAGAACGTGGTGGTTCTCTTCTACAGAATTTATAGTCTTCTCTTTATCATCAGTATCATCATCTTCTTCTTTCATGTTTAGCACACAAGAATTTACTGGGGATACTGGAGTTTGCATTTTGTTATGTGAAATTTATGAATTTATTACTTATAAAGGGTATAAAATTGTTCTTTAGGGATTAGAAGTAGAAGGATGCTTGGGCACTTTAAGTAATTTTTTTTACCATTTCATGGTTGCATTTTTCAGTCTAACTTTAAAAAAATTTCAAATAAAGTATAGAAGCAGATTTTAAAAATAAAAATAGTAACAGTTTAAATTTTCAAAAATTTGAGTTCTCTTGATTAAAATAATAAAAATTTGAATTCATTTTTGTACTTAATTAAGTTTTTTTAAGTGTAAAACTTGCGACATGCAATAAGATATTCTTGAATTTGATTTAAATAAAATTGATTAATAATTCATTCAAGTATATAAGTAACCATCTTGGAAAACACATTTCAGATGTTATGTGTGTGTGTGTTTATTTTTTATTTTGACCAAAGTATATACTGTGTTAAATGACTAAATTAAAATATTTTATCAAATTTTAGAGATCAAACAAATTTATAGAAGGTCATGAATATTACAATTTTTTATACTAATAGAAAATTTTTGATGCACAATTTTTTTTTTTTTACTTCCAAAAAAAAGAATTTTTTTTTTTGCTTTAAATATTATAATTCAAGTAGATCCATGATTATAAAAGGATGTATTATTTCCTTGGTCTTCCGAACAAAGCCTTGATCCCCATTTAGGTGTATGACAGACGCCGAAAAACTAGTGTGGAGGAAGTAGTAGTTGTATGTTATTATCATTGGTTCCCACTAAATACCTGCTTAAGATCACACAATAATACAAAAGGAAAACATAGACTTTTATTATTTTGAATCTATAAAATTTTGTACCATGACATTAAACTATGTAACATGACATTATAATTCAGCTGCGTAAATTATTGTTATGCTTCACTACCTAATGGAAAAAATTTGTAATCCAATGATCCATAATAAATTCTTTAATTAATGACACTACTGCAATATACTACAATTAACCTAGTAACAACAAATTAAAGATAAGGTTTCAACAATTTACCTCTAAAAATTATTTGTCATCTGCACACAATTTAATCTATAGCTTATTGAGATAGAGCTATTGGAAATTTTAAAGCTGACATAGTAAAAAATTAATTATAAAATATTACAAAAATTATCAAATAAAATGACACCAATATTTTATGTGGTTCACCCTTGATGTTGGACTACATCCACCAGACAAAATCCAAGATTTCTTCTACTATCAAAATAGTAGGTATACAAAGAGAGTTATCTCTAAAAGAGTAAGGAAATACAAGAATTGAGATGTTTCTAAAATTGTGGCACTTATAATGTTCCCACCAAAAACAATTTTCTCACGGTTGACGTTGATGAATCACTAAATTAGGAACTTAATTTAGATTTGATTTAGGATATCATAGTTGTATATATCTCATTGTATCTCTTATAATCTTGGGAAATAATGTCCCAATGTCATAGGCTTGTCGTATAAATATATTGTAATTCTTTACTATCAAATGCAATTCAAATTTACATAAAATCTCTTCATGGTGTCAAAGCACTCTCTATCCATAGAATAGAGAACTTTCCTCCTCCTTAAAATTCTAACCTAATTCTAAATTTCTGCCATTGTTGTTAAGATTGCCAACTCAATATCTTCTACACCCATCTCTCTAAACCAAGATCCACCAACCTCACAAGCACACTCTACTGCAACCTTAGTAAATCCAACCCTTACAAATTCAATGACTCAAAATAACATCAATATGATTTCTCTCAATGCCTCATCTCAAATCCCCTTCAAATTCTCAAAAGGTGGAGGAAATTATGCATTTGGAAATCACAGATGACTAATCTCTTATTTGGTTACAATTTGCTTAGTTATATTAACAACACCTCACTTTTCCCACCTAACAAATCAAACTTATTTGTTTTGGCTTCGTCAGGATAGGTTGGTGCTATTAGGAATTCAAGCCATTGTCCATAGCATAATTAGTCATATTATAAATAATTGTACTACCTTTGCTGAAGCATGGAATAAATTGGAAAATAGTTATGCTAATTGTTCCAATACCTATATGTTCTCTCTTTTGTCATCTTTTAAGTCATATAAAAAGGAAAGCAAATCAGTTGCCACTTATATGAACAAAGTCAAAATCCTTATAAATGATTTTGCTCTCATTAGTCATTACTTGACAGATGCAAAAATTGTTGCCCACACTCTCAATGGACTCGGTGATGAGTTTAAAGAACTGACAAAAACTGTTTGGATTTGTGATACTCCTATATCTTTCAAAGACCTCTTTGATAAACTCCTTAATAAGGAAATCATTCGAAACTGTTGTGACTAGCCCAAGGATGATAAAACTCTAGTCACTTCTCATATTACTTAATGATGCAACAATAATTATAAAGGACGAAACAGGCAAGGAAATCATTGGGAATCCAAGTCCTCAACTAATTTGGATATAGAAAATTTCGGCAATCCAAGTCAATTTTATTAGCTCTACAAATTAGGACGTCAATCAAATTTTTACCACTCTCATCAAGGCAACAATTCCAATAAGGGACTCTCTTTACAAGGTGCTAGTTTCAATTCTACTTCTCAATCTTATTTATCATCATGGCATACAACTCACTGTTAATGTCAATTTGTAATTATTTGTCAATTGTGTGACAAACTGGGTCATAGCGCTATGTCATGTCATTCTCGTGCATGACCATCTACTAATTTTGGTTGACCACAAGCTCATTATACTAATGGCAATTCACGTAACTCTAATAATAATTAGGTGATGGATTCAGGAGCCACACACTATATGACTTCAGACCTTCAAAACTTATCCATGCATTTTAATTACCTTGGAGACAAAGATGTTATAATTGGTAATGGTAATGGCATTCCTATCTCTCACACTGGATGTTCTACTCTTGATTCACCTATTACCTCATTTACACTTGATAATGTTTTATATGCACCTTTATTAAATAAAAATCTTATTTCATTTTCTCAATTTTGTGCACAAAATGATACCTTTGTTAAATTTTTTCCTAACTACTTTCTTGTGAAGGATTTGAGCACAAGGGCATCCTTGGCTTAAGGCTGGAGTAGGACCAACTTGTATAAATGGCCATCCTCAACCTCCCTATCATAATTTTATTCCTCGTAACCTTCACTCTTAGTTGCATCAACATCCAAGCTATGGCATCAAAGGCTTGGTCACCCATTTTTTCCCATTCGAAAGAAAATTCTTGATAGAAATAAAATTTCAGTTTCAAATACTAATAATGCCATAAACATTTATGATTCTTGTTTATGTATCAAAAGTCATAAATTGTCATTTGGAAATTCTTCTATCATTTGTGATAGACCATTTCAAATTCTACATTATGATGTACGAGGTCCTGCTCCAATTACTTCCCTTGGCAATTTTAAGTAATATCTTAGATTTATTGAGTACTACACAAAATATACATTGTTATATCCTCTTAACTTAAAATTTAAAGTTTTCAGTATTTTGACAAATTCAAAAACCTTATGGAAAACTTGTTAACTTCAATCCAAACTATATACATTGACGGTGGAGGAGAGTATCAAGCTTTGTCTCATCTTCTTGCTAAACATGGCATTCAACTTCTCACTTTACCACCATATACTTTAGAGCATGTTGGCTCAACCGAATGAAAACACTATCACATTATTGAAACTTGCCTTACCCTTCTTCACAATGCTTCTATTCCTTTACGGTTCTAGCCTTATGCCTTCCAAATAGCCAATTACCTTATTAACCATATGCCTACTCCAGTTCTAAAACATGATACACCTTATCTTAAGCTATTTGGTCATTAACCCAAATACACTTGTCTACATGTCTTTAGGTGTCTTTGCTACCTATGGCTTCACTCATACAACACACACAAACTTAAAATAAGATCTCGACCATGTGTGTACCTTAGTTTCTCTCTCACCAATCATGCTTTTATATGTCTTGATACAAACTTAAATAAAATCTTTATTTTAAGGCATGTAATATTCTTTGAAAAATATTTCCTTACAAAAAGGAATGATGTTCCAACCTCTCTATCATTAATCACTCTTTTTTCAAACTTCTCTCTAGGTTTACAGGTTTAACTCAGGAATGTCCCACCATTTTTAACCTGACACCTGATTTAGCTACTTTTCCACCTCTACCTCTTACTGTTATTCCCTCCAATTTGGCATCACTAGCACTGCCTCCCACTATCATTCTTTCCCTAACTTCCCTTTCAAGCAAGGAAGCTCCTACTTCTACCTCAGATCCAAGTATGTATGCTGCCTCTTTGATTAATTAAGTAATTCTTTTTCTTCCTCTTCATATAACACATCCCAATCTCCCTCCCCATCCCCATAGCCTCATCATATAGTCATGCAACCATAAAATAATATTCACAAACCTAAAATTCCCTTTAATTTAAATACCATTACCTCATCTTCTCAATTGGAACCTACTTTCTTTACTCAACAAATAAACACTCCCAATGGTAGGTTGCCATGCAAGAAGAAATTTCAGCACTTCATTAAAATAAAACTTGGTCCTTAGTTCCCCCCCTTCACCTATATAAAACATTATCAGTTGGAAATGGGTTTATAGAATCAAGAGAAACCAGATGGATTCATTACTGACTATAAGGCATGCCTTGTGGCTAAAGGATTTCCCCAACAACTAGGCCTTGATTTTACTAGTTCGGTTGTTAAACCAGCTACTATTCACCTTATCCTTAGCTTGGTAATATCTCATAGTTGGATTTCGAATGAGTTAGATGTTAATAATGTTTCTTGTAGGGTACTTTATCTGAACATGTCTTTATACAGCAGCCAAAGGGTTTGTCTCTTGAGTGCCCTACTTATTTTTGTAAATTGCACAAGGCTCTCAATGGCCTTCATAAAGCTCCTTGTGCCTAGTATACAAAACTTTTCTCCTTTCTTCTTGCTAATGACTTTGTCAACTCTAAGAGCAATACTGCTCTATTTATTCATCGCACTATCAACCATATAATGTAACTCCTTGTATATGTCGATGGCATAGTTCTTACTGGTAGTGACTCTTCTGTAATTCTAAAATTTATAAGAACATTAGCATCTTGATTCTCTTTGAAAGATCTTAGCTCTTTTAGCTACTTCTTGGGTGTTGAAGCTACTAGAACTCTGAGTGGGCTATTGTTGTCTTAAAGAAAATACATACTCAATCTTCTTCACAAAATAAACATGCATGAGGTGAAAGAAGTTAGCACCACACTATCTTCCAATGACACCCTCAAACTTAATGATGGGTCTCCTAGTTAAGATTCTATAGAGTATCGTTAAATTATTGGCTCCCTTCAATATTTGTCTCTTACTTAGCCAGATGTCAGCTTTATTGTTAACAAACTTGCCCAATTTACGCATTATCCATCTTCATCCCATTTGAAAGAGTCCTAGAGGGAGGGGGGGTTGAAAAGGACTATCGAACAAAAATAGGAAATTAAAGGAATTCTTTGCAAGAATTGAGTAAGAGTTGAGAAGGAAGAATGAAGAACACAAATATTTAAGGAGTTCGGATTCAACAATAATCCTACGTCTCCACCTAACTTATCCCCAAGTTAGGATTTTTTAATCACCTACAATCTTATTCATAAGATTGAGAATACATAAGAGTTTTATGGCTCATTCTTACAACCTTACAACTTGAGTTTTCAAGGCTCACTCAAAAACCAAATTACAAGTGTCTTCAAGGCTCACACTAAAACCAATTTCCCAAGTGTTTTAATAGCTAAACACTTAAATCAATTCCTTTACAATAGAATCTCATTTCCCATTTTATAAACCCAAAAAATAGAAGAATAAAAATGTCTATTCTAATCACTCACCAACTCTCACAAGAGTTATACACAAAGAATTGTTTAAAGGAAAGTTTAATAGTTCAATTGAATATTTAAGAAAATGATGAATGATAAATAATTTTTTTTTCAATTGAATTATAAATTGTGTTTATATAGAAAAATAATTAAAAATATAGTTGCTAGATATATCAATCATGTCTCTAATTTTTAGAATTGATTTTGAATCAATTCATGGACTTTTGACAGCTCAAAGGATGCTCATGGGCAGCTCACGAGTGAACAGTGCTCATAAGGGGCAAAAATATATCTGTTGCATTCAAAAATTCATGTTCGATGTTGTCAGTGGTCTGCTCATGAGCAGGGTCATGAGCACTCAGCTTGTGAGGGGTACTGCCATCTTTTGGCAAAAATGTGCTCCAAAGGCTCCATTGAAGGATAACTCATGACCACTTCGAAAGATGGTCATGAACAGGACTGAAGATGATCAATTCAGCCAAAAATTTATTCATAAAAGTTGTAGATAATTATCTTATATTTTCATAAAACTTTGAATCACCTAAATTGGACATCTTTAACTCAAGATATTTCTGAAATACCAAGAGCTATGAAAAATGAAATGCAAGCTGCATATGCTAACTTCGACTGAAGATTTACATACCTAAATGAACTTGGATTTTGACAATCAAGATCAATTTGGAAAGCTTAAGATATCTAATTCAAAAGTTAAGAAGCTCATTTTCTTATTTAAGAGCTCTAAATATATCAAAAGTCTTCTTCAATCTCAGAGGTTCAATCAGCCCAAAAAATCACTATTCATCCATAAGTGTATATGCTTGGTATATGTTTGGTATATAATTCCCTACACACTTAATTGAAATTATTAGTATAAAAATTGTTTGTCAAAGTCCGAAATTAGTAGTTTAATCATGCAAATTGTCAATACCATTGGACTGTTGCTAAATGAATTCTTTGTTACTTGAAAGGTACTCTTCACTATGGTTTGTACCTTTCTACTCATTCCTCTTTCTCTATACATGCTTTTGCCAATGCTGATTAGGCAAGTGATCCTGACACTCGCCATTCAACTTCAATATATATTTTCTTTTTGGGATCCAATCCCATTAGTTGGAGCTCCAAAAAGTAAACCAATATTGCCCGATTATTTACTGAATCTAAATATTGGGCTATTGCCTCTGCTACTACCAAAGTTAATTAGTTGATAAATCTTCTTGTTGAACTCGGTATCTCACCCTCATCATTGCCTATAATCTACTATGATAACATTAGTGCTATGTATTTATGTTCCAATTCTATCTTTCACTCCTGCATGAAACATATCGCCATTGATTTTTCACTTTATTTATGAACAAGTAGCCCAAAAGTCAATTAAAGTCATTCATGTTCACTCTTTTGATCAACTTGTAGATTCACCAACAAAGTCATTGGCTTGTCAACTCCACTAGCAGCATCGTACCAAGCTTAGCATCCTTTTTGGACTATTGCATTTATGGGGGCATAATAGAGCACTAAATTAGGAACTTGATTTAGCTTTGATTTAGGATATCACAGTTGTACATATCTCATTGTATCTCTTGTAATCTTAGGAAATAATGTCCTAATGTCATAGGCCTATTGTATAAATATATTGTAATTCTTTACTATCAAATACAATTAAAATTTACATAAAATCTCTTTAGATGCCAACGCATTGACTCAACACTGTTTTGGTTGGGAATATTGGAAGAGCTTAGGAATGACATAAATGCACTTATAACCCTTTACCCAGCTAGGACAAAAATGGAGTCACCACCCAGTATCACCCGAGAAATTTATCCAGTTAGGGACTAGGCAAACTCAAATCCCTTGCTTGGAACCAAATTTGCTCATAGGATAAAGCATTAGGTTCAGATGTCAATGTAAGCAGGAGCAGACTCAATATCTTAGAGGCATCCCTATACTACCTGGATGCTGAGCAATGTCGACCTTACTAGTTTGAAATAGTGCTTCTAAGAGATATGTAATATTATATATCAACAATTACATGTATATGTAAATATAATATACTCACACAAGCAAGCCAAAATAATAGTATTAATGATGATGCATGATCATGGTATAATGCATGCAAATTAAAGCATAAAAACATAATAAAAAGAAATGAATCTTAGTAATTATGATGAATGAAATATAGCATAACTACACGTATGTAACATAGCTATCATGGATAATTAACCTATAAAATAAAAATGAAATCATGTGTGTAAAAAAGAAAATATGATAAAAAGAATTAGGAAATAAAGACAAACTCTTAAGTAGTCTCCTCCTCTTTATTTCTCCCAATTCTGAGTTTTTAGGGGCCATAAAATCAATTAATTTAAAATAAATTATAACACCATGTACTCTTACTATTAATTCACATCATGATATCTCATATTATTATTATCATCATTTGTTTACATGTCGTTACTATATATATGTATATACATACATACACACATACATATGCATTAACTAGTGAGCATATGTATGTTATAAAGAGAGAGTGAGTTAGGGTTGGCCGACAACATATGCTTTATGCTTTAATTACAATGCTTCATGCTTCAAAATGGCCAAAACTAAACTTCTCTATATGAAAAATAATTGCAATTTGATGAGTCGCGACTCATGGAATATAAACATCAATTAAATTCTAAAGGCTTCTTTAAAAATCAACTCAAACATCTCACAAAACAATTACAAGATTCAAATATTGCAAATGCATATGCTTTGATTCCTTTTATTTATTATGACCTTGCAAGATAATATTGCACTTGGGTTCAAGTGAAATAAGTGACAAATGAGAATTGATTTTGTTGGCCACCATATAATGAGTGAATCAAGTGATGTCCTTTGATAATTAACATTTGCCAAGTAATTTGCAAGTATTAGTCAAGCTGGTCATAACATCCTCTTATATCCATATGCAAATGTTCAAATGTAAATGTATAACAAGTAATTACTACAATCATAAATTTATCATTTATCTTATATTCACGTAAGTACAAGCATAAATAATCTATATGTAAACACCTAATTTCGAGAATATGAAGTATGGATGCGGCAGAGAACTCTAATGATGAAAATGTTATAAATAGGTCTTCAACACTTGAAGTTTGAAACCTCAACAGTATGAAGGTATTTCCAAAAGGGGTTTAATTGGTTTTTTAAGGACTTAATTGTAATATTTTTTAGGTCCTAATTGAAAAGTCTAAATTCTTTTAGGGGTCTTTTTATAATTAAAAGTTTAAAAAAAGATCAAAATTCTATAATTTCGATTGGAATTTTGTGATTCTGTTAGGAATTTCATAATTTCGATTCGAATTATGTAATTCCAATCGGAATTAGGCATGTTCCATTTACTTTTTTATTTTATTTTATTTTATTTCAATAAATAAAATGTGGTTTCCTGAATTTTGATTAGTCAAATAGTATTTATCTGTATTTTTAGGAAACTAAAGTCCTTTTAAAATCAAAACTCTGAGAAAGGCAAGTCACAATAGGGTTTTTTTCCTATGAAAGCGCAACTTGAGCTACCCTGAGGGGGACCTCTCGGAGACTTTTCCTTTTTTCCCTAGGCAGTACAGAAAAAATATTTTTTATGATTTATTTATTTTTGAAGCAAGGAGTGATATACTTTTGAGAAGAAGAATAATAAGTTTTTGAAGATCTATCTAACAAACAATGGTGATTTATACTAGTCTTAAGGGCAACTCATACTGCATCCATAATTATCATATTCTTTCCTTCCTTCTTTTATTTTATTATTTTGATTTTATTAAATTTCAATTTTGTTAAATTTTTATTGTTATTTTATCCACTAATCATTGTTTATTCTTTTGTTTTGGTGATTATGGAGGAGATTACATAATGATCTTAATAGGTGAACAAAATCCATGAAGGTCCATGGAATGCCATGGATAGGACTTTGTAACTAAATATAGTTTCTAGTTTTTTTTATTTAGTTGCTTATTATTGTTTTGATATTGTTTTGTTTTTATTATTTTTGGGATTCTATTATTTTTTCTTTTCTTATTATTTTCATTAGCTCATTGTAATAGCCCTAATAGTGGGAATAATGAAGTCATGTGTGCATGATTACGAGTTTTATTTTAATTAATTGGTTAGTAAAATTAGGATTTTAATTAAGTAATTAATTAAAATTAATGGCTATAGAGATCATTAGGGTTTTGAGTTAAAATTGATTTAGATTTAAAAGGATAGAATTAGGGTTACTTGATATGGTCACTTAAACTAAATTAGGTTTTTAGGAGAAATAAATTTAATTGATTTGTTTGATCTTTTATTTGATTGTTTTGATATTTTTTATATGTTTTGGGTTTGTTTATTTCTTTTATGTGTTTTGGACCCTGAGCCATATTAGGCTTTAATCCATTTAAATAAATTTAGGTTTTTTTAGGTTTAATTAATAAAAATGCATTTATAGACCCATAAATAATTAGACTTAGAGTAGAGATAACTTAGGCCCATTTAGTTAATTTAGACATAGGTCCACCTAATTTAATTAATTTAGACTTTGCCTAATTAATTTAAGCTATTTTTCATAATTTATAGATTTAAGATCACTTTAAAATAAAATATGTAAAACTAGGTTCACTAATTTAAATACTTTATAATTTGTAGATTTAGGCCCATTTTAGAATTAAAATAAATAGACTTAGGTTCACTTAATTAAAATTAAATAGGAATTAGGCCCATTAGTCTTTGAGCTCACTTATAAATTAAAACATGTAGATTTAGCCCGTTTAATTAAAATCAATGTAGATTAGACTAACCTAGGGATTGCGAATTTAAATGAATGCATTGTTTACATGTATTTTTCATGACTCGTTTGCCTGGAGTTGATTGTTTTAAGACGGGTTTGTATAAAATTACATGAAAATAGAGGGTAAGGTAGTAATTCATAAAGTAATTCTAAAGGAACACAAGACTGAAAGAAGTTGGTATTTTGTACCTAGAATCTCCTGGTTGTGGTGTTAGCTTTCTTTTAGAGAATTGAGAACCACTATTTTTTCGATATGTCCTAGTTATTGCCCTGGGTGGTGACTCCTCATCTCCATGCCATGTCTTTATGATAATGGTTAGTGTGTTCTTTAGAGCTCTGAGCTTAAATAGTATCGCGGTTGCTAAAATCTTAGGCGTGCTCTAAACCTCACCATCTACAGTGGTGATTCCACTGGGGATAAGAGATATTGATTCTACTTTTATTCTTTAGAATTATTTTATTAATTATTATTTATTCTTGCATTCATTTTGCATGTCCCTATTAATCGATGGCGTTGGTTTATGGTTCTATGATTCCATTAGCTTCATGGGATTGTAAATTGGCTAACCATCACTCTTAGCCTTAACTCGGTTAAAGAGAGATTATCGGGCTCATTTGACCAGAGTCTGTAACCCAAGTCCTAAAGGGGGGTAGTCTTCTCTTGATTTTGCAAAGGATGCCAGGCCCCTTTGACCTTAGCCTGTAACTTAAGTCTTAAAGGAGGGCATTTTGCTAAAGGGAACCTTGACCTTTTTCATTGGACTCAGCTCATATAGTGGCCTAGTAACTTCCCCTAGGATTACCGAAGTTGCTTGTGAATGTTCCCATGAGGTATTTCTATTTATAAAAGCCCAAGCCCATACTTTAGAAGCCCATTTGGGCTAATAAAGATTGGGCTAATCTTTTATACCTAGAAATATTGTTACTATGCTTTACTGCTTTGAAAGATTTGACATGTGCGTCGATTCTTGATATCCCCTATTGATTTTAAGGCCAAGATAAAAACTCCTAGGAAAAGAGACTCACCATTGAATACATGTATGGGAGGAATAAAGTTGGTAGGATGTATGTAGACTTGACTTGACTTGCTACTTACTATACATGCATCATGCATTATACTAACTCTTTATTTTTTAGCCATCATAGATTCATATAGGGTTTCCTATGTTTGGAGTCGGAAGGTGGTAGACTAGTGAGAACGGATTCAAGCCTGCAATCAATTGCAAAAGAGATCCTTAGCAAACTACAAATGAGTCCCATCAATCCACTCTACCTAGAAGCTGCGTAGGCTAAACAAGTAAAAGAAGTAGAACAATTACAAGTGGAAGGAAAATGGACCTTAGAGGACATCAAAGGAGCATTGATGAATGATATAAGAGCAATGACGTAAGATGAACTTCGACGAGCCCTGGCTGGATTAATGCCACCACTTGCTGTTGCACCACCAGTTATAGCCAATCCACCTATTATAGGTGCATCACTTTCTAACAATGACAATGTTAGGGGATAAACTTTAAATGCTACTAAGGATGTACCTTTTATGGAAATGAAACTGGAGGATGTTAAGAACTATATCATTGAAAAAGTGAAAAGGGAACCATTTGAGCAAGTTCAAGAGTTGGAATCAAAGCAGATGAAAGCACTGACTCAGAAGACGTCCAAAATGGAAGAATTAATGAGAGGATAAGACATTATATATTCATTCGACTTTGATGATGTGATGCAATTTGAGGAAGATAAGCTGTCTGATAAGTTCAAAATGCCATAGCCGTAGAAGTTGAATGGTACTGGAGACCTAAGGATCTACCTTAGTCAATATACAACTACTATGAGCACCATTAAGGCTCCTTTGTCCATAGTTACCAAGTTATTTGTACTATCCTTAGAGGGTATGGCTATTAATTGGTATTATGGGTTAGAGAAGTCTATTCGAGTTGACTAGAGAGGGTTGCGTATTGCTTTTCTAAAATAATATGACCACAATACTAAGCTTGAAGTGTCCATTAGGTATTTGGAATTAACTAAGCAGAAGCCTAATGAGTCATTTTCAGAATTTCTGACTAGATTCATGAATAAAGCAGGATTGATGAAGAACAAGCTGGCTAAAAAGGATCAAGTTAGGATGATAATTTAAAATGTGTCACCTAATCTAGTTGAGAGGTTACATATGATGAACCCTAAGAAATTTGTAGACCTTTATGATGATGGGCTACAAGCTAAGGATATTAAAAGCAAGGAAAAGAAGATTACTAGAAGCATTGGAGCAAGAAGCTACCTAACTGGGGCACAGAGCAAGGAAATTCTAGTCGGGTTGTAGGAGTCCATCCTATTCAACAACCCAGGAGATTCTCCAATTTTAACCAACCTTTGTCAAAAGTCCTAGAGCGCCTAATGGAAAAGGGCTTACTTTAACCTTTACCTAATCCAAACCCACCAAACCCAAACACCCTAGGCTACAACCCAAACAAGCACTGTAAATTCCATCAAAACCTCCAACACTCCACAGATAACTGCATTCACCTTAAAGATGAAATCCAAAACCTTATAGACTTTGGAAAGATCATAGACCTTGAAAACCCAAGCACAAAAAATAATCCTTTCCCAAACTACCAAAATGTACCAACCCCAGCTACCATGATGATCAACTCAGGAGTTAGTGAGGAAGAAGTGCTAAGCTCCTTTGCGGACCTAGACTTTAAAACTAATGAAAAATCTCCTAATGCCCTTAAAAATATGGAAAGAGCAGAAGAGTTATTGGTCCAATCTTCATGAAAGTTTGACTATAAGGTGTTTTACACTAAACCACCTTCTTTTGACATACCCT
Source organism: Mallotus nudiflorus (assembly GCA_947683625.1). Classification (NCBI taxonomy): domain Eukaryota; kingdom Viridiplantae; phylum Streptophyta; class Magnoliopsida; order Malpighiales; family Euphorbiaceae; genus Mallotus; species Mallotus nudiflorus. The sequence continues at coordinate 1,884,845 of CANTUR010000486.1, forward strand.
TCGAGTTGATTGTGCCTACAGGATAGGGTGATGAGTTTGATGATGAGAAGCTACTTGACAAGAAAGAAAAATGCAAATTTGAGGTACAAAAAGATGTAGCCATGGAGATAGTTGGCAAGAAGATGCAAGAATAGCCACTATGTCAGTTGCCTGAAGGACAATCACTATGAGACTTAGCATCCCTAGCATCTAGAATAGGAAATAAATTTTCTTATTATCTTCTTTCAATAAAATTTTAGTTTCTTTAGAACTTGTTTTGTTTTAATGATCGATGATATGAATTTTAATTATGCTTACTGTTGACCATTTGCATGATCAAACTCCTAATTTTAGACTTTGACAAATAAATTTTATACTAATAATTTCAATTAAGTGTGTAGGGAATTATATACCAAACATATACCAAACATATACACTTTTGGATGTATAGTGACTTTTCGGGCTGATTGAACCTCTGAGATTGAAGAAGGTTTTTGACATATTTAGAGCTCTTAAATGAGAAAATGGGCTTCTTAACTTTTGAAGCAGACATCTTGAGCTTTCTGAATTGGGCTTTTTTGTGAAAATCCAAGTTCATTTGGTTATGAAAATTTTGAGTTGAAATTCACGTATACGTCTGCCATCTCAGACTGCACATCTCTTAGTATTTTGAACATATCTTGAGTTACAGAAGTCCAATTAAGGTGATTCAAAATGCTAAGTCAAATATCTAAAAATTTTATGAAGAAAATATGGGCAAATTCAAATTTCTTCAGGATCAGATCACGGCTTCAACTTGTGTATAGCTGTCTGACAGTATTCTGCATTTCAGATTGCACAATCCTCAGTAATTTGGACATATCCCGAGCTGAAGAAGTCAAATTTAAGTGATTCAAAATTTTATGGAAAGATAATTCAAATATCTACAGCTTTCATGAAGAAAGTATGAGCAAATTAAAATTTCTTCATGAGCAAATCACGGCTTCAATTTGGATATAGCTGTCTGACCGTACTCTGCATTACAGATTGCACAATCCTTAGTATTTTGGACATATCTTAAGCTAAAGAAGTCTAATTTAGGTGATTCAAGTTGATATGGAAAGATAATTCAAATATCTACAACTTTTATGAAGAAAGTATGGGCAAATTTAAACGTCCTGAGGAAGCTAATTATGGTTTCAATCCATGAATAGCTATCTGACAGCATCAGTCTCAATAATTCAAAATATAGACGTTGGATACATCATTTGCACCTCCAACAGCTATATTTTTTTTAGTATAAATACCTCTAGAGCTGAATGGAAGTGAAGCAACTTGTTTTATCATTTTATTATCTCTTAAGCTTTCATTGAGCTCTTAAATTCTCTTAAATAATTCTTTGTTTGTATAACTCTTGTGAGACTTGGGTGTGTGTTAGAAATAGAATTTTTCTTCATCTTAAATCTTGGTTTAGATTAGAAGGGAAGTGAGATTTATTTCTAAAGGAATTGGTTAAAGTGTTATCCATTGAAACACTTGGGTTTTGGTTTTTTGAGTGAGCCTTGAAAACTCATGTTGTAAGGTTATAAGAGTGAGCCATAAAACTCTTGTATAATCTTAATCCTGTGAATAAGATTGTGGGTGATTAAAAATCCTAACTTGGGGATAAGTTAGGTGGAGACGTAGGATTGTTATTGAATCTGAACTCCTTAAATCTTTGTGTTCTTCATTCTTCCTTCTCAACTTCTATTTAATTCTTACAAAGAATTCTTTTAATTTCTCATTTTTATTTCATAGTCCTATTCACCCCCCCCTCTAGGACTCTTTTCATTTGGTATCAGAGCTTGAATTCTAGGTACTTTATTGCTAGAATACAAGATCATGGGGAGTGAATCACAAAACATCTCTTCTCTTAGACCATTCTTTGATGGTAGTGACTATCCACATTGGAAATTCAAAATGGAATTATATCTTGATTGTGATTCCATCAAACTTTGAGATATTTTCCTAAGAGGTTGGGAACCACCTACAACTATCATTGATGGTGTGGTAACTACACTTGTAAGAAGCCAATGGAGTGTTGATCAAAAGGAAGAAAATCACAAAAATAAAAAGGCTATGATTACTCTAGTCTCCTCCATGACAAGAGAAGAAGGAGGCAAGCTTCAACATTGCATTTCAGCTAAAGAAATGTGGGAGACCTTGGAGAATCACTATGAAGGCAACATTCAAGTGAGAAGCAAGAAGGTTCAACTTCATATGTATGAATATGAACTCTTCAAAATGAAGCCTCAAGAATCAATCACGGAGATGACAAACCGTCTCAATGCTCTCCTCACAACCCTCAAGAAACTTGGAAAACATTTCTCCAAGGAAGAGGTAAACAACAAGATTCTAAGAATCCTACCTAAGAAGGATTGGGAATCTTGTGTTACCTCAATTAAGGAAGCTCAAGACCTCTCCACTCTATCAACCGATGTGCTCATTGGTAAGCTCTTGACACATGAGCTCACTATCAAGCAAAGAGGTGAAGAACAAGAAGAGAAAGAAGAAAAGAAAAAGAGCATTGCTCTAAAAGCTCTTCAAGAAGATAGTGAAGAGGAAAGCATTAAAGATTCTAATGATGAAGATGGTGACATTGCCATGCTCACTAAGAACTTCAAGAAGTTCTTAAGAAAGAAAAATTTCTCAAGAACAAGGGACTTCAACAAGAATTTCGAAGGAGATGGGAGGAAGAAAATAAAAGAGGTTACTTGCTATGAATGCAAGAAACCAGGACACATTAGAAATGAATGTCCCAAACTCAAATTCAAGAGCAAGGGAGCAAAAGATAAGAAAAAGGCATTCAAAGCTACTTGGGATGATTCGTCCGAATCCGAAGAGGAAGAGGAACAACAAGAAGTTGCCAATCTTTGCTTCATGGCCATTGAAAACGAAAATGAGGTACCATCCACTTCTTACTCCTCTTTTGATGATTGTGATGAATATTGTGATGATCATGATGATGATGATGAGAGCTCTATTGTGAGCAAATTGCTTGCTAAATGCAGAAGTTTATTATCTAAGAAGAAAAAATATAAACATGAGTTAGCTAGCTTAAATAAGGATTTTGAATGTTTGAAAATTGATTTTGTTAAACTTGTTGCATCAAATGAAAAACTTGTAAGTGATGCTAAATATTGTAATTCTTTGGAAGACCAACTTAAGAAAGCAAATGATGAAAATCATAAGCTTTCTAAGGAAGTCTTAGAATTAAAAAATTCCATTGCTAAATTTAAGAGAGGAAAAGAAACTTTAGATAGTCTTCTTGACTCTCAAAAATTTCATGGAGATACATATGGAATTGGATATAAAAATGGAATGTCTTCATCATCCTCATCACATATTACTTTTATTAAAGCTTCACATGATTCTACTCCTTCAACCTCAAATGAGATTCAAGCTAAAAAGTCTCATGTGTTAAATGGCAAGGCAAAATCTCATATCCCTTCATTAACACAAAGAGGTAAGTCTCAAACTAGAGCACCTCAACCTAAGCATGCTTATATGTACACTAGACATAATTGTAATAGGCATGTTGTACAACACAATGCACATAAACATATTGCACAAACTTATCAAAATGCTCATCACCATTGCCAATGTATGTCTCACTCAATGTCACAAAATAATAACAAAAGATACACATAACACCAAAGGCATGCTGCACACACTAGGAAAGCATTTCATTCTAGGAGAAATAAATTTAAAAATATTGTATGTTCATATTGCATGATTAAAGGACATACCAATAATTTGTGTTTTTATAGAAAACTGCATATGAACTTACTTCCTACGGATTATCTTAAAACTAACCAACCTAGACCAAGAAAGGTTTGGGTCCAAAAGAACACTTAAATTGTATTGTGTAGATGTGCTTGAAATCCACAAGAACAAAAAACAAGTGGTATCTTGATAGTGGATGTTCAAGGCACATGACATGAGACAAAGAGCAATTCAATAAACTTGATGCTAAGGATGGAGGAGGACACGTTACTTTCGGAGATAATGCAAAAGGAAAAATTATTGGCATTGGAGAAATAGGTAATCCTCAATCCTTATCTATACATCATGTGTTGTTTGTTGATGGTCTTAAACACAATCTTCTTAGCATAAGTCAACTATGTGACATGGGAAATAAAGTAACTTTTTATCCTAAAAATTGCTTTGTTAGTAGTCTTGATGAAAATAAAATTATTTTTAGTGGTGAAAGAATAGACAATGTTTATGTCATTGGTTTGAATAAAATTGATAAAAAAGACATAAAATGCTTAGTGTCTATCTCCCATGACACATGGACATGGCATAGAAGATTAGGACATGCAAATTTTGAGCTTTTAAATGATCTTTGTAAACATGAACTTGTACTTGGTTTACCTAAGCTTGAATTCACTAAAGATAAACCTTGTGATGCTTGTCAAAAGGGAAAACAATCCAAGTCCTCATTTAAGCTAAAAAATGTAGTGTCCACCTCTAGACCACTTGAACTTATACATATGGATTTGTTTGGACCAACAAGAGTTGCTAGTCTTGGTGGAATGCACTATGCTTATGTATTGGTTGATGACTACTCTAGATACACTTGGGTATGTTTTCTTGCTCATAAGAATGATGCATTTAAAGCTTTTGAAATTTTTTCAAAAAGAGTTCAAAAAGAAAAAGGATTTTGTATTTCATCCATTAGAAGTGATCATGGAACCGAATTTGAAAATGAATTTTTTAAAAACTATTGTAATGAAAACGGTATTTCTCATACATTTTCATCTCCTAGAACCCCTCAACAAAATGGGGTAGTTGAAAGGAAAAATAGAACTCTTGTGGAAATGGCTAGAACAATGCTTCATGAGTATAATTTGCCTTTATACTTTTGGGGGGAAGCTGTTAACACATCTTGTTATATTTCAAACCGAGTTTTCAAAAGACCAATTTTAAATAAAACGTCTTATGAGCTATGGAACAATAGAAAACCCAAAATCTCATATCTAAGAGTATTTGGATGCAAGTGCTTTATATTGAACACCAAGGATAATCTTGGAAAATTTGATTCCAAAGCCGATGAAGGAATTTTCCTAGGCTATTCCATCTCTAGCAAGGCATATAGGGTCTTTAATAAGAGAACTCTAGTAGTTGAAGAGTCAATGCATGTGGTATTTGATGAATCAAACTCACTTGATCCTAGAAAGGATGTTTGTAGTGTTGATGATCTTGTAGGTGACAATGAGATTATGGAAACATAAGAAGAAAATGCTAGTAAGCCTTTGGAACTTAAAGAGCCAAGCAAGAAGGAAAATGAGGAGACATCTCAACCTACATTGAAGGATGAACTTCTAAAGGATTGGCAATTCAAGAAAGCTCACCCTCAAGACCTCATTATAGGTGACACTACAAAAGGGGTAACTACTAGATCTCAATTAAAATCTACTGTTAATTTAGCCTTCATTTCACAAATTGAACCCAAAAATATTGATGATGCTTTGTGTGATGAATTTTGGGTCCTTGCTATACAAGAAGAGTTAAATCAATTTGAGAGAAACAAGGTTTGGACCTTGGTTCCTAGACCTAAACATCATCCTATTATAGGCACCAAGTGGGTGTTTAGAAATAAGATGAATGAACAAGGTGTCATAACTAGAAACAAAGCTAGACTAGTAGCTAAAGGTTATAATCAAGAGGAAGGCATTGATTATGATGAAACCTTTTCCCCCGTTGCAAGGTTAGAAGCTATTAGGATGCTACTTGCATTTGCATCATACATGAATTTTAAACTTTATCAAATGGATGTTAAAAGTGCATTTTTAAATGGTTTTATTGAAGAGGAGGTATATGTTGAACAACCTCCGGGTTTTGAAAATTTTAACTCTCCAAATCATGTTTTTAAATTATCAAAAGCATTGTATGGATTGAAACAAGCTCCAAGAGCTTGGTATGAAAGATTGAGTAACTTTTTACTAAAGAAAGGTTTCTCTAAAGGAAAAGTTGACACAACTCTTTTTATAAAGAAATCCAAGCATGATTTATTAATTGTTCAAATTTATGTTGATGATATTATTTTTGGTGCTACTGACCATTGCTTGTGTGAGGAATTTTCTAAGCTAATGCAAGGAGAATTTGAGATGAGTATGATGGGAGAACTCAAGTTTTTTCTTGGACTTCAAATCAAGCAATGTGAAGATGGGATCTTCATTAATCAAACCAAATATACAAGGGACATTCTCAAGAAGTTTGGAATGGATGGAGCTAATTCAAGCAAAACTCCAATGAGCACAACAACCAAACTAAATAAGGATGAGAATGGTAAACTGGTTGATGAAAAGCGATTTAGAGGTATGATCGGATCCCTTCTTTATTTAACTGCTAGTAGACCTGATATTATGTTTGCTACTTGCTTGTGTGCTAGATTTCAATCAAGTCCTAGAGAGTCTCATTTAAATGCTATCAAAATAATTTTTAAATATCTTTGTGGTACATTGCATTTAGGACTTTGGTATCCTAGGAGTTCTTCCTTTGACTTGATTAGTTATTCTGATGCTGATTTTGCCGGTAGCCTACTAGATAGAAAAAGCACTTCTGGAACTTGTCAAATTTTAGGAAATTGCTTAGTTTCTTGGTTTAGTAAGAAACAAGTTTCAGTTGCCTTGTCCACCGCTGAAGCAGAATATGTGGCGGCTAGTTGTTGTTGCACCCAAGTTCTATGGCAAAAACAACAACTTCTGGACTATGGCATTGATATTAACCACATTCCAATTAAATGTGACAATACAAGTGCTATAAACCTAAGTAAAAATCCCATTCAACATTCTAGAACTAAGCATATTGACATTAGACATCATTTCTTACGTGATCATGTGCAAAATGGTGATATTTTTCTTGATTTTGTTGATACTAATCATCAATTAGCAGACATCTTTACCAAACCTCTTTGTGAGGAAAGATTGAATTTTATTAAGCATGAACTTGGTATGATTGATGGCTCAAGTTTGTCTTGATCACTTGTTAAATTGATGAATTGATGTTTGGATTCTTATGTGATTTTATTTAAAAAATATATATATTATTTTCAGCGTCATGTATATATTTTGTTTTAAAGGTATTTGCTTTAGCAAATTTAGTTCATATACATGATATATTGTATTTCCCATTTGCATGATCTTTGTATTGATTTTAATTGGATTTGTGTGGATTTATTCATTTTTTTTTTTAAAAAAATCCCTCCTATTTTGCAAATTAATAATTAATTATTGAGCTAAATTCAATTAATTAATTATTTTAAATAGCATAAATATTCCTCCTCCTCAACAATTTTTTTTATTTTTTTATTTTTTTTGCTAGGTTTATTTTCGGTATACTTTCTGTATTTAAGTTTTGAGTTGTTAAATGTGTTTTATAACTATTCCCTTTAGTATTTTTGGCTCCCTTAGGTCTATTCCTCCTTATATCTCTCTCTTTTCTTTTTGTCTTTGACAAAGGGGGAGAAGAAGCTAAAGAAGCTATGTGCTTAGGGGATAAATAATTGTGTTTAAGATATGCTAAGTACCACATGATTATGTATGATTGAATAACTAAACTCTACATGATCATGTGATGTTTAGATATAGCATACATATTATTTTGTGATGTATTACATGTTTGAAATTATTTCCTTCATGTTGTTTAATAACTTGTTATCTTTATTTTTGACAAGAAGGATGATGAAATTTATTTATATTTCTTATCATGTCCAAAAAGGAGGAGAAATAAAGAAATATATTTTTGTTAAAGGAATATATTTGTTAAACCCTTATACATGCTATGATAAATCATTTATTTATATGCTCTAATACATGATAAATATTGAATTTATGCACATGTTAAGGGGGAGCAAAATTATTTCTTATTTTGCATCTGTTTAATTTGTAAGGGGGAGCTATTTTTATTTAATATGCTTATATATGTTATTTATTTTTTACATATACACATATTATTTATCATCTTTTCAAATTGGTTGTCAAAGCCAAAAAGGGGGAGATTGTTGACCATTTGCATGATCAAACTCCTAATTTTGGACTTTGACAAACAAATTTTATACTAATAATTTCAATTAAGTGTGTAGGGAATTATATACCAAACATATACCAAACATATACACTTTTGGATGTATAGTGACTTTTCGGGCTGATTGAACCTCTGAGATTGAAGAAGGTTTTTGACATATTTAGAGCTCTTAAATGAGAAAATGGGCTTCTTAAATTTTTAAGAAGACATCTTGAGCTTTCTGAATTGGGTTTTTTTGTGAAAATCCAAGTTCATTTGGTTATGAAAATTTTGAGTTGAAATTCACGTATACGTCTGCCATCTCAGACTGCACATCTCTTAATATTTTGAACATATCTTGAGTTACAGAAGTCCAATTAAGGTGATTCAAAATGCTAAGTCAAATATCTACAAATTTTATGACGAAAATATGGGCAAATTCAAATTTCTTCAGGATCAGATCACGGCTTCAACTTGTGTATAGCTGTCTGACAGTATTCTGCATTTCAGATTGCACAATCCTCAGTAATTTGGACATATCCCGAGCTGAAGAAGTCAAATTTAAGTGATTCAAAATTTTATGGAAAGATAATTCAAATATCTACAGCTTTTATGAAGAAAGTATGAGCAAATTAAAATTTATTCATGAGCAAATCACGGCTTCAATTTGGATATAGCTGTCTGACCGTAGTCTGCATTACAGATTGCATAATCCTTAGTATTTTGGACGTATATTAAGATACAGAAGTCCAATTTAGGTGATTCAAGTTGATATGGAAAGATAATTCAAATATCTACAACTTTTATGAAGAAAGTATGGGCAAATTCAAACTTCCTGAGGAGATAATTACGGTTTCAATCCATGAATAGCTGTCTGACAGCATCAGTCTCAATAATTCAAAATATAGACGTTGGATACATCATTTGCACCTCCAAAAGCTATATTTTTTTTAGTATAAATACCTCTAGAGCTGAATGGAAGTGAAGCAACTTGTTTTATCATTTTATTATCTCTTAAGCTTTCATTGAGCTCTCAAATTCTCTTAAATAATTCTTTGTTTGTATAACTCTTGTGAGACTTGGGTGTGTGTTAGAAATAGAATTTCTCTTCATCTTAAATCTTGGGTTAGATTAGAAGGGAAGTGAGATTTATTTCTAAAGGAATTGGTTTAAGTGTTATCCATTGAAACACTTGGGTTTTGGTTTTTTGAGTGAGCCTTGAAAACTCATGTTGTAAGGTTATAAGAGTGAGCCATAAAACTCTTGTATAATCTTAATCCTGTGAATAAGATTGTGGGTGATTAAAAATCCTAACTTGGGGATAAGTTAGGTGGAGACGTAGGATTGTTATTGAATCTGAACTCCTTAAATCTTTGTGTTCTTCATTCTTCCTTCTCAACTTCTATTTAATTCTTACAAAGAATTCTTTTAATTTCTCATTTTTATTTCATAGTCCTATTCACCCCCCCTCTAGGACTCTTTTCACTAACTTATGTAATGTACATCCTAATGGTACTGTGAATTATGATATTAATTGCATATGCATGTTTGGCATAAATTCAGTTTAATTCAATTAGATTCATTCAATATGGGCACAAATGCAAATTCAAAGAACATTCATATATCACATGATGTAACTTCTGAGGATAGGAAATTTGAGGGAGAGGAAAAGTGAAAACAAAGAGAGAAAAAAGAAAGAAAGAAAAGGACAGTTAGGTAAAAATAAGAGAAAAATATTATTTTATAAAATATTAAATAACTAATTGGTAATAGGAGTTGTATTATATGATGTAATAAATGTTCTCAATTTTGCCCTAATGAATGAGTAAAATTAAATCTAAAATATTAGTTCAAATATCACATATTTTTCTTTATCATATTGCATAAGTATTTGAATGGAATGACAAAACATAATGATAGCTAAAATCATAGCTTTGAGATCACTACTTTAGTTATGTTTCAGGTGGCTCAAATAACTTGCATTATAACCTATACCTTATAACTATCATCAATCATTGCATTAACTTCAAGCCTCATATTCTGCTCAAGAGCCCTTCGAAGTGAAAGTCTAGTTAATTTCATCATCAAGAACACGCTTCAGTTAGTTCGCCCATTCCTCTACATCTTCAATGCATGAGATTGCAACTAAAAGGGTTAGTAAGTTAAAGGATCAATAATAGCAATGAATGAATTGAGTCTCTTGAAGAATAACACGAATGAAGTCAGAATGAAATTGGGGGCAAAATGTAATTCTGGGGGAAATTATATAATAATAAGGCTGCATTCAAAAATCAAAAAAGGAACACTGAAGTATAAAGAGCTAGTATAAGAGATCTCGGGGCGGAAAGAAGTCAACTAAAATCATACAAATACATTAATTATCATACAGTAAAAGCAGTAGCAAAAAGAAAAGTCTAACAATGTATTAATCAATCACAAGCTCTGGTGTCAATCCATGGACCCCACTTGCTAGCCTGGTCATCAGTCTAATGAACTATATTAGAAGCTCTAACATCAAAAGTACCAAGAACGAAGCATTCAATGCTCAAACCTACAAGCTGTTGATGAGGCACCTTGTTCTCACACTCCAAGCTATGAACATATCTTTGTTCTAAACAAAAGACCTATTTGGATCATGCATTCCATACATAACATGCATACACTTGCATACATTTGTTATGAAATACTTGTTTTGCATAATAAAGTCTTTAAGCCTAGGTGAGATTGTGCAAATACTTTGCTACTAACATTCAAAATTAGTGTTGTAAAAGGGCATAAAAGTAGCCATAATGTTCACATATAAAGGAAAAAGGTAACATTATCAAGGTGAACTTAATACTCAATGGGACTTTAGACCTCAAGAGCCTAATAAATTATAGGCCCATCTATTAAACGAATATCACTAACAGCGATATTTGCAAAAGCATCATCCTGGTGACCTCAAAAGGCTGGATAGGACACTTAAGCTCCTCAGATTCAACATCCATCTCCATAGTCTCATATGGAGCATCATTTGGAATATCTCTCTGTAATAGTTAGATGAGTGTAGGGTATAAAATATGGTGATGAGAAGGTCCAACACGCCAGCAATACATTTATTGGCCTTATAAAAAAGGGAAGGATGCACTCAAAACCTAAAATGAATGCACTCTAGAAAATTATTTGATCATGAAATAAGATCTCTAACTCTTGAACCTTTTTACAGGAGATATCAAGAAGAGGAATGAAGCCCTCTACCATAGCATTAATGAAATGGTAAAAAGACCCAAAGCCACAACTTCAATGGTGGAGTATCATGACCTTTGTGATTAGAGACATCATCACCACAATTAAAAGGGAAGAATGCAAAAGAATAACATTGCATTTGGACAAAATCTTTTCACTTGCAAATAGACCATACTAACTTATTATATTTTATGTAGGGAAAAATAAAAGAGAATAAAGAAGGGGAAAGGAACTGATACATCAATAAGAATGGGACAGATAGCAAATGCCAAACACTCATTAAGATAATAAAGGGAAGTAACAGAACTTTGTTTCCTTAGATTTTGTAATAAAGTACCATCTCAATCATAAAATTCATAAATTGAAAGTAAATTCATCCACTTCATGAGATTATGTGCGAAAAGCCTATCTTATGACCTCTGATCATAGTGGCTCTTTTTTATTAGCCTTGCAAAATTCAGATGATTAGTTAACAACTTTGTGTTGAGAGTTTATAAACTCTAATCAATATAATGCTTGCTTTGCACCCAAACTAGGGCAAGAAAATGCAAAGACAAAATCTATGGACTTGTAGTATAAATTGCTTGAATTTTAGAGTATCATTTTAGTCTTTCGAATGATAAGTATGCACATAATCTACTTTAATGCTCATAAATGAGTATGAGTACAAATCCCTTGATGGTATCTACGCTGAGTAATATGAGAAATGCAAGGGAATACTAAGAGGAAAATCAAAATAAGAGCAAGTATAATGTACTCCAATGCTCAGAAATGAGTAAGAGTATTAACATGAAACCTCTGACGGTATCCACACTGAGTAATATGAGAAAGGTGGGGGAATACTAAAAAAGGGCCCATGTTAAAACCTACTCTATTTACTCCAATGCTCTGTAAGACTATAAGTATCCAAAGGACCTTTCCAATGGTATCCATACTGAGTAATATTAGAAAGGCAGGGGAATACCCGAATAAGGAAGAAAAGCACAAAAATAATTAAAAGGCTATTTTGATACTCGACATTCGATATGTTTATGCTCAATTTCCATAAGTTTTGTTTAGCAAATTCTCTTAGAAATTAGGTGTGGAAGCAAGCTCTTCACTTGGTAAAAGATATGCTCTTAGCATAAGATGGTTAATGATGCCTTTGACATATGCAAATGGCAAATAAATGATAGTCATGAAAATAAAAATAGTGAGATTCATTGAGTGCATGCTATCTCCTGAAAAATTGATGAATTTTCTCATAAATTTTCAACATTATAATGTACTTTTGTACATTCATAATGATTGAAACTAACTTCAACAAGTCTATAGGAATTACAAATCTAGAAGGAAGTGCACCCAATTTGTAGAGTTAGTTAACATAGTGAAATTGAAATTAGTTAGTAAAGAAATTCTAATCAGTCAACATAGCAAAATTCAAAGTCAATCATCATAAAGAATTCAAAGCATTTAACTCAAACAACCAAAGATGAAAATCATGAGTAGTTATGGACTGTAGTAGTAAGGGTGAGCAATGAAAGGGTTGTAGTTAATCAAAATCATCAGCAAGTAATAAAAGGGTTGTAGTTAATCAAAATCATCAGTAAGAAATAAAAGGGTTCCATCTAATCGTGAGTAGTTATGGACTGTAGTATTAAAGGTGAGCAATGAAAGGATTGCAATCAATTAGCATGCAATTATGGATTAGAGTATCATCGATGAGCAATGAAAGGGTTGTAGCTAATCATGAGTAGTTATGGACTATAACATCAAAGGTGAGAAATATAAGGGTTGCAACTATAGACGGTGGGGTTTAGTGCACGTCCAAGATTTTAGCAACCGTGACACTGTTTAGGCTCAGGGCCTAAAAGAACACACTAACCACTATCACAAAGACATGGCATGGAGATGAGGAGTCACCACCCAGGGTAATAACTGGGACAAATCGAAAAGGTAGTACTCAATTCTCTAAAAGAAAGCTAGCACCATAACCAGGAGATTCTGGATACAGAATACTAACTTCTCTTAGTCTCATGTTCATTTAGAATCATTTTATAAATGATTATTTCATCCTCTAATTACATGCAATTTTATTAAACCCTAATTAACATCCATCTAACCCAAAAGGCAGCAAGTCAATAAAATTACAAGTAAAAATGCATAAAAAAGGCAATGTCCCTATGTCTAAACTATGTTAATTTTATTTTATAAGTTAGCTAAATCTACATATTTTATTTACAAGTGAAATGGACTTAAAGGTGGGCCTACATTTTTATTAATTAGTGAGCCTAGATCTATTTTAGTCTATCTAAGATATGGGCTTAAGTCTATTCAATTTTAAAGGAAAATTAAATTAGTGGTCTAAGTCTAACTTGGTTTTATTTTAAATGAAATGTAGGCCTAAGTCTATTTATTTTAAAAGAAATGAATTTAAGTGGGCTGAGCTTAGTCTAAAAAAGTTTTTAATTAACTAAGTGGGCCTAAAATCTAATTAACCTAATGGGCCTAAAATCTAATTAACCTAATGGGCCTAAATGAATTTTTAATTATTTAAAGTCCTAAACCATTTTTAAGCCTATTTATTAAGTGGGTTAGACCTAAACGTGGGCTTGGGACCCAAAAACATAAAAAAAATATAAAAACATAACAAAATCAAATCAAAACATATCCACATATGATTTTTTTTAAAAAAAAAAGCTAATTTAATTACATACAAACCCTAATTAACTAAAGCCACCATTAAAGGGCAGAGGCCTTTGGTGCCCCCCCAGTCAATAATCGGGGCCTCACAATCACTAGCCAATTTAATTAATTTTTACCCAATTGAACCTAATTACTAATTGATTTTAAATGCAGAAAATTAAATCTTTTACTATTCCCACTACTGGGGCTATTACAAACTACGTACAAAAAATTAAAATTAAACAATTATACACCTATGAATAATTACATAGAACACATAAAGGTAAAATGAAAATTAAAACCCTAATATCTACTGGAAATTAGTATAGATTATTTCATGGATCTTCTATTCATTTGAACACAAGCAGTATCCTCCTCAATCCACAATCAAGCATCAAAATAAAAAAAAAACACAAAAAATTAGATTAGTAATGAAATTGAATAAGAAAACAATAACGAAATAAAATAAAGAATCATAAAAAGAGAAGAGAAGAAAAAAAGGAATGTTGTGCATATGCTTTGAGATAGCCCCTCAGACTAGGATTTTCACCATTGAAATTGACTCAGTTGTTTATTTGATTCTAGACTAGGATTTAATTGTGTAATTCTCTTCTCTCTTTTGCAGTCTCTTTTTTTTTCTTCTCTCGTCTTTTTAGTCTGTGTGTCTCTCGATCTGTCCTTCTCTTTGTGTAAAAAAAGCCCTCCCAAAAAAGGTCCCTCACGCATGCATGCAGACTCTGCTTTGAAATGCAGAGTCTGTGCGTACTCGCTCCCTCCTTTAGAGGAACAGACTTATCTCTTAAAACAAACTGATAAGATAAGGTTTTAATCTTTAAAAGTTACGTGTTTTTGAATGCATCAAAATCTTTGCAGCTAAAATTAATAATAAAAATTCAATTTTTAACCAATCAAAACACTGAAAAATCGATAAAAATAAGAAAAAATAAGCAAAAAATCAAAAAAAAAATGGGACTTTTACGTGTTGGCATTGTGCAATGCCAATCGAAAATCCATAATTCCAATTTCCATTTTTTTACTTTTAATTACCAAAAGACCCCTGAAAATTTGACTTATTTGCAATCAAATCCTAAAAAATGTTACAATTTAGTCTCTAAAGTCCAATAAATTGACAACCAAGTTTAATTTTTGAATGATTTTCATCATAGGGGCTTACATCGCAATTGTGCATAATTGCATCCCGAAATTGGGTGCTTACAGTTGCCCCCCTTTGTCACTGTTTGCTTGACAAATTGCAGCAAAGCAGTAGTAGCACATAATTTTAAAAGAAAGAAATTAGGACACTTGATTGTATCCTTAGTGATAGATTGATGCTCAAATTTTTGAGCAAAGTATAATGTTTAGCAAGTCTCACTATATTTCCTGTTGAATGTCTAGTGGACTTTGTACAAATGAGTTTTCGCTATATTCCTTGTGGTACGTTTAGTGATGATAAATTGAAAACTTGCTATAGTTCCTGTGGAACATCTAGCAATGATGAATTTTGTCATATTCCCTATAGGAATCTAACGATGCACACTATATTCCCTGTGGGATGTCTAGTGATGATAAATTGAAAACTCACTATAGTTCTTATGGAAAGTCTAGCAATGATGAATTTTGTTATATTCCCTGTGGGATGTCTGACGATGCACACTATATTCCCTATGGGATGTCTAGTGATGATAAATTGAAAACTTGATATAGTTCCTATGGAACGTCTAGCAATAATGAATTTTGTTATATTCCTTGTGGGATGTCTAACGATGCACACTACATTCCCTGTGGGAAGTCTAGTGTAGTTGAATTAAAAATCTGCTATAGTTCCTGCGGAACATCTAGCAATGATGAATTTTGTTATATTCCCTATGGGATGTCTAATGATGCACACTATATTCCCTGCGGGACGTCTAGTATAGTTAAGTTGAAAACTCGCTATAGTTCCTGTGGAATGTCTAGAAATGATGAATTTCATTACATTCCTTGTGGGATGTTTAACGGTGCACACTATATTCCCTGTGGGACGTCTAGTGTAGTTGAATTGAAAATTTGCTATAGTTCCTGTGGAACGTCTAGTAATGATGAATTTCATTATATTCCCTATGGGACGTCTAACGATGCACACTATATTCCCTGTGGGACATCTAGTGTAGTTGAATTGATAATTTGCTATAGTTCCTATGGAACATCTAGCAATGATGAATTTCATTTTATTCCCTGTGGGACGTCTAATGATGCACACTATATTCCCTATAGGACTTCTAGTGTAGTTAAATTGAAAACTCGCTATAGTTCCTGTGGAACGTCTAGCACTGATGAATTTGAAAGTTTGTGTTATAACTGCTATGTAGTACATAACATAATGAAGGTTATGACTACTGTGCAACATATAATATAATCATTTGAAATTCATATCATGGCTATTGTGCAGTATATGAATCCTTTAATTGAAATGCAAAAAATGAATTCTGTAATCTTGTTTTGTATTCTGTACTTAACAGAAAATTCAAAATCACAGATTGATTATGTAGTTTTAATAATTCAATGAATTATTAATTTGATGAATATCATGATTTAATTAGGAACATGTTCCTAATCCGAATGCAATTATGGACCAAATTGCAATGAAATAACTTGAATTCATATGCACACAAAAGTAATGGACTAAAGTGGAATACACTACACTCGATCATGTAGTGTTGGTTGATCTATACGGTTATGCTGCAATCGCGATTAGTTGCAACCCTTTCATTGCTCACTGATGATGCTATAGTTATAACTGCTCGCGATTAGCTGCAACCCTTTCATTGCTCATTGATGATGCTACAATCCATAACTGCTCGCTAATGATGCTATAATCTATAATTGCTTGTAAATTGACTGCAATCCTTTCATTGCTCACCTTTGATGTTGATACAGTCCATAATTGCTTGTTGATTTTTATCTTTGGTTATTTGAGTCAAATGCTTTGAATTCTTTGTGCTGACTAATTTTAATTCCACTGTGCACTTCCTTCTGGTTTTAAAATTCCTGCAGACATATTAAAGTTAGTTTTAATCATGATGAATGTATAAAAGTACATTATAATGTTGACAATTTATAAGAAAATTCATCATTTTATCATGAGATAGCATGCACTTAACGAATCTCACTATTTTTTTTATTTTCATGACTATCACTTATTTGCCATTTGTAAAGGTTAGAGGCATCGTTAACCATCTTATGCTAAGAGTGTATCTTTTACCAAGTGAAGAGCTTACTTCCACACCTAATTTTAAGGAGAATTTGCTAAACAAAACTTATGGAAATTAAGCATAAAAATATTGAATTCGGAGTATCAAAACAGTCTTTGAATTATTTTTGTGCTTTTCTTCCTTATCCAAGTATTCCCCTACCTTTCTCATATTACTCAGCATGGATACCATTGGAAAGGTCTTTTGGATACTCATACTCTTACAGAGCATTAGAGTAAATAGAGTAAGTTTTTTTTTAATGTGGGTTTTTAGTATTCTCCCACCTTTCTTGTATTACTCAGCGTGGATACCGCCAGAGGTTCACGTTGATACTCTTGCTCATTTTTGGGCATTGGAGTACATTATGCTTGCTCTTATTCTAATTCTCGTATTAGTGTTCCCCTGCCTTTCTCATATTACTCAGCATGGATACCATTGAGGGATTTGTACTCGTACTTATTTCTGAGCATTGGAGTAGATTATATGCACATTTATTATTCAAAAGACTAAAATGACACTTTGAAATTCAACCAATTTATACTGCAAGTTCATTAATTTTATCTTTGCATATTTTTCCCCTTATTTGGGTGTAAAGTAAGCATTAGATTGATTAGAGTTTTAGAAACTCTCAGCATAGAACTGTCAATAAGACATCTAAATTCTGAGAGGCTAATAAAAGAAAGCCATTAAAATCAAAGGTCATGAGATAAGTTTTCGCACATGATATCATGAAGTGGATGAATTTACTCTTAATTTTATAAATTTTCTTTCAATTTGTACTTTACTATAAAATAAAAAAAGAGATAGAGTTATACTACTTCCTTTTGGTATTTGTCAGGCTGTTTATCACATAAAGTGAGATTTTGACGAGTGATTGACATTTGCTATCCTAGTCATTCTTATTGATGTATCGATTCCTTTCCTCTTCTTCGTTCTCTTTTATTTTCCCTACACAAAATACCATAAGTTAGTATGGTTTATTTGTAAGTGGAGAAATTTTGTCAAAATGCAATGTTATTCTTTTGCATTCTTCCCTTTTTAATTATGGTGATGATGTCTCGGATCATAGGGTCATGATATTCTGCCATCGAGTTGTGGTTTTATTCTATTGATGCTATGGTAGAGGGCCTCCTTTTCCCAATGTTTCCTATAAAAGAAAAGATTTAGGAGTTAGAGGTTTTTTATTTCACCATTAAAGAAGTCTTTAGAGTGCATTCATCTCAAGTTTTGAGTGCATTCTTCCCTTTTTAGGGCTAAGCGTATGTATCGCTGACATGTTGGACCTTCTTGTTACCATATTCCACACCATACAAGGGTCTAACTATTATGGAGAGATATTCCAAATGATGCTCTTGATGAGACTATGGAGATGGATATTGAGTTTGAGGAGCTTGAAAGCCTTATCCAGCCTCTTGAGGTCACCAGGATGATGATTCTTGGTAATGTCACTCCTTTTATTTTCATTCCTTTAGATGCTTTACCTATGAATACTCTGACTACTTTCCTGCACTTTTACAACACTAATCTTAAATGTTAGTAGCAAAGTGTTTGGACAATCTTGACGAGGCTTAAAGACTTTATTATGCAAAGAAAGTATTTCACAGTAAATGTATGCAAGTGTATGCATGTTATGCATAACATGCATGATCCTAATAGGTCTTCTATTTGGGGCAAAGCTATGTTTGTAGCTTAGAGTGTGAGAACGAGGTGCCTCATCAATAACTTGTAGGTTCAAGCACTTGATGCTTTATTATTGGTACTTCTGATGTTTGAGCTTCTGTTATAGTCTATCGAACAAATAACTAGGCCAGCGAGTGGGGTCCATGGCTTTACACTAGAGCTCATGATTGACTGATGCACTATTGAACTTTTCTTTTTGTTACTGCTTCTATTGTATGATAACTATTATATTTGTATGCTTGTAGTATACTTATTTTTGCCCTGAGATCATTTTCACTAACTTTGCAGTTCTACTATTGTATTTACCATTTTGCCCCTAACTTATCCCAGAGTTACATTTTGCCCCCAACTTTATTTTGAATTCATCCTAGCAATCACTTTCTTCATGTGCATAAAAGACTCGGTTTGGTCATTATTGTTGTTGGCCCTTTGTCTTACTAACCCTATTAGCTGCAATCTCAAGTATTGAAGATGCATAGGAGTGGGTGAACTGATTGAAGTGAGTTCTAGATGATGAAATCAACTGGACTTGCACTTTGAAGAATGTTTGAGCAGAATATAAGGCTTGATGTTGATGTAATAATTGATGACAGTTAAAATGTATGGGTTGAAAAGCAAGTTACTGAGCCACCTGAATTCTCAAGTCATAAGAGGATGCTAGGCTTACAAGGAAAATTACAACAGAAGTGGCAAATAGAAAACGTAACTAAAATAGTGATCACATAGCTCTGATTTAGCTTTCATCATGTATTATTTTTCCATTCAGATGCTTATGCAGTATAATGAAGACCAATATGCTATGTTTGAACAAAAAAATTAGGATTCAATTTTAATCATTCATTAGGGCAAAAATGAGAACATTCAATACATCACATGATATATCTCTTGTTATCAGTCTGTCATGAATTTTCCTCTCTAATTTTTACCTTACTATTCTTTTTTCTCTTTTTTTTCTCTTTTTATTTTTTGTTTTTTTTCCTTTTTATATATTTTTTCTCATATTTCCTATCTTTAGAAGTTACATAATGTGATATATGTATGTTTTTTGAATTTGCAATTGTGCCCATGCTGAATGAATCTAATTGAATTAAATTTATGTCAAACAAGCATAATCCGAATTTATATCATCGATTACTAAAAACTAACATTTTATTCAATGAGACAATGAGAAATTTTATTTCCTATTCTAGATGCTAGGAATGCTGAGTCTCATAGTGGTTGTCAGCTACCAGCTTCATCACTTCCTCTTTGTTGTACTTCATAAGATTCTCCATAATTTGCTCCTTGAAGATCTCAAACCTAGGGACATCTGCTCCACCAACACTGATTGATTCCTTGGCTCCCAGATAGTATTTTCCTTCCACTGGCTTGATGAAGTTCTAACTTAAAGGACTAACTTTTACATAAAGCTTCCTCTTTTCTGCATTGAATCTCTTCCTTGCCCTTTTACCTTTTGGCTTTACTTCCCCTGTAAAACCCAATCCTGTTGTGTCATTTTGATTTTTGAATCTTAGGAATTTTGGACTTCCTTGTTCATTCTTCCCCAATCCTTGTCCAAGTCGATAATTCATGCTCTCCATCAGTTTTGCTACTCTCGGATCCATTTCAGTCCCATCAAATATCCCAGTAATCTAGAAACTAGGGGGTGCACACACTTGTTTCTGTTTATCCAATATGGATGCCACAGTAGCATTGGTCTCAACTTATATGGTCACAACTTCTCCTTTATAAAGGAATTTTATCCTTCACAAGGCATGGAACCATGGCCATCCCAACAACAAGGCATAAGTGACTGGAATGTCCAGCACGGTAAACTCAATGGTTGATTCCACATGTCCTGTTTTAACCAGAGCTTAGAATGTCCCCTCCACATTACTAGTGCTGTCATTATAAGCTCTAATTATGAGGTTTGAATCTGTTAAGTCTTCAGCTTTCAAACCTAAGTTAGGTAGGATTTTTAAAGGACATACATTAATAGCAGAACCATCATCAACTATAGCAAAATTAGTTCTCTTTCCCTTCACCTCAATTGGGATAAAAAATGCCTTATTATGGTTTCTTCCTTCTAAAGGCAAGTCATCATCTGAGAATGTTATCAGCCCATGTTTCTTTTCTATCACCTTTGCTACCATAGCCTCAGGCATAGTTGCTATTTTAATGCTCATATTCATCAAAGCTTTAACCAGAGTCCTTCTATGACTGCTTGAATGCATCAGTAATTCCTAAATGTTGACATTTGCCTTAGCCTTCTTTAGTTGTTCCAAAATTAGATCCTCTTTCTGTTCTTTTTCTATCTCTGCATCTTCTCTTTCTTCTCTTTCTATTACTCTTTCTATTTTCTTTTTTACTGCTTTATAATTCTTCCCACTTTTAATGACATGATTCACTTGAGGATCATTACTCCAGATATCGAAATTGCCTGGGCTTTCTTTATCAGAGTCATACAGATGTCAATAATTCGGTCTTTTTTTGCATCTTTCCATACTTCCATTGTGCATGTTTCCTTCCCCTTCAGATCTTCCATATTGAGCTTGCCTAAGTGTTGATTCAGTAAATCTTCAACTCCTTCTTGAGATTGTTCAGGAGCCAAAGGCTCATCCTCAAAATTCATCACCCCACCCTGAAGGTTGTCCTAATAGATCTTCAACTCCTCTTGGCAGCTGCTCAGGAATTTCAGGCTCTTTTTTTACCGACTTATCATCAAACTCATCTCCCCAACCTAAGGGCTTAATTGATTCAATAGGGATATCAATAGAGGGTGGTTTCAAGTAGAATACTCTGTAATCAAATTTTCTTAAAGGTTCTCCCAACAAATCCTCCACTCTTCTAGGAGCCTCAGGAGATTTTTCAATGTTTGTAAGGTTTAGATTCTCAAAGGAGTTTAGCACTTCTTCTTCACTAACTCCTAAGTTGATCATCATGGTGGCTGGTGGTGGAACATTTTGATAAATTGGGAAAGGGTTATTTCTGGTGTTTGGGTTGGAATTGGATTTCTCAGGTCGGTGATTTTTCTAGAGTCTATCAGGTTTTGGATTTTGTGTTTTGGGTGAATGCAGGTATCTGTGGAATGGCCAGCTACTTGATGAAACTTGTAGTAACTATTTGGATCATAGCCAGGGAGATTTGGATTCGGGGGTTTGGAAAAGGTCAAGGGTCAGAGCAGGCCTTTTTGAATTAGCCTCTCTAGAACTTTGGAGAGTGGTTGGTTGAAATTGGAGAACCTTCGAGGTTACTGAACTACACGCACCTCCATAGCTCGGCTAGTACTTCCTTATTGTATGCCCCTAGTTGGGTAGTTTCAATTTCTTGTGCCTCTAGTAGTTTTCTTTTTCTCACTCTTAATTTCCTCAGCTTGTAACCCATCATCATACAAATCAATAAAGGTTTAAGGATTCATCATCTGTAGGCTCTTGACCAAATTAGGTGATACATTACGAACTATCATTCTAACTTGATCCTTCTCAGCTAGCTTGTTTTTCATCATCCCTACTTTATTCATGAAATGAGTTAAGAAATCAGAAAAAGACTCATTTTATTTATGTTTAGTTAACTCTAAATCCCCGATGGATACCTCCAACCTGGTATTATAATCATATTGTTTCAAGAATTCAGTACATAGTTCCTTCCAATCAGCCCTAACAGACTTTTCTAACCCATGGTACCAGTTCACAGCCATTCCTTCCAATGATAGTACAAACAACCTAGAAACTACTAACAATAGTGCTTTAGTAGTGCTCATGGTTGTGGTGTATTGACTCAAATGAATCCTTGGATCTCCTCTCCTATCAAACTTCTACAGTTGAGGCATTTTGAATTTTTCAGGTAGCTTGTCACCCTCTATTTGCAGCATATCATCAAAGTCAAAAGAATATCCTATTCCTTGTCCTATAATCAGCTCTTCCATCTTGGACATTTTTTGAGTCAGTGCTTGCATTTGCTTGGACTTAAGGTCTTGAACCAATTCAAGTGATTCTCTCTTCACATTTTTTACCATGTAGTTTTCAACACCTTCCAGTCTCACATCAGTAGCAGGCACATTTCTTACAGTAGGTTGTCCCCCAGTATTGTTAGCAACAGGTGGAGGAGCTACAACAACAGGTGGAGCTCCTACAACAGGTGGCTATTCAATAGTAGCAGTAGGTGGTTGTTCAATAACAACAGCAAGTGGCTATCCAACAACAGGTTGCACTAGTCCGGCCAAAGCCTGTGATATCCCGTGTTTTTAAATATTTTATTACTGTATCGGGATATGCAGTGTTAATAATTTTTAAATATAATATTGATATTTCATGAGCTTTTATTTAATTAAAATTGAATTTTTAATTGTTTATTATTATTTTAAGTACTTTACGTAAAATTTTTCCAGGACTTATATTTTCGAGGAAATTTTCACGTAAATAATTTACTATTAATTATTTTAAATAGATTTACGGACTTGCATGAACTAATACATATTTTTAAAATAATAAACACCGTATATATGTGTACTTATTTATCTAATTAGGGTTTAATTAATATTACCCTAATATTTTATTATTTATTAATTTGTTTTAATATTAATTAATTATTTTTAGGAGTATTAAATTATTAAAATATTAAATTATATGTGTGTGGTGTATATTTAATGTGTGTAATTTAATATTATTTTAATATATAGTATAAAGTATATATATATACATATATACATTTAATATTTAACAAAAATTAAAGTTTGATATAATTACCAAATTGCCACCCGAGCTTCTCCCTCACTCCCGATCACTTCCCTCACCGTTCCGGTCGCTGACGTCCCGATTTCTTGCCGTTGGTGTGCCGTCCGGCGTGCCACCTCCTTCCTCAACCTCTTCCGCCGCCTGTTGTAGTCGTTTCTGGCGTTTGGAGGTCGATTTCGGCCGGAGAAGTCGAAAGTGGGAGCAACGTCGTTCACGACGTTTTCGGCCACCATTTTTGACACCGTTGGTCTCTTTCTTCTCCTTGAGCTCCGGTGAGTGTGATTCCAAGCTTTGTTTCACTTGAAATGGTCGTGATTTGCTTAGCTTTCAATTTTTTGAATTTTTTGAACTTCAATTTGATTGATTCATGAAAAATTCCTTCACAAATTTTTTTCCACTTAGCTTAATCTACATGTGTGAATTTTTGTGGAATTTTTGGAGATTATTTTGATTTTTGGGTATTTTTGAATATTTTATTATTATTTTCTAATTTTCAAAAATTAATTAAATAAATTATAAAATTGTGCTTTATGGTAAATATAGGTGTTGAAATGAATTATAGGAATTTATTTGGAATTTTTATGAATTTCTATGTATTTATTTTGAATTTAATTAATTTATGGAATTTTTGGAAAAATTAGGTTAATTGTGTTTTTAATTGAAATTAATTGGTTAATTGAGTTTAATTATTGATATTATTGATAAATATGTTGAGAAAATTAATTTTTGATAATTATATTATTTTTGGTGAATTTTTGAAGTAATTTTAGTATATTTATATATATAAGGGCATTTTGGTAATTTTACATGAAATTGACTAAAAATATAATTAAATTGGTTTTAATAGTTATTTAAGGTATAAAAATGATTTCTACAAATTATTTAGTATTTTTAACTAATTAAAACTATTTTTTGTGAATTATTTTCAATTATATATATAATATACGATTTTACTAATAAAATGAGTTTTTATTGGTTTTTACTGCGTTTTAAGGTTAATTAAGTAATTTCTACTTATAAAATGTATTTCGGTGATATAAGGGCATTTTTGGTATTTTTATATTATTTTGTGATTGTGGACCCTGGTCGATAGACTGTAGTTTGGAGTCCGACCGAGGGGTTGTGGATGAGTTGTTGTGCCTATTTTTCGAAGTGTGTTTCTTTGCAGGACCGGCTCTACTCTTTGAGTAGAGAGATGTTCATTTTAGAGGGGAGGTTCTGTCGAATTTTTGGTAGAATTCTCGTAAAACGTGATGTCCGGTCGAACCCTACTTCTGATTCTGTGTCTAATATTCTAGATTGAGTCCTTAGAACTTCTGTTCGATTTATTCTGATTCCTGTCATTATTGTTTGTTTAGTTGTGCCGAGACCGAGGCCTAGTGGACCAGGCCCGTCGGACCCATCTCGAGGAGCGCACTAAGTGTGAGTTACTATTTTATATATATGTGTTTAGGATGCATGATTTTAGAAATATATGTTTTATTTTGATTAGATATGCATAAATAATGTGATCAGTATTTAAGTTTATTTTTAGTTTACTTTTGGTTTATTTTTGGTATATATTAAATTTTATGCATGTTTTATTAACCATTTATGTTTAAAATGTTTTTAAATACATTTCTAGCTTATTTTGTAATTTGATTGGATTTGTTTGACGTATATATACTCGAGATATACCTGGTTTACTTTTGGTATATTTCCAGTATATATATGGTTTATATTGTTATTTTATTTAAATTCATGCATCATTTAATTGTGAATGAATGTTTTATATTTATTATTGAAGGATAACGATAGAACGTGCTACCTAGTGGGCAGCACTAGGACCGAGTACGTACCGGTACGCTTATAGCATTTAGGCAATATTACTAACCAGTTTGAGGATTTTGATTGGAATTGATTTATTTGATGTGTGAGATGTGATTTGGGTGTGATTGTTGGAGCTCGGTTGACCAAGTGTCTTGGGGCCAATCACACTGACAGTCAGACTGTTGGAGCTCGATTGACTTAGTGTCTCGGGGCCAGTCTACTGTCTAAATGGAATAAGTGAATATTTTGGAATAAGTGAGCCTGTATGGCTAAAGTGTTGTCTAACACTATTTTCGAGGTTACGATATTCTAGGGTTCTATGTGATCCTTCATAAACGATGATTTTCAATGAAATATATATAAAATGATTTTATTGCATCTGTGTGTATTTGCCTGTATATATACATATTAGATATATATTGTTGATTGTATGCATTGTCATTTAGTATGCATGTATATATATTATAGTAATTCACTCAGTGAGGTCTGACTCCCCTCCGTTGACTATTTTTCAGGAGAGTCATCTTCTTCAGACCTCAGTAGCAGGCCTGTACGTCGGATTTCTTCCGCTCCGGCTTCTTTATGTAAACTGCTTATTTGAGTCTTGAGTTTTATTTTATCTAGACACTGCAGTAGTCATTAAATTATTAAAGAGATGTTGTATTATATTTGAACTGGATTTGTATTAAAGGAGTTTATATATATGTGATGATGAGGATTTGATTTAAATAAAGTTGGTGGATATTATTTTGATATTTATGATTTTATTCCGCTGCATAGTATTTTATTTAACTGTGATATTATTATTATTATTGCATGTTTATTTTATTTTTAGGCTTGCTACGGGTTCCGGATTCGAAAGAATTCCCGTTCCCTAGCGCCGATCATGGCCCCTATTTTGGGTCGTGAAAAAGCTTGTCTCAATTCATCTTGCATCATAGCTCTCATGTCATCCATCAAAGCTCCCTTATTGTCCTCCAAGGTCCACATCTCTGGTTGTTGTTCCATTTCAATCTATTCAGTCTGAGTTGGTTCAGCTTCTAGGAATAGTGGATTGATTGGACTCCCCTCTAGTCTCTCCAGTCTATGAAGAATGCCTTGAGCTAAGGACTTCAGACTTGAATCAACTCTAGTCAATCTGCCACCTCTTCGTCCCTAGACATGAGAAGACCCAGATGAATCTATGATGGTTGTAAAATAAGGTGTTAGTTTGATGCATGGACTGTATGTATGCATGCATGCATGCATGATGCATGTGTTTTATGCAATAAATAACAAGCAAGCACTTAGCAAGTAGTAAGTATCAAGAAGCAATCAACAGGCAACATGCAAGCATAAGCCTTCCAACCTTATTCCTCCCACACACATGTTCAATGGCGAGTTTTGTTTCCTAGGATTTTTTTTTCTTGGCCTTCATATTAACAGGGGATATTAAGAGCCGATGTGCATGCCAAATCTCTCTTTAAAAGGATAAAAGCATAGAAATAACATTTCTAAATATAAAGGTCTAGCCTAATCCTTATTAGCCTGAATGAGCTTCAAGGGTATAGGCATGGGCTTTTATAAATAGAAATACCTTATGGCAATTCAAACAAATAAGCATTTTGGGTAAAGATCTTAGGGGAAGTAATTAAGCCATTATATATGGTTAGGGTCTAGTGAAAAGTTAGGGCTCCCTTCGCAATATGCTCTCCATTATGGACTTTGAGTTACAGGCCAAGGTCAGAGGGGCCCAGCATCCTTTACCAACTCAAGAGAAGATTACCCCCCTTAGGGACTTAGGTTACAGACTCTAGTCAAATGAGCTCGGTAATCTCTCTTGAATCGAGTTAAGGCTAAGAGTGATGGTTAGCCAATCTACAACTCCATGAAGCTAGTGGAATCATGGAATCATAAACCAATGCCATCAGTTTAGTAGGGACATGCAGAATGAATGCAAGAATGAAATAATAATCGATAAAACAATTCTAAAGAACACAAGTAGAATCAGTATCTCTTATCCCTAGTGGAGTCACCACTGTAGATGGTAGGTTTAGCATGTATCCAAGATTTTAGCAACCGTGACACTGTTTAGGCTTAGGGCCTTAGAGAACACACTAACCATTGTCATAAAGACATGGCGTGGAGATGAGTAGTTGCCACCTAGGGTAATAACTGGGAAAATTCTCTAAAAGAAAGCTAGCACCACAACCAGGAGATTCTATATATGAAATACTAACTTCTCTTAGTCTCGTGTTCATTTAAAATAATTTTATAAATGATTATTTCATCCTCTAATTACATGCAATTTTATTAAACCCTAATTAACATCCATCTAACCTAAAAGGCAACAAGTCCATAAAATTACAAGTAAAAATGCATCAAAAAGGCAATATCCCTATGTCTAAACTATGTTAATTTTATTTTATAAGTTAGCTAAATCTACATATTTTATTTACAAGTGAAATGGACTTAAAGGTAGGCCTACATTTTTATTAATTAGTGAGTCTAGATCTATTTTAGTCTATCTAAGATATGGGCTTAAGTCTATTCAATTTTAAAGGAAAATTAAATTAGTGGGCCTAAGTCTAACTTGGTTTTATTTTAAAAGAAATGTGGACCTATGTCTATTTATTTTAAAAGAAATGAATTTAAGTGGGCTGAGCTAAGTTTAAACAAGTTTTTAATTGACTAAGTGGGCCTAAAATCTAATTAACCTAATGGGCCTAAATTAATTTTTAATTATTTAAAGTCCTAAACCATTTTTAAGCCTATTTATTAAGTGGGTTAGACCTAAATGTGGGCTTGGGGCCCAAAAATATAAAAAAAAACATAAAAACATAACAAAATAAAATCAAAACACATCCACATATGATTTCTAAAAGAAAACCTAATTTAATTACATACAAACCCGAATTAACTAAAGCCACCATTAATTTTAATTAATTTTTACTCAATTAAACCTAATTACTAATTGATTTTAAATGTAGAAAAATAAATCTTTTACTATTTCCACTACTGGGCCTATTACAAACTACGTACAAAAAATTAAAATTAAACAATTATACACCCATGAATAATTACATAGAACACATAAAGGTAAAATGAAAATTAAACCCCTAATATCTACTAGAAATCAGTACAGATTATTCCATGGATCTTGTATTCATTTGAACATAAGCAGTATCCTCCTCAATCCACAATCGAGCATCAAAACAAAAAAACACAAAAAATTAGATTAATAATGAAATTGAACAAGAAAACAATAATGAAATAAAATAAAAAAAATCACAAAAAGAGAACAGAAGAAAAAAAAAAGGAATGTTGTGCATAAGCTTTAAGATAGCCCCTCAGACTAGGATTTTCATCGTTGAAATTGACTCAGTTGTTGATTTGATTATGGATTGGGATTTAATTACGTAATTATCTTCTCTCTTTTATAGTCTCTCTTTTTTTCTTCTCTCCTCGTTTTAGTCTATGTGTCTCTCAGTCTCTCCTTCTCTCTGTGTAAAAAAAGCCTCCTAAAAAAGGTCCCTCATGCACGCATGTAGACTCTACTTTTAAATGCAGAGTCTGAGCGTACTGGCTCTCTCCTTTGGAGGAACAAACTCATCTCTCAAAATAGACTTATAAGATTAGGTTTTGATCTTTGAAAGTTACGTGTTTTTGAATGCGTTAAAATCTTTGCAGATAAAATTAATAATAAAAATTTATTTTTTAACCAATCAAAACACAAAAAAAATCGATAAAAATAAGAAAAAATACATGAAAAATTGAAAAAAATGGGACTTTTACGAGTTGGTATTGTGCAATGCCTATCAAAATTATGGATTTCCGATCGGAATTGTGGATTTTCGATCGAAAATCCATAATTCCAATCGGCATTATGGATTTTTGATCAAAAATCCATAATTTCGATTTCCATTTTGTTTTTACTTTTAATTACCAAAAGACCCCTGAAAATTTGACTTATTTGTAATCAAATCCTAAAAAATATTGCAATTTAGTCCCTAAAGTCCAGAAAATCAACAACCAAGTTCAATTTTTGAATGAATTTCATCATAGGGGCTTACAACAGCTAATCACAAGCAGTTATGATTTGTAGCATTATAAAAGTGAGCAATGAAAGGATTGCAACTAATTCACAAGCAGTTCTGGATTATAGCATCAAAGGTGACCAATGTAAGGATTGTAACTATTCACGAGCAGTTATGGACTGTAACATCAAAGGTGAGTAATGAAAGGATTATAGCTAATTACGAGCAGTTATGGACTGTAGCATTATAAGAGTGAGCAATGAAAGGATTGCAGCTAATTCGCGAGCAGTTATGGATTATAGCATTAAAGGTGAGCAATGTAATGGTTGCAGCTAATCATGAGCAGTTACGGACTGTAGTATCATCAACGAGCAATGGAAGGGTTGCAACTAATCGCAAGCAGTTATGGACTATAACATCAAAGGCGAGCAATGAAATGATTGTAGTCAATTAGTAAGTAATTATGAATTGCAGTATAATCGTTGCGCAATGAAAGGGTTGCAGCTAATCATGAGCAATTATGGATTACAACATCATTGGTAAGCAATGAAAGGGTAAGGGAAAGGAAGAATGAATTAGTAAAAGGTAAAGTGTAAAAGGCAAAGCATAAAAGAAATCAACGCTACACGTCCGAGTATAGTATATTCTTTTTAGTACTATATGACCGAGTATAGTCCATATCATATTACCAAGTATGATGTAACCTTTCAATCCAGACTATACAACCGAGTAGACTCAACATCATACGACCGAGAATGATGTATCTTTTCAATCCGTACTATACAACCTAGTATAGTCAACATTGTATGACGAGTATAATGTACCTCTTCAATTAGCACTATACGACTGAGTATAGTCAACATCATATGACTGAGTGTGATGTATCCTTTTAATCTAGACCATATGACTGAGTATAGTCAACATTGTATGAC
Source organism: Mallotus nudiflorus (assembly GCA_947683625.1). Lineage (NCBI taxonomy): Eukaryota > Viridiplantae > Streptophyta > Magnoliopsida > Malpighiales > Euphorbiaceae > Mallotus > Mallotus nudiflorus. The sequence goes on from CANTUR010000486.1 coordinate 1,915,120, forward strand.
CGAGTATAATGTACCTCTTCAATCAGCACTATACAACCGAGTATAGTCAACATTATATGATTGAGTATGATGTATCATTTCAATTTGTACTATACAACCCTATATTTAACATTTTACAATTGAGTACAATATACTTTCTCAATCTGTACTATACGATCGAGTATAGTTAGTATCATACTACTGAGTATGATGTATCCTTTTAGTCAATACAATATGACCGAGTGTAGTCAACATCATAGACCGAGTGTGATGTATCATTTCAAATCAATGTTATACATTTGAGTATAGTGTTTCCTTAGATGTTTTAGGATGATGCCTAGTGTTATACGACAACACAAGCATTCATTGTGAGCCGACGATCGCTTGTAGGCAAAAGCCTCAAGGAGCATAGGTAAGTATCTAAGCTTTAGTTCCTAAGAAATTGTGTGTTTATTTTCTTTATCATAATTTTTTAAGCAAATAGTGACAAAGGGGGGCAACTGTAAACACCTAATTTTGGGGTGATAAAGTGTGGATACGACATAGGACTCCAATAATGAAAATGTTATAAATAGGTCTTCAACACTTGAAGATTGAAACCTAAAAATTCTGAAGGCATTTCTAAAAAGGGTTTGATTGGTTTTTTAAGGACTTAATTGTAACATTTTTCAAGACCTAATTGAAAAGTATAAATTCCTTTAAAGGTCTTTTTATAATTAAAAGTTAAAAAAATCAGAATTTTGTAATTCCGATCAGAATTACACAATTCCAGTCAGAATTAGGCATGTTTCGTATGCTTTTTTATTTTATTTTATTTTATTTCAGTAAATAAAATGTGGTTTCCTGAATTTTGATTGGTCAAATAGTATTTATCTAAATTTTTAGGAAATTAAAGTCCTTTTAAAATCAAATCTCTGAGAAAGACAAGTCATATTAGGGTTTTTTTCCTATAAAAGCCTAGCTTGAGTTATCCTTATGGGGACTTCTCTAAAAGGACTACTAAGAGACTTTTCCTTTTTTCCCTAGGTAGTACACAAAAAATATTTTTTGTGATTTATTTATTTTTAAAGCAAGAATTGATAGACTTTTGAGAAGAAGAATAACAAGTTTTGGAAGATCTATCTAATAAACAATGGTGATTTATACTAGTCTAAGGGGCAACCCATACTGCATCCATAATCATCATATTCTTTCCTTCCTTCTTTTATTTTATTATTTTGATTTTTTAAAACTTCAATTTTATTAAATTTTTGTTATTATTTTATCCACTAATCATTGTTTATTGTTTTGTGTTGGTGATTATGAAGGAGATTACATGATAATCTTTTTAAGTAACAAAATCCATAAAGGTCTATGAAATGCTATGGATAGGACTTTGTAACTAAATATAGTTTCTAGGTTTTTTTTTTAATTTTGTTGCTTAATATTGTTTTGATTTTGTTTTGTTTATATTATTTTTGGGATTCAATTAAGTTTTCTTTTCTTATTATTTTCAATAGCTCATTGTAATAGCCCCAATAGTGGTAAAAATAAAATTATGTGTGTGTGATTGCGTGTTTTATTTTAATTAATTGTTTAGTAAAATTACGGTTTTAATTGGATAATTATTTAAAATTAATAGTTATAGAGGGTTTTGAGTTAAAATTGATTTAGATTTAAATGGATATAATTAGGGTTCCTTGATATGGTCACTTTAACTAAATTAGGTTTTTAGGAGAAATAAATTTAATTGATTTGTTTGATATGTTATTTGATTGTTTTGATATTTTTTTTATATGTTTTAGGTTTGTTTATTTCTTTTATATGTTTTAGGCCCTAAGCCCATGTTAGACTTTAACCCATTTAAATAAATTTAGGTTTTTTTAGGTTTAATTAATAAAAATGCATCTTTAGACCCATAATTAATTGGACTTAGGGTAGAGATAATTTAGGTCCATTTAGTTAATTTAGACATAGGCCCACCTAATTTAATTAATTTAGACTTAGCCCATTTAATTTAAGCCCTTTCCATAATTTGTAGATTTAAGATCACTTTAGAAATAAAATATGTAGAACTAGACCCACTAACTTAAATACTTTATAATTTGTAGCTTTTAGCCCGTTTTAGAATTAAAATAAATAGACTTAGGTTCACTTAATTAAAATTGAATAGGAATTAGGCCAATTAGCCTTTAGGCTCACTTGTAAATTAAAACATGTAGATTTAGCCCATTTAATTAAAATCAATATAGATTAGACTAACTTAGGGATTGCAAATTTAAATGAATGCATTGTTTACATGTATTTTCATGACTAGTTTGCCTGGAGTTGATTGTTTTAATAAGGGTTTATATAAAATTGCATGTAAATAGAGGGTAAGGTAGTAATTCTTAAAGTAATTCTAAAAGAACACAAGACTAAAAGAAGTTGGTATTTTGTACCTAGAATCTCTTAGTTGTGGTGCTAGCTTTCTTTTAGAAAATTGAGTATCATCATTTTTTTGATATGTCCCAGTTATTATCTTGGGTGGTGACTCCTTATCTCCACACCATGTCTTTGTGACAGTGGTTAGTGTGTTCTCTAGAGCCTTGAGCTTAAACAATGTCATAATTGCTCAAATCTTAGGCACGTGCTAAGCCCCACCATTTACATTATAGTTCGTTAATAATCATGTAAGAAGACATAGAGCAAATCAATTGAAGTTTTATAGAAACTATATTTTAGCCATGCTACAAGTCACAAATTCCACGTTCATAGTCACATAATCACAAAATTGCACATTATAATCTAATTGATGTATACACTTACCTCATTAGGTAATAAATACTTTAAATATAGCTTGCATCGCCTTCTTGTACTTCAAAAATATTTTGTGAGCCTCGAATATGATATGCATTTTTAATTAAAATAAATGAATTCTGCCTCATATGAACTTCAATGCTTTTTATGCAATGGTTAGCTTGTTTCATACAAATAATCTTATAATGTTGTTGCACTTGGAAGCTAATAAGTCTTTATATATAATTCCAAATAATCTAGTTCTTTTTGCTACTAAAACTAGACATGTGATACTATAACATATAAAAAATCCATATTAAACTAGACCCTACATAAATTATGGTGAGTTTTTAAAGTCTACCTTATTTCTTGTATGTGCACAGCTTGATCAGGTCATAATTATTTTGGTATTCTAAAAAGAAATACATAACCCATTACAAAATTTGTCTAAATCATTTTCTAATGTCGTCATAATTGCTAATCAACATTAGTTAGCTTGCTGGAACTGCTAACTGAACCAGTCTCAAATAAGCTTCCATAGAATTTCACATACTTGCTATTTTACAAAACCCTTTTTTACGCATGAAGATGAGACATAAACCCACAAGTTTCATGTTTTTCATTTCCCCTAATTCTTACTTTATGTCCATGAAAACTAGAGTGCAATATTTAGCTATAAACTAGAATTCTCAGCATGAAGAACTATTTTCATTATCAAAATCAATTAACCTATTTCCTTTTTAATTCTTTATAATTACCATGATTAGCATGTCATAAGTGAATAATTACATACGAAAATAAGATGAAATCACTTACCTTTGCTAAAATTAGAAAACCCTAGAATTTCTCCCTTTTTCTTCCTTCTTCTTCTCTTTCTCTTTTCCTTCTGGTCACTTTTTTTTTTGCAAAAACTATTCCCTTGTTAGCCTCCTAAACTCATTCTTTATTACTTCTAGCTAGTTAATTATTTTCTTAATTAAATCCTTCAAGTTTAATCTTTACTAGTTTTATTCCTAGAATATGGTTTACATTTTCATATGCTATCAATTCATTGAAAATTTCTTATATTATAATTATGCTATCCTTATCTTTGTTTCTAGAAAAACAAATACACAAATCATGCTTATGTCATGTTCTATATTTTCACATATATGATATGTAATGCATGTGAAATGCAGATGTCATGAGAGAGTTTTGTGATGCATATGTTCATATAATATTTATAAGAGGTGAAGATAAGGATGTCACACAAATAAATGATAAAAATAGAAAACATCCTTATTTTAAAGTTTATTTTAATTTTTTTAATGAAAAGAAATAATCCAAATTTATTTGAAAAAGTTTTTATAAGAAAATGTTGGAAAAGGACTGAAGACTGTTATTTTATGGTATTTGTAATCCATTTACTCATAATGAGAACTTTCCATCAAGTTAGGCCTCAAAATGTAAATTTTGTACCTTAGATGGTTTAATTGCTCACCTTAAATTGATGGATACAACACACAAACCTTTATTTTGAAAGAGACTTTATTTTTTAAAATGAGAGAATTGTGATCATCACTCTTAATTTAAACGTTTTTGAAATAAAGAAAAAGAAATGAAAATTGCAAATAAGGCATAAAATAAGTAAAAATAATGAAAATAGGAAAATCAATACTTGAAAATGAAACTATTATGAAGAAAATGATAAAAGTTTAACTTTTAATATGAAAATTGCTTAATAAAATTTAAAAATGAAGGAAAAGAAACAAAAATAGAAAGTAAGTGCCAAATAGGATAAAAATAATAAAAATGAAAAAGTTCATGTTCAAAAGAAAAACTTATGTAGAGAAAATAATAAAATTCCTTTTGAAAGGATACAAATAGTTAATAGAAAGAAATGAAGATGAGATTAAGAAAATAGAAAATTGAGAAATCAAGAATTTAATTAGAATAAATATGATTATCTTTTGTAAAATTGACATGATTTTGCCCCAAAATTGAGGTTTTGTTTGTCATTGTTGAAATTGATATAAAACCCTATATTAAACCTAACTGGTTAAGTTAAAAATGATGGGCTTCATCTTGGTATGATTTTAGTATACTTATGGTATATTATACAAGAATTACAACATAATAAACAAATGGGATAAATACAAATTTAGTTTTGAACTTTTAAAATTTTACAATTGGATATTTAAACTTTGTAAAATTACAATTAAGTGTTGCAACCTATTTAAATATCACAAAATAGTATTTTTAGCTAATAATAATTAAGTTGCTTATAAGTTTGATGTTGACTTTCTAGATGGAGTTATTGACATGTAGTTGCACAGACCAGTCATTTGACATTCAATTAGGAAATGAAAATAATAGCCATATGAGTAATTAAAAGAGGTAAGACCTTCAATCTTCTTTATCTTTAATATTTTTCTTCTTATCTTTGACATTCTTCTGATAAAAAAAAAAGGAAAAGTTCATGAGACAATTCTAAAAACAAACCAATTTTATTTAATTATGTTCATTTTCCATTTCTCATCGAGCTGGTGGTATCACCATCTTGTAACTTTGTATAGTCTGCTAGAATTGGAACAAATGTGAACCTCCAAAAGCCAAAAAATGAAACTAGAACATGTTCAATTGTAGTCCCTCCTAAGGTGGCCTATCCTTTCATAATTATAGCATCTCAAATTCTTTCTTATAGTTTTCCTATCTTTTAGAAGTAAGACTCTCCATGTTTTTGCCATTGTAGTGTAAGTTCTCTAGTATAACACAAAAGCCCATCATCCACTCTAGTTCCAGCCATTTCTTACTGGATTCATCTATAAAAAATACATAAGAAATTACATATCTCTTAAACAATTAAATCTTCATTTGTATAATACCCTGAAGCTCTCAACCTATACCATAAACTAGACATTCATAAAATGTGGTCACTTACTCTCCCTTCACAATCATATCGTACCTTTTAAAACTCATTCCTGTTTATGAGACTACACTTGTATTCCTAGGTTCATAAAAATATGCCATCAATTGTAGCAAAACATTGCTTAGCATCACTGCAATAAGCTGTGGCATAAGACAAACTAAACCATTAGACATCTTCTTTTACATCATGATAAGGCTCAAGCTATTGCCTTTTTACCAAATTTCATATGTATATATTTATCTCATCTAAAGAGATACTGCTAGTAGGGTCTACTTAATGTGAGAATGAGCCTTGGAGTTTTATTTTAATTCAAGTACCTTTTACATAGCTCAGTAGTAAATTTTAAATACATCAAGGAATCAACCACTACCCTGAACAAAAGGAGTAAACAAAAGGAATGAAATAACTAGATGGCAATAACATAGAAAAAAATTATTTATTTTTTATTTTATGAATTTTATTTCTCTAGTTGGATGACATTGTTTAAATCATGATTTGATTAATAGACTCTACAATAGGTGAAATTTATGTTATATTAGTAATAATCATATTTGATTTTATTTTTATGTCTTTGATTTTTTTTTTAAAGGAAGAGTTCAATTTGATTATAAATTTATTTAGGAAAAAGGCATGATTTTGTATGGAAGAGTTCATGTTTGCAACTTTTATTCTTCATAGCTAATCTCTAAAAGTACCATTGATGTAGAGTAAAAGAACTTCGTTAAAAGTGGTTTCTCCTTCTTTTTTTAAAAAAAATTTTATAGCCCTTTTTAGTAATTTCATAGCTTTAAAGCACATCCTATTCACATTCATCTCACTTACACATGTTTCAAATGCCAGCTCATTAAAAAAATGTGGGGTCATGATATTGCATATCATCATTTTCCTAGTAAATACATTGTTATGTGATATTTATACAAGGTGCAACACTCAATTGTAATTTTAAAAAGTTCAAACTCTAAACTTGTCTTTATGCCTAAACAAATTGAACATAAGAATTTTGAAATACAAAAAAAAAAGAGATAATAATCAAAATATAAAGCAAAATAGAATAAGATTGAGAGATGAGAAAAGAATATCAATTACAATCAATATATAATCAACATAAAAAAGAGGAATAAAAATAAAATGAATAAGTTAGTAAAGTTAGTGAGTTAGTAGCTTGTAGAGATTTAGAGCTTTGGTAACAAGATATATATAAAATGCAATGGATGATGCTAATGCAAATGCATGAAACATACAAGCATAAAAGTAATTTTGGGATGCATGCAAAGATGATGTATGATGCAAGCCGGGGTGCATGCAATATGATGCAAATTATGAGGTGCATGCGAGTATAATAGTGATGCAAGTCGAGTTGCAAGCAAGTATACATCTAGAGGATCTAAAAATGAGCACACACATGGTAAGTAAGTGATATGCAAAAAGGCACATGAATGCATGAGAATGCAAAAATGCAAAAGAAATTGAGGGAGAGAAATATATATATTATATAGTTTATAATTTATAAGAATAGAGAGGTATGTTAGTAATCAAGAAAACTAGAAATTAAAATAATTGCATTTAAAGTACTAAAATGATTAACAGTGATCATCTAACACTTTTATAGGCTAATGTAAACACAAAAATCATAATCAAACAAATATTGACATTGAACGCACAAAAGACTTCATATATAGTCCTAATAAAGACTCTTAAACATGTAAAGACAAACAACATGCTTAGGTAATAAAAACACAAAACTAGACTCAACAACCTAGCACATATTAAGTACTCATGAAACAATCATAACAAAACCCAACAATAAGACTTTTAACAAAATAAGACTTAACACAAAGCTTACACAATCAAGAGGTGACTAAAAAACATATAGTCACAAGACCACAAAAAGCACATGATCAAGAATTAATAGGAAAATACATGGTCAAGACATTACAATTAAAGTATTCACAAAACACATATTCAAGAATTATCATCAAGCAAATATATTTCACATCAAACAAGGTTCATATACTCAAAATATAGAAAAAATATACTAAAAAGCTTATGATTGATAGTAATAAAACTACTTTGAAATCACTTATTACATGAAAAAGTTAAAGTACGAAAGATGTTCAATAAGGAGAATCATGATCACAACTCTTTATTATTGAAAAACCAAATGAAATACTAAAAGAAAAGCTTTAGAAAATCAAATAAAGTGATTTGAAAATGAAAAACAAATTGAAAAACTCTTAAGAATAAGAATTTAAGGTTGAATCCTATAAGGTGTGTTTAGTTTTGTTGTGTAAAAGCTCTCTAAAAAGGATTTTTTTTAAAGAGTGATTTTTTTTATTTTAGTGCCAGAGTTTTTTTTTTTTTAGTGTTTTTGTCCCTAAAAATAGGTGCTAAAAGAGCCTTCTAAGGTTACTTAAAATTTTTTCTCTATAAGCAAACACTTAGTGGTAATATGTGTAATTACATACACTTATTAGGGTAAAAAGGTGAAAGTATATGCTCCTTTACATAAGGAGTTGACATGTGTCCTAGGATATTCCAAAAAAGGAATATACTAAACTTATCCTCCACTTATGATGACATATGTCCCATTTATGATAAGAACAAAGAGATAGGACAGTTGTAGGACCCACATTGATTGATGAAAGTCAAAATTTTGACTTTTTGTCAAATGAGTCCTACAGATGTGGTAGAATTTTAGAAGATAGTTTTAGACTAAATTTTGACTCTAGAAGCCCGTTTTCATGACCAGAAAGTCATGTTAACCAAAGTTTAACTTTTACTTTTAGGACTCCTTGAGGTTAAACATAAGCTTCAGATATCAAAACCAGACTGAAAATGATAAGAAACAAAAGGGAAACAAACCTTACTTAGGACTGTATTTATTGACTCAGAAGAGGCAAATCAAATAATTTTCTCTTTTTAAATTTTTTTTCAAATCCCTTTCTTAAAGCAAACTAAGTTTGGTTGAAGTTTGTTTAGAGTTTATTTTAGTATGATAACGGTCTGTTTTGGGATTGGGTAAGGTTTTATTAGTTCGGTTGAATGTGAAAGGTCTTAAAAATCACTTCTCTTCATCTATATAGTTAATTTTTGAGGTATTTCCTCTTTTTCATCATCAGTCTCCATGGTTTTGAAAAACAACCTCAACACTCACTATTTTTTACTCACTCTTAATGCAAAAAATCCCAAGCACTTAACAAAAAACTCTCTCGTAACTTTTTCTTCAAAGTTAAACTAACTTTGGCACACTCTCATCAAAGTATAATTTTTCTTTGGCTTACATGCATCAAAGCACAAGTTTGCTTTGGTCCTTCACTCATCAAAGCATAACCTTATTATTGGTGCTGGTGAACCAGGTTAAACTTTCCGGAAGAATTACTTCCTCAATAAATTTTGAGTTTTTATCAAAATTTTTATGAGTTTCCAAAATCCTTTTCCTCAATTCATTTGGATTCTAATAGCATTTATGATTTCAATTGGATTAAGTAAAAGGAAGTAATTTGTAAATAATAAATGGAAATATTTGCACTGATGAAGTTTATTACAAGTTTTGGAGAAAAAGATTATGCTAAATTGGAAATTTTGGTTGATGATTGGTTCAGTGATAGATTGATTAATTACTTCGTTGTCCTTCTACTTTGCTTCTTCCTTGCTCTTATGCACAGTGTTGCTTGCAAGCTACTTCTCCAGTTCCTCAATTCCTTAACTTGTAATGTATACTTCTAGAGACTTCCACTTTTTTAATGCATCAGCTCCTCGACATGTTCCAGAATATTCAAGTGTCTTTTTCCTTCTTTCCCAATACTTTTTTTTATGGGTTGGGTTTTTTTGCTTAATTATATGCTTGAGGGCTCAATTGGACTTTAATATAATTAAATCCAAAAAATTATATTTTGAGCTCAAACAATTCCCCCCCCCCCCCGCGCTACATATAGTTAGTTATTATATATGCACAAAACTCTTCCTTATTTTAATTTTTTTAATTTTTTTTAATTTTAAAAAACTCATTCTCCACACTAAAAATCCCTCTCTTTCTCTTTCAAATTGCTAACAACTTCATCTTAAAAATTTGAATTCCTTCACAAATTTACTTTACCCATCATTTAAGTCCTTTAAAAATCACAAGACCTTAATCAATATTTTTAAAAAATTTTCAAAATAACAAATACACATATTATCTTCTCCTTTAAATTACCCCCAAAATTCATTTTTAAATTTCAATTACTCAAGAAATTCATAATATCCATAGCTTTATTTCTTCAAATATCACAACATCCAAGTTAATTTCTCTAATTTGTAAAGAAATTAACTACCCATATCATCTTCTTCAAAATGGTCTTTCTTTGTACTTCTCAAGTTCTTGCCCATAAATTCTTCTTTTAAATCCCATAAATTTTTCATAAATTCATTGACCTATCACTTGAATCCTTTAAATATCTTAAGACCCATATCAATTTCTCCAAATTTCATTATTATATCATAATACCCGAACCATAAAATACTTAATTTTAAATTTTCCTTAAAACCCACAAGCTTCTTCTTATCCTTTATCTTCTCCTCACCATTATCTTCTTGCTTACACCAGAGTTGATCGATTGATCTATCTAATTTGCCATCGCCATTGTGTCAATGTTAGCTATTGCCACCAACCATTGTTATTACATCATGTGAAGCAACTTCGCATAACTACATCCTTATAAATCCATCGTGCATGAGCTACTACCCCCTCTGACATAATCACCACTTGTTGTTTTACCTCTAATGATAATGAGACATCAGAAGGCGTTGTTGCTCCATTTCGACTAATCGTTGAGAGCCAAACTACTCTTCCATATACATCCAATACTACCCAAGTCATAGGCTTTGAAGTTTTTGTTGTTTCATCAATTCACTTTAGATCACTTCACCAAGATAATTTATAACATTTCCAATTAAAAACCTATTTTGAAAAGATATTCAAGCAAGGTGATTTGATTTTCTTTTATCTAAAATGTGTTTGCTCTTGAGAATTTTGTTTTGTATATTGTTTGATCTTTGATGTTTAAATTTATGACTGTGCTTTTTTATTTGGATTTGCTATATTGTTGACTCTTCTAAATCTATTTTCTTGTTCTTCAAAGTGATGAGAATTAGATCAAGGAAATCATAAATTTTATTTGGCAATCTATTGATTTAGCTAAAATTTAAGCTCTTGATGAAAATTAGCCTTTTTTTTTTGCTTTATTATTTTGGTGAAGATCTATATGAGGAATTATGAATTTACTCTGCAATTGCTTAGTCAGCTAAAACATTTTTATATATAGATGGAAATTTAGTGATTTTTGGCAATTTCCCTAAATGTTCCTTGTTATTCATTGTGCCTTTTCGCATTAGTGATGTTGGTATTTTTTACTCTATTAGTTTCTATGATTTTTGGAAAAATCTCTACCCTTATCTTTTTATGAAAATTTTAAATCTCCACCCCTAGAAATACTTATTCATCGTGAAAATTTTATCAAATTTTTCTATGATTGAACTAATCTAAAGAACACATAGTCGATTAATAGCTAATTAAAAGCCATTGAATGGAGCATACATATAACCAAATTGCAAATTAAAAAGTTCTATCAATTCGATTGAAGAATAATGATAAGAAATTTCACGATAGCAAGACTATATATTGACATTTCTTAATTGTAATCATATTTGTATCATTGTTTCTTGAAGATGTATCTTCAATTATCTCATGAATGCATGGTTCATTTTTTTCTTAAAAAAATTATAAATCATTTGATAGAAAATTATTATTTTCATTTAAATATATCTAGACATGAGTGATTGTGTTGTCATGCTTAAATTTATATTTTGTGAAATACACTTAGAACTATATTATGTGAAACCTTGAGAAAAATAAAGAAATAAATATTTCACCATCTGTTAAATAATAAATTAATGTTTAACACTTTCAATCCGTTATATTTGAGTCTGCGAATGTAATTTTATAGAGTTATTCTATTGTTATTATTTATGTATTCATGATTAATTTTGTGTTCATTACTTTGGTTGTATTTTTCCTTAGCTACTCACTAGGTAATTTCCTCATAAAATTACTCACACTCTATTTTCTTTTAACTTTTCCAGTTTAGGTATTTGACTTAATATAGCTAGTATATAGTCTAGATGGCTGTTCAGTTGACTACCATGGCTTTTGAGATGACTGAGATAGAAACTTTGGTTTGATATATTATATGTCATGATATAGATGTTGAGTTTGCCTTTTGCATAACTATTGAGTTGATAGGTGTAGATGTCCACACATCTATAATTTATGACAAGCTTACGGATAGTAAGTGTACCACTGTGTGAGATTTCTATAGGACTAACTCTAGAGTCCAGGTCACCTTAACCCAGATATAAGCTAAGTGAGATGGATGAGTGATTATGTGTTAAGTGTAATAGTTTTTTTAGGTTGGTTTGGTAATGTTTATGGTGTTTATTATTATATTTTTATTAGAATTTAATTATTTCTATGTTTTATGTTTGCTTTTATGGAAGTTGAAAGGGTGATGAAGAGTTTGGAATTTTGCAAGGCATTTATGACTTATTGTTCTAACACTATATAAGCAAAACTTTGATCATAGCCTTTGGAGCTTGAGTGCAGCAACATCCTTTGTCATAATTAAAGAAAAGCTTTGACTACAACACTTGGAAGACCCAAAGAATCATAGTTTTCTATCAGTATCGCAGCATGGTTGCGACTAAAGCATTCAGAGCTAAAATATTCTATCACTATAAAAGCAATTTTCTCCATTATTTTGGGATTTGGTTGAGACATGTTAGGTTGGAAGGAGACATACGTAAGTTAGGATAAAATATAGCAATTATGGAAGGAGACAAACTAAAATAAGGAGAATATGGAGAGAATATAAAAACAATAAAGAATAATAAAGACATGGGAAGAAAGGAAAAAGGTGGAAGATATATAAAAAGGAGAAAGAAATAGAAGAGAGGAACGTGGTGGGGGGACAAAAGAAAAAAAGAAAAAAAAAGCAAAAGTAGAGAATAAATAAGAGAAAAAGGCTAGAGGAGTTTTTAATAAGAGATGGAGATCAAAGGGTTTTTCTTTCTCTTTTTTTTTTTTTTACTTTTATAAGTTTTTAATGTATTTTATTTTTGAATTTGAGAACATGATGAATATTATGTTTAGTTAAATTTATTTATGTTAAAGATTATTGAACTTATTTAATTTAATTTGATTCACCTATTAGTTTTTCTTTTAAATTGCATTAAGAATTCATTATGCTTAACTATTTATGATTTGACCATTCCTAATTGATTTTTAATCAAGGTTAATTATTGAGAAATATTAATCTTAACAATAATATGAATGCATGTTAATTGATTTAAGTTTAGAGATAGCTTAATTCGTTTCAATTCTAATTGAATGTGCTTCATGATTTATTTACTAAACTTGATTAGATTTTAATTTAATGAAAATAAGTTGAAGTCTTTTTAATCGATAGAAAAAAATTAATTAATTTTTACTTGAGAAAGATTAATTTCTATCATTAAAACCACATGAATTGCAATAGAAAGAAAGACTAATTTCTTATGATCACCTTAATTAAAATATAGTGATACAATCACTAACATCATTCTCATCATTGCTTGTTAAAATTTAAATTAATTGAATTTATTATTTAGTTTCTTTTTGGCTATTAAAATTTAGCAATTATAATTCACTTAATATTTGATTCTTAAAAAAGTCAAAAATTGAATTAATAGTTGGATATGTATTCAATCTTCGTGGGATTAACTTTTTCTTCTTCTATATTACTTTGCGAACTCGTATGCTTGTGAGAGTGAATCAATGAGCTTTTTGTTCTCATACCTGATGATATCCCCATGAGCTATAGTATTTCACCTTTTTGGTATAGATAGATATGGGTTGACTATACCATAGTTAGTAGCACACAGTTATCGAGTAAACTACTCCATAGAGGAGGACTTGGAGAGATGGGTTACTCAAGTTATGCTTTTTATTTTGATGATGTATTATATATATTACCCATACTCTCTTTATTATATCCTTATAAGTTATGAGTGTGTTCATGATAATTGTTATTATGTATATATTTAACTTTATAAAGTTATGTATATTAAGGTTTACAAATTTTGCCACTTGCTTATTATGGTTAACTTATAGTTCGTATGATTATTAGTTATGACATATATCATGGTGTAGTGTGTATTAAATTAGTTAGTGATTGTATTAGAGGTTAGTGCAGGTGACGCTCCATTCTGATGTTACCTCTATTGCATAGGTGTGGCATTTAGAGGGATGTCAAGGTAAGGTGTCACAGATTTTACTTAGTGTGTAGGTTATTGCAATTCCAAGCTGAGATTATTTCTTCAATGTTCAAGATGTGTAATGTTTTCCAAAAAGGCATTTATGTGCAATTTAATAAAGAATAAAAGACTATGGAAATATCTAAGCCAAAGGGCACAAAAAGGACATTCAAATATAAATTTTCAAGGTCACAGGTGGCTGCTCATGAGCCACCCTCTAGATCTTGTGGGGGATCATAAGCAGCCTCCCTATAAGCAAGCTTTCAACTTTCCTTTAATGATCAATTTTTTAAGCTGCTCACGAGCGACACTCACTATCGTGAGCTACTCATAAGGGCACTCTAGCAATCCTCAATAGCTAAATCAGGCTCCAACAATTAAATAATTTGACGCTCACGATCGTGAGTGGTAATTCATATGCAAAAAACTAAAATTCATTAAATATTGAAGAAGAGAGCTTAAAGAAGTAATTAATGGCTCCAACAACCATATTTTTTATGCTCAAGTATATAAACAACACCTAGAGCTTCATTGAAGAGGTAGATACTTAGTTGTTGAAATTTTCTCTTTTAGTATTTATTGGGCATTAACTTTCTTCATCTTTCATTGTTATTCATTAACTCTTTGAGAGTTAGTTGTGTGTTAGATATAATACATCTACTTCATCTAATTCTTGGGATAAATTAGAAGGGAAGTCAGGTTGATTTATAAAGGAATTGATTTAAGTGTTTATCCATTAAACCACTTAAGATTGTGGTTAGAGCTAAGCTTTAGTTAAAACCTCATCTTTGTATGGTTTAGAGTTGATCCTTAAAACTCATGTAATCTCAATCTTTGTAAGATTGGTATGGGGGTTGAAAATCCTAACTTGAGGATAAGTTAGGTGGAGATGTATATTCATTTGTGAATTGAACTCCTTAAACACTTGTATTTGATTCTCTACTCTTTTAATCCTTGCTTAATTATTTTAATTTTCTTTTGTAATATCCCGAGTTTTTAGTTACTTTAAACTGCATCGGGATATGTAGTGTTAATAATTTTGTATATATTTATGATATATTTATGAGTTTGATATTTATTAATGCTAATTTTAATTATTTTATATTATTTTAAGTTCTTTACGTAAAATTTTTCCGAAAATGTTATTTTCGAGGAAATTGACACGTAAATAATTTAATATTAATTATTTTGACTAGTTTTACGACTTTTCATGAACTTATATAATTTTTAAGTGCTAAATAAAATGTATATATGTGTATTTATTTAAATTAAATTAGGGTTTAATTACTTAACTTAATTTTTATTATTTAGTTTTAATATTAATTAATTAATTATATATGTGTATATATTATTAAAATATGTGTGTGGTGTATATTTAATGTGTGTAAGATTATATATTATTATAATATATAGTATAGTTATATATATACATATATATACATAATTATTTAACAAAAAACTAAAGTTCACATTAATTACAGAATTGCCCCTTTCTTCCTCCTCTTCTTCTTGATCGTCCCTCACCCTCACCGTCCGTTTCTTCTCCAATCAGAGTGCCTTCAGCCCTTGCGCTGTCAACCACCTCCTAACCAGCCGCTCCGTCGCCTTCTCTTCCTTCTTCGGCACCGTTCGAAGCTCGAAAAAGCCGAATGATCGAAAGTTAAGCCATCTATGTTTCTCACGATTCTGGCCACCATTTTTCACACCGTCGGTCTCTATTCTCTCCTTGAGCTCCGGTGAGTGTGATTCCAAGCTTTGTTTTACTTAAAACGGTCTAGATTTTCCTAGGTTTTGATTTTACATTTTCAGCCACTTTGAGTTCTCAAATTTTTTTGAGCTTCAATTTGATTGATTCAAGAAAATTTTCTTCACAAAATTTGATCGTTGTAGCTTAATCTACCTATATGAATTTTTGTAGAATTTTTGGAAATTATTTTGATTTTTGGGTATTTTTGATTATTTTATTAATATTTTCTAATTTTCAAAAATTAATTAATTAAAATATGAAATTGTGTTTTATAGTAATTATAGGTGTTAAAATGAATTTTAAAAATTTATTTGTAAATTTTGTGAATTTTTATATATTTATTTGGAATTTATTAAGTTTATGTAATTTTGAAAAATAGGGTTAATTATGTGTTTAATTGAAATTAATTGGTTAATTGAGTATATTTATTGATATTATGGAAATATATGTTGAGAAAATTAATTTTAAGAAATTTTATTATATTTGGTGAATTTTTGGCTAATTTTAGTAAATTTATATATATAGGGATATTTTGATAATTTGACACTAAATTGGTTAAAAATGTAATTAAATTGGTTTTAATAGTTATTTAGGGTATAAAAATGATTTATAAAAATTATTTAGTATTTTTAATTAATTAAAACTATTTTTCGTGAATTATTTTCAAATTATATATATAATATACGATTTTTCTAAATAAATGAGTTTTTATCGGTTTTTAATGTGTTTTAGGGTTAATTAAGTAATTTGTATTGATAAAATGTATTTTTATTATATAAGGGCATTTTTGGTATTTTTGTAAATATTCTGTAAATTGTGAACCTTGGTCGATGAATTATAGTTTGGAGTCCGACCGAGGGATTTTGGTTGTGAATTCTGTGTCTATTTTCGAAGTGTGTTTTCTTTGCAGGATCGACTCTGCTATTTGAGTAGAGAGATGTTCGTTTTACAAGGGAGGTTCTACCGGATTTTCAGTAGATTTCTCATAAAACGTGATGTTCGATCGAATTCTGATTCTAATTTTGTGTCTAGTATTCTAGATCGAGTCTATAGGATTTCTGTTAGATTTATTCTAATTTTCTGTTATCGTTTGTTTATTTACTTGCGCCGAAACTGAGGCCTAGTGGACCAGGCCCGTCGGACCCATCTTGTGCAGCGCAATAAACAGTGAATTATTATTTTATATATATATGTTTTAGGGTGCATGTTTTAGAAATGTATGGTTTATTTTGATAAATATGCATAAATGATTTAAGTATTACTTAGGTTTACTTTTGGTATTTTTGGTATATTTTCAAAATATATCCATGTTTTATTAATAAATTATTCTTAAAATATTTTTAAATATATTTCTAGTTTATTTTGCAATTAAATTGGATTTACTTGATGTATATATATACTCGAAATATACTTGATTTACTTTTGGTATATTTCTAGTATATATATGGTTTATGTTGCTATTTTATTGAAATTCATGCATCATTTATTTATGAATGTATGTTTTATATTTAAAATGAAGGATATCAATAGAACGTGCTACCTAGTAGGCAGCACTAGGACTGAGTATGTACCGGTATGCCGATAGCATTTAGGCTATATTACTAACTTATTTGTGGATATTGATTGGATTTGATTAATTGATGCGTGAGATATGATTTGGGAGTATGATTACTGGAGCTCGGTTGACCAAGTGTCTCGGGGCCAATCACACTGACAGTCAGACTGCTGGAGCTTGGTTGACTTAGTGTCTCGGGGCTAGTTACTGTCCAAATGGAACAAATGAATATATTTGGAAAAAGTGAGCCTATATGGCTAGAGTGTTGTCTAACACTGTTTGAGGTTGCGATTTTTTTCTAGGTTTCTATTTGATCCTTCATAAACAATGATTTTTTAGAAAATATATAAAAATGATTTCGCTGTATCTGTGTGTAATTGCCTGTATATATATTTATTATATATATTATTGACTGTGTGCATTGTCATTTAGTATGCATGTATATATATTATAACAATTTACTCAGTGAGGTCTGACTCTCCTCCGTTGACTATTTTTCAAGAAAGTCATCGTCTTCAGACCTCAGTAGTAGATCCTTACACCGGATTTTTTCCGCCTCGGCTTCATTATGTAAACTGCTTATCTGAGTTTTATTTTATAATCTAGACACTGCAGTAGTTGTATACAGTTGTGGAGTTTATGTATTATATTTGTGTGAGTTATGTATTTTAAATATTTGAACTGAATTGTATTAAAGGAATATTTATATATAAGATAAGGATGTTATATTTAATTTCATTTGGTGGATCATTATTTTAATATTTATGATTTTATTTTCGCTACACAATATTTTTATTATGTTATTATTATTATTGCATATTTTATTTTATTTTAAGGCTTGCTACGAGTTCCGGATTCGAAAGAATTTTCATTCCCTAGCGCTGGTCATGGTCCCTGTTTTGGATCGTGACATCTTTTAAACACTAAAATGCCCTATTCACCCCCCCTCTAGGGCGATTACAAAGTTCTATAAAAAAAAATTTTACAATAAAGATCAATAAGTTATAAAAAAAAAAAAGCTTTCCATTAGTTAAAGTAATTTTCTATTAGTCAACCCTCAAAATAAAAAAAAAAATTTGTTTACATTTTAGTCCTAAAACTATATTTAAAAAAAAAATAGTTCTATCTACAACTTTAGGCCAATTTTCAATTAAACCCTAATTTGAAAGTCATTTCAATTTTCTCCTTCAACTTTATAAATTGTGTCCATTCTATCCAATTTTATGTGAATGATCTAATTATATTTTTAGAAATTAATTTATATCCTTATAAAATAAATTTGATAGTTATTCACTTTTTTTTCTTTTTTAAGAAAAATAAAATTTGAAAAATATTTTCAAGTTTTAATTTTATCATTTTTGAAATAAAATTTTATTTTTTTATGTATCAATTAAAATAATAAGAAAAAAGTAATAACTTGCAAATCAATTTGTTATATAGATTAATATTAATATAAATAAAATAAGAACTTTTAATAATCATTATAAATAATAATAAAATTTTAATTTTTCACATTTTTCAAAAAAAGTAAATGTTTTTTTATATTCATGACTAATATTTTTAGTGTCTCAAAATTCTCTCTGTTTCTTTTATCTAATATTTTTTAGTTTAACCTTTATTTAAAAAAAATTCTAAATAATGTGGTTGAAAGTTGAGAAGTTAATTTTAAAATAGTTAAAATTTAAGGATTTTGATTGAAAAATTAAAATTTTATTAAAATATTAGAAAATAATTTTAAAATTTATGTTAAGAGTGAAAAAATTAGAATTTAAAAATATTTTGCTACATTTTATTGTTTCTTATAGGACAAGGAGGATAAAAATTTTAATGAGTGTCAAATTTACTTTGTAGGGATATAAAAGTAATTTTAAAAATATAAATAGGTCCTTCAAATAAATCTGGATAGAATTAACAGAATTCACAAAATTGAAGAAGCAAATTGAGATGACTTTAAAAGTAGAATTCAATTGTGAATTGACTCAAAGTTAAGGATAGAACTAATGGCTTTCCCTAAATTTTTTTTGTCAATTTTGACATTTTAAATAAATAATATTTTATTTATTTATTTTGGGCTTTTTCTATTATTTAACTTTTATAATAACTATATAAATCACTAAAATAATGTAAAGAAAATTTAAGAGAATATATATTTTTCTTAAATTATTATTTTGTTAATGATAAATGAAATTAATTAAGTATTTTAATTTTTTTAAATATAAATTTTACTTGATGTATCTTAAATGAATAAATATATTTATACTTGGATAATCTCAATTAGTTTTGTCGGTGTTATAATTTATGTTATATTTTAAATAAATAAACTCAATTGTATGTTAATTAAACTATTTTAAAGTTTTTTTCTTTCAATTAGGCTATATTACAGAAAAATTTGAAAGATAATATATTTAAATTAATAATTTTATTTCTTATATAAAATAAAATTAATTTAAGATAAAATAAAAAATTTGTTATATTTAAATTTTGAATTAATAATACTTTATTATAACAATTAAACTTATAATAAAAATATGTTAACTTATTTTATTGTTCAAATGTTTATTATTAAATAGAAGAAATATTTTTTAAGATTTTTTCTAATTTAATTTTTATTGAGTTTAAAAATGTTTTGAAATCTAACAAAAATTATAATACTGATAAAAATAAAAGAGTTTTTTTCTTATTTTTTTCATTGAAATTATATATTTAAAAATAATTAAGAACATTGAATTAGTTTTATTTATCGTTGCCAATATAACTAATAGCTTAAGAAAAATATAATTTTTATTTTTATTTTCAAAAATTATTTTAGTAAGTTATATAGTTATTATGAAAGTTTTAATAATAACAAAGTTAAAAATAAAAATAAAAATAAAAATATTATTTATTTAAAATATCAAAAAATATTATAGTTTTGGGACTAAAATGTAAAAAAAAATTAAATTAAATTTTAAGAGTTGACAAATAGAAAATTACTTTGACTGATGGATATATAACTAATGGAAAATCTTTTTAAAACTTATAAAATTTGATTGTAAAAAAAATTTCTTAATATATATATATATATATATATACACTACTTGGTTCTTGACATTTATATAATCTCTCCTAATTTGTTAAATTTTTTGTCACAATTACCAATAATTGATGTGACAATTATCAAATAAATATTATTTGGTCTCTCTATTTGAATATATTATATTATTTGCCCTCTCTATTTGAATAAATTCTATTATTTGCCCCAAAAATTTGCAAAACATTTATTTCTATTAGTAAACTAATTGTTTAACAAAATTTATGTTAAATGAAATTATCATTAATTGACTATAAAAATGATAGTTTTATTAAAAATATTTTAATAAAAATAAAAGACCAAACTTTATTTTTAATCTAATCAAAATTTTAATCAAACAACAATTAATTACTCCCAATCTTAAAATATCTTTATTTAAATATTAACTTAAAATATTTATATTGCATAAAAAATAAACTAAGTAAATTCTCTTTTTTAACTTAAAATTTTTATTTTTATTTGAATTATTAGTTTAGATTGTTGTGTAAATAAATTATATTTATGAATAAAATTAATAATTTTACATAATTTAATTTATATACCCAACAATTGAAACTAACAAGTCAAATAAAGAATCAAAATTTAAAAAAAAAAATTGATTTGATTAAATTTTTTAATGATACATAAATATTTTAAGTTATTGTTTGTGTAGAGATATTTTAAAACTAATACTAATTAGTTGGTATTTAATTAAAATTTTAATTATATAAAATTAAAATTAAACATTTTATATTTTATATTTTTATGCAAACGATATAATTATCATTTTATAGTTAAATTCTAAGAAAATTAGTTTAATAATAAAAATATAATTTGTAAATATTAGGGGCTAATAGTATAACATATTTTAATGGAAGTAGGGGTGTGTAGTGGTTGGGTTGAGTTGGTTCGGGCCATCAAACCATTAATCCAATTGATTGAAAGGAAGTAGATAATTGTAACCGAATCGAGCCAAATTGATATACAAAACTGAGAAACTTCAGTTTAATCGGATCGAGAGAACGGGTTATGCCATTTGGATTGGGTCTTCAATTATTGGGCTTCGACATACAATTAAAATCTAAATGCTAATATAATATATGCATTTTTCTTAGTAATGGCCCATTAGTAATGGACTTCAATTTATATAAATTTGTACATATAAAATAATGGGTTTCCACCACCCAAAATAACGGGCTTAATGGTTAGTGTCTATATTTTTTATAAAATGAAGATGGGCTTCCAGCCTTCCACAATACAAAATAATGTAAGAACTATACAATAACTACATTTACAAAAAAATCTCCAAATTGCATAAACAATTCAAGTGGGAACTGTAGGGGAAAAAAAAAAACTTTCACCACATGGTGTTTTGTCTAATGAAACAAAAATTGTACTTGTGCAGTATGAAATATTGAATAACACTAGTAGCGATAAAAAAAAAGTGAATAAGTCTATCCTACAAAACACAATTTCAATTAATGAAAGTTAATGTTATTCATTGTGTCCCTTCTGTAACCAAGAAGTTCACCATTATTGTGAAAAATGGAAATAAATAAAAATAATAAAATAAATAAGTAATAAATAAAAACAAAATAATAATGATAATTATAAGATTAAGAGTACATCTTCTTTATATTACTTATGGTACTTATACAACAACAACAACAATAATAATAATAATAATAATAATAATTTTTAGATCAATGTATGCCTATGTGAAAGAGTTAAAAATACCTTAGGACTAAATTAACACACATTTAAGCTTGGGAATTAGGATGGAAGTGCGAGGCAAAGTAAGTTTAAGGATAAAAGAAAAAAAAAAAAAAAGAAGTAGGAGCTGGCGGAATTAGACATGACTCATCAAGGTCCAATAGAAAGAAACCTCTCTTAAGATGTCTTACCTTGTGAACGCCCCAAAAAAAAAAAAAAAAAAGGAAAGAAAATGCAGAAGAAGGAGAGAATGAGCAGCATCACTTGTGGGTAAAGGAAAGTTTCTATCATTTGACTTTCCCTTGGAAGGAAGGATAGAGGCAAGCAAAGAAAAAAAAAAAACCCGAAAGAGATGGAGCTTAGTGATTGATTGGTGAGTAAGAGGAAATGAAGAACTGATTAATTATAGAAATTTGTTCAGAGGTTAAAATGATTTTAAATTTAGTTGCATGTATGGATTTAGTGGAGTGTAGTCACAAAAAGATTAAAAATGGGTTTGAAATGAATCAGAATCCAAACTGATTTCCAAGTTTGAAGTTCCAGGTAGCAATTTGGGAACTTTGCGTATAAACTGAAAGATACTTGTGATTGGTGACTAGGAGGTGGTCAAGGTCGCAGAAAGGAGTATGTCAAAGCAACGAGGGAAGAGAAAAGAGCTGCACTTGACGGTGAGTATTCCTTGTTGCTTGTTGGGATTTTGAACTCTTAGTGTTGCCTTTTTCGCGAAACCTGAATGTTTTGTGAACCGTTCTATTTCTGGGATATAATGTCGGTATTGCTCTTCCTTGTTGCATTTTGATTCTTAGAACAGACCTGAAACTACTTGTTTTCAGTGTCGCTATCTTTTGATTTTGATTTCACAACTTCTATTCGAAACACGTTATGTTCATTTTGAATCTTCGTGAACCTTATAACTTTATTGTTATTGAACTTGTTGCTATGCAACGTTTGGTTGCTGTTGAATTTCATGAAAGGGAGATGTAAAAATAGAATTTAAACAACTTCATAATGGAGCTTAAAAACAGATCAAGAAATAAGTAAAGAAGAGAATATAAGTTTTGCTGCTGTCCAAAGTGAGTTTTACTGCAGAATTTCATGAGTAGAAGGTGTGGAAATTGTAGGCTTATTCATGCACAGAAAATTTTTTGTGAACAACTATCTCTTGGCCTTTAAGTTGGGGTCTTCATGATCTATATGCCTAGTTCGTTTCGGTGACCTATGTGCCTAACTAGTCTCGATGCGCTCTTCTCAAATTGCAACCGACTTGAACCATTGCCTGGTGCCTTGTTCTTTGATATAATCATTTGAAAGTACATTTTCATGAATTATACTTAGAGCAGCCGAATAAGTAAAAGTTTTGGAATTGAGTGCGTTCTGCTTGTTGATGATCAAATGAGTTTGTAAGTGCCATTAAACATGCTGAATGATGGACATAAGTTCAAGTCACTTCGATTGGAAATCGAATTGTGTATTAAATTATTAAGTACCGACAAAATATTATGCTAGTACATTGAAACCTTATGAACTTGTAAGGTTTGGATTAGTAGCTTGCAAATTCAAAAAATTAACCACTTGAACTTGATAAGGATACAAATCAGATGTACATCACTTAGTTATTATTTGTTGTTAGCTATCTTTATCTTCTGTATTGTTACAGTATTAACTTACTCTTGTATTTATATATTGTACATTGTAATGCACTAAACATGTGAAATACAAATAATTCTTGAACCATTCTTCACATGGTAACAGAGCAGTATGGCCAACAACATTCAGGTTGCTCTCCCTTCTTCAACCTCTCTTTCTTCTCCTTCCACCACAACTCATACTTTCTCCATTAAATTGAATAGCAAAAATTACTTGGCATGGAAAACTCAAATTCTTCCTCTCTTGAATTATCAAAAATTAATGGGCTTTGTTGATGGCACTCAATCTCCTCCATCAAAAACCATTATGAATACTGCTACCCCTCCTGCTGAAATCTCAAATCCTGCATATGAAACATGGTTTGAACGTGATCAAATGTTACTTTCTTGGATCCTCTCTTCCATAATTGAAGAAATATTTCCTTATGTTCTTGGCCTTTCATCTTCACATGTAGCATGGATGGCCCTTGCCAATACTTTTGGTACAGTCTCACAAAACAAGTAACTCCAATTGAACAATCAGTTGTAGGAATTAAAGAAGAATGACATGTATGTTTCTCAATATTTACAACGAGCAAAATCTCTTGCTGATGAACTTGCTTCTGCTGGTAGAACCTTAACCCTTGTTGAGTTTGATGCAATCATTTATCGAAACATTGGTGTTGAATATCATAGCATTATTACTGCCCTTAATCTTCTACCGGAACCAGTTTCCTTCAATGAACTCCATAGCCATCTCCTTCCACATGAGATTCTCTTAAACAACACTCATGAACCTCATCTTGCCCACCTCTCTTACTACCCCTCCTGCCTACCATCATCTCGACCTCTATTATTGCCAACCCCTTCTCCTCCACACCCTCGCTCTCCATGGCAAACGCGACGATGCCCTTGGCATAATTCATGAACTTGTCAAATTTATGGTATGAATAATCATACGGCGGACTGATGTTGACGGTACACATCTCTACTTCAACATTAGCCTCCAACTCATCAAGCCAATATTGCTTATGCCTATAAGTATGGTCATCATCCATACCCGAGCACTTACACACTATGGGTGGCTGATACAGGTGCCAACACTCACATCACTCTTGATATTTCCCACCTCCATCTTCCAAAACCATACACTGGTGGTGATCAACTTCTTGTAGGTAATGGCCAAGGTCTGTCTATTAATGGTATGGGTACTTCCTCTATTCCCTCTCACTCTCACTCTTTATCTCTTCAAAATGTTTTACATGTTCCTCAAATTTCTAAACCCTTACTTTCTGTTTCAAAGCTTTGTACTGACAACTATTGTTTCTTTGAATTTTGGCCTTCTGTTTTCATTATTAAGGATCAGAAGACAAAGACTCCACTCCTGCACGGCATGACTGAAAATGGGTTGTATATTCTGCCTTCAATTCCAAATGCTCAAGCCTTTCTATCTGAAACCATTCCCTATGATGTCTAGCACTCTTGACTTAGTCATCCCCACACTCGCACTCTCTCAAAAATTCTCACTGCTAATGCTCTCCCGCATGCTTCCAAAAATAAATTTAGCAAATGTTCTTCATGCATGTTAGGCAAATTGTCTAGAATTCCTCTTGCTCTTATTGAACATAAAAGTACCAAGCCATTTGATATTATTCATTCTGATGTTTGGGGGCCTTCCCCAGTTTTGTCAAATTTAGATTTTCGTTATTTTGTTCTTTTTATTGATGATCACACTCGATATACTTAGGTGTATTTTTTGAAAAATAAAAGTGATGTTTACAATATTTTTCTTAATTTTCAATCTCTTGTTCATATACAATTTTTTGCAAAAATAAAAGCTTTTCACTCTGATTAGGGTGGAGAGTTTAAATAAATATTTTCAGTCCCAAGGCATTGTTCACCATATTGCTTGTCCATATACACACGAGCAAAATGGAACAGCTGAACGCAAAATTAGACACTTGGTTGATATAGGACTAACTTTACTTGCCCATAGTTCAGTTCCATTTCGTTATTGGCCCTACTCATTTGACACTGTAATTTCATTAATTAATAATATGCCCACTGATGTTCTTCATGGCCAATCTCCTTATTTTTGCCTTTTTGGTCATCAATTCAATTTTAATTCTTTACGTGTTTTTGGATGTAGTATCTTTCCATTACTACGTCCTTATCACAAACATAAATTTAACTTTAGAACAACACCTTGTGTTTATCTAGGACCCGCCACATCTCATTTTGGTCATTGTTATTTTGACCCACAAATTAATAAAAATTATCTTGCCAGACACGTGCAATTCCATTAAAGTTCCTTTCCATTTAAACACATACACTCCTCACCTAACCCACTTTCTTCCATGGCCCACCAACTTTGGCTTCATATGAATACATCCCATCATGGCAAGGACACTAATACAGCCCACTCTTCATGCCAATCAGGTTTGGTGGTCCCCTCTCTTCCTTTACTTTTTTATTCTAATCGTAATCCTACTTCATGTCCCGCAACTACACCCACACCTAATTCTCCCTCATCTCTTAGACATTTATCTTCACCCAACCAACTTTACCCTTCTACTTCGCCAACAAACAACATCCGAATCTCATTTAAAATAAATCCCCCTTCTACCTTATCATCGAATATCAGTACTTCTTCCATTCCTGGCCTTAATCTCGTTGTGGACCTCACTACTTATCCCACCAAACAACCTCATCATGTCCAACAAACTCGCATTACAACCTCACCTGAAATCAATCCACTTCATACTCACCCCATAGTACTTCGGCCCTCTACTCTCCAAAAATGTGAAGCTCATTTATCCACCTCTTCTTCTCTTGCCACACCCCCATCTTCACCTCAAACCTTTGCCAAAGCCATAAAACACAATGAATGGTGTACAACAATGAATGATGAATATCAAGCTCTCATTTGCAACAACACTTGGCATCTTGTTCCTAGACCATCAAATGCTAATATCATCGGCAACGAATGGATATTTTCAATTAAATACAACTTTGATGGCACCATCTCTAGATATACAGCCCGCCTTGTTGCTAAGCGCTATAATCAACAATCCAAAGTTGATTATACTGACACCTTCAGCCCTGTGGTGAAAGCAACTACCATTCGTACCACTGTTGCTCTAGTTACTATATTCAAATGGACAATGCATCAATTAGACATCTCTAATGCCTTCCTCCATGGCAATTTACATGAGACAGTTTATATGGAATAACCCAAGGGCTTCATAGACAAAGATAACTCAGATCATGTTTGTCTTCTCTATCGTTCTCTATATGGCCTCAAGCAGGCTCCTAGGGAGTGGTTTCATCGTCTCAAAACTTTTCTTCTCTCTTTTGGTTTTCGGACATCGCAAGCTGATACCTCATTGTTCATCATTCATCGTGACTCCACTTCTTTGTTTGTTCTCATCTATATAGATGATATTATCATAATTAAGAATTCAACCACTTTACTCAATGATTTTCTCTATCACCTCAAATCTGAATTTCCAGTTAGGGATGTTGGCCTTTTATCCTACTTTTTAGGCATTGAAGTCACTAGCTCTTCTAAAGGTACTACACTTTCTCAAACTAAGTACATCTATGATTTACTTGAATAACACTTTATGCTTCATGTTAATGGTTGTTCCACTCCAATGGCATCTACACCTCCTCTCTCCAAAATCACTGGCACTACTTTAAGCATGGAAGACAGTGTTATGTACCATCAAATTATAGGAGCTCTCTAGTATGCTACTTTTACAAGGCTAGATATTGCATTTGCTGTCAACAAACTTTGTCAGTTTATGCATCATCCTACTACCTCACATTGGCAAGCAATAAAATGAGTGCTTCGGTATCTCAAGCATACATTGCACCATTGCTTATTCTTCTCTATCCACTGCTCCCCTCATTTACAATGCTTTACAGATAGTGATTGGGGAGGTTGCCTCGATGATCGCCGTTCAATAAATGGTTATGCAATTTACTTGGGAAATTCATTAATCTCTTGGATGGCCAAGAAGCAGCCCATAATTACTAGATCATCAACAGAGAGTGAATATAAGGCTATTGTAAACACCACTTCAAAGGTTCTATGGCTTCAATCATTGCTTCAAGAACTTAGTGTCAATTCTACTCATAAACCTATAATTTAGTGTGACAACATTGGTGCAATCTATCTCACTTCTAATTCGATTTTTCATGCCTACACAAAACCCATTGAGTTAGATTATCACTTTGTTAAGGAGCAAGTGACTAAAGGTAACATCCAAGTTCAATTCATATCTAGCAATGATCAAATTGGAGATATCTTTACCAAGCCATTGGGAACTCATAAATTTCTTCATCATCGAGATTCTCTTCGATTAACTGCATCCCCAATGGCTTGAGGGGGGCTTAATAAGGATACAAATTAGATGTACATCACTTAGTTATTATTTTCTGTTAGCTATCTTTATCTTTTGTATTGTTATAGTATTAACTTACTCTTGTATTTATATATTGTATATTGTAATGCACTAAACATATGAAATACAAAAAATTCTTGAATCATTCTTCACAGAACTTGGGTCTAATCTAAGGAACCTAATTTACATACATATGAATTAATCACCACTAATGGATTTAATCAACTACACTCAATCTGATTAAGTTATATCCTACCTCTTATTCTGAAGTAAGAAGTAAGTTTTATAGCTAAAGTTACATATACATGTAAAAATAATAAATAACAAGAATTTAATTTCCAAGAATATAACTATTAAATTATATACATGAATATTTAATTTAAGTAATAGTCAAGAAGAGCATTAGAAAAAGAACAATTTGAGTGTATATTAAAGTTGAGCATGTTAGGAATTGATTATGCTACTTAGACATCAAATGCTAAGTAGGGCAAATTTCAAAAATTTGCTTATTATAACCCTTGATCTCATAAGGAATTCCAATCCCTAGGATCCAATTTGCATTTAATATATAGCTAATACATAAACCAACATAAATACAAAAAATTAACAACCTAGGAATTCTAAGTTTCAAGAAAACTTACTAATTCCAAAGGTTAGTATAGACCACAGTTAATCTACTAAAATGGTTGGCTTCTTTGATTCAACTCTTAAATCAACTTCAAGTCTCCCAAGTGTGAGACCTCTAGCTTGAAAGACCAAGCTTTAATAAATCTCCTTCTTGTCTTAATCAATTAGCACAAAAACCATTGTGATATTTGCACCAACTTGATCCTTATAAGAGCTATTGGTTTCATATATATCCTTTTATTTCTTATGTCTCTAAACTTTTATCTTCACCAACCATCAATTAATATCTACCTTTTGCTTTTAGATATACTTGGCTAGATATTAAAGTAGAGATTAGTGACATGACCCATATGCCACTTGTCATAATTAATTAATAAATTAATAAGTCATTAGAGTCCAAACTTGGAGGATGTAGAGATCACAACTCTTGTAATTCTTTACGTCATTTATGACTTAGACATGTCAATTAATATTTGATTAATTAAAATCAAATATGTCACTTAATGGATTTGGGCCATGTAATTGGGCTAACTCTTAACCTAAAGCCCATTCCATCAAACTAGTGGACTTAAATAAGGTAAA
This sequence comes from Mallotus nudiflorus, assembly GCA_947683625.1. Taxonomy (NCBI): domain Eukaryota; kingdom Viridiplantae; phylum Streptophyta; class Magnoliopsida; order Malpighiales; family Euphorbiaceae; genus Mallotus; species Mallotus nudiflorus. The sequence continues at coordinate 1,944,399 of CANTUR010000486.1, forward strand.
TGGGCTTTGTCAATCACTTGGTTTAATCTTTAGGCCAAAATTCTTTTGAGCCTAGGTCCATAACACTTGGGCCATTAATCTAAATATAAAGAAATAATATATATCCATTATTAATTTAATATCTCAACTAATATATGATATTAATAATAAGAACCTTTCATTGAAATTAGATTTCATGATGTGCTAGAATAGTTGCTTTAAGAAAAAATCCAATTTCATTAATCTTAATTAATTGATTAAACTCTTTAATCAATAATTAGATTAATATAAAGAGATTTTGTAAAACCTTTTAGGTGTGACTTACTAGGTCCATGTCTAATTGGCAATGAGAAGATAATATTAACATTTGATATTATTTGAAACTCCTTTCAAGTCTAAATGTGAAAATCCCAATTATTCACATTTAGTTCTCATACGTTGTGAGTGTCACCATAGCATCAATATTATAACTACCCAATTAGATATGAATGTATTCATTAATTCACACAAACCCTTTGGTCATAATTACTGTGCACTAAAATATCTCCATTAGAAGATCCTGATATAATATAGAGTTAAGGATTAGTCAAACTCTAATAGCTATATCATATGGCATCATCTCAAGTTCTATCTCTTAATTAAAACATAATAACTACTAGAAACTCTTTCTAGCACCAAAACTCTTTCAAACTGTTATGTTTGTCCTAGCCAGGAACTCTTTCATCAAGAAAAGACTTAGATAGCATAGGATCTTATCCCGATTCACTCCAGTTAATGAATCCCATCCTGGTCAAACACTTATTCCTACATTTAACTTATTAGAGCCACCACATGCCATTTACCAATGTGTGAATAACACAAGTATGTAAGCGGTAATAAAGTCTAACCACTCAAATGTGGATGACCATGTCACCTTAGGTCAAAGGACTATATGCACCATTATGACCTAGATTGTGATCATTGACTATAAGTGAATATCCATGTGATCACATATCTAATGTCACTCTTTAATCCACCCATCACATGAGTATCCACATGTCTATTCTGATATCTCATATTAAGTAGCATGAGACTCACTACCTCCTGCTGTTAGTATCACATACTAATTAAAGAAAATAGATAGAGGTGATAGTCTAATTAATATTACCCAAATATTAATTATACAACTATGAATATTTTATAGCATGTGTACTAAATAAGTTTGCAACTTATATTATGAACTCTTGATAATAAATTTATCGATGCTAAAGGGTAAATACTCAAATAAACAAACAATTTATTTAAATGAATATTATATTTCCATTTAAGATAATTTACAATGTCATTATACATTATAAGAATGGCACTAGGGCACATCTAAGCTAACAATATCCCACTAGCACTAGTGCCATTCACTATAATACCCATCTTCTCAAAATGACAATCTAACTATAATTGTGTGAGTGCCTTAGTTAGTGGATAAGCCACATTATCAGTTGAAGCTACCTTTTACATGATGATGTCGCTTTTTTTAATAAGTTCTTTGATAATATGGAAATGCCTTTCAATGTGTTTGAATTTTTAGTGAGACCTCAGTTCCTTTGCCAAAGCAATGGTTGCATTATTGTCACAACAGAGAGGAATTAAGGGCTTAATGGAAAGAATAAATTCTAGTTTAGTAATGAACTTTTTAATCTAAATAACTTATTTAGTGGCATCTAATGTAGCTATATACTTGACTTTTGTAATGGAATCAGCAATGGCACCTTGCTTGGAACTCTTCTAGCTCATTGCACCTCCATTATAGATAAAAATAAACGTAGAAATAGATTTTCTATCATCAACATTTGATTTGAAATCAGAATATATGAATACATCTATTTGTAAATCACCTCCTCCATAAGTTAAAATCAAATCTTTAGTCCTTCTTAAGTACTTAAAGATTGACTTAACTATTATCCAGTGTTCCAAACCTAGATTGGATTGAAACCTACTAGTCATACTAACAACATAGGCAATATTAGGTCTTGTACACAATGTAGCACACAATAAGCTTCCTATAGCCGAAGCATAAGGAACTTTGGCCATTTGCTCCATTTCTTTGGGTGTCTTGGGTGATATACCCTTGGATAAATGGATACCATACGTTAATGGTAATAATCCTCTCTTAGAATCAAGCATGTTAAACATCTTTAACACCTTTTCTAATTAAAGACTTTGGCATAAACCTATCATTCTTTTTTATCTATCTCTATAGACTCAAATTCCAAGAATATAGATAGCCTCCCTTAAGTCTTTCATGGAGAAAGTTTTATATAACCACAGTTTTATATTTGTAAGCATGCTAACGTCATTCCCAATTAATAAAATATTATCCACATACAATACAAGGAAAGTGAGTTAGCTCCCACTAACCTTCTTTTACATACAAGGCTCATCTTCATCCTTGATAAAACCAATTGATCATATGGCTTTATCAAAATGATGATTCCAACTCCTTCAAGCTTACTTTAGACCATAAATTGATATATTAAGCTTGCACACTTTGGAACCTTCTTTAGATTCATAACTTTTAGGTTGTTTCATATAAATTTCTTCCTTAACATAATCGTTAAGAAAAGCAATTTTGACATCCATTTGCCAAATCTCATAATCATAGTGTGCAGTAATGATAAGAAGTATCTGAATGGATTTAAGCATGGCTACCGATGAAAAGGTCTCCTTATAGTGAACCCCTTGCCTTTGGCGAAACCTTTTTGCAACAACCCTTACTTTGTAAGTATTAACCTTTCCATCTGCACCAATATTTCTCTTGAAGATCCATTTACAACCTATAAGTATAATACCTTCAGGTGGATCAACAAGTGTCCAGACTTGGTTTACATGCATGGAATCCATTTCAGATTTCATTGTTTGAAGCCATTTAAAAGAATTTTTATCTAATAAAGCTTCTTCAAATGTTGTAGGATCATTATCATGATTGTCTTCTTTATGCATATACAAATCTTGCATATCATGTAGAAAACAGTATCTATCTGGTGGATCAAATATCCTACCTGACTTTCTAAGAGTTAGTGTGATGATATTTTTAGTGGGATTAGACTTTTGGGATTGATCTATATCCATTTGATCAACTTGATTGGCATAATCAGAAGACTCTTCTTCTAATGCTATCTTCCTTCCTTTACCACCTTCTTAAAGAAACTCTTTCTCAAGAAATATGACATCTTTGCTTACAACAATAACTTAATAAGTAGGAAGATAGAAATAATACCCTAAACTTTCTTTAGGAAATGTAACAAATCTACCTTGAATTGACCTTGCATCTAATTTGTCTATTTTAGCCTTTTGATATAGGCTAGGTATCCCTAAATCTTAACATACTTGAGACTTGGTGCCTTATCATGCCATATCTCATATGATGTGGTAGAAATAGACTTAGATGGAACACAATTTAATATGTAAATGGTAGTTTGCAATGAAAAACCCCAAAAGAAAGTAGGCAAATTTGCATAACTCATCATTGATCAAACTATGTCTAATAGAGTTTGATTCCTCCTTTTGGACACACCATTGAGTTGAGGTGTTCTGGGTGGAGTTAATTATGATATAATGTCATTTTCCTTAAGGAACTCCATGAATAGGTACTTAAGTATTCACCTCCTAGATCCGATTGAACAATTTTAATACTTTTCCCCATTTGGTTCTCTACTTGGACCTTAAATTCCTTGAAATTTTCAAAGGATTCACTTTCATATTTCATTAAATATAAATCTCTAAACCTTGATAGATCATCTATGAAGGTAATAAAGTAGTAGACCCTGCCTCTTGCCATTTAGTTAAATGGGCCTCATACATCACTATGTATGATTTCCAAAATTTCTTTAGCTTTTTCCATTTGTCTAACAAATGGTGATTGATGTTCTTAATGAGTTACTAATATCCCTTAGGTACATATTGTTATTATTGGAATATTAGTTCTCATTATGTGAACAACTCTTGTTCATCACATCTCATATGAGATATCATCAATATGACTCTTAATGTTACGGGCCTCAAGTACACATTGCCATTATTGGCATTTGGCATTAGCTAGGTCCATACCATTAGATAAGTGAAATGTATAGACTTAAACACTATATACCTCAGGTATGCCTATTTGCCATTCTTAGCATGCAGTGTGTCTATACACCCATAACATCTCATACTTAAAAATAATACTACATGAATCTCTTGGATCTTATATACATCCCTATGTATCCATAGCTGATGCACATTAACCAAAACCATCCAAGTTATTGCTCCAATGGAGAAGCTAGACCTAAATTTTTTTTAGAAGATTTTTTTGGGTCTTTATTTAAGGTCTCACTTTGCACACTAGCCATTTTACATTGCATATATCATATATATACATCATATGGCATCAATACACATATCATATATGCATTTAATTTGTTATATCCAATTACATGTATAACATATGCATAAATTGCATGTTTTAACATATATATCACATATATACATTGAACATGTATAATGAATGCATAAATATAGAATGATCATTGGTCTTGTACAAACATATTCTAACTCTTAGAATAAATTACATTACTTCCATTTTACTGGATCTCCCACTTGAACTCTTTAAGCTCTATTTTGATATGTTTATTATTTATGTGTCTTAGAGTTAATTTTTAGTAAGTTTTAAAAAAGGAATAAATTAATTTAAGTAATTTTTGGGCTTAATTAGGAGATTTTTATGAGTTAGAATTTAATTAGGATTCTTATTATTTATTGTATATTTGGGAAGTTTTATTTGATTTTTAATTAGTTTTTGTGTTTTATGTCTAGTGTGGGCCTTAGGAATATAAAGGGAGTTGGTATGTTTTTACATAGCATGGCATGTATATGCCATGTGAGGAAGAAACAAATGAGGAAAGTCATGTCCAAGCCAAGTCCAAGTCATGTGTGAGCCATGAAGAAGCCAACTACATTTGAATATCAATATAGTAATGTCATGGCATGCACATGTTGTGTAAGTGAAGAATTCTGACCTGGAATGATGCACAGCTAATGAACTTGCCCATGTTGGAAGTCGTGCCATGTGCTTAGTAAATTCATAGATTTATTTGAATGAGGTACGGTTGTGCTTCAAAACTTTATCATGAAGGCATAAATTTCCTATTTTGAAAATAAGAAGGAATTAGGAATCAAAGAGAATTCTTTTCATACCCTATCACTATAAAAGGAATAAACACCTTTTTGAGAGGGCAGAAAGGAGTCATAGAGATAATAAGGTGGATAAACATAAATCAATGAAGACTAAGAGCTTATTTTATTTTATTTTCTATTTTCATCTTCTTGTTTTCTTGATTATGATTACGGATTTCATTATAGCCATATGTGGCTAAGTTTTCTTTTAGAGTCTTGGTTAGGAGTAGCTATTCCATGACATGATTTGAACATAAGTTTTTATATTTGATTTGAATTTCAGTTAATTCTTTGTGTTGTAATATTTATCTTATTATCATTCCAAGCCTATTTGATTGCATGTTTATGGATAAATTCACCAATGAGAGTTAGGGGAATTCATTAGCTTAAGACTCTTAAAAATTAGATCACTTTACCACGAGAGTATGCGAGCTCTTCGAGGAGTCACGACAGTAGATTATAGTGACAAATTAATTGCTAAAAATCTTAATGAGCTTGGATTAAATTATTAATCAAGAGAGTAGGTTAGATTTTAATCCTTGCATGCTTAATTAAAATTGAGAGAGTCTTTAAGTATTTTAGAGCAATTACCCTTAACTAAATTCAAGATTTCTATTTAATAATGTGTTCATGATTGGATTGGATTGGAATAATGAAACTAAACCTAGGCTCTGAGTTTACAAATATTTGATTTTATTTTTAATTAAGTTTCTGTTATTTAAACCTTGTTAAATTATTCAATTTATAGTCGAGATCATAGGTAAAAATTGTTAGTAATCAATATACAGTCCTTGAGGGAATGATATTTATTTACTGTAACCATAATCATGGTCGTTCGGGTTTAAAACGCAATAAGTTTTTAACGCTATTGCCGAGGACTGGCAATATTGATATTAATTTAGTTTTTACTTTTCTTAGACTAGTATTCTTTCTTTAATTTTAATTTAATTTGCTAATTGATTTTTTATGTAACTTTTTCTAGTTTATGAACATTCAATCTAAGGGGACAAACTTATAAAAGATTAACCCTAAAATTGAGAAATCGTGTAAGAAAAACTAAAAGGAAAAGCATGAAAAAGACAAGCAAAAGATGGCTAAAGATCAAGCACCAACACCATTGGGCAGGAGTTGCGCCTCTTCAAGAGTACATAATGCCTAATTCAGGAGATACCTATAATAGTATTGTCAGGCCAACTATCGATGCCAACACATTTGAGATCAAACCAGTGATAATTCAAATGGTCTCATAATTTTAGTTTAGAGGTCTCCCAAGCGAGGATCCTAATGCCCATCTAGTTTAGTTTTTGGAGATTTGTGATACATTCTAGATGAATAGGGTTAGTCCAGATGCAATAAAGCTTAGGTTATTCGATTTCTCTTTGAGGGATAAGCCTAAGCTATGGTTGCACTCTTTGGCACCATAGTCGAACACATCATGGGATACGCTGTCAAAGACATTCTTGGGCAAGTATTTCCCACTGGGCAAAATAACAAAGTTCAAACAGGAGATCACAAACTTTACTCAACATGGTGGCGAATCTCTTTATAAGGCTTGGGAATATTACAAGGATTGATAGAGATAGTGTCCTCACTATGGAGTTCCATAGTGGTTGCTCATTCAAACCTTCTACCAAGGCCTAACAAAGCCAATGAGGATCACTATTAATGCAACTACCCAAGGCTCATTCATGAGTAAGACGCCTGATGATGTCTACAATCTTCTTGAGACTATAGCATCCAATAACTACTAATGGCATGTCTTAAGAAGTGCACTAAAGAAAGTGGCAGGAATGTATGAAGTGGATAGTTAGAGTCTCCTTAATGTGAAGATTGATTTGCTTACCAAGAAATTGGAGGCATCCACTAAAGTCGCTAATCCCATGGCTATTTATTCCTATAAGAATTATGGAGGAGGACATTTAACCTTAAAGTGTTAGGGAGGTTTTTCTTAAGATTCCTCTATTGAGCAGTTAAATGCAATTAATAATTTCCAAAGGAATCAAGGGAATCCTTATTCAAACACCTATAACCCAGGTTAATGAAACCATCCAAACTTTTCATGGTTTAACTAAAGAGGGGTATAAAATACCCATTAAGGGTTCAAACAACTGCCTCTTGGATTTCAACAGAAGAATACCTTCCCTCAACAAAGCAAACCAAAGTCTAACCTTGAAGTAATGATAGAGAAATTCCTAAAAGATCAAGAGAGGTACCAAAAAGACTAAGAGGAGTAAAAGGAAGCAACAAAGAATTTGACATCTTAAGTGGGACTACTTTTTACCCATAACAAAATGTTAGAAAACCAAATTGCATCATAAGCTTTAAGTTTAAAGTAGAGTGGAATGTTTCCTAATTAACCTTAAAATCCTAGAGAATAAGCTAAGGTGGTTACACTTAAAAGCAAAAAGAAGTTTCCTTTAATAGAGACCAAAAACAATGTTGCAAAAACCATTTATGACACCCAAGAGGAAAAGACTGACCATTTACAAAACAAGGATGAGGAGAAGAAGGACTCACCACATTTGGTATTACCACTACCATTTCTATAAAGGTAATAGAAATCCAAGTTAAACAAGTAGTTTGAGAAGTTTATAAAGTCATTCTAGCTACTCAAACTAAATATACCTCTCTTGGATGTGATAAATACTATGCATACATACTCCAAATTCTTAAAAGATATCATCTTGCACAAAAGAAAATGGGAGGATCACGAGACCATTCCTATCAATGAGCAATGCAGTGCTATCATTCAAAATAAGCTTCCCCAAAAGCTTAAAGATCTAGGGAGTATCACTGTCCCTTATACCATTATAAATGAATTTATAAGTAAATCTTTATGAGATCTTAGTGCAAATGTGAGTATAATTCCTCTTTCCTTTTGCAGATGACTCAACATGGGTAATCCATAACCAATGATGATGTCGCTATAGCTCGTAGATATATCTATAATCTACCCCTATGAAAATTTAGAAGATGTTCTGGTCAAAATTGGAGACTATTATGTACCATGAGATTTCATCATCCTAGAAATGGAGGAGGATCACCACATTCCAATCATACTAGGATGACCATTCCTAGCCACAATAGGAGAAATCATAGACATCAAGAGAGGAAAGATTTTATTGGAAATTAGAGATAATAAGGTGGAGTTTAATGTTTTTAAAATGGCAAAACTTTCCTCAATGATGGGATCTTATTTTAGAGTAGATGTGATATAAAGTTGTGTGCAAAAAACCTTTGAAAAATAACTCACCCATAACTCTCTAGAAGCATGCTTGATCCATGATGTTATAGAGGATGACATTGATGAAGAGGTGGAAATATATGAACACTACCTTAGTGCAAGTCCACCATTGAATAAACATAAATCAACCAGGTATGAGCCCTTACCCTATATTATAGAAAGCCTTGGTATGATTGAGGAGGAAAATGCACCTAAGGTAGAGCTCAAAGCTCTTCCTTCATCTTAGAGGTATGCTTTTCTTGGCCCTAACTCTATATATCCTATCATTATGAATGCTGAGTTAGCTGATGAACAAGTAGACAAATTATTTAGGAGAGTTAGGCCTCACAGGAAGATCATAGGTTATACCATAGATGACTTAAAGGGAATTAGTGCTTCAATATGCATGCATAGGATTCATATGGAAAATTATGCTAAACCACTATAGAACATCAAAAAAGTCTAAACCTTAACATGAAAGAGGTGGTTAAGAAAGAGATTATGAAGTTGTTTAATGCAAGGATTATTTATCCTATCTTGGATAGTCAGTGGGTTAGTCCAATCCATATAGTCACTAAGAAGGGAGGTATGACAATAATGAAAAATGAGAACAATGAGTTGATACTAACTAGGATTGTCATAGGCTGGCACATGTACATTGACTATAGAAAATTAAACAAGGCCACTAGGAAAGATTACTTCCCTTTACCATTCATTGACCAACTTTTAGAAAGGTTAGCTAATCATTCATTTTTCTATTACTTGGATGGATACTTTAGTTTCTTTCAAATTCCTATACACCCTGATGATTAAGAGAAAACCACATTCACATGTCCTTATGGAATATATGCATATAGAATAATACCTTTCGAGCTATATAATGCACCTGCTACTTTCCTACGATGCATGATATCTATCTTTTCTAATTTTGTTGAGGACACTATAAAGGTTTTTATGGATGATTTCTCTGTATACAATTCTTCTTTTGATGATTATCTTGATAATCTATCTAAAGTATTGTAGAGATGTAAAGACACTAACCTTGTGCTAAATTAGGAAAAGTGTCACTTTATGGTGACTAAAGGAGTGGTGCTCAAGCATATTATGTTTGAAAAAGGCATTGAAGTCGATAGGGCAAAAATTCAATTGATAGAGAAACTTCCACCCCTACCTCTATTAAGGGAATATAGAGTTTTCTGGGACAGACATTTTAACATATGTTTAGCCACAACACCTACAACCAACATCAATTTTAATCACAACACTTGCAATTAATAACCAATATAACATGTGCTAAGTGTAAAAAGGGCTTCAATACCACTGTTAAAAATTGATTATGCTGCTTAGACATAAAATGCTAAGTAAGAAAAATTTTTAAAATTTGCTTATTATAACCCTTGATCTCATTAAGAATTCCAATCCTTAGGATTCAATTTGCATTTACACATAGTTAATAAACAAACCAACATAAATACAATAAATTAACAACCTAGGAATTCTAAGTTTCAAGAAAACTTACTAATTCCCAAGGTTGGTATAGACCACAATTAATCCACTAAAATGGTTGGCTCCTTTGATTCAACTCTTGAATCAACTTCAAGTTTGTTAAGTGTGCTTATAGTACCCCATGTCCACTTGTAGATGTGCATTTATGCTTGTTAATTTATTTAATTTCTAAACTCATTTAAATTAAGATTTTATCTTTAATGTTTATTAACATTATACTTAGAGGTTAATTTTTGAGTTATATTAATCTAGTAATTATGCTTAGAACACATTTTGAAATGGGCGGTGAATAATTTTATTAGATTCTTGAATAAAACTAACAAGAATGATAAATAACCATTAATTAAAATTTTAATACTTTAGATAATAATTAAATTCTGAATAATATGAATACTCTATATTTTATTTAGTTATTTAATAAATATAACTCTTTCTTAATATATCAACTTGTTCATATTGTGATTCCACTTTCTTGTTTGCTCTGTTCACTCACTAGGTATTTTCTTGGAAAATAATCACGCCTTACCTTTTATTTATTTTTAGGTTGACTATGTAATTACTAGGTAGATTTGTTTACATTTAGAAGAGTAGAAAAGATGTCTTGGAAGTATATGATTATAAGATAAGATGTGCATGAAGATGTGCACGTGATTGATACTGTGTTAGACTAGAAGGTGTAGGTGGAACCTGCAACTATGCCTTTCCATACCATGACAATGAGGGAAAGTCATGAAGGCCTTGTTATTATGGTGGTACTTGGATCTACGAGACTGCATTTAATGTCCGTGTTTCTCTAATCCTTGATTAGCACTGATGGTGGCCTAAAAACACTTTTTGGGTTCTTTTTAACTATATGATGCAATAATGTATATATAACTATGGTAAATAGGGTTACTCGTTTGTATTTGATTACAACCTTTTTATTTTGGTGTAATTAAATGTAAATATTTTGGTTGTAATCAGTGCTCTACATAGGTAGGAATGTATAAAGTGTCATGAATAATCAAGAATAAATAATAATTTCCTATTGTTCTCCTCAATATTATGATATATATAACTATTGCTTATGATAGTTGCTGATATACGAGTCATGTCTAAATATAATTAATGGAATCTAACTAAATACACAAGTTTAGTTTCATTATATTTAGAATATTAAATTAAATTAAACCAAGATTTTACATTCCTTGTAGTTAGTTATTCTACTATATACAACTCTTAGTTTATTTGATTTAAGTTTTAATATTTAGGTATTAATTCTTAGAGTGTCATCTTATAATGTATGCTTCCTTATTGGATGTCTGAGGGTAACATTCCAATAGGGGTACTTGTGGGTTTGGATGTCACACATTGGATAATAAAAAAATTAAAATAAAATATCTATGAATTTGAGGCTCAGTTTGTGAATATTTCATTTAGAGAATACCAAATGTCAAACATCTGTCAACAAGTAAACAAAAGTTTGCTTGTTTGCCACTAAAGATATTTGAGCAAATTGTGATTTATATTACTGAGAATTGAAGAGGTAGAAGCACATCATCATTACTTCAAATTCAAAAAAAATAAGAAGTAATAAAAAAAATAGAACTAACAAGTTAGTAGTATCATAGTAAGTAAAAAAAGAAGAAGTTAGAAGTAAGCACCCAAATATAGCATGCAAAAAATAAGAAGTGGTTAAGTAAATTAAAATACAGAACTAGTAGGCAAATTTATATAGGCTCAGAGATATTCTTTCTGCTTATTGAAAAGAATATGCCACATTTCAATAAGATAAATATGTCATTAATGAAACTTAAGCAAGTATTTTTGTGGCATCAAACATAATGGTTGAAGCTTCACCATCGCCTCATAATATAATAAAGTGACTTAATGAAGATAACAATAGCAACTTGAAGAACTAGTTGGTTATATATTCAATTCACAGTCACTTCTCATAGTTAGGCACATTAAGTAATAAGCAGATAGATAGAACAATCAAAGCCATAGAATTAATTCATCAAGTGACTTAATGAGACTACAATAATAACCAATATAAAATAGGAAGGTCATAAGTCTCATATCATATTCACAGGCTCATTGATAGTTTTCATATATAGTTAGCATATAAATAATTAAGTCAGAGTTTGAATGAGTTAATTTACTAAAATTATGAGCAAAATATGCTAACAAACCAGGATGCAAATGGATTTGTTAAAGTCAATAAAGAGCCATTGCCTAATTGAGGTAGATATGCTAATAATACAAGAAAAAAAAAACATTATAAAGTGTGAATAATTTATTTAAAAAATAAAATAAAATAAAAATAAATTAATGCATAGGCTATGTATAGAACTTTTTTAAGGTTTTCTATATCATCTATTGCCTCTTCAATTGAAATTGGGTTATTGGACAATCTCATCCAATCTTGGGTGCAAATGAGGGTTTCCATAATTCTAGGAGTTATAGAACTCCTAAAAACATCAAGAACTCCGCCTCATGTAGTAAAAGGTGATTTAGATGCAATTGTTGAGATTGGGACTAGTAATGCATCTTTAGCCATGTGGTAAGAATAGGAAATCTTTCAAAATTTGAGCTTCCACCATCTTAACACATCTATGTCATCCTCTTATACTATAGCTTCACTCATATACATTTCCAATTCAGATTGTTTAAAACCCCCCAATCCATTTTTCAATTTATGTTTCTTGTATTTAGCTTTGAAGACAAATATAGGCTTGGCACTATGAGGGACAACATTAAAAGTCATAAATTGACTGCTTTTAGAAGTATATTAGGACTAAAACTCAGATCCAGTAGCAACATGAGTACTATAAAGGGCTTTACAATCCTCAAAAAGTTCAAACAGAGAGGACTTTACATGATTATAAAATCTGCTTCCACCATCTCCATACATTTGACCCAAAAAGAACTTTAACTACTCAAGTTTGTTTGATCCAAAATGTTAGTAAAGAAAATCAAAAAATTCATTTTCTCAATATCACCCTAATATTGATTAAACTTTGCTTTCATATTGATGCACATATTGATCATGCTATGATCAGATGATTACATCCATCCAAACATGACACAATATAAATCAGACACTTCATTGAAAAAAGTATTAAAAGTGACATACTTAGAACTAGAGATTCTAAGTGTCATTTTATAAAACTACTTCAAGCATGCCACCATTGCATTAATATAATGCCAATAAAAAATATCTGGCACTTCATTAGACAAACTGCCCTAAAGGCCAACTCAGTTTCATTATATTTGTCAAAGACTTTTCATATATACATGTAATCTTTAGCATCTCTAATGTGTGTAATATTTACATTTTTTTCCAAATTGAGTTTTAATGAATTTTGAATTAATAAATAATGTTAATTGTGTAGATTTTAGGTTAATTAAGAAATATTTTGGTTTTAGAGTTTTATTTAGGATTTTTTATTTTTTATTTAATTCTAGTCAATTTGATAAGTACAATTCCATCAAGTGGGCACATTTAGATGTAAAGAAGCTTTTGAATCAACCCTAACCAAACCAGATAATTCTTTAAACTTCCTTAATCTAGCAGGTAAATTCCTAATATACCTAACTGCCTCCCTAACTTTTTTAATAGAAAGTGTCACTTCTTGTAACCCATCCTATACAATAAGGTTCAAAATATGTGCAATGCACCTAACATGCAAGTAATTAGATCTAATAATAGTTATTCCTTAAGAAAGAAATTTTTTCTAAAATAGTTTATTGTTGTGTCATTACTAAAGGCATTGTCCACAATCATAGTAAATACATTCTTTAAACCCCAATCAAGCAAGTAGTTTTCCAATGCCTTAGTAATAAACTCACCTTTATAGGAAGTAATAGGAACAAAAGACATAATTTTTTTATGAAGTCTCCACTTATAATCTATAAAATGTGTAGTTATGCATATATACTTCAACCTCTGAATAGAGGTCTAAGAGTCAGTTGTTAAACTAACTCTTTGATAGTGATCTTTGAAAAAAGCTTTCAATTTCAATCTCTCATCCAAGTAGGTATTATAAATGTCCTTACTGACAGTCCACCTAGAAGGGATAGGGCCATAAGCAGATAAGAATTTTTGAAAACCCTCCCCTTCTTTAAACTTAAAAGGTAGCTCATCAATTATAACCATTTTAGTAAGTTTGTTTCTAATAAAGTCTTGGTCAAATTTTCAGGTCCCAATTACCCCCCACAGATTCAGATTCATATGCTTCCATAATATTAGGTGTTAAAGTGAACAAAGATTGCTTACTATTTTTACTATGTGGATTTTTGGTGCAAGTAAGAATATGGTTTCTTAAAGAAGATGTTCCATGCCTTTTAGAATGAGCATTAATTGTTTTAGCACATTAAAGACATGTACCTTTTATTGTAACCCCTTTACTGTCTTTAATCCTCTCGAAATGCTCCTAGGCTATACTTCTTGAATCAATCTTTTTTCTTTTTTTGGTAGCACTAGCTAAACTGTCTTCTTGCTCTTTTTATTGTGCTTTCACTTCTTTTTCTTGAGGCATAACATTAGTATTATTAGGTTCCATCTACACAGGATATAATAGGAAATTATAAGTAAAAAGTGATAATATAAAAGTATCAACTATAAATTAAGGTTTAGGTAAACAACTAACTAAAAATAACTAAAGAAGATTTCAAAGTGACCTTTAATTTTCAAGCCTCTACTTGTATTGAAGTCAAGAAATAATGCTTCCACCTAATTATTTTAAAACCATAAGTGATAGAAGAGTGTTGTGCTTCCAACAATTCAATTCAGTTTATTTGTATCAACTGAAATTATTGAATACTATAGACATATAACAAAATCAATTGACATAGTCACATATTAAATAAAAAGTCAATTGATAGAGTCACATACGAACTAAAATAATCACACTCAATCACATACTCTGAGACTCATTAGTGTGATTCATAGAGTCACATTTTAGTATATTAAACAAAAAAAAAATGACTGTAATGCAAGTGTAATATGAAAAAATTTAAAATAAAATCTTTGTATGTTCATAAATTGTACAACAAATAAACACACAAAAATGATAGATATAAAGTTCAAAGGCAATATAATCGCCCCTATATTCCCTTATTAAATAAACAAAAATTAACAAACAACTTTTGCATGTTTTCAAAACACCATAAAAAACACAGATATATAGTTTATCAACAACTTTGCATTCAAAATAACTGTCATAAAAAAAAATACTCTTGACTCTTTGCATGTTTAAAAATAAAACCATTATACACATAGATAATTTTTTAATAAATAATTGCTTATAACTATAAGTCCAATTTAAATCAAAACAACATATATTAAAAAATTTGTATGGACCCTTAATTTTTTTTAAAAAAAAAACCATTAACATTTACAAAAAAATACATAAACTATGGTTTATAAAGCCCAATCAACAAAAAAATAATAATAGAAAGATTAATAAACACAAAACACGATTAATAATAAACAGATTTACTAGATCATGAAATAAAAAAGGGATTCTTCTATCACTAGTCGTTTTAATTTTTTTGTTAAGTTAATATAATAGAGAAGATGAAATAACAAGAATAGAAGCCTGAAAATAGAGATAAATTCATTTGCATGATCAGATAGAGTTATAGCAGTAAAGGGGCTACTAGAGTTATTAAACTGTGGGGGGAAAGGGTTTGGAAAGTATAGAATGGTACTAAGAACTAAGAAGATAGAAGGGAGTGGCAGCAATGAGCTGCGATTAGGGTTAGGGTTTTGGTTATGAAGATAGAAATTGAAGAATCGAGAGAGAATAAAGAGGGAGGGGGTGGGTGAGAGTGAGGCGACGGTGAGGGTTAATGAAATTAGGGTTAAGGGTAGTTTAGGATAGTTATATACCTAGGTTAAACACAATGTTTTGGTTTATTAAAATTTCAGAAAACTGAACGAGTCAGATTAATAAAAACTAACATTGACCTATCACCCATTATTTGAACTTGAGACTTCTTATTTGCCCAAACCGACTTTCACTTGAATTATCCCCAACCAACTCCTTCTTTTTGGTTTGGTTTGGTTTGAAAAAATTCGACCGGTTAAGTCCTACACACCCCTAAATGGAGGGGACAAATAATATTTATTTGACAATTGTTATGTCAGTTAAATTTGACAAATTGTGATGAAAATTTGACGGAAGAGATAAATGAAGTAATTTTACAAAATAGAAAAGTAATTAACATAAATTTTGAATATTAAAAACCAAAGTAGTATGATTTAACAAACCACCGAGGGAAACATATATATATGTATAACTTTACCTTCTTTTTTATTTTTTGGAGCAAATTACTTTACCCTTAATTAAATGCTTGACGGATGCGATTGGTACGAGGGTACATATGTGTAATAAGTTCTGACAATAAAAGCAGGGAAGTAAATTTCACCAAATATATATATATATATATATATATATATTTTTTTTTTCTTTTTAATTTTTATCATCTCTCTCCCATTGGTGGACTTTGTATGTAAGGACTCACTCAACAATCAAGCCAAGAACCTGACAAATGAAACATTTACAGCTGCTGCCTTTTAATCCTTTGCTTCTCATCTTCTTCATTTTCTGCAAATGAGCTCTGCAAGCTTTCTTCAACTCTTGGCTTAGGTAATTTATTCAATATTTAATTTTTTTTTCTTTTTTGTAATTTTTGTCTTTCTTTCTTCAGTTAGGGTTGGTTTCATGAAATTCTTTTCTTTCTTTCCTTATTTGTCTGTTTATTTTATAATATATAATTCAGAGTTTCAGATTCTCGGCTTGATTTGGCAAGAAAAACGAGATCTTTCTTTATCATTTTTCCTGTGTTTTTTTTTAATATTTATTTCCTTATCAGTTAACTGTTCTTTACAATCCACATTTCCATTTACAGAAACATTCTTTTTATGGGGTCTACAATTTGTTTTCTTGTTTAGCTCAAATATTTTTTTAATAAAATATCTTTGTTTTCTTGCATTTTACATTTATAGGTATGTATACATCTTTTTCTTTGGATAGATCCTGATAAATTTGGTCTTTGTTAGCTATAGTTAGCTTGATTTCTTGTAACCAAGATCTATACTTGATTTTGGTATATAATCACTAATCACTAAGCTTAATTTGATCTTCTTTTAAGTATATATATATATATATATCTATGATTTTAATTAGATTTCTTGATTTTTTTCCTTTTAATTAACACTCCTTGAATATATATCTTATTTTTAGATTATTAATTCTGCATAAAGGGTAATTGAGTTGATTTTTTTTTTTTTGGTTCTTCTTGTACTAGGATTCGTGGGCTTGGAAATGACAAGGAAAAAGATTCAGATCAAGAAAATTGATAACTTAACAACAAGACAAGTGACTTTCTCAAAGAGAAGAAGAGGGCTTTTCAAGAAAGCTTATGAACTCTCTACTCTTTGTGATGCTGAGATTGCTCTCATAGTCTTTTCTGCAACGGGAAAGCTTTTTGATTATGCTAGCACAAGGTGATTAATATCTAATCTTTACTTATTCTTCTTCTTCTTTTTTTCATTTCTTTTTTGAGATCTTATGCCATCTTGGATTTTATTTTATTTTTTTTCGTTGGATGAATGATAAATGGTTTCTTTTTAAACAAACAAAACTCAAAAAGGAAAAAAGTAAAAAGAAAAAAGAAAAAAGAAGAGAAATAGCTGAAATGTCTCTATGTGTTCAGTAGAATCTCTTGGCGTGAAAAAAGACTTCTATATGATTTTGAGTAGGCTCACATATGTACCTTGTTTGAATAAAAAGAGGTGAGGGATGATATATTAGGATACTTTTTAGAAGATGACAAGTACCATAAAGGAAAATCTTATTTAAGATCATATTAATTAATTATTAGAAGAAAATAAGGTTATGGTGCTATTGAGGAAAATCAAAGTCCAAAGAAGAATGAGTAAAAACCACTTGAAACTAGTACAATAGATTGTTGCTACAATATCAACAACAAAAGATACTGAAATATAATGTTATAATATGTTTGAAAAAGATTGTCTATATATTGTATGTATGTTTAGGGACGTACGCATATATATATATATATATATATATATATATATATATATATATATATATACACCATAAAGGAAAATGTTATTTAAGATGGTATTAATTAATTATTACAAGAAATTATGGTTATGGTGCTATTGAAGAAAATCAAATTCCTAAGAAGAATGTGTAAAAACCACTTGAAACTAGTACAATAGATTGTTGCTGCAATATCAAACAATAAAAATGTACTAAAATATTGTCTATATATTCAGCATTTGATATTTTTCAGCACAACTGCTAACGTGAATTAACATGAATAATACAAGTTATATTGTTTTCTTTATGAAAAATATTTTTCACATTTTTTAGTATTTGATATTTTTTACCACAACTAGTCACATAAATATGACATATATTTATTTTAATAATAGTAATCTCAACACTATTGTATAATATTATTTATTTACCATCCACGTTGCTTTGATTTAATGATCAAGATTCTTGTGGAAATGTTGGGGATCCTATATTTATTTACCATCCCAAAAATTATAATAGGCCAAAAAGAAAAAAAAATACTAATTATCTACCCAAGTGATTTGTCAAAAAGTCATTAATTTTCTTTCTCTCTTTTATCTAAATTTATAAAAAAAATTCTTTCAACTTGTGTATGAAAGCTATTAGTCAATATAAACCTTTTCTTGGTTAAAAAGAAAAAGATATTTAAGGAATATGATATGCATATCAAGGAAAATAACTATGCTTTTCGATCAAAATATGCATTTAAATGGGCTAAAAGATTAAGAAACAGTAATATCTTTTAGGTTTAAAGAGAAAAGGTTACTGTCATTTTTTATTAATTTGTTTTTGAAAATAATTTATTAATTTTTTTTTTTATATTTTAAGGGCTTTCATAAGTTTTAAGAGAATTATACTTATTGTATTTCATTTTGTATTTTTATTCTGAGTAAATCATGCATAAATAAAGAATTCTATTACAGTACCGTTAACATTACTGTATAAATTTCTTAAAACATTTACTGTATAAATAATAATATACAATTCATTTAATAAATGATAGTGTAAAAATATCCTATAGTAGTGATAAAAATAAAATGGAAAAAAAAGCATAAAAAAAAAAACTATGCCGATGTTGGAAGATGTTTTATTAAAATTATCTAAAAAATATAATTTTAATTGACAGAAAAGCTGAATTGTGGATACTCTTGCCATATAAACTAAAAATAAATAAATAAAGACACTATTTTTATTGCTCATATCCAGTATATTATCATCTCTAAGAAAACATATACAATTGTATCAGATATATTATAATAATAATGCACGGTATATATGTTTTTGGTTCTTAAACTAGCATGCTTATATAAATTTGTTATTATTATTATTATTATTATTATTATTATTATTATTATTATTATTATTATGAGCTGACCTAGTTTATGCATTAACCCACGTTATCTTTCATCAAAAAAATATTGTAATTGCTAATAAATTAGTAATTTACTCATGGAACATATATTTTATAGTATCATATTGCGATTGCGAATGAATTAGTAATTTAGTGATTGAATATGTATTAAATATCCAAAATTTACTAATTTTTTCCTTTCAAAGAATTATGAGAGCATCAAAACACGAAATATCTTATCAACTTTATATGATTATATATAGAAATTTGTAAATAGTTTGAACTTATCCAAACAATATAAATACTCAAGGGATCAAATGCATCTCAAAGGAAAACAAATGCCAAATATATAATAAAAGATGAAGAAAAAAGAGGGAAAAATCACTTTCATTGCTCAAATTTAATAATTCAAAGTACTATACAAAAGAAAAAAAAATTCTATGATTTTTACTGAAAATAGTACAAAATCAAATGTTTTTTTTAAGGAAAAAAATTCAAATGTTTTAATTTGATTGAAAAGCTATGATAAAATTATTTATTTTATATAATACAAGAAAAGTTTATTGAAATGAAAACTTTAAATTTTTAGGAATTTGGGAAATTTTAATTTAATATTTTTTAAAATTTTCTTAAGAATAAATTATCCTTATTTCTTTCACTTTTGTTGTCCATTCTTACCTATATTGGATGTAATAAACTCAATGGTTGGATGTGAATGATATAAATATGTATATTGTTTTTATGTTTTAAAGTGTTTTATATTTGACTTATGTGTTAGACATCCAACCCTAGAATATATATATATATATATATATATATATATATATATATTCTAGGGTTGGATGTCTAACACATAAGTCAAATATAAAACACTTTAAAACATAAAAACAATATACATATTTATATAGTAGGTTTTCCTATTAATAAATGTTTGACACATATGTATTAATATTATATAATTAAATGTTAGCTAGAGATGGATATATTTAGTGTAAGTTTCCTTGAGATAGTTACCCCAAATTTTTATAAAGAAAGGATGACAAAGATTATGTAACTCTACCTAGCAAGCAAGTCTTTATAAAGAAAGGATGACAAAGATAATTTGATGGTTAAAATTGAACTCATAATCTTTTAATGTAATAAAAAGAATTTTTATATTTAATTACTCAATATTGGAACTGTCTTTTTTTTTCATTTAAACATATAAAATATTACATATGAGTGTAGGATTAATCAATTATTATAATACATTAGAATTTTTGTATTTTTGTTAGATCATATAGATTGTTGCACTTAGTCTTGGGGTCACTTTTTTTTTCCTTTTATTTCATATAGATTGTTGCACTTAGTCTTGGGGTCACTTTTTTTTTTCCTTTTATTAATTATTTTTTATTTTATTTTTATCACTTTTAGGGATTAGAACCTAGCTAGGGTTTACTATTGTGACTATTATTATTTTTCTTTTAATTCTGGTTCACAATCAAGAAAATTACTGGAACTAATCTTTTTGGTATTGAAGTATGAATCAAGTGATTGAAAGGCAGAATCTGCACCCAAAGAACCTTAGCAGGTTGGATCAACCTGCTCTTGATCTGCAGGTAATTAGCATATATTGTTGAATCCTGACTATAAAAAACAAAGAAAAGCTGATTAGAAACAAAATTTTCTTGTTTTCTTTTTTCACCTTTTAGCTTGAAAATTGTTCGCTCACTACATTGAGCAAGCAAATTGCAGAGAAGACACAAGAACTGAGGTAAAAAAAAAAAAAAAACACTAGAAGGTTTTTGTGGACATGTTGCTATGGTCAGTTTGCAAAATTTGAAACATGCATGATTTAATGTTCATGAGCATGAGATGACAGACAGATGAGAGGAGAAGAGTTACAAGGGTTGACCGTTGAAGAACTGCACCAATTAGAGAAGTCACTTGAAGGAGGCGTGAAACGAGTTATGGAAACAATGGTTCCTCCTGCTGCCATTTATACATCTTTTATGTTCATTTGAACACTTATGATCTTGATGCACTTTTCTGGGTATGCACTATACATATTAATTCTTCTATCATTTGATGCACTTATATTTTTTGGTGTTTCTGTAGGGTGATGTAATAACAAATGAAATCAATGCCCTCAAAACCAAGGTTATATGCCTATCTGTAAACTGTTGCTAGCCATTTCTATCATATATAATGCTTATAACAGTAAAATAGACTAAAACTGTTCCTATTGTACATGGACTCATAAGATGTGACCTATGTTGTGCGACATAATAATTGACTGAGAATAATTTGCTGCACTCTGAATTTGTTAATTTAATTGTTCAACTGCAAAACCAGTCCATTAATGGGAGGAGAGAGCAGAATGTCTTATCATATTATATTGCATACAGTATCATTTACTCACACCGGCATATATCCATTTTCCTGTAAAGCTAATGTGATCCCAATATTGCATTATGTTTCAGCATTTTTGAGGGTAGAATTGTTTCCGAGCGTCAACACTGATGCAAACTGATATGTCCTGATCCATACTCGCACCTAAAAACTAGCAATTATGGGGAGAGATCTGAGCAGTGTTGTCAGAAGTGCAAAAAGCGCTCGCCTAGGCCCAAAAGCCCAGCCCCAATAGGAATAATGCTTCAACCTCAATAAAGCAATAAAGCCAGGCCTATTTAGTTAGGTGCATAAAAGTGTGCGCTTGGAGGATATTTTTGTCTTCTTAATTTTAGATCTGACTTTATTAGGTTATAGGGTTAAAAAAGTAATCTAAGATTAGAAATATTTTAGGTTTGATTTTATTTACAGCCAAAAGGCTTCTACTCTATTCAAATTTCTTTTCTTTTCATATTTCTTTTTGGTTTTCAATCTGACCATGGCAATGGAAGTGATGAAGACTTCTTTGGGAAAATTTAATGATGACTTTTAAGCTACAACATGCTAGAGTAGACTAGAACTTTAGTTTTTGTTTTTTATCAAGGAATTTCAGTTGTTGTTTTTTTTTTCTTTTTATTTATTTATTATTTTAACACCTTTAGAATTGGTTTTTTTTTTTATTAGTTTTAGAGTTTTATCTCATTATTTAAAACATTACATTTTATTCAAGTATATTTGTGTTAGTTATAATACCTATTCTTTATCTTATTATTTTATTATTACCTTCTTTTAGAAATTATGCGCCTTACTTTGGTTAGGCAAGTGCTTTTTTTGCATTTTACGTTTTAGACAATGAGAAGACTCATCGCCTCAAGTGCAACTAACACCTTTAATTAGGATTTGAGAGTCTTATATACCTACACCTAAAGTATTGTACTCAAGCATAAATGTGTGACACATACTCTATGTGTTTGACACTTGACTAATAGAAATGTGATACATAGATCATGTGATATGCATCTAATCGTTGGATACAATATAATCGGAGTAGGTAAGAGTATGTCATGATATAAACTAATGAGAAGTAATGTGTTGGATAATTTATTCTTGTGTTGAGGTCTTCATACATACATTTTCAAAGTCAAAGCCATATTGAAGCAGGAGCCTTCAATTCCTATTCAATTTAGGGTTAAAATTCATACTTAGATTAGGGTTATATTTCAGCTTTCTTTCTCAAATTAGGATTATATTTAAGTTTTTCTTATTCCTTTAAGCTTCATATTTTCTTGTTTATTGTTCTTCTTTTATTAGTATTCTTTATTCATTTAGGGTGTCTGCAAAGAGTTTTATTCATTGTATCTATTCTAATTACAATTCTAATAATAAATTGGAGATTGTTAACTCTAATTATTTTCTATTGTTCCAACCCTAATCATCTACTCTCTTTCTCGGTGTCAAATTATTAGCAAACCCTATATTAATGCCAGTCCACAAGTATGCCTGACCTTGAGTGCTATATTCTTCAAAATTTTTGAAAATGGGGCTATTGAGCTCGCTAACCTCATTTGCTCACACTATTTTTCTCATTTCTTTTTTTCTTCCATGAATTTACAGGGAGCTGAATTGATGGAAGAGAATGAGCGTCTAAAGAAGCAAGTCTGTGAGATATTTTATTCTTGTAGTTCCTTCTTGTTACCTATTTCTCACTTCTCTAGGTTCAATTCCGTTTAGCAGAAACTACATGTACAAACTGACCAGTTGAATTTGCTGGAGCAAGGCCAGTCATCAAATTCTTTGATGACTAACACCAGCAGCACAGCAGATCCTCCTCCTCAAGACTATGAAGGGTGCTACAATTTCCTTAGATTGGGGTTGGTTTCTTGCATTCATTTGCTTGCAAATTAAGAGTTTCTTGATTGTTTTTTTTTTTTTTTACTCTTCCTATTCAAGAAAGCATTTCACATTACTTACATATAATGCACTACAAAAATAATGGGATTTTTTGCTTACTGATAGAGATACAATACAAATATGCTT
This sequence comes from Mallotus nudiflorus, assembly GCA_947683625.1. Lineage (NCBI taxonomy): Eukaryota > Viridiplantae > Streptophyta > Magnoliopsida > Malpighiales > Euphorbiaceae > Mallotus > Mallotus nudiflorus. The sequence goes on from CANTUR010000486.1 coordinate 1,968,148, forward strand.
CATTGTTATATGCAACAGCAAGCTTGAGTTTGTTAGCCTACATATATGAGAGAAGGGTAGGTGAATATCTTGCGTATTAAGGTAGATGGGATGGTAGAGGTAGGCGTAATTGGCTCTACATCTTTCTAAAGATATGTCTCAAATCTGGCCAAGTTCATGTATTCTCATCTTCGTACGCAAGTTATTAATCTGGATAGATTTATGCAAAAGTGAATGAACAAAATTTCTTTGATACTTAAAAAAGAATTTTTTTTTTTATGCCTTTGGTTTGTTTTATTTGTGGTTTATTCTGATTGTCCTAATTGTGTTTATTTTCTTTTGGGTTTTTTTTTTTTTTTTTGGTTTTGTTTGGGTGAGGGATAGAGAGGGGGTGTAGGTGAGGGAGAGAGAGAGGGTGTAGGTGGAAGGGAAATGAAATCTTGGGGTTTTAGTTGATATTTTTATATTGAAAAATTACAATTTATTACAACAAGACAACTCATTGTTTAGCCTCTGATAAGTGAGGAGATTAAAATTAGGGCAAATGTACATGAACTTGAGTGCTATATGCTTCAAATTTTTATGCTTAAATAATTCAAAACTTTCTTTAATGGCAAATGTACTCTTTGGTATAAACATTAGGGGCAAAAATGCACCTTTACCCTATAGTTTATTATCATATAGAATGGTGAAAAAGAATCCGTCCCCAACTAATTTCGAATTAAAATTTAGTCGAGTTGAACATACATGTGAAAATAGGGAATAATTGAATATGAGTATTGAATTATAATGAAAATATAATGGCTAATGCATAATAGGATTATATAGTATGCTGAGTTATGTCGTTCAGCCTAGTGCTGATTTTGCAGTTGTGATTCCTCGAAAGTTTATAGGAGGGCGAAGCACTTAATTTTACGGTGTGATTGGATGAAAAAAATATATTTCCATTTTGGCTTTTAAAAAAAAAAAAAAAAAAAAAATTGGAAACGACTAGAGGTGAGCTAAAGTGCAACTTTGAAATGTCTTGCTGCAGGTTACCACTCCCGGATTGAATCCTGAAGGATGGAGTGATCAGTACCAAATTCTTGTGCTAATTTCTCATCCATCTTGAGTCTTCAGTTCCAAGCGAAGAGTGGCATATGAAGTTTTGCATGGAACGCTTGATTGCTATGTGTCTCTGTGTGTACAAGTGTAGATAAAAAAGAAAAAACTCTGATTTCTAGACTGTGGATTGTACCCTCTAAAAGGAGAGATGCATTCACCATTTAAGATGCTATTGATTATATATATACAAGGAAAAATAATGAAGGTTTGTGTGAAGCAGACTGTTGTGTTATATGTGCATTTTGGTTGCTATAGTAATTGTATTTTCATGGAGAAGATTGCTATTGAATTTGAAGAACATGGTGGTTCTCTTCTACAAAATTTATATTCTTCTCTTTATCATCAGCATCATCATCTTCTTCTTTCATGTTTAGCACACAAGAATTTACTGGGGATACTGGAGTTTGTATTGTATTATGTGAAATTTATGAATTTATTACTTATAAAGGGTATATAATTGTTCTTTAGGGATTACAAGTAGAAGGATACTTTGGCACTTTTAAGTAATTTTTTTTTACCATTTCATTGTTGCATTTTTCAGTCTAACTTTCAAAAAATTTCAAATAAAGTATACAAGCAGATTTTAAAAATAAAAATAGTAACAGTTTAAATTTTCAAAAATTTGAGTTCTCTTGATTAAAATAATAAAAATTTGAATTCATTTTTGTACTTAATTTAGTTTTTTAAGTGTAAAACTTGTGACATGCAATAAGATATTCTTGAATTTGATTTAAATAAAATTGATTAATAATTCATTTAAGTATATAAGTAACCATCTTAGAAAACACATTTCAAATATTATGTGTTGTTTTTGGCAAAATTTGGAATCCCACATCGGGAAGAAAAATAAAATAGAGTCCTTAGACTATAAAAGGACTCCTCCCCCCTTTGGTTAATCATCCCAAAATTGCATTTTCTATATATTTAGGCAATTGTATTCTTTTTCTCTCTTTTATAATATTTCCTCATTTAATGAAATATTATTTTGGTAGTATTCGAAGACGTAGACATAATTGGCTGAACTTCATTAAATTTTGGTGTTCTCTTTTATGTCTATTTAATAGCTATTGTCGGGTATAGTTGTTGTTAATTATTGTGCTATTAAAATTACTTGTCTTGATAAAATTCTGTCTAAAGAGAGTGGTTTTTAAATAGGACCATTGTGACCCCTTCACTCTTTCCTAGGAATATACCTTAGGGTGATTTTTAGTACAATCGTTTATACTCTAGTCACCTGTGTAATAGTTCTCAAGGTGATTTTTTTTGTTATTATTGGTGAAAATTAACCTGAATTCCATAACAATTGGTATCAGAGCTCTTGGTTAATTTTAGTATGCTCTATGGTTGCTATTTAGGTTGATCTTCCACATCAGAAAAAATTTCCTTAGGCTAATTGGCATTCTGCATCGACAGCTATTAAATAGAATTTATAGTAGAAATGGCAGACGACACAAAAGTATCCATTTCGGCATCAACAGCTTCTTCATCTTCAATTTTGTCAAGAAATACTGTGACAAATGCTAGATTTGCAGTGAAGATTTTTTATGGCACTGGTCATTTCAGCATATGGCAAAGTGAGGTTCTAGATGCCCTTTTCAGCAGGGTCTAGACATTGCTATTGAAGGAGAGAAACTAGATGATGTTAAAGAGAAAGAATGGAAGGTGATCAATAGATTGGCATGAGGTACAATTCGATCTTGTCTTTTTATAGAGCAGAAGTATGCATTTTCTAAAGAAACTTCTACAAGAAAATTATAGAAGGCACTGATAGAGAAATTCTTGAAGCAAAACAGTTAGAACAAACTCTACATAAAAAAGAGATTGTTCCACTTTAATTATTTCCTAGGTACCACAATGAATGATCACATTACTAGCTTTAATCAGCTGGTAACTGATTTGATGAATATGGACGTGACTTTTAATGATGAAGATCTAGCTCTAATGTTGGTGGGATCACTTCCTGATGAGTTTGAGTATCTTGAAACTACTCTACTTCATGAGAAGGTTATTGTGTCTCTAAGTGAAGTAACTGCAGCCTTGTATAGTTATGAATTGTAAAATAAAGAAAAGCAAGAAAATACAAGTGTTGAAGCAGAAGCTCTTATTATTAGAGGCCGTTCGCAAAGCCAAAAAAAAGGAAGGAGAGGGAGATCAAAGTTAAATTATAAACTGAGCAAAGATTAATGTGCCTTTTATCGAGAAAAAGGGCACTAGAAGAAAGATTGTCTCAAGCTAAAGGATAAAGGCAAACTTGAAAAGGGAAATACTGTCTCAAATTCAAATGTAGTTGAGTGTGATGATGCAGACTTAAATCTTTTAATTGTTGCTACACCATCAACTAACTGTTTAAGTTCATGGTTGCTAGATTCAACTTGTAGTCACTATATGACTCCCAATAGAGAATAGTTCTTTGACTTTAAAGAATTAAAAGGTGGAGTTGTCTACATAGTGAATAATGCCCCTCTTAACACACATGGCATTGGTTCAGTTCACTTAAGTAATAAGGATGGATCAATAAGAACCTTAACAGGTGTTCATTATATGCCGAATTTGATGAGGAATCTCATTTATATAGGAACCTTAGAGTCAAAAGGTTTCAGAGTAAGGGTGAAAGATGGGATAATGAGAATCATCTCTGGTGCACTTGTGATAATAAAGGGGATTCGAAAAAGAAATAATGTGTATTACTTTTTGGGTAGTACACTTATTGGGATAGTAGCAGTGGTAGCTTCTATTAATGATCAGGAGTCAGAAGCAACTAGGTTATGGCATATGCACTTAGGGCATGCTGGAGAAAAATCCTTGAAATTGCTAATAGATCAAGGATTATTAAAAGGAGCTCGGGCTTACAAATTGAATCTTTGTGGGCATTGCATTAAAGGGAAGAAGACAAGGGTAAAATTTGGAACAGTCATCCATGATACTGAGGGAATTCTAGATTATGTTCATTCAGATGTGTGGGGGCCTTCAAAAAATGCTTCATTGGGAGGAAAACACTATTATATTTCCTTTGTTGATGATTTTTCCCGAAGAGTAAGGGTGTATACAATGAAGGCGAAGGATGAGGTGCTAGGAATTTTCCTTAAATGGAAAAAGATGGTGGAGACTCAAACAGGTAGAAAAGTTAAACGTCTCTGCACAAACAATAGTGGAGAGTTAAAAAATGATCCATTTTTGAAAGTTTGTGAAAATGAAGGTATTATTAGACACTTCACCATCAGATATACACCACAACAAAATAGGGTGGCAAAGCGAATGAACCGGACATTACTGGAGAAGGTTCGGTGTATATTGTCCAATGTTGGATTGGGTAAAGAATTTTAGGCTGAGGCTGTAGCATATGATTGTCACCTTATCAACCATTTACCATTAATTGCTATTGGTGTTAAAATTCCATTGGAGAAATGGTTTGGAAAACCTGCTACAGATTATGATTCCTTACATGTGTTTGGTTCCACTACATATTACCATGTTAAGGAGACAAAACTGGATCTAATAACAAAAAAGGAAATCTTTATGGGGATCACTTCTGGTGTGAAAGGCTATCGTCTTTGGTGTCCAGAAACAAAGAAAGTAATTTTCAGCAGGGATGTTACCTTTAATGAATCTGCCATATTAAGAAAGGTGACTTCAGAAAAAATGGAGCAGACAGACAATACTCCCAAACAAGTGGAGTTTGATAGCAACAAAATTATCCCAACTAATGTAAAAAGTAATGATTACTCTCCTATAGTAGAAGAAGAGTCAAATGAACAAGAGGTTCAGACCCAAGAACCTCCACAACAACATGAATCAATTGCATTAAGGAAGGGGAAAAGGACCATTAGACAACTTGCTCACTATGCTGATATGGTCTCTTTTGCATCACCAATTGCAATGGATGATGTTCCTACCACTTATAATGAAGCAGTCCAAAGTTTAGAATATGAAAAGTGGAGGATTGCCATGAATGAAGAAATGTAGGCCCTTCAAAAGAATCAGACATGAAAACTAGCTAGTCTTTCGAAGGGAAAGAAGGCAATTAGGTGCAAATGGGTATATGCAAAGAAAGATGGATTTCCTAACAAGGATAATGTTCGCTATAAAGAAAAATTAGTGGCTAAAGGTGTTGGGATTCGTGATACAAATGCAGTGAAAAAATTAAAATTTTATCACGTACCCAAGCTTGGATCCATGTAATTCGACTACTTGATTAAATCTAGGATTTTAAGAATCTCACCAAAACGTAGAAGAGGCAAGATTTTTTGGAAGGATGAGAGGAGGTTCACACCGGTGACACCTTACCTCGAGCCTTTTGGCTTGGTTGTTCGGATCAAGATGTCTCCAAAAGGATGCGTCCTTTATAGGTATCCACACGAACAGCCCTTCACAAAACGAATTAGAGTGTGTGTGCTAGCAACCTCCTTGATTGTCTCACAAATCAAGAACAAAAGAAAAAGTCTATCTTTGTTTTCTAAGGAGAAAGAAAACGAATTTTGAGGCAAAAAAAAAACAGTGTATGAAACCCTAGAGAATATAACATATTTATAGACTCCAAATTAGGGTTTCATATACTAATGACCTTTTGGTAATTTCTATTTATTATATTCTGATTTTTTTTAAAAACAAATCAGAAATAATATCTTATTTATTTATTTAAAATAATATTTATCTTAAATAAATAAATAAATAAAACACTTTAATTATTTATTTCCACAGAGTTTATTTTAGGCTTATTAAACCCATATTCGTTTTGGGCTTGTTCTAAGTGTGTGACCCTGTAGGTTCACATAACATTGATAGTGGGCCTAAATCTCTATTTAGGCCTACAAGTCATAAGTGGCCTCTAGCAAGACATTATGACTACCCAAGTCATGTGAAGTCAATAATCCGACATAACCTAATTACAATGAATTTTATTGTCCCTTTATCACATGATATCTTAATTGAACATAAGGCATAAAATGTCATCCTTATATAGTTCAATATTATGACTTGATTCCAAGTAGACTGAAAATGATAACTCTTTATCAATTCATTTCAGCATGGTCATGCAATTTTATTCAGTCTATCTCATCAAGGGGCCCATAGATATCTTTCTCATATTAATGAGGGATAAATTCCTTCTGAATCACTCACATTCCTCATATAACTAATTTCATATCCAATAACATTCCAATTTAATCGTCCAGTTAAAGACAATGTTAGAATGTGTCAAAACATAAAATAGCTATGTAGAAATCCATGATGATTTCAAGGTTAAAGGACCAAAATAAAATTACTATGATGAGAAATACTTATGACAATAATCTATGTAGTATTCTCATAGTGGGTCAATCCAGTACATGATCTCTCATCATGTACCTATGATTTGACTTAATATCTCATATTCATGATTAGTAAAACATAACCATCAGTCAACATCATACCAGCCTTAATACTTTAATATTTATATAATGAATAAATGGCTAGGGATAATTAGAATAGAACTCTTATTTTAATCTAAGGGTTTTACTATCAAGTCACATACTTGATGGCCTTAGTAAGAATTAACCATTCATATAATTATCATAAAATCAAATGATAATGAAATACCTCTTTATTAATAAAATAAGAAAGTCAATGCATAATCAAATGATTGACCTAGTGCATACCACTAACAAAAGGTTATGCGAAGATGGAGGGAATTGATTATAATAAAGTATTTTCTCTAATTGTAAAACATTCCTCCATCATAATTTTATTGGCTTTGGTAGCATAATTGGATTTAGAACTAGTTTAGATGGATGTAAAAACTACATTTTTACATAGAGACTTGGATGAGGAAATCTACATGACTCAACCAGATGGATTCAAAGTTACTGGTAGAGAAAAGATGGTTTGCAAATTGCAAAAATCACTGTATAGATTGAAGCAATCTCCGAGGTAGTGGTATAAACGATTTGACAAGTTTATGATAGGGCAAAAGTACAAGAGAAGCAAATATGATCATTGTGTGTATTTGCACAAGCTACAAGATGGATCCTATATATATCTTCTTCTTTATATTGATGATATGCTGATAGCTTCCAAAAGTCAGATAGAGATTGAGAAATTGAAGACTCAATTGAATAGGCAGTTTGAGATTAAGGATCTTGGTGAAGCAAAGAAGATTCTCGGCATGGAAATATCCAGAGATAGAAAATTAAGGAGGCTTTGTTTGTCTCAGAAAGAATATCTAAAGAAGGTACCAAAACGTTTTAGCATGAATAAAAAGTCAAAACCAGTTAATACACCACTTGCTCCTCATTTCAAGCTTAGTGCATCCATGTAACTGAAGAATGATGCAGAACGGGAACACATGTCAAAAGTATCGTATGCAAGTGTTGTTGGTAGCTTGATGTATGCTATGGTGTGTATGAGGCCCGATATTCATAGGTAGTTGGGGTTGTGAGCAGGTACATGCATGATCCTGGAAAGGAGCATTGGCAAGCTGTGAAATGGATTCTACAGTATATTCTGAACACCGTAGACATTGGTTTGGTATTTCAATAGGATAGATAAGATGGTCAATGTGTAGTTGGGTATTATGATTCTGACTATGTTGGTGATTTGGATAAACGTCGATCAACTACTGGTTATGTGTTTACTTTTGCAAAGGCACCAATCAGTTGGAAGTCCACCTTACAATCAATAGTTGCTTTGTCTACTATAGAGGCAGAGTATATGGCAGTTATAGAGGCTTTAAAGGAGTCTATTTGGCTTCAAAGGTTGCTTGGTGAACTAAGACTGGAGCAGAAGCACATCAAAGTGCATTGTGATAGTTAGAGTGCTATTCATTTAGCAAAGAACCAGGTTTATCATGCAAGGACGAAGCATATCGATGTTCGACATGACTTTGTACGGGAGATTCTGGAAGAAGGTGGAGTTATAATTCAGAAGATTCGAACTACTGAGAATCTTGCTGATATGATGACAAAAGTGGTAACTATGGTAAAGTTTAAACATTGTTTAGACTTGATCAATATTATTACAAATTGAAAGATGAAATTTGCAAGACACTACTGAAGGATGGATTTGAGAAAGAATTGTATGAAATTTTGCCAAGGTAGAGATTTGTTATTTTTGGCAAAATTTGGACTCCCACATCGGGAAGAAAAATAAAATGGAGGAGTCCTTAGGCTATAAAAGGACTCCTCCCCCCCTTTGGTTAATCATCCCAAAATTGCGTCTCTTATATATTTAGGCAATTGTATTCTTTCTCTCTCTTTTGTAATATTTCCTCATTTAGTGAAATATTAATTTGGTAGTGTCCGAGAATGTTGGCATAATTGGCTGAACCTTATTAAATTTTAGTGTTCTCTTTTATGTCTATTTAATATCTATTGTCGGGTATAGTTATTGTTAATTATTGTGCTATTAAAATTACTTGTTGTGTTAAAATTCTATCTAAGGAGAATGATTTTTAAGTGAGACCATTGTGACCCCTCCACTCTTTCCTAGGAATATACCTTTGGGTGATTTTTAGTACAATCGTTTATACTCTAGTCACCTGTGCAATAGTTCTCAAGGTATTTTTTTGTTATTATTGGTGGAAATTAACCCGAATTCCACAAAAATATATGTATGTTTTCTTTTAATTTTGACCAAAGTATATACTGTGTTAAAAGACTAAATTAAATTCTTTTATCAAATTTTAGAGATCAAATGAATTTATAAAAGGTCATGAATATTATAAATTTTGATACTAATAGAAAATTTTTGATGCACAAATTTTTTTTTTTTTGCTTCTAATATTATAATTCAAGTAGATCTATGACCATAAAAAGGATGTATTATTTCTTTGGTCTTCCAAACAAAGCCTTGATCCCCATTTAGGTGTAAGATAGGTGCCCAAAAAATAGTGTGGAGGAAGTAGTTATTGTACATTATTATCATTGGTTTCCACTAAAGACCTGCTCAACATCACACAATAACACAAAAGGAAAACGTAAACTTTTACCATTTTGAATCTATAAAATTTTGTACGTAAATGTTTTAGCCACAAAAATAAGTTCAGTAACTTATCATAGCAAGAAATGTTGTGGCTAAAAGTTAGCTATAAAATATAAGTGTTTTCATATTTTTAGCTACATAATTTATGATAATAAAGCTAATTTGTAAAAAATAAAAATAAAAATTAATTGCTACAAAAATATAAAATGTGTAATAAATTTTTTTTTAATTATTACCCCAAAGTATTATTCTATAATAAAAAAAATATGGGAACATATATATATGAAGCTAATAAAACAATATAACATCCTTTTTCATTTTAAAATTTTAATTTTAATTTTATTTGAAATGCTATTTAATTATAACTTTATCTTATATATATATATATATATATATATATATATATATAACGGAAAGGAAAAATTTTTTATTCTTTGTTTTCAATGTGGAATTTGAAACTTTTTTTAGTTTTATATTTGTATTTTGTATATTAGCAACAATTTAATTTTTGTAGTTAAAACTTTATTGGCTTGTAATGTATATTAGCCATGAATCTATTTGGCTTGAAGATAATATTGTTTATTAGCTATGATATCAAATATCGTGGCCATAATTTTAATTTTAGCCATAAAATAATTCATGGTTATGACTAATTAATATTATTAGTTACTACCTTAATTGTTGTGGCCAATAACTTGTAACTAAATATACAGTAAATATTCTAGCTTTATAACTTTTGATGCATGTGGCTAATAAGTACAATTAGCTATAAAGATTTAATTTATATAGCTACAAATTATATTTGGCCACAATTTTTTTGTTTGTGGTAAATTTTTGTAACTGTATGCATAAATTGCAATAGTGAATGTCGAACTAGGCAATATGGACATGGATAGGGAACATGAGAAATAGAAACGTGGACACTAAAAAATGGTTTCTAATTAAATTGTTTGTCTCCTAACCAAAGTGTCTAGGTACGAAAATACAAACACAAAAACCACCTACTAATTGAAGTGTCCAAGCATCATAGATGTCGAGTTTGTTAATTTTTGCCTAGCTGCTTAAGGGTCTTTGATGGGTATTTGCCACCCATGTCCTAGTGTAAAAGTTCTGTTATGACTTTATTAAATGTTGCAATAGCTTCTTCTTCTTCTTCTTCTTTTTTATTTTTTATTTTTTTACTTTTTTTTATTGAAGACATGTGTTTTTCTATGTTGGATCATAACGTTAATTTTAGTTTCTCATTTATGTACAAGCTATCAAATTTTTTCAAGCATCTCATTTTTTTTATTTTAATTGCAATGAGATTAACGATGTATATAGCTCAATTGTTTTGTTCTGTATTTTGTCTCTCTAAATCTTTATCCAATTTGTCAATTGGACAATTCTATCAAGCATCTGTACATATCCTAATATTTATTATAAAATTTAAAATTTTTATTTCAATTGCCCTGAATTTTTTGTTTTGCTTTATTAAAGATATTAGCAGTTCAATAGTTCTATTATGTTTTTTCTACGTCCTTTCCAGGATGGGTTGTGCTTTTTGTGGTGAGTTGTGCTTTTTGTGGTGAGCAAAAAACTATGTACCATGACATTATAATTTAGCTGCCTAAATTATTATTGATGTTTCACTACCTAATGGAAAACATTTGCAATCTAATGATCCATAAGAAATTCTTTAATTAGTGACACTACTGCAATATACTGCAATTAACCTAGTAACAGTAAATTAAAGATAAGGTTTCAGTAATTTACCTTTAAAAATTATTTGTAATCTACACACAATTTAATTTATAGCTTATTAAGATAGAACTATTGGAAATTTTAGAGCTGACATAGCGAAAAATTAAATATACAATACTGCAAAAATAATCAAATAAAATGACACAAATATTTTATATGGTTCACCCTTAATGTTAGACTATGTCCACGAGATAAAATCCAAGATTTCTTCCACTGTTCAAATAGTAGGTATACATAAAGAGTTATCTCTAAAAGAGTAGAGGAATACAAGAATTGAGATCTTACTAAAATTATGGCAATTAAAATGTTCCCACCGAAAATAATTTTCTCACTGTTGACGTTAATAGAGCACTAAATTAAGAACCTGATTTAGCTTTGATTTAGGATATCACAGCTGTACATATCTCATTGTATCTTCTGCAATCTTGGAAAATAATGTCCCAATGTCATAGGCTTGCTGTATAAATATATTATAATTCTTTGTTGTTAAATATAATTCAAATTTACATAAAATCTCTTTATGGTATCAGAGCACTCTCTATCCATATAATAAAGAACTTTCCCGTTATGGTATCAGAGCACTCTCTACCCATATAATAAAGAACTTTCCCTTTATGGTATCAGAGCACTCTCTATCCATATAATAAAGAACATTCCTTCTCCTCAAAATTCTAACCTAATTCTAAATTTCTGCCATTGTTGTCAAGAAGGCCAACTCAACATCTTCTACACCCATCTCTCCAAACCAAGACCCAACAACCTCACTAACACACTCTACTGCAACCTTAGTAAATCCAACCCCTTAAAATTCAATAACTCAAAATGACATTAATCTGATTTCTCTCAATGCCTGATCTTAAATCCCCTTCAAACTCTCAAAAAGTGGAGGGAATTATGCATCCTGGAAATCACAGATGACCAATCTCTTATTTGGTTACAGTTTGCTCAGCTATATTAATGGCACCTCACCTTGCCCACTTAACACCGATCAAACTCTTTTGGTTTGGCTTCATCAAGATAGGTTGGTGCTGTTAGGAATTCAAGCCACCGTCCACAACACAATTTGTCCTATTATAAATAATTGCACTACCTCTGCTAAAGCATGGAATAAATTGGAAAATAGTTATGCTAATCGTTCCAAAACTTGTATGTTCTCTCTTTTGTCATCTCTTATATCATATAAAAAGGAAGGAAAATCAGTTGCCACTTATATAAAGAAAGTCAAAAACCTTATAGAAGATCTTGCTCTCATTGGTCATTCCTTGACTAATGCGAAAATTGTCGCCCACACTCTCAATGGACTCAGTGATGAGTTTAAAGAACTGCAGCAATTGTTCGGATTCGTGATACTCCTATATCTTTTAAAAACCTCTTTGGTAAACTCCTTGATAAGGAAATCATTCAAAATTATGGTGACTAGCCCAAGGAAGATGAAACTCTAGTCATTACTCAAATTACTCAATGATGCAACAATAATTACAAAGGACGAACAGGCAAGGAGATCATTGGGAATCTAAGTCCTTAACCAATTCGGATGTAGAAAATTTCAGCAATCCAAATCAATTTTATCAGCTCTATAAATCAATATGTCAATCAAATTTCTACCAATCTTGTCAAGGCAACAATTCCAGCAAGAGACTCTCGTCATAAGGTGATGGTTTCAATTCTACTTCTCAATCTTATTTACTATCATGACATACAACTCATTGTCAATGTCAAGTTGTAATTATTTGTCAATGGTATAACAAATCAAGTCATAGCACTAAGTCGTGTTTCATGCATGACCATCTACCAATTTTGGTTGACCACAAGATCATTATACTAATGGCAATTTAAGTAATTCCAATAATAATTGGGTGATGGATTCAGGAGCCACACACCATATGAGTTTAAACCTTCATAACTTATCCATGCATTTTGATTACCTTGGAGATGAAGATTTCATACTTGGTAATGGTAATGGCATTCCTATCTCTCACACTGGTTGTTCTAATCTTGATTCACCTGTTACCTCATTTACACTTGATAATGTTTTATGTGCACCTTTGTTAAAGAAAAATCTTATTTCATTTTCTCAATTTTGTACACAAAATGATACCTCTGTTAAATTTTTTCCTAACTACTTTCTTATGAAGGATTTGAGATCAAGGGCATCCTTAGCCCGATGCTAGAGTAGAAACAAATTGTACAAATGGCCATCCTTAACCTTCTCATCATAATTCTCTTCCTCGTCATCTTCAATCTTAGTTGCATCAACATCCAAGCTATGGCATCAAAGGCTTGGTCACCCATCTTTGCTTATTCAAAAGAAAATTCTTGATAGAAATAAAATTTTAATTTTGGATCCTAATAATGCCACTAACATTTACGATTCTTGTTTATGTAATAAAAGTCATAAATTGTCATTTTAAAACTCTTCTGTCATTTGTGATAGACCACTTCAAATTCTATGTTATGATGTATGGGGTGGTGCTCCAATTACTTCCTCTAGAAATTTCAAGTATTATGTTATATTTATTAATTACTACACAAAATATACATGGTTATATCCTTTTATGTTAAAATTTGAAGTTTTTAGTATTTTGAAAAATTCAAAAACCTTATGGAAAACTTCTTTCAAACTTTAATCCAAACTGTATACATTGACGGTAGAGGAGAGTATCAAGCTTTATCTCATCTTCTTGCTGAACATGGCATTCAACATCTTACCGTACCACCATACACTTTAGAGCATGTTGGTTCAGCCGAATGAAAATACTATCACATTGTTAAAACTGGCCTTACCCTTCTTCACAATGCTTCTATTCCTTTATAGTTCTGGCCTTATGCCTTCTAAATAGCCAATTACCTCATCAACCATATGCCAACTCCAGTTCTAAAACATGATACACATTATCTTAAGTTGTTTAGCTATTAACCCAAATACACTTCTCTGCATGTCTTTGGGTGTCTTTGCTACCTATGGCTTCACCCATACAACACATAAAAACTTGAACCCAAATCTCAACCATGTGTATACCTTGGTTTCTCTCTCACCAATCATGCTTTTATTTGTCTTTATACAAACTTAAATTAAATATTTATATCAAAGCATGTAATATTCTTTGAAAATATCTTTCCTTACAAAAAGGAATCATGTTCTAACCTTTATATTACTAATCACTCTTTTTCCAAGCTTCTCTTTATATTTACAAGTCTAATTTGGGAAAGTCCCACCACTTCCAACTTATCACCTGATTTAGCTACTCTTCCACCTTTTCCTCCTACCATCATTCCCTCCAATCTAGCACTACCAACACTGCCTCCCACTATCTTTCCTTCCCCAACTTCCCTTTCAAGCAAGGAAGCTCTTAATTCTACCTTACTTCCAAGTATGTCTGCTACCTTTTTTCCTAATCAAGTAAGAAATTCTTCTTCTTCCTCTTCATATAACACATCCCAATCTCCCACTCTATCCCCATAACCTTATTCTATGGTCATGCGATCATAAAAAAAATATTCACAAACCTAAAATTCCTTTCAATTTAAATGCCATCACCTCATCTCCTCAACTAGAACCTACCTCCTTCACTTAACAAATAAACACTCACAATGGCATGCTGCCGTACAAGAAGAAATTTCAGCACTTCATCAAAATAAAACTTGGTCCTTAGTTCCCCCTTTACCTACATAAAACATTATCGGCTATAAATGGGTTTATAAAATCAAAAGACACCTAGATGGATCCATTGTTAGCTACAAGGCATGCCTTATGGCTAAAGGATTTCACCAGCGACTAAGCCTTGATTTTATAGAAACTTTTAGTTTGGTTGTTAAACCAACTACCATTCACCTTGTCCTTAGCTTAGCAATATCTCATAGTTGGATTTTGAATTAGTTGGTTATTAAAAATGCTTTCTTACAGGGCACTTTATCTGACCATGTCTTTATAAAGCAACTAAAGGGTTTGTCAATCCTGAGTACCCTACTTATTTATGTAAATTGCACAAGGCTCTCTATGGCCTTCGATAAACTCCCCGTGCATGGTATAAAGAACTTCACTCCTTTCTTTTTGCCAATGACTTTTTCAACTCCAAGATTGATACTTCTCTATTTATTCGATGCACCATCGACCATATCATGTACCTCCTTATATATGTCGATGATATAGTCCTCATTGGTAGTGACTATTCTACAATTTAATAATTTGTAATAACATTAGCATCCTAATTTTCTTTGAATGATTTTGGCTCTCTTAGCTATTTCTTGGGTGTTAAAGCTACTAGAACTTTGAGTGGGCTATTCTTGTCTCAAAGAAAATACATACTCGATCTTCTTCATAAAACAAACATGCACAAGGTGAAAGAAGTCAGCATACTACTATCTTCTAATGACACCCTCAAACTTAATGATGGGTCTCCTAGTTAAGATGCTATAAAGTGTCATAAAATTATTAGTTCCCTTTAATATTGTCTCTTACTTAGCCAGATGTTAGCTTTGCTATTAAAAAACCTACCCAGTTTATGCATTGTCTACTTCATACCATTGGAGTGCCACCAAATGAATTCTTCGTTACTTGAAAGGCACTCTTCACTATGGTTTATACCTCTTTGCTCATTCCTCTTTCTCTTTTAATGTTTTTATCAATGTTGATTAGGTAGGTGATGCTGACACTCACCATTTAACTTCAGCATATGTTGTCTTTTTAGGCTCCAATCCCATTAATTGGAGCTTTAAAAAGCAAACCATCATTGCCCGATCATCTATTGAAGCTGAATATTAGGCTATTGCCTTTACTACTGTCAAAGTTAATTGGTTAACAAATCTTCTTGGTGAACTTGGTATCTCACTCTTATCATTGCCTATAATCTACTATGATAATAATGGTGCTACATATTTATGTTCTAATCTTGTCTTTCACTCCCATATAAAACATATCGTCATTGATTTTCACTTTGTTCGTGAATAAGTAGCCTAAAAGTCAATTCGAGTCATTCATGTTCACTCTTCTGATCAACTTGCAGATTCACCAACAAAGCCATTGGCTCGTTAACTCCACTAGCAGCATCGTACCAAGCTTAGCGTCCTTCCTAGACTGTTGTGCTTGCGAGGGTATGATAGAGCACTAAATTATGAACCTAATTTAGCTTTGATTTAGGATATCACAGTTGTACATATCTCATTATATCTCATGTAATCTTGGGAAATAATGGCCCAATGTTATAGGCATAATGTATAAATATATTGTAATTCTTTGCTAATAAATACAATTCAAATTTACACAAAATCTCTTTCGATGCCAGCACGATGAATCAACATTATTTTGGTTGGGAATATTAGAAGAGCTCAGGGATGGCATAAATGCACTTATAACCCTTTACCCATCTAGGAAAAAAATGGAGTCACCACTTAGTATCACTTGAGAAATTTGTTCGGTTAAGGACTAGGCAAACTCGAATCCCTCGCTTGGAACCAAATTTTCCCATGGGATAAAGCATTGGGTTTAGATGTCAATGTAAGCAAGAGTAGACTCAATATCTTAGAGGCATCCCTATACTACCGAATGCTGAGTAAGGTCGACCTTACTAGTTTTTAACAATGCTTCTAAGAGATATGAACTATTATAAATCAATAATTACATGCAAATGTAAATATAATATACTCACACAAGCAAGCCAAAACAATAATATTAATGATGATGCATGATCATGGTATAATGCATGCAAATTAAAGCATAAAAACATACTAAAAAGAAATGAAGCTTAGTAATTATGATGCATGAAATATATCATAACTACACATATTTAACATAGCTATCATGAATAATTAACATATAAAATAAAAATGAAATCATGTGTGTAGAAAAGAAAATATGATAAAAATAACTGAGGAAAGAAAGACAAACTCTCGAGTAGGTTCCTCCTCTTTATTACTCCCAATTCTGAGTTTTTAGGGGTTATAAAATAAATTTATTTAAAATAAATTATAACACCATGTACTCTTACTATTAATACACATCATGATATCTCATATTATTATCATCATTTGTTTACATGTCGTTACTATATATATGTATATACATACAAACATATGCATTAACTAGTGCGCATATGTGTGTTATAAGGAAAGAGTGAGTTAGGGTTGGCTGACAACATATGCTTCATGCTTCAAAATGGTCAAAACTAGACTTCTCTATCTGAAAAATAATTTTGATTTAATGAGTCGCGACTCAAGGAATATAAACATCAATTAAATTCTAAAGGCTTCTTTAAAAATTAGCTTAAACATCTCATAAAACAATTACAAGATTCAAATATTGCAAATATATATGTTTTCTTTCCTTTTATTTATTATGACCTTATAAGACAATATTGCACTTGGGTTTAAGTGAAACAAGTGAAAAGTGATAATTGATTTTGTTGGCCAGCATATAATAAGTGAATCAAGTGATGTCCTTTGATCATTAACATTTCCCAAGTAATTTGCAAGTATTAGTTAAGCTGGTCACAACATCCTTTTATATCCAGATGCAAATGTTCAAATGTAAATGTATAACAAGCAATTACTATAATTATAAATTTATCATTTGTTGTATATTCACGTAAGTACAAGCATAAACAATCTATAGTTCATCAATAATCATGTAAGAAAACATAGAGCAACTCAATTGAAGTTTTATAGAAACCATATTTCAGTCAAGCTACAAGTCATAAATTCCACATTCATATTCACATAAATACTTTAAATATGGCTTGTATCACCTTCTTATGCTTTAGCAATATTTTGCGAGTCTAGAATATAACATGTATTTTTAATTAAAATAAATGAATTGTGCCTTGTATGAATTTCAATGCTTTTTATGCAATGGTTAGCATGTTTCATACAAATAATGTTATAATGTTATTGCACTTAGAAGCTAATAACTCTTTATATATAATTCCAAATAATCTAATTCTTTTTGCTACTAAAACTAGACATGTGATACTATAACATATCAAAATCCATATTAAACTATAGACCCTATAAAAATTATGGTGAATTTGTAAAGTCTACCATGTTTCCTATATGTGCATAGCTTGATCAGGTCATGATTATTTTAGTATTCCAAAAAGAAATACACAACCAATTAAAAACTTTATCTAAATCATTTTCTAATGTCCTCTTAATAGCCAATCAATATTAGTTAGCCTGCTAGAACTGCTAATTGAGCTAGTCCTAAATAAGCTTCCATAGAATTTCACATACTTGTTATTTCACAAAACCCTTTTATAAGCATGAAGATAAAACATAAAATTTCATTTCCCCTAATTCTTATTTTATGGCCATAAAAATTAGAGTGCAACATTCAACTATAAACCAAAATTCTCAACATGAAAAACTATTTTCATTATCAAAATCAATTAATATATTTACTTTTAATTCTTTATAATTACCATGATTAGCATGTCATAAGTGAAGAATTATATAAAAAATAAAGATGAAATCACTTACCTTTGCCAAAATTATAAAACCCTAGAATTTCTCCCCTTTTTCTTCCTTCCTCTTCTCTTTCACTTTTCCTTCTCCTCATTTTTTTCTCTTCCAGCCTCCTTCTATTTATTTTTGTTTTTTGACAAAAACTATTCCCTTTTTAGCCCCTAAACTTTTTCTTTTTTACTTCTACTTAGTTAATTATTTTCTCAACTAAATCCTTAAAGTTTAATCTTCACTATTTTTATTCTTAGAATATGGTTTATATTTTCATATTTGATCAATTCATTGAAAATTTCTTATATTATAATTATGTTATCCTTATCTTTGTTTCTAGAAAAATAAATCACACAAATCATGTTTATGTCATATTCTATATTTTCACATATATGATATGTAATGCATGTGAAATGCACATATTCAAATGAGAGACTTTTGTGCATATGTTCATATAATATATGTAATGGGTGAAGATAGGGATGTTACACAAATAAATGGTAAAATTGAAGACATCCTTATTTTAAAGTTTATTTTAATTTTTTAATGAAAAAGAATAGTCCAAATTTATTTGAAAAAGTTTTTACAAGAAAACATTGAAAAAGGACTAAAGACTTTTATTTTATGGTATTTGTAATCCATTTACTAATAATGAGAATTTCCCATCAAGTTAGGCCTCAAAATGCAAATTTTGTACCTTGGATGGTTTAATTGCCCACCATAAATTGATGGATACAACACCAAAACCTTTATCTTGAAAGAGACTTTATTTTTTAAAATGAGAGAATTATGATCATCACTCTTAATTTGACCATCTTTTGAAATAAAGAAAAAGAAATGAAAATTGAAAATAAGGCATAAAATAAGTAAAAATAATGAAAATAGGAAAATCAATATTTGAAAATAAAACTCTTGTAAAGAAAATGATGAAATTTTAACTTTTAAGATGAAAATTGCTTAATAAAATTTAAAAATGAAGGAAAACAAACAAAAATAGAAAGTAAGTGCCAAATAGGATAAAAATAATGAAAATGAAAAAGTTCATGTTGAAAAGAAAAACTTATGCAGAGAAAATAATAAAATTCCTCTTAAAAGGATAAAAATAGTTAATAGAAAGAAATGAAGATGAGATTGAGAAAATTGAAAATTGAGAAATCAAGAATTTAATTAGAATAAATATGATAACCTTTTGTAAAATTGACATGATTTTGCCCTAAAATTAAGGTTTTGTTTGTCATTGTTGAAATTGATTTAAAACCCCATATAAAACCTAAGTGGTTAAGTTAAACATGATGGGCTTCATCTTGTTATGCTTTTGGAATACTTGTGGTATATGTGTGTATAAACACCCAATTTTGGGATAATAAAATATGGATGCGACAAAGGACTCCAATAATGAAAATGCTATAAATAGGTCCTCAAAAATTAAAGTTTGAAATCTCAAGAGTTTGAATGGAAAAAAAAAAGAGTTTAATTGGTTTTTAAGGACCTAATTGTAATGTTTTTATGACCTAATTGAAAATTTTAAATTCTTTCAGGGATCTTTGTGTAATTAAAAAAGGATCGGAATTACATAATTCCAAATTGGAATTATGTAATTCCCAAAATGGACGAAAAACATAAAATTTCAATCAGAATTCTATAATTCCGACCGGAATTACATAATTCCAATTGAAACTATATGTTTTTCGTCCATTTTTCATATTTTTATAGAAAATAAAAAAATGTGTTTCCTGAATTTTGATTGGTTAAAAATTTTTCTTAAATTCTGTTTTAGGATTTATCTAGATTTTCAAGAAATAAAATCCTTGGAAAACTAAAACTCTTCAGTACGTGACGAGCTAGGATTTTTTAGGTTTTTTCTATAAAAACCTAGCTAAAAGCTCTATGGTGGGGGACCTCTCTCTTTTCCCAGAGCTCTCTTTTTTTTCTGCACTTTTTTTAAACCTCTAGCGCTCTTTTGGCCTGGAGACTTTTATTTTCCTAGGCAATACACCAAAGTATTCTCTATGATTTATTAGTGTTTTGAAGCAAGGAGTAATAGACATTGGAGAAGAGAATAATAAGTTTTTTTTGAAAACCTACTTAATAAACAACGGTAATTGATCTTAGTCTGAGGAGCCAACCATAGTGCATCCATTTATTTTCTTTCCTACTTTCTTTTATTTTTATTGTTTTATTATTATTTTGATTTTATTACATTTTAAATTTATTTAATTTTTATTGTTATTTTATTCACTAATCATTATTTATTCTTTTGTGTTGGTGATTATAAAGGGGATTATATGATGATCTTACTTGGAGAAAAAAATCCATAGAGGTCAATGGAATGCCATGGATTGAACCTTGCAGCTAAATATAGTTTCTAGGTTTTTTTAATTTAATTGTTTATTATTTTTTTATCTTTTATTTATTTTTGAGATTGTATTAATTTTTCTTTTCTTATTATTTTAAATAACTCGTTGTAATAGCCCCAATAGTGGAAATAATGAAATCATGTGTGTGTGATTGTGTGTTTTATTTTAACTAATCAGTTAGTAAAATTAGAATTTTTAATTGGGTAATTAATTAAAATTAATGGCTATAGAGATAATTAGATTTTTTTATTAAAATTGGATTAGATTTAAGTGGTTAGAATTAGGGTTGTTTGTTAATCATTTTATTTATTATTCATGGTCACTTTAATTAAATTAGGGTTTTTATAAGAAGTAAGTTTAATTAATGGTTTGATCTTTTATTTTATTATTTTTGATATTTTTTATTGTTTTTGGGCTTGATTGTTTATGTTTATGTGTTTTGGGCCATAAGCCCACATTAGGCTTTAATTCATTTAAATAAATTTAGGTTTGTAAGGTTTAATTAATTAAAATGTATATTAGGTCCATAATTAATTAAATTTAGGGTAGAGATAACTTAAACCACTTAGTTAATTTAGACATAAGCCTACCTAATTTAATTTAATTAATTTAGACTTAGCCCATTTAATTTAAGCCTTTTCTATAATTTGTAGACTTCAGATCATTTTAGAATTAAAACATATAGAATTAGGCCCATTAATTTAAACATTTCATAATTTGTAGATTTAGGCTCATTTTTAGAATTATAATAAATAGACTTAGGTTCATTTAATTAAAATTGAATAAGAATTAGGCCCAATAGTCTTTATACTCGTAAGTTAAAACATGTAGATGTAGATCATTTAATTAAAATCAATGTAGATTAGACTAATCTAGGGATTATGATTTAAATGAATGCATTGTTTACTTGTATATTTCATGACTAGTTTGTCTAGAGTTAATTGTTTAAATAAGGGTTTATATAAAATTGCATGTAAATAGAGGATAAGATAGTAATTCATAGAGTAATTCTAAATGAACACAAGACTGAAAGAGATTGGTATTCCATATCCAGAATCTCTTGGTTGTGGTGCTTGCTTTTTTTTAGAGAATCGAGTACCACCATTTTTTTATTTGTCTTAATTATTACCTTGGGTGGCGACTCCTCATCTTTACACTATGTCTTTATGACAATGGTTAGTGTATTCTCTAGAGCCCTGAGCTTAAATAGTATCACGATTGTTAAGATCTTGGGCACATGCTAAATCCCGCCGTCCACATTGTGGTATATGATACAAGAATTACAATAGAACAAACAAATGAGATAAAGATAAATTTAGTGTTTGAACTTTTAAAAATTTAACGATTGGATGTTTAAACTTTCTAAAATTACAATTAAGTGTTGCAACCTGTTTAAATATCACAAAATAGTGTTTTTAGCTGGTAATAATTAAGTTGCTTGTAAGTTTGATGTTGACTCACCAAATGGAGTTATTGACTTGTAGTTGCACAAAATAGTCATTTGACATTCAATTGGGAAATGACAATAACAGCCCTATGAGTAATTAAAAGTGGTAAGGCCTTCAATCTTCTTTCTTTTTAATATTTATCTTTTTATCGTCAACATTCTTCTAATAAAAAAAAAGGAAAAGTTCGTTAAAAATTTCCAAAAACAAACCAATTTTATTTAATTATGTTCATTTTCCATTTCTCATTGAGTTGATGGTATCTCCATCTTGGAATTTTGTATAGTCCACTAGAATTAGAACAAATGTGAACCTCCAAAAGCTAAAAATGAAAATAGAACATTTTCAGTTGCAATCACTCCTAAAGTTGCATGTCCTTTCATAATTATAGCATTTTAAATTCTTTCTTATAGTTTTCTTTTCTTTTAGAAGCAACACTCTCCATATTTTTGCCATAATAGTGTAAGTTCTCTAGTATAACATAACACCTGATTCATTTGCAAGAAATTAATAAGAAATTATATATCTCTTGAATAATAGAATCTTTATTTGTATAATACCCTGTAGCTCTCAGCCTATACCCTAAACTGGACATTCTCAAAATGTGGTCACTCACTCTCCCTTCGTAATCATATCGTACCTTCTAAAACTCATTCATGTCTATAAGATTGCACTTGCATTCCTTGGTTCACAAAAATATGCCATCAATTGTAGCAAAAAATTTCTTAGCATCACTACAATAAGCTATGGCACAAGACTAACTAAACTATCAGACATCTTCTTTTGCATCATCATAAGGCTCAAGCTATTGCTTCTTTACCACTTTTCATATATAGCTATCTCATCCAAAGAGATAGTGCTAATAGGGGTCTGCTTAATGTGAGAATGAACCTTGGAGTTTTATTTCAATTCAAGCATCTTTTACACAACTCAGTAGTAGAGTTTAAATAGATCAAGGAATCAACCACTACCCTAAATAAAAGGAGTCAACAAAAGGAAAGAAATAGCTAGATAGCAATTGTTGGGTACCGTGATGCAAACGTAGCGAAAAAATTAAAATTTTATCACGTTCCCAAGCCAGGATCCATGTAATTTGATTAATTGATTAAATCTAGGGTTTTTAAAATCTTACCAAAACGCAGAAGAGGCAAGATTTTCTAGAAGGATGAGACGAGGTTCACACCGGTGACACCTTACCCCGAGCTTCTTGGCTTGGTTGTTCGGATCAAGACGTCTCCAAAAGGATGCGTCCTCTATAGGTATCCACACGAACAGCCCTTCACAAAATGAATTTGAGTGTGTGTGCTAGCAACCTCTTGACTGTCTCACAAATCAAGAACAAAAGGAAAAACTCTATCTTTGTTTTCTAAGAGGAAAGAAAACGAATTTGGAGGCAAAAACAAGTATATGTGAAACCCTAGAGAATATAACATATTTATAGACTCCAAGTTAGGGTTTCACTTACCAATGACCTTTTTGGTAATTTTTCATTTATTATATTCTGATTTTGTTTAAAAACAAATCAAAATAATATCTTATTTATTTATTCAAAATAACATTTATCTTAAATAAATAAACAAATAAATAAATAAATAAAACACTTTAATTATTTATTTCCACAGAGTTTATTTTGGGCTTATTAAACCCATATCCGTTTTGGGCTTGTTCTAAGTGTGTGACCCTGTAGGTTCACATAACATTGGCAGTGGGCCTAAATCTCTATTTAGGCCTACAAGTCATAAGTGGCCTCTAGCAAGACATTATGACTACCCAAGTCATGTGAAGTCAATAATCCGACATAACCTAATTACAGTGAATTTTATTGTCCCTTTATCACATGATATCTTAATTGAACATAAGGCATAGAATGTCATCCTTATATAGTTCAATATTATGACTTGATTCCAAGTAGACTGAAAGTGATAACGCTTTATCAATTCATTTCAGCATGGCCATGCATTTTCATTCAGTCTATCTCATCAAAGGGCCTTTAAATATCTTTCTCATATTAATGAGGGATAAATTCCTTCTAAATCACTCACATTCCTCACATAACTAATTTTATATCCAACAACATTCTTTTAATCATCCGGTTAAAGACAATGTTAGAATGTGTCAAAACATAAAATAGCTATATAGAAATCCATGATGATTTCAAGGTCAAAGGACCGAAATAAAATTACTGTGATAAGAAATACTTATGACAATAATCTATGTAGTATTCTCATAGTGGGTCAATCCAGTACATGATCTCTCATCATGTACCTATGAGTTGACTTAATATCTCATATTTATGATTAGTAAAACATAACCATCAGTCAACATCATACTAGCCTTAATACTTTAATATTCATATAATGAATAAATGGCTAGGGATAATTTGAATAGAACTCTTATTTTAATCTAAGGGTTTTACTATCAAGTCACATACTTGATGGCCTTAGTAAGAATTAACCATTCATGTAATTATCATAAAATCAAATGATAATATAATACCTCTTTATTAATAAAATAAGAAAGTCAATACATAATCACAAATGATTGACCTAGTGCATATCACTAACAGCAATAACATAACCAACAATTATCGTATAAATGGTTTTAATAAGGTTACTATTTATTTTTTTTCTATTTTGTGAATTTTCTTTCTTTAGTTGGATGCCATTATTTAAATCATGATTTGATTAATAGACTCTGTAATAGGTGAAATTTATGTTATATCAATAATAATTATATTTGATTTTGTTTTTATGTCTTCGATTTTTTTAAAAAAGGAAGGGTTTAATTTCATTATAATTTTTTTTTATGAAAAAGGCATGATTTTGTATAGAAGAGTTCATGTTTGCAGCTTTTATTCTTCATAGTTGACCTTTTAAAGCACTCTTGATGCAGAGTGAAAGAACTTTGTTAAGAGTTGTTTCTCCTTCTTTCTTTTTTAATTTTAGTGGCCCTTTTTAGTAATTTCATAGCTTTACTGCACATACCACTCACATACATCTCACTTAAACTTGTTTCAAATGCCTGCTCATTAAAAAAATGTGGGGTCATGATATTACATATCAACATTTGCCTTTTAAATACACTATTATGTGATATTTATACAAGGTGCAACGCTCAATTGCAATTTTAAAAAGTTCAAACACCAAATTTGTCTTTATCCCTAAACAAATTAAACATAAGAATATTGACATATAACAAAAATTAAGATAATAATCAAAATAATAAACAAAATTGAATAAGATTGAGAGATGAGGTAAGAATATAAATTATAGTCAATATATAATCAACATAAAAAAGAGGAATAAAAATAAAATAAATAAGTTAGTAAAGTTAGTGAGTTAGTAGCTTCTAGAGATTGAGAGCTTTGGTAACAAGACATATATAAAATACAATGGATGATGCTAATGCAAATGCATGAAACATACGAGCATAAAAGTAATTTTGGGGTGCATGCAAAGATGATGTATGATGTAAGCCAAGGTGCATGTAATATGATGCAAATTGTAGGGTGCATGCAAGTATAATAGTGATGCAAACTAGGGTGCATGCAAGTATGCATTTAGAGGATCTAAAAATGAGCACACACATGGTAAGCAATTGATATGCATAAAGGCACATGAATGCATGAAAATGCAAAAATGCAAAATAAATTGAAGGAGAGAGAGAGATATTATATAGTTTATAATATATAAGAATAGAGATATGTTAGTAATCAAGAAAATAAGAAATTGAAATAATTGCATTTAAAGTACTAAAATGATCAACAATGATCATCTAGCACTTTTATAGGCTAATGTAAACTGAAAAATCATAATCAAATAAATATAGACATTGAATGCACAAAAGACTTCACATAAAGTCCTAATCAAGACTCTTAAACATGTAGAGACAACCAACATGCTTAGATAACAAAAACATAAAACTAGACTCAATAACCTAGCACATATTGAGTACTTGTGAACTAATCACAACAAAACCCAAAATACGACTTTTAACAAAACAAGACTTAACACAAAGCTTACACAATTAAGAGGTGACTTAAAAACATATAGTCAAAAGACCACAACAAAGCACATGATCAAGACTTAATAAAAAAATACATGGTCAAGACACTACAATCAAAGTATTCACAAAACACATATTCAAGGCTTATCATCAAACAAATATATTTCACATCAAACAAGGTTCATATACTCAAAATATACCAAAAATATACTAAAAAGCTTATGATTGGTAAAGTACTAAAAGAAAACCACTTTGAAATCACTTATTACATGAAAAAGCTAAAGTACAAAAGATGTTCAATAAGGAGAATCATGATCATAACTCTTTGTTATTGCAAAACCAATTGAAATACTAAAAGAGAAGCTTTAGAAAATTAAATAAAGTGATTTAAAAATGAAAAAAAAATTGAAAAACTCTTAAACCATCATCCTAAGAGCTTTAAGGAGTCTTTGAATGTTGTATGCACAACCACACACCCCAAAGACCATCATTGGATTCATATGAGTTAAGGAGGGATGAACAATTGGTTTAAGAGCTTGTCTAGGTAGTTTTCAAGCATGAATAACCTGTCTAGAAACATCCATTAACCGGTGTTGATGATGAATAGCTAGTTGGCTATTCATCACTCTGAACTCAAGTTTTTGACATGTTTTTCAATAAAACACAAAGTAAATGCCCCCAATCCCCATAAATGAGGGAGAAGTAGGAGAGAGAAGTCTTTTTGAAAGTGTTTATCCTCAGAATTTGATCAAGAACTCACCAAATAACAACTTAGTACTAAAGAGAAGTGATGGTGAAGGTTGATGATCAAGGTAGTGTTTTTTGAAGTGAGATGATGTTGCCTTTGGTTTTATTTTATCAAAATGGTATTGCTGGAGGTGTGTTGGTGTTTCGAGTGGAGATTTTTATTTGTTTAAGAAGGTAATTAAAGAAGAAAGAATAAGAATTCAAGGTTGAATCCTACAAGGTGTGTTTAATTTTATTGTGTAAAAGCCCTCTAAAGAGGATTTCTTTTGGAGAATATTTTTTTTATAATGGAGTTTTTTTGAAGTGTTTTTGTCTCCAAAAATAAGTGCTAAAAGAGCCTTCTAAGCTTACTTAAGAGTTACTATATATAAGCAAACACTTAGTGGTAACATGTGTAATTATATACACTACTAGGGTAAAAAGGTGAAAGTATATCCTCTTTTACATAAGAAGTTGACATGTGTCCTAGGATATTCCAAAAAAGGAATATAGTAAACTTATCCTCCACTTATGATGACATGTGGCCCATTTAGGATAAGAACAAAGCCATAGGTTAGTTGTAGAACCCACACTGACTGATGGAAGTCAAAATTTTGACTTTTTATCAAATGAGTCCTACAGACGTGCTATAATTTTAGAAGAGTGTTTAAGACTAAAATTTGACTCTAAAAGCCCATTTTGACCACTAGAAAGTCCCATTTACCAAAGTTTAACTTTTGTTCCTAGGACTCTTTAAGGTGAAACCTAAGCTTTAGAAATCAAAACCAGACTGAAAATAATAAGAAACAGAGGGGAAACATACCTTACTTAGGATTGTATTTATTGACTTAGAAGATGAAATTCAAATGATTTTCTCTCTTTAAATTCTTTTCAAATCCCTTTCTCAAAGAAAATTGGGTTTGATTGAAGTCTGTTTAAAGTTTATTTTGGTTTGATAATGCTCTATTTTGGGATTGGGTAAGGTTTTATTAGTTTGGTTGAATATAAAAGGTCTTAAAAATCACTTCTCTTCATCTATATTGTTGTTTTGTGAGATATTTCCTCTTTTTCATCATCAGTCTCCATGGTTTTGAAAAATAACCTAAACACTCACTAATTTATTACTTACTCTTTTGAGAAAAATCTTAAGCACTTAACAAAAAACTCTCTCATAACTTTTTCTTCAAAGTTGAACTAACTTTTGCACACTCTTATCAAAGTATAACCTTGCTTTAGCTTACATTCATCAAAGCACAACATTGCTTTGGTCATTCACTTATCAAAGCATAACTTTGTTATTGGTGCTAGTGAACCAAGTTGAACTTGCCAAAAGAATTACTTCCTCAATAAATTATGACTTCTTATTAAATGATTTTGTGAGTTTCCAAACTCCTTTTCCTCAATTCGTTTGGATTTTAATAGTACTTATGATTTCAATTGGATTAAGTAAAAGGAAATAATTTGTAAATGATAAAAGGAAATATTTGCACCAATGAAGTTTATTACAAGTTTTGGAAAAAAGATTATGCTAAATTGGAAATTTTGGTTGATGGTTAGTTCAGTGATAGATTGATTAATTGCTTCGTTGTCCTTCTACTTTGCTTCTTCCTTACTCTTATACATAGTGTTGCTTGCAAGCTACTTTTCTAGTTCCTCAATTCCTCAACTTGTAATGTATACTTATAGAGACTTCCACTTTCATAATGCATTAGCTCCTTAACATGTTCAAGAATATTCAAGTGTTTATTTCCTTCTTGCCCAGGACTTTTTTTTATAGGTTGGGTTTCTTTCTTAATTATATGCTTGAGGGCTCAATTAGACTTCAATATAATTAAATCCAAAAAATTATATTTTAGGCTCAAATAATGCCCCCTGCATATAATTAGTTATCATATATCCATAAAACTCTTCCTTATTTTCATCTTTTTTTTTCAATTTTAAAAAATTCATTCTGTACACTAAAAATCCCTTTTTCTCTTTCAAATTTCCAACAAATTCATCTTTTAAATTTTAATTCCTTCACAAATTTACTTTACCCATCATATAAATCCTCTAAATATCACAATACCCTAATCAATATTTTTTTAAAATTTTTCAAAATAACAAATACACATTTTATCTTCTCCTTCAAATTACCCCAAAATTCATTTTAAAATTTCAATTACTCAAGAAATTCAAAATATCCGTAGCTTTATTTCTTCAAATATCACAACATCCAAATTAATTTCTTTAATTTGTAAAGAAATCAACTACCTATATCATCTTCTTCAAAATGGTCATTCTCTGCAATTCTCAAGTTCTTACCTATAAATTCTTCTTTTAAATCCCAATTTTTTTTCACAAATTCACTAACCCATCACTTGAATTCTTCAAATATTCTAAGACCCATATCAATTTCTCCAAATTCTGCATTATGTCAAAATACCTAAACCATAAAATACTTAATTTTTAATTTTCCCTAAAATCCATAAGCTTCTTCCTCTCCTTTCTCTTCTCCTCACCATCATCTTCTTGCTTCCACTAGAGTTAATCGATCGACCTATCCAATCTGCCATCGCCATTGTGTCAATGTTAGCTATTGCCACTAACCATTGTTACTGTATTATGTGAAGCAACTTCATAGAGCACCAAGGCTACATCCTCCTTGATCCATTGCGCATGATCTATTACCCCCTATAACACAATCACCACTTGTTGTTTTGCCTCTGACGACAATGAGACATTAGAAGGCATTACTATTGCATCTCGACTAATCATTAAGAGCCAAGCTACTCTTCCATATACATCCAAGACTACCAAAGTCATAGGCTTTGAAGTTTTTGTTGCTTCATCAATTCGCTTTTGATCACTTCACCAAGATAATTTACAACATTTCCAATTAAAAACCTAAGAAAGATATTCAAGCAAGGTGATTTGATTTTCTTCTATTTAATATATGTCAGCTCTTAAGAATTTTATTTAGTATATTGATTGATCTTTGATGCTTAAATTTATGTCTATGCTTTTTTATTTGGATTTTTTGTGTTGTTGACTCTTCAAAATAAGCTTTCTTTTTCTTTGAAGAGATGAGAATTAGATGGAGGAAATCATAAATTTTATTCAGCAATCTATTAATTTAGTCAAAATTTAAGCTTTTGATGAAAATTGGCCATTTTCTTTTTGTTGCTTTGTTATTTTGGTAAAGATCTATATGAGGAATTATGAATTTACTCTGAGATTGCTTACTTAGCCAAAAAATTTTAAAATTTAGATGGAAATTTAGTGATTTTTGGAAATTTCCCTAAGTGTTCCTTGTTATTCATTATGCCTTTTCGCATGGGTGATGTTGGTATTTTTTACTCTATTAATTTCTATGATTTTTGGAAAAATCTCCACCCTTATCTTTTTTATGAAATTTTTAAATCTCCACCCTAGATCGTGAAAATTCTATCAGGTTTTTCTATGATCAAACTAATCTAAAGAATACATAGTCGATTAATAGCTAATTAAAAGCCATTGAATAGAGCATATATATAATCGAATTTTAAATTAAAAAAGTTCTAACAATGCAATTGAAGAATAATGACAAGAAATTTCACAATAATAAGACGATATATTAATATTTCTTAATTATAATCTTATTTGTATCATCATTTCGTCAAGATGTATCTTCAATTATTTCATGAATGAATGGTTCATTTTTTCTCAAAAAAACATTTTATAAATCATTTGATAGAAAATTATAATTTTTGCTTAAATATATCTAGACATAAGTGATTGTGCTCTAATGCTCAAATTTATATTTTGTGAAATACACTTAGAACTATATTATGTGAACCTTGAGAAAAATAGAGAAATAAATATTTCAACATCTGTTAAACAATAAATTAATGTTTAACATTTTCAATCTGTTCTTATTGAGTCTGCAAATGTAATTTTGTAAAGTTCTTCTGTTGTTATTATTTATGTATTTAGGATTAGTTCTATGTTCATTACTCTTGTTGTATTTTTCTTTAGCTACTCACTGGGTAATTTCCTCATGAAATTACTCACTTTATTTTCTTTTAACTTTTCCAATTTAGGTTTTTTACTTCATATAGCTAGTATATAGTCTAGATGGTCGTTCATTATACTACCATGACTTTTGAGGTTATCAAGACAGAGACTTTGGTTCAGTATCTTATATGTCATGATATAGATATTGATTTTTCCTTTCGTGTAGCTATTGAGTTAATAGGTGTAGACGTTCGCACGTGTATAGTATGTGACAAGCTTATGGATAGTAAGTGTATCACTGTGCAAGTTTTCTATAGGACTAACTTTGGAGTCTAGGTCACCTTAACTTGGATATGAGCTAACTGTGATGGATGAGTGATTAAGTGTTAAGTGTAATAGTTTTTTAGGTTGGTTTAGTGCATGTTTATGGTGTTTATTATTATATTTTTATTAGAATTTCATTATTTCTATGTTTATGTTTGCTTTTGTGGAAGTAGAAAGGGTGATAAAGAGTTTGGAATTTTGCAAGGCATTTGTGACTTATTGTTCTGTCACTATAGAAGCAAAGCTTTGACTGTAGCCTTTGAAGCTTGAGTGTAGCAACATCCTTTGTCACAATTGAAGAAGAGCTTAGATTGCTGCATTTGGAAGACCTAAAGAATCATAGTTTTTTATCACTATTGTAGCATGGTTATGACTGAAGCATTCTATAAGCATTCAGAGCTAAAATATTTTATCACTATAGAAGCAATTTTCTTTATTATTGTGGGATTTGGGTGAGACATGCTAGGTTAGAAGGAGACATACTTAAGTGGGGATAAAATATAGCAATTATGGAAGGAGGCAAACTAAAATAAGGAGAATATGGAAAGAATATAAAAAGAATAAACAATAATAAAGACATGGGAAAAAGGGACAAAAGGTGAAAGATATATAGAAGGAGAGAAAGAAAATAGAAGAGAGGAGTGTGGTGGGGGGGACAAAAAGAAACAGAAGAAAAAAAAAGCAATAGTAGATAATAGAGAAGTGAAAAAGGGTATAGGAGTTTTTAATAAGAGATGGAGATCAAGGGGTTTTTCTTTCTCTCTTCTGTACTTTTATAAGTTTTTAATGTATTTTATTTTTGAATTTGAGAACATTATGAATATTATGTTTAGTTAAGTTTATTTAAGTTAAGGA
The DNA here is from genome assembly GCA_947683625.1 of Mallotus nudiflorus. Lineage (NCBI taxonomy): Eukaryota > Viridiplantae > Streptophyta > Magnoliopsida > Malpighiales > Euphorbiaceae > Mallotus > Mallotus nudiflorus. The sequence goes on from CANTUR010000486.1 coordinate 2,000,060, forward strand.
TTGTTGAACTTATTTAATTTAAATTGATTCAGCTATTAGTTTTTCTTTTAAATTGCATTAAGCATTCATTAAACTTAATTGTTTATGATTTGGCCATTCATGATTGATTTTTAATTAAAGTTAATTATTGAGAAATATTAATCTTAAGAGAAATATGAATGCCTGTTGATTGATTTAAGTTTAGAGATAACTTAATTCATTTCAATTCTAATTGGATGTGATTCATGATTTATTTACTAAACTTGATTAGATTTTAATTTAATGAGAATTAGTTGAAGTCTTTTCAATTGATAGAAATAAATTAAATAATTTTTACTTGAGAAATATTAATTGCCATCATTGAAACTATAAGAATTGCAATAGAAAGAAAGACTAATTTCTTGTGATCAGCTTAATTAAAATATATTGATACAATCCCTAACATCATTCTCATCATTTCTTATTAAAATTTAAATTTATTAAATTTATTATTTGGTTTCAATTTGGCTATTAAAATCTAGCAATTATAATTCATTTAATATTTGATTCTTAAATAAGCCAATAATTGAATTAATAGTTGGATAAGCATTTAATCCTCGTGGGATCGAGTTTTACTTCTTCTATATTACTTAGTGAACCCGTATGCTTGCAAGAGTGAAGTAATAAGCTTTTTGATCTTTTTGCTATCATACCCGATGATATCCCCACCAGCTATATTGTTGCACCTTTTTGGTAGAGATAGAGATAGGTTGATTATACTGTAGTCAATAGACATCGTTATTGAGCAGACTACTCCATATAGGAGGACTTGGAGAGACGGGTTACTTGAGCTATGCTTTTTATTTTGATGATGTGTTATATATATTACCCGTACTCTCTTTGTTATATCCTTATAAGTTATGACTGTGTTCATGATAATGACGATTATGTATATATTTAACTTTCTAAAGTTATGTATATTAAGGTTTACAAATTTTGCCACTTACCTATTATGGTTAACTTATAGTTCATATGATTATTAGTTATGACATCTATCATGGTGTAGCATGTATTAAATTAGTTAGTGATTGTATCAAAGGTTAGAACAGGTGACACTCCATCATTTTGATGTTACCTCTGCTATATGGGTGTGGCATCTAGAGGGTTGTTGGGGTAGGCATCATAAATTTTACTTAAGTGTGTAGGTTATTGCAATTCCAAGCTTAAATTATTTATTCAATGTTTAAGATGTGTAATGTTTTCCAAAAAGACATTTATGTGCAATTTAATGAAGAATAAAAGACTATGGAAATATCTAAGCCAAATGACGCAAAAAGGACATTTAAATATAAATTTTTAGGGTCACAGGTGGCTACTCATGAGCCACCCTTCAAATCTTGAAGGGGATCATGAGTAGCCCCCCTACAAGTAAACTTTCAACTTTCCTTTAGTGATCAATTTTTTGAGCTGCTCATAAGTGACACTCACAATCGTGAGTTGCTCGTAAAGGCACTCTGGCAAGCCTCAATAGCTAAATCAAGCTCCAATAGTCAAATAATTTGACATTCATGACATGTAAACTACCCTCATAACTGTGAGCAGTAGTTATCCTGCAAAAAAACTAAAATTCATTAAATATTGAAGAAGAGAGCTTAAGGAAGCAATTAATGGCTCCACAGCCATATTTTTTATGCTTAAGTATATAAACAACACCTGGAGCTTTATTGAAGAGGTAGATACTTGGTTGTTGAAGTTTTCTCTCTTAGCATTTATTAAGCATTAACTTTCTTCATCTTTTTTTGTTATTCATTAATTCTTTAAGACTGGATTGTGTGTTAGAAATGAGACTTCTACTTCATCTAATTCTTGGAATAAATTAGAAGGGGAGTAAGGTTTATTTTTAAAAGAATTGATTTAAGTGTTTGTCTACTAAAAAATTTGGGATTGTGGTTAGAGTTAAGCTTTAGTTAAAAGCTCATCTTTGTATGGTTTAGAGTTAATCCTTAAAACTCTTGTAATCTCAATCTTTGTAAGATTGGTATGGGGATTGAAAATCCTAATTTGAGGATAAGTTAGGCGGAGACATATATTCATTTGTGAATTGAACTCCTTAAACACTTATAGTTGATTCTCTAGTCCTTGCTTAATTCTTTTAATTTTATTTTAAACACTAAAATGCCCTATTCACCCCCCTCTAGGGCAATTACAAAGTCAAACAAAAAATTATTTTTCAATCAAGTTCTATAAGTTATAAAAAAGCTTTCTATTAGTTAAAGTAATTTTCGTTAGTCAACCCTTAAAATAATTTTTTTTTTACATTTTAGTCCTAAAGCTATATATAAAAAAAATATTATTAGTTCTATCCTCAACTTTAGGCCAATTATAAATTAAACCCTACTTTGAAAGTTATTTCAATTTTCTCTGTCAACTTCATAAATTGTGTCAATTCTATCTAATTTTATTTAAAAGATCTAATTATATTTTTTAAAATTAATTCATATCCCTATAAAATAAATTTGACAGTTATTCAATATTTTTTATTATATAAGAAAAATAAAATTTGAAAAATATTTTTATGTTTTAATTTTATCATTTTTTAAATAAATTTAAAAATAAATTTTTTAAATTTTTTTATTTTTTGTGTTTCAATTAAAATAATAAGGAAAAAGTGATAACTTGTGAATCAATTTATTATATAGATAAATATTAATAAAAATAAAATAAATAAAATAAGAACTTTTAACTATCACTATAAATAGCAATAAAATTTTATTTTTTAATTTTTTCATATTTTTCAAAAATAAACTAAATAAATTTTTTTATATTCATGACTAATATTTTTAGTGTCTCAACATTCTCTCTTTTTTTTATTTAATAGTTTTTTGGTTTAACTTCTATTAAAGAAATTTCTAAATAATGTGGTTGAAAGTTGAGAAATAAATTTTAAAATAGTTAAAATTTAAGGATTTTGATTGAAAAATTAAAATTTTATTAAAATATTAGAAGATAATTTTAAAATTTATGTCAAGAATGAAAAAATATAATTTTAAAATTCATGTCAAGAATGACAAAATTAGAATTTAAAAATATATTATTACATTGTATTTTTTCTTATAGGAAAAAGAAGATAAAAAATTTAGCAAGTGTCAAATTTACTTTGTAGGGATCTAAAAGTAATTTTTAAAAATAAAAATAGGTTCTTCAAATAAATTTGAATAGAATTGACATAATTCATAAAGTTGAAGAAGCAAATTGAGATGACTTTCACAGTAAAATTCAATTATGAATTGACTCAAAGTTAAGGATAGAATAATAATTTTCCCTAAAAAACTTTGTCAATTTTGACATTTTAAATAAATAAATATTTATTTATTTATTTATTTGTGACTTTTTCTATTATTTAACTTTTATAATAACTATATAAATCACTAAAATAATGTCAAGAAAACTTAAGAGAATATATATTTTTCTTAAATTATTTTTTTGTTAATGATAAATAAAACTAGTCAAGTATTTTTAATTGTTTTTTAAATATAAATTTTAATTGATATATCTTAAATGAAAAAATATATTTATACTTGGATAAACTCAATTAGTTTTGCTAGTGTTATAATTTATGTTATCTTTTAAATGAATAAACTCAATTGTATATTAATTAGAGAATTTTAAAGTTTATTTCTTTCAATTAGGATATATTACAGAAAATTTTGAAGAATAATATATTTTAATTTGTTATATAAAATAAAAAAAATTTGTTATATTTAAATTTTAAATTAATTATACTTTATTATAACAATTAAACTTATAATAAAAATATTTTAACTTATTTTATTGTTAAAATGTTTATTATAAATAGAAAATATATTTTTTAAGATTTTTTCTAATTTAAATTTGATTGAGTTTAAAAAAGTTTTGAAATTTGACACAAATTATAATACTAATAAAAATAAATGATTTTTTTTCTTAATTTTTTGTCAATTATGATATATTAATTAAAATTATATATTTAAAAATAATTAAGAATATTTAATTAGTTTTATTTATCGTTGCCAATATAACTAATAGCTTAACAAAAATTTTATTTTTATTTTTATTTTTATTTTTATTTTTATTTTTAAAAATTATTTTAGTAAATTATAGTTATTATGAAAGTTAAATAATAAAAAAAGGTCAAAAATAAAAATAAAAATATTATTTATTTAAAATATCAAAAACTAATATAGTTTTAGGATTAAAATGTAAAAAAAAAGTTTAATTTTAAGGGTTTATTAACAGAGAATTGCTTTGACTGATGGATATATAGAACTAATAGAAAACCTTTTTAAAACTTATAAAATTTGATTATAAAAAAATGTAAAGACCCAAATTTTTAATTATTAATATAAAATGTGGATGATTAAATTTAATTATTATTTTAATTAATTATTGTTAATTATTATTTGATTATTTATGAGATTATTATTATTTGTGTAGTTATATATATATATATATATATATATATATATATATATATATATATATATATATATATATATATATATATATATATATATATATATATATATATACAAAAACTATTTTTTTTCTTTCCTTTATTTTCTCTTCTTATTTTCTTTTCTTCCTTCACCTTCTTCCCACACAACACCAATGCCACCCTACTACCCAGCCATCGCCAAACTGCCGGTCATTATGTCTCCGGCACCGAACGCCTCTCCCAACTGCTTCTCTTCCCAATAACACCTCGCTTCCCTCTTTCTTCATTTTCTTCATCGGGTTCTTTTCTTATCGGAAGGAAAGAGATTTGCTAGCGCAGCCTTCGACCACTCCAAGACTCACCATCAGTGTCAAAGCAAGCCTCATCCTCTAGGCTTCAAAAGCCCTCAGTTAATTTCGAATTCCAACTCTAGTAAGTCTCTCAATTTTAAATAATTGATTTTAGGCTATTTTTAGTTAATTTTGTCAAATTGAGCTTTAATTTGATTTTGTTAGATATAGTTTCTTTGAGATGAAATGATCTATAGGTTGTGATCTTGTTTACTGTCATTTTTATTTAACTTTTTTAATTTTCCAAGTGTCGGGTATTGGTCATATCACTGTTCTAGACAATCCCAGATTGAAATTTTTTTATATTTTTAATAAATTCTATATATTATGTAGATTAAACTTTGTGAAGAAAGTTTTTTGAAATTATGTATAGAATTTGAGATATAAATTTTTAAAGTTTATGTATTAATATGTATTTTTGGAAAATTATTAGAAATTGGTGAATTGTTTAATCTTAATTAAATTTATTGTTAATTATTTTGTTTTAGATAGATTTTTAAATACTAAAAGTATAAAAATAATTTTTATAATTAATTTTCAATTATTAGTTAACCAGTAGTAATTTTGGAAAAATCAATGAATAATGAATTTATTTATTATTTTTAAGCTTAAATGAGTCATTTATTATTATTATTATTTTATGATTTATTTGAGTAATTTAAATAGCTATTTTATAATTTGTGTTAATTTGGTAGTAAAAATGAAAAATGGATTTCAATAATGAGATTTTATTATAAACTAAAAATTTTATTAATTTCTTGGAAATAAATTTCCCTTATATTTTTATTTTATATAAATAAATTAATTCGCATTAGTTAACTAAATTTTTATGAATTATTAGTAATTTGATATAAATCATATTATTTTTTATATGTTGTGAATTGTGGTTCTCAGTTGGGCATAAATATAGTGTGGGACTCAACCCGAGTTGTGAGACTGTTAAAAGTGTTGTTTTTATGCAGGAATAACTCTACTTCAGTATAGAGATGTCTGTTTTACATATGAGACTCTGCTGAATTTTTAATAGATTTCTAGTAAAACATGACATCGGTATGTGTTAATTCTGAGTTTTTATAGCATTATACCTTAGATCGAGTCAACCTTATCATCTTATGATTTTATTAAATTTGAGAATTTTATGAATTTATTTATATAAGTAAATTTTAAATAAATATTATTATTTTAGAGAACTCCGGGACCAGAGCTGTAGCATTTGGGCAACAGAGGACGTGTTGCCCACCACACTTAACCTATGAGTTGATTTTATAAAATGTGTGTTGTGACAATTATATTTTCATATGATTTAAATAATAATGAAATTATTATTTGAATTATTTATGAATTTATTTATATTGCTACATGCATGATTATATCTTTATTTATCATGAATAGTAATTGAAGAATGCTTTTATGGAATTTGTTATATTTCGCTTTATTTGTTTATTTTATTTTATTTATTATGATTTAATTGATTTGGAAGTAATAGTAGATAGTGCTACTTATGTGCGCACCAGTAATAATTATTTATATGGCCATTGATTAATTTGTGAGCTCTAGTTGGGCTTTGCTCTCTAGGCAAGATTTGTGATAATGTGAGCCCTAGTTGAGCTTTGCTCTCTAGGCAAATGTGAGGTTATTGTTGAGCCTTGGTTGAGCTTGCTCTCTAGGCAGAGGTACGATACTAGTTAGACCCTAGTAGAACATGCTCTCTAGGCATCAATGATCATGTAGAATAAGAGATCGACTGTGGCTGGACCCAAGTCCAGCTTGCTTTGTGGGATCAATAGTCAATTATAATAAGTAAGCCAAGTGGCTATTAGAATTTGATGGTCTAGGTGTTCTACTAGATTTTTTAATCAATTTTTATGATTTTGTACTAGAGTTTTATGTTAAAGTAAGTGTTTTTTAGTATTTATATTTATATTTATTTTACTTCATTTTATTTTTATTTTCAAAAAGGGTTTTAATAAATTTTCTCAAACTAGTATACATTTTATAAAATTGATTCACTCAGTGAGGTTTGATTCTCCTCCATTTATTTTTTCTCAGGACCTCATAGTCAGCCTAGTATTGGTCATTGTCTACACCGAGTTTCTTCTTTACCGGCTACATTATGTATGTCTATTTGATTTGAACATTATATAATCGAATTCTAGATACCACAGTAGTTGATTATGAAACTTGTAGTATTTATATTATAGATTTGTGTTGTGTTGAAATATTATTGTAATGACTTATGTATTTGATATTAATAATTTTATTCATGGTATTATTGTTAAGTGATTGTTATTTATTTGCAAAATTTTCAAGGCTTACTATAGGTTTCAACTGCATTTTTGCATTTACCATTCTCTAGTGTCAGTCACGTACCTCTAGGTTCAGGTCGTGATAAAGTTAGTATTAGAGCTAATGGTTTATTTATTTGATATTTGGGTCATTGAAATATGTTTTTTCTATTGCAATAAAAATTTAGTGTTATATGTCAATTGTCATCATTGTTGTTCCTAAAATTTCATGTATTTGTCAGTTCCTTATTGTGTTTTGAATTTCATTGGTTTTGTCTTTTTTAGAATGAGATAAAGAACACGGAATGCTCCTGCTACAGATGTAGCTTATGATGAGGGCAAGCAGTATGTTCAAGATGAAGCTCCTTTTACCCCACGTCCTAGAGGAAGGGGTAGACCTAGAGCTACTACAACTGACAGGCAAGCTCAATAGCAGCAAGTTGAGCAAAAAGTGGATCTTGTAGCTTTTGTAGCTGGTATGGTTGGGATTAACCAAGGCTTAACAACACTTAAGCAAGCTATGCCTTTAGTACAACAAATGTTACAATAGAGAAATCAAGGGTTGTCAGATACAGATGCAACTTTGTTGTATTCTAGAGTTGGAAGAGTCTATTTCGATGGTACGAGTGATGCCCTTGACTTTATAAACACCATTAAGGCTAGAACGAGGACTGAATACACTGATTATCAGAGGATCATGATAGTGGAGTTGTCAATCCAGGCTACAACACAGGACTAGTTCATGCAGATTATTCAGCCATATATGATAACTATGACTTGGCTGGAATTTAAGGAGCGATTTTTAAGGTATTTCTTCCCAGCTTCCATGAGAGATCATTACATATGGCAGTTACTGCATGTTATGTGTCATTTATACATATAATTTTAGGAGCATTTTTATTGGTTTAATAATATATTTTTATAAGTTTATTTAATTGTTATTAATTTTACTTGCATTTAGTATAATATTATTTAATTTGCATTTTAAAGAATACATTTGCATGTTTGTTTAATAATTAAGTGCATTATAGTATCTAATTAAATAATTTTTTATAGTTTTATGAACTGAAACTAGTGCACGACTGTGTCTAGAAAGTCTCTCTACATAAATTGCGTACATAAGCTAGCACATGACTATGTGCTCATCAAGAATCCTGCACACGTCACTACATGATTATGCACAAAGGTGTGCATTAGCGTGATTAAAGCCAAGCCTGATGAAGAAGCTATGCACACCCCACAACACGGCCATGTATCAGGTCGTGCACAAATTTACAATACACCTGAGTGCATGGCCATGCACTAGGGTGAGCACACAAAATTAATGTACACACTTGTATACATGCCATAGTGAACACTCTTATGCATGGCCATGCGCTAGGGTATGCACTTATGAAAAGTCTTCCTCTTTTATTCAGGATTATAGATTTAGAAGATTTCAAAATTAAAAGATTACAAAATGAGAATATTCGAGAATTAGAAGTTCTGGGGGCAAGAGATGGCTATAAAAAGAGGATCAATTCATCAATTCAAGTGGAGGGAGAATTCATTCAAATAAGCATTCAAAGATATTTTGAGTAAAGAAGAAGCAGAGTTTCAAATCAATCACATTCAAGCATAATTGTTCTCATGTTTAGAATATCTTTGATTATGATCATTTCTATCATGTGTAACTAATTTACTCAGGGTTTGGATTCGGGTAGCTAAACTACTGCTTGTTTGGATTTTTCTATTTTAATTTAGTAAGCTAATATTTAGTTAATTTTATAGATTGCTTTTATATGTTCTTGTATTTGATTTTAGGCCTGATTAAATGCATGCTTTTGGGTAGATTAGTAGACAATGAAAGTTGAATGATCTATTAGCTCATAGACCTGTGAACCTTAGGAATCTCAATCACAAAAGTAGACAAATCCTTCAGAGAGTATTAAATTACTAAGGAACTTAATGAGTCTTAATTAATTTACTTGACCATGAAAATAGGCGATAATTAGTTTTGACATGCTTGAATGATCTCAAAAGAGTCTTTAAGTAATTTGAGTAATTTACCCTTGATTGTATTAATAAGTTGAATTAAGATTAAATCCTGTAATTCAAGTACGTGTCTAGTGAAGCAAATCCAGACTCTATCTTTCAATTATTGAATTTTTATTTAGAATTTATCTTTGTTAGTTAATATAGTTTTCTATTTCAATTAAATCTATTTTATTAGTTTATGGAGATAAAATTATAGCTAGTACTTGGTATCAATTTCCTCATGGGAACGCTACTTGATACTCGAACTTTACTACTTGTTGTGAACCGTGCACTTATGGAAATTGCCTAACACTGTATATAGTCAGGGGTGACAGATCAATTGAGCAATACACCCATAAGTTTTTCAGGCTATCACGTCATGCTATGGATATGATGTAGGATAAATGGAGTGTTGTGGACTCATTTATGATTAGGTTAGGCCCAACTTATATTGGTATTCGGACAGAAGATTAAAACTTAGAGAGTGTCATGGAGGAGGCTAGATAGCTTGAGAGGTGACATATCAAGCATGGGACTATTCTTGACCCTTATTTGAGCAATAATAATATATCAATGGTAGCTTAGGGGATTCAATAACCTATGTTTTAGATGCGTACTTTTGGCATTCAAATTGCTAGTACCTCCCAACAGCATAGAGGTTAGAGGGGACATAGATATGGGAGAAATAACACAGGTAGAGCATACCTTTGAGATTTAGACCTAGAGCCAGTAGTGGTAGCATTAGTCAGAGTTCTAGGTACAATAGCACAAGCTCAGGGTCTAGTGCATGTCCTGCTTATGGCCTTATACATTAATGGCCATGCCATATACTGTCAGGAGTGCATTTTAGGTGTGGGCAGATAGAACATCTTGCTAGAGCTTTTTATAACACTAGTTTTCAACTGTCATTTGCATATGGATCTTCATTTTTAGTTTGCTCAACCATTTCAGCAGGTGTATTAGCCTTATCAAGTACATATGTATCCTTAGTAGAGATTGACTTAGTTTATGGACCAGTAGGGCCGAGGTGAAAGGAGTAGGCCATAAAGGAGACTGAGTGGTAGAGGATTTACATAACCATCCACTTCTTAGTAGGCTAGCTGTGGTCAGGCTAGGGTATTCACTTTGACTCCGTAGGATGCTCATGCATCTAATGCAATTATGATAGGTACCCTTTCAATTTATTTTATGGATGCTAGAGTTTTATTTGATCCTAATGTATCGTATTCTTTTATTTCACCTATGTTTGCTTCAAGAATGGAATGGCAACCATCCAAGTTTTTTATTCCATTATCTATAGCAACTCCACTTAGTGATGAGTTGGAGACAAATATAGTCTTTCCATCTTATCTAGTATTAGTGGAAGGTAGAGAGTTATTGGCAGACTTAGTTTTGTTGGATGTGATCGATTTTAATGTGATATTGTAGATGGATTGGTTAGCTCAACATTATGCCAATCTGCATTATCAAGAGAAAGTGGTGATTTTTATAATTCCCGATGATGAGGAGTTTCATTTTAGAGGTGATAAGAGTTTGATGCCTAAAAATATCATCTTTGTAATCATAACTAGAAAAATGCTTAAAAGAGGGTGTCAAGGTTATTTAGTTATGGTTAGAGATATAAAGGTGGATAAGGAGACAATTATGATTATGATAATGGTGTGCAAGTTTCCTGATGTTTTTCTTGAATAATTACCAGGATTACCACCTAACATAGAGATAGAATTATGTATTGACATTGTACCAGGCACAAATCCTATCTTGACATCGCCTTATAAAATGGCACCGATAGAATAAAAGGAGGTTAAGGAATAATTACAAGAGTTGCTCGATAAGGGTTTCATTAGACCCAATTCATCTCCTTGGGGTTCTCTGGTGTTATTTGTGAAGAAGAAAGATGGTAGCTTTTGACTGTGTATCGATTATAGACAATTGAATAAAGTCACCATTAAGAACAAATATCCTCTCCCAAGGATTGATGATTTGTTTAATTATCTTCAAGGAGCTCAGTGTTTTTCTAAGATTAATATGAGATCTAGGTATTATCAGTTGAGAATTAGAAGTGGGGATGTACCCAAGACTGTATTTCAGACGAGGTATGGCCATTATAAATTTTTTATGATGTCCTTTAGGTTGACTAATGCCCTAATAGCCTTTATGGACTTAATGAATTGGGTGTTTAGGCCATTCTCGAATTGATTTATGATAGTGTTTATTGATGATATTTTGGTGTATTCTAAGAGTGAGGCCAAGAATGTCATGCATTTGAAGATGGTGCTTCAGACTTTGAGAGAGCATTAATTGTATGCCAAGTTCTCTAAATGTGAATTTTGGTTGGATCAGGTGGTACTTTTAGGTCATGTGGTGTCTATAAACGACATACAAGAGGATCCAAAGAAGATTAAAGCTATTACATAATGGCCGAGACCTACTATAGTGATAGAAGTAACGAGTTTTCTAGGTTTAGCTAGCTACTATAGGAGATTTGTGAAGGATTTCTCTAAGATAGTTGCACCTTTAACAAGGTTGACCTAGAAGAATGCTAAGTTTATGTGGATAAACAAGTGTGAGGAGAATTTTCAGATGCTTAAGGATAGGTTGACTTTAGCTCTGGCATTGACTCTACCTTTTGAGGAATGAAGGGTATATGGTGTATTGTGATGCTTCCCGAGTAGGATTGGGGCGTGTATTGATGTAAAATAGTAGGGTAGTTGCTTATGCTTAACGCCAGTTAAAGAAGCATGAATAAAACTATCCTACTCATGATTTAGAAATGGCAGCTATAGTGTTTGCTTTGAAGATTTAGAGGCGTTACTTATATAGTGTGACTTGTGAAATCTACACTGATCATAAAAGTTTAAAGTATATCTTCCAGTAAAGAGATTTGAATTTAAGGCATAGGAGATGGATGGAACTCTTGAAAGATTATGATTGCTCCATTTTTTACCATCTAAGTAAGGCTAATATGGTAGCTAATGCATTGAGTAAGAAGTCAGCGGGAAGTCTTGCTCACATTAGCTCAAAAAAGAGGCTCATTGTTAAGGAGTTGCACGAGCTGATTGATCAGGGGTTGTAATTAAAGGTAACTAAGAAATGTCTTTTAGCTCAATTTAGGGTACGTTCTGTATACTTAGATAGAGTTAAAGCAGTGCAGAGAAGGGACCTAAAATTGTAAAAGATATGGTTGAAGGTACAATAAGGTTAGTCTCAGGATTTTGTAATTGAAAGCGAGGGCATTTTACACTTGGACACTAGGCTATGTATGCCAGATGTAGATGATTTAAGAAAAGAGATCATAGAGGAAGCTCATTTTTCTACTTATAATGTTCACCCAGGTTCTACCAAAATGTATTATGATTTGAAAGATACATATTGGTGGAATGATATAAAGAGAGATGTTGTAAAATTTGTATCCAAGTGTCTCACTTGTCAGCAGGTGAAGTTGGAACATCAAAGACCCTCGAGATTGCTGCAATAGTTGCTCATCCAAAGTGGAAGTGAGACATGATTGTGATGGACTTTATTTCTAGTTTGCCTTGCACATCAAGTGGATATGATGCCATATGGGTTAGGTTGACTAAGTTAGTCACTTTTTGCCAATTAAGAAGACTTATACTACAAACAAGTTGGCTAGGTTGTACATCAATTAAATCATTTATCTTCATAGAGTGCCAGAAAGTATAATGTCAGACAAAGGACCAACCTTTACTTCAGTATTTTTGCAAGTATTGTAGAAGGCTTTGGGTACAAGACTAGACTTTAGTATAACTTTTCATCCTTAAATTGATGGCCAGTTAGAAAGGAGTATTCAAACTTTAGAGGGTATGCTTCGAATGTGTGTGATGGATTTTGTGGTCAATGGGATTTGCACCTTCTATTGATTGAATTTTCATATAACAATAGGTATCATGCAAGTATTGAGATGGCTCCATATAAAGTGATATATGGGAGAAAGTGTAGATCACTCTTATGCTAGGAAGTTGGTGAGAGACAGTTGATAGACCCATAATTGGTATGAGTGACTTCAGAGAAGATTCCTATCATCTAATAGAGATTAAGGATAGCTTTTAGCCGACAGAAGAGTTAAGTTGATCCTAAGAAGAAAGATGTATCATTTTCTGTTGGAGATATGATGTTTCTTGTTTACTGTGATTTTAATTTAATTTTTTGAATTTTTTGAGTGTCAAATATTGTTCACATCACTGTTCTAGAAAGTCTCAGGTCAAAATTTTTTTTATATTTTTAATAAATTCTATATATTATGTAGTTTAAACTTTGTGAAGAAAGTTTTTGTGAAATTATGTATACAATTTGAGATACAAATTTTTAAAGTTTATCTATTAATATGTATTTTTGGAAAATTATTAGAAATTGGTGAATTGTTTAATTTTAATTAAATTTATTGTTAATTATTATGTTTTAGACAAATTTTTAAATAATAAAAGTGTAGAAATAATTTTGTAATTAATTTTCAATTATTCATTAACTAGTAGTAATTTTGAGAAAATAAATAAATAATGAATTTATTTATTATTTTTAAGCTTAAATGAGTCATTTATTATTATTCTGTTTATGATTTATTTGAGTAATTTAAATAGCTGTTTATAATTTTTGCTAATTTGGTAGTAAAAATGGAAATAGATTTCATTAACGAGATTTTATTATAAACTAGAAATTTTAGTAATTTCTTAGAAATAAAATTCCCTTATATTTTTATTTTATATAAATAAATTAATTTGCTGTAGTTAACTAAATTCTTATGAATTATTAGTAATTTGAGGTAAATTATATTATTTTTTATATGTTGTGAATTGTGGTTCTCGGTTGGCATAAGTGTAGTGTGGGACCCAACTCAAGTTGTTAAGTTGTGAGACTATTATAAGTACTGTTTTTATGCAAGAATGACTCTACTTCGGTAGAGAGATGTTTGTTTTACATATGAGACTTTGCCGAATTTTCGATAGACTTCTCGTAAAACATGATATCGGTAAGTGTTAATTCTGAGTCTATATAACATTGTGTCTTAGATTGAGTCAACCTCATCATCTCATGATTTTATTAAATTTTGAGAATTTTATAATTTATTTATATTTAAATGATTTGGAAATAATAGTAGAATGTGCTACCTAGTAGGTGGCACTAGGACTGCGTGCGCACCAGTAATAATTATTTATATGGCCATTGATTAATTTGTGAGCCCTGGTTGGGCTTTGCTCTCTAGGCAAGACTTGTGAAAATGTGAGCCCTGGTTGAATTTTGCTCTCTAGGAAAGATTTGTGTAAATGTGGGTCCTGGTTGAGCTTTGCTCTATGGGCGGATGTGTGATTATTATTGATTCTAATTGAGCTTGCTCTCTATGTAGAGGTACGATACTGGTTAGACTCTGGGCAACCATACTCTTTAGGCGCTAGTGATCATTTGGAATAAAAGACCGACTGTGGTTGGACGCTAGTCGAGCTTGCTCTCTAGGATCAATAGTCAATTAGAATAAGTGAGTCAAGTGGCTATTAGAATTTAATGGTTTAGGTGTTCTACTAGATTTTCTGCTAAAATAATAAATTTATATGATTTTGTACTACATTTTTATATTAAAGTAAATAATTTTTAGTATTTATATTTATATTTATATTTATTTTACTTCATTTTATTTTTATTTTCAAAAAGGGTTTTAACAAATGGCATTTTATAAAAGTGTTTCACTCAGTGAGGTTTGATTCCTCTCCATTTATTTTTTCTCAAGACATCTGCGTTGGGTTAAAAACAAAGTAAGAATAAAATAAATAAGTAATAAATATAAATAAAATAATAATGATAATTATAAGATTAAGTGTAAATCTTCTTTATATTACTTATGGTACTTCTAAATAATAATAATAATAATAATAATAATTATTATTATTATTATTATTATTATTATTATTATTATTATTATTATTATTATTATTATTATTATTTTAGATAAATGTATGTATATATGAAGGGATTACAAAAACCTTAGGACTAAATTAACACACATTTAAGCTTGGGAATTAGGATGGAAGTGTGAGGCAAAGTAAGTTTAAGGATGAAAAAAAAAAGGAGAAAAGGAAGTAGGAGCTGGCAAAATTAGGGGAGTTTAAGACATGACTCATCAAGGTCTAATAGAAAGAAACCTCTCTTAAGTTGTGTCTTACCTTTTGAAGGCCAAAAAAAAATGTAGAAGAAAGAGAGTGGGTGAGAATTAATCATTGACTTGCATGTGGGTAAAGGAGAGTTTCTATCATTTGATTTTCCCTTGGAAGCAATCATACATGATTTCCCTTTACAAGAACCAAAGATCAAGAGGAATGATAGAGGCGAGCAAAGCCAAAAAAAAAAAAAAAAAGGAAAGAAAGAAAGAAAAAGAAGAAATAAAAAGAGATGTAACTTAGTGATTAATTGGTGAGTAAGAGGAAATGAAGAACGGATTAATTATAGAAATTTCTTTAGAGGTTAAAATGATTTTAAATGTATAGATTTAAGAGAATGTAAGTTTTTCTGCTGTCCAAAGTGAGTTTTACTTTCATGAGTAGAAGGTGTGGAAATTGTAGGCTTATTTATGAGCAGAAAATTTTTTGTTAACAACTATCTCTTGGCCTTTAAGTTGAGCTCTTCATGATCTATATGCATAGTTAATTTCGGTGACCTATGTGCTGAGCTAGTCTCGATGCGCTCTTCTCAAATTGCAACCGACTTAAACCATTGACTGATGCCTTTTTCTTTGATATAATCGTTTGAAAGTACATTTTCATGAATTATACTTAGAGCAGCCGAATAATTAAAGGTTTTCAATTTGAGTTCGTACTGTTTGTTCATGATCAAATGAGTTTGTAAGTGCCATTGAACATGCTGAATAATGGACATAAGTTGAAGTCACTTCGATTGGAAATCAAACTGTGTATTAAATTATTAAGTACTGACAAAATATTATGCTAGTACATTGAGACCTTATGAACTTGTAAGGTCTGGATTAGTAGCTTGCAAATTCAAAAAATTAACCACTTGAACTTGGGTCTAAACTAGGGAACCTAATTTACGTACATATGTATTAACTACCACTAATGAATTTAATCAACTACACTCAGTTCGATTAAGCTATATCATACCTCTAATTTTGAAGTGAGAAGTAAGTTTTATCGCTAAACTTACATACACATGTAAAAATAATAAATAACGTGAATTTAATTTCCAAGAATAGAACTATTAAATTATATACATGTATATTTAATTTAAGAAATAGTAAGAAGAACACTAAAAAAAGAACAATTTGAGTGTATATTAAAGTTGAGCACATGAATGGACAGTAAATAGTGGTAGTAAGACCATGTTTGGTACATGGCTTGGTCAAGTGAATTGTAAGACGGTGTTTGGGACACTGCATTTCAAACTGTGAATGATATAAGATTGTACGTGGGGTGTAGCTTTCTAAGTGAATTGACGGAAATGAATTATTCGAAATGGCCATTTTATTTATAATTTTTTTGGGACAATGCACGGGATGAAACATGCTTTTAGGGCGATTTCGAGTGGTTAATTTTATGCATACATATTTATTAGACCTTTGGTGTGCTCATAGTACCCCCATGTCCACTTGTAGATGTGCATTTGTGCTCGTTAATTTATTTAATTACTAAACTGGTTTTAAATTAAGAGTTTATCTTTAATGTTTATTAACATTATACTTGGAGGTTAATATTTGTGTTATATTAATCTGGTAATTATTCTTAGAACACATTTTGAAATGGCTGCTTAATAATTTTATTAGATTCTTCAATAAAACTAGCAAAAATGATAAATAACGATTAATTAAAATTTTAATGCTTTAGATAATAATTAAATTCTAAAAAATATGAATACTCTATATTTTATTTAGTTATTTAATAAATATAACTCTTCCTTAATTTATCCACTTGTTCATATTGTGATTCCACTTTCTTGTTTGCTCTGTTCACTTAGTAGGTATTTTCTCAAAAAATACTCATGCCTCACCTTTTATTTTTTTTCAAGTTGACTATGTAATTACTAGTTAGATTTTTTTGCATTTAGAAGAGTAGAAAACTGTCTTGTAAGTATATGATTATGAGCCAGGATGTGTAGGAAGATGAGATGGTTATTAAGTACTTTTTAAGGCATGCGATTGATACTATGTTAGACTGGAAGGTGTAGGTGGAACCTGTAACTATGCCTTTCCATACCGTGATAGTGAGGGAAAGTCATGAAGACCTTATTATTACGGTGGTACTTGTGATCTACGGGACTGCCTTTAATGTTTGTGTTCCTGTAATCCTTGCTTAGCACTGATAGTGGCCTGAAAATACTTTTTGAGTTCTTTTTGAGTATGTGACCCTATAATGTATATATAACTATGGCAAATAGGGTCACTCATTTGTAGTTGATTACAACCTTTTTATTTTGGTGTAATTAAAAGTAAATACTTTGGTTGTAGTCAGTGCTCTACTTATGCAGGATTGTATATAGTGTAGTGAATAGTTAAGAATAAAGAATAATTTCCTATTGTTCTCCTCAATATTGTGATATATTTATCGATTGCTTATGAGAGTTGTTGATATACTAGTCAAGTTTGGACATAATATTAGTGGAATCCAGCTAAATACACAAGTTGAGTTTCATTATATTTAGAATATTAAATTAAATTAAACCAAGATTTTACCTTCCCTGTAGTTAGTTATTCCACTATATATAACTCTTATTCTATTTTATTCAAGTTTTAATATTCAGGTATTAATTCTTAGAGTGCTACCTTATCTTATATGCTTCCCGATTGGATATGCGAGGGTAACATTCCAATAGGGGTGCTTGTGGGGTTGGGTGTCACAATTTTTGGTATCAGAGCCTAGGTTTATCAATTTGAGGTTGGATATTCGATGTTGATGAGGCAAATATATATATATATATATATATATATATATATATATATATATATATATATATATATATATATATATATATATATATATATATATATAGGTACTAATTCTTAGAGTGCTACCTTATCTTATATGCTTCCCTATTGGATATGCAATGGTAACATTCTAATAGGGGTGCTTGTGGGGTTGGGTGTCATAATTTTTGGTATTAGAGCCTAGGTTTATCAATTTGAGGTTGGATATTCGAGGTTAATGAGGCATATATATAGGATTTGGTGGATGTTAGTCAATAAATTGAAATCTGGTAATGAAGATTATTAATGTATTTTGATTGTGGATTTCAGGAGAATGGCAAGAATAAGAGGAGGTAGAATAGGTGATCGAGGCCGAGGTACCCATGTCAATAGAATAGAATTAATGGTTATGGTAGAAAGCTTAACTAAAAGTCTAGTACCATAGCAAAAAAACACCTTTATCATTAGCCTCTGTTGGCAATAAGAGGGATAATATGTAGGAAGCAAGAATAGGTAGCGAGCAAGGTGGTTCTTTGTTAGTTGCCTCGATATTAAACTTTGAGAATATGTCCAGAAGGGTGCGTAACTATCAACCATCACCACCGCTGGTGTATATGAACGTGGCAAACCCTCTGATTCCACTAGTTATGCACATAGATGTTGCAGAATTAGCACAAACTATGACAATGGCATTTATAGAGATAGATTGATATAAATATCGTAGAGATATAATTGAACATGCCAAGAACTGTGGTGTGTATGATTTCTACAGAACATTAGACCATGGTCAAGTAGATAAATGGTTAAAAACCATAAAGAAAGCCTTTACTACATTGCAATTAAGTGGTGAGGAGAAGGTTAGCAATGTATATGGCTTATTGTTTGATAAAGCTGATGATTGGCTGACATGAATTAAAAACCTGTTTGGTGGAGAACTATCATGGCAAATTTTCAAGGAAAATTTAATAGAGAATACTTAATAAAGAATTATAAAAAGAAGAAATTGGTATTGTTCATCTCCTTGATAGAAGGATTGATGACGGTAAAGGAATACATGGATATATTTAAAGATTTATATAAGTACACAGCGAACATTTATCCTACCAAGGAGAAGAAGGGTGAAAAGTTTTGAGATGGTTTACACGTGTCCTTATGGGGAAAGCTAAATTTGTATACGAGCACTACATTCCAAGGTTGGGTTAAAAATGGAATGGAATAAGAAAAGTTGGATAAGGAACTAGAAACTATATAGATGTGCATTTGTGCTCGTTAATTTATTTAATTACTAAACTCATTTAAATTAAGAGTTTATCTTTAATGTTTATTAACACTATGCTTAGAGATTAATATTTGAGTTTTATTAATCTAGTAATTATTCTTGGAACACATTTTGAAATGGGTGGTTATTAATTTTATTAGTTTCTTGAATAAAACTAGCAAGAATGATAAATAACCATTAATTAAAATTTTAATACTTTAGATAATAATTAAATTCTAAATAATATGAAAAATATATATTTTATTTAGTTATTAAATAAATGTCACTCTTCGTTAATTTATCCACTTGTTCATATCGTGATTCCACTTTCTTGCTTGCTCTGTTCACTGACTAGGTATTTTTTTGGAAAATACTCATGCCTCACCTTTTATTTTTTTAAAGTTGACTATGCAATTACTAGTTAGATTTGTTTGCGTTTAGAAGAGTAGAAAAGATGTCTTGTAAGTATATAATTATAAGCCAGGATGTGCAGGAAGATGAGATGGTTACTAAGTACTCTTTAGGGCACACAATTAATATTGCGTTAGACTGGAAGGTACACATTGTCACCACCTAAATCAGGGAGTCATGACCGGCGCTAGGGAGCGAAAATTCTTTCAAATATGAAACCCGTAGCAAGCCTTAAAAATAAAATGCATGTAATAAATAATATAACAATACGACAGAATTAACACTTAAATCGATATAAAATAAATACTTAAATATCATTTCATAAGTAAAATATTCATATAATATTCAGAGACAGGTCTCTTATTAAAATAACATACTACTGATAGAACAACACTACTACTGCAATTTTCTAGAATACAATAAAAGTTCAAAAATGTAATTTACATAAAATAGTCAAGGCGGAAGAAGACTGGCGTAAAGCACTACCAGTACAGTCTAATAAAGAAGACTTTCCTGAAAAAAAATGGTTGAGAGGGGGTCAGACCTCACTAAGTGAATTATTATAATATATATACATGCACCTCCTAATGTCATATGCAATCAAGTATCAATATATATATATATATATATATATATATATATATATATATATATATATATATATATATATATATATTTATATATTTACAGACATTTCATACAGATGCTGAAATCCACTTTTATATATAAAAATGTAAAAAAAAATTATTTAAGTGAAGGATTAAATAGAACCCTAAATATTCGCAACCTCAAACAAAAATCTCACTAGCCATACAGGCTCACTTAATTCTAAAGTAATTTTCTTATTCCATTTTTGGACAGTAGACTGTCCCCGAGACACTAAGTCAACCAAGCTCCCGCAGTCTCACTGTTAATGTGATTAGCCCTAAGACACTAGGTAAAATGAGCTCCCGCAATCACACTACTCAATCACATCAAATCTCAATAATCAATAAATCAAATGTCACCTCAAGTGATTCTCACAATATCGACTTTAAAGTCTAAGGAACCAGTACGTACACAATCTTATTGTAGCCCATTAGGTAGCACATTCTATCGATAGCCTTTATATAAAACCATATATTTAATGAAAAATAATAAAATACACAATTAACATATAATGGTATTCATTGTAGGAGATGTACCATTTATATATCAGAAATATACCAAATGTATACTGAAAATATATCCAATATATATGCCTCATATATACCAAAAACAAACCATGAATATATCAAAAATATACTAATTGTATATTGAAAATATAACAAGCATATATGTTGCATAAATATCAAAATATACCAAAAATATACTGAAAGTATACCTAACATATACTAAATCATCTAATAAAACAATTCATGTATAAATACATATTAAAAATATGAATACTCAATATCATGCATCCTATATGCAATGCATATATAAAATAATAACTCACAAGTTTGCGTTCCTTGAGACTGACTCGACGGGTCTGATCCATTAAGCCTTGGTCTCAATGCAGTTAGAAAAATAAGTAATAATAAAATCAAAATAAATTCCTAATGTATACTTATAGGAATTTTAAAGGAAGACTCAATCTAAGAATTCAAAACTCAATCAAAATACAAAAACTTAGGATTGACCCGACGTCACATTTTACGAGAATTCTACCCAAAAATCGATAGAACCTCCTCTTTAAAATGGACATGTCTCTACTAAAAAGTAGAGTTGATCCTGCAAGAAAGCGCACTTCTAAATCACAATAGCTTAACTCATCGGGTTGAGACCCTAAACAACTCAAATTCCCAACTGAGGTTCACAATACATAATAAAAATAAATATTAAATAATAATATAATAAAATCATTAAATTTCATAAATATCCATAAAATACTAAAATGTAATATATTTAAACATAAAAAACATCTAATATAATTATTTCCACATTAATTAAATAAAATCACAAATAAATTATATAATATTAATAAAAATCCAATTTTTCAATTATTTAGCATAAAATAGTAAAATTCATATTTAATTACTCAAATCGTTTAAATATATAATAAAAATAGTTAAAACCCCATTTAATCACCAAAATAGTAAATAATTTATTATTTGAATATAATTTTCAAAAATTAGTATTAATTAGTTAAAAATAATGAATAATTTGTAAAAATTATTTTAATACCATTTATTATCCCAAAATTATTTAAAACATATTATTTAACTATATTTTCAATAAAAATACACAATTAACCTATAAATCCAATATTCACATAATACTAAAAATTATTCAAAAAAATTATATAAAATTACCAAAAATTATTTTATCAATACTAAAATTACTAACTTAAATTAATAACACTAATTTAACCAATTTTCCATTCAAAATAATTAAATAACATAATTATCAAAAATCCATTTTTTAATATTAAAATATTCAAAAATACCCATTATTCAAATTAATTCAAAAAATATACAAAAAATATTTTTGAGAAGATTGAGCTACCTAGAACAACATTAACAAAGCAAACTTTCATGAATCAAACCCAAAAATTAAATAAAAATTCAAAACCCTAATGACATATAAACTAAAACTTGACATAACTAAAAAACAAGGGAGTTTAAGCTCAAACCAAGCTTAAAATCGAACTCACTAGAGTCAGAGCTTCCAATAGAGATCGGAATCAAAAGCTCTCGTTGTTGTAAACTTCATCGGCAGAAATGGTGGCTCTCTCAATCTCTCTCGTTTTTCGATAACTCCGGCGGCTTCAAGTGATGGTGGACAATGTCTGAAGGTGGTGGTGGTCGCTAGTGGCGCAGTGGCAACTCCGATGGCTTAGGGTGGTGCTGGGTTGCTTGCAGGAAGAAGGAAGAAAATATGAAGAGAAGGAGAAAAAAAAAAAGAAAAGAAGGAAGAAGAAATGGCCAACCCGATTTGTCCTAACCCCTTATATATATATATATATATATATATATATATATATATATATATATATATATATATATATACATGTCAGACACTAACACAAATACACACACAAGACATGCACATATATTAACTACAATATAGTACTAAAAATAACAAAAATAATAACACATGCATACAATAATACTATTAATAATAATTCATAATAAAAATATTAATAATTATACTATTACAAATATTAGCAATGAAAATAATTTTTAATACTTTAATTAATAAAACTCACAAAATAATTATTTTATAAAAATAAAATATTTAGAATAAAATAAATGAATAATATATATAAATAATGATAATATATAAATAAAATTTAAAATTTTATTAACACTGCATATCCCAAAAAAATTTTATATTATTTAAAATATCGGGTTATTACAATCTTCCCTCCTTATAAGAATTCACCATCGAATTCAAATAAAAGAATAGTGGTGGTGGTCTCTGGTGGCATAGTGGCGACTCCGGTGGCTTGGGGTTGTGCTAGGTTGCTTGCGAGAAGAAGGAAGATAACGTGAAGAGAAGGAGAAAAAAAAAAGAAAAGAAGGAAGAAGAAATGGCCAACTCAATTCGTCCTGACCCCTTTTCTATATATATATATATATATATATATATATCACACACTAACACAAATACACACACAACACATGCACATATATTAACAACAATATAGTACTAAAAATAACAAAAATAATAATAACACATGCATGCAATAATACTATTAATAATAAATAACAATAAAAATATTAATAATAATACTATTAAAAATATTAGCAAAGAAAATGATTTTTAATACTTTAAATAATAAAACTCACAAAATAATTATTTTACATAAATAAAATATTTAGAATAAAATAAATGAATAATATACATAAGTAATGATAATATATAAATAAAATTTAAAATTTTTTTAACAACACATATCCCAAAATAATTTTATATTATTTAAAATATTGGGTCATTACACACGTGGAACTTGCAACTGTCTTTCCATACCATGACAATGAGGGAAAGTCATGAAGACCTTGTTATTACGATGGTACTTGTAGTCTACGAGATTGCCTTTGATGTCCGTGTTTCTCTAATCCTTGATTAACACTAACGGTGGCCTAAAAACACTTTTTGGGTTCTTTTTGACTATGTGACCTTATGATGTATATATAACTATGGTAAATAGGGTTATTCATTTGTAGTTGATTACAACCTTTTTATTTTGGTGTAATTAAATGTAAATATTTTTTTTGTAATCAGTGCTCTACTTGTGCAAGAATGTATAAAGTGTCATGAATAGTCAAGAATAAATAATAATTTCCTATTGTTCTCCTTAATATTGTGATATAGATAACTATTGCTTATAAGAGTTGTTGATATACGAGTTAACTCTAGATATAATATTTATGGAATCTAGTTAAATACATAAGTTGAGTTTCATTATATTTAGAATATTAAATTAAATTAAACTAAGATTTTACCTTCCCTGTAGTTAGTTATTCCACTATATATAACTCTTAGTCTGTTTGATTCAAGTTTTAATATTCAAGTATTAATTCTTAGAGTGTCATCTTATGCTATATGCTTCCCTATTGGATGTCCAAGGGTAACATTCCAATAGGGGTGCTTGTGGGGTTAGGTGTCACACATTGGATAATAAAAAAATTAAAATCAAATATCTATGAATTTGTAGCTCTGTTTGTGAATATATCATTTAGAGAATGCCAAATGTCAAATATCTGGCAGCAAGTAAACAAAAGTTTGCTTGTTTGCCACTAAAGATATTTGAGCAAATTGTGATTCATAATACTAAGAATTGAAAAGGTGGAAGCACATCATCATTACCTAAAATTCAAAACAAATAAGAAGTAACATAAAACAAAAATTAGAAGTAACAAGTTAGTAGTATCACAATAAGTAACAAAAAAGAAGTTAGAAGTAAGCACCCAACTATAGCATGCAACATATAAGAAGTGGTTAAGTAAATTAAAATATAGAACTAGCAAGCAAATTTATATGAGGCTCGGAGATATTCTTTCTGCTCATTGAAAAGAATATGCCACATTTCAAACAACAAGATAAATATGTCATTAATGAAATTTAAGCAAGTATTCTTTTAACATTATACATAATGGTGGAAGCTTCACCATTGCCTCATAATATAATAAAGTGACTTGGTGAAGATAGCAATAGCAACTTAAAGAACAAGTTGGTCACATATTCGATTCGCAGTCACTTCTCATAATCAGGCACATCAAGTAATAAGCATATAGACATAATAATCAAAGCCTCATAATTAATTCATCAAATGACCTAATGAGACTGCAACAATAACCATCATAAAATAGGGAGGTCATAAGTCTCACATAAAATTCACAAGCTCATAGATATTTTGCACATATAGATAGCATATAAACAATTAAATCAAAGTGTGAATGAGTTAATTTACTGAAGTTATTAGCAAAATATGCTAACAAACTAGGATGCATATGGATTTATTAAAGTCAATGAAGGGCCATTGCCTAATTGAGGTAGATATGCCAACAACACAAGGAAAAAAAATATTAGAAAGTATAAATACTTTGTTTAAATATTAAAATCAAATCAAAATAAATTAATACACTATCTATAGACCTTTTTCCAGATTTTCAATATCATTTATTGCCTCTTTAATTAAAATTGGGTTATTTGTCAATCTTATCCAATCTTGGGTGCAAATGAGGGTTTCCACAATTCTAGGAGTTATAAAACTCTTAAAAATTTCAAGAACTCTGCCTCATTACTGAAAGCTGATTCAAATGCAACTGTTGAGGTTAGGACTACTAATATATCTTTAGCCATGTGGCTAAGAATAGGAAATCTTTCAAAATTGAGCTTCCATTATCTTAACACATATATGCCATCCTTTTATACTATACCTTCACTCAAATACATTTTCAATTCAAATTGTCTATAACCACCCAATTCACTTTTCAATTTATGCTTCTTATATTTAGCTCTAAAGATAAATATAGGCTTTGTACTAAAAGGGACAACATTAGAAGGCATAAATTGACTATTTTCAGGAGTATATTAGGACTGAAACTCACATCCAGTAGCAACATGAGTACTATAAAGTGCTTTACAATCCTCAACGAGTTCAAATAGAGAGGACTTTATAAGATTATAATATCTGCTTCCACCATCTCCGTACATTTGACCCAAAAAGAATTCCAAATACTCAAGTTTATTTATTAGATGCAAAATGTTAGCAAAGAAAATTAGAAAATTCATTTTCTTGATATCACCTTAATATTTATTAAACTTTGCTTTCATATTGATGCCCATATTGATCATGCTATCATTGGATGATTACATCCATTCAGACATGACATAATATAAATCAAACACTTCATTGAAAAAAGTATTAGAAGTGACATACTTAGAACTAGAGATTCTAAGTGTCATTTTATAGAACTACTTCAAGCATTCCACCATTGCATTAATATAATGTCAATAAGAAATATCTGGCACTTCATTAGACAAATTTTCCCTAAAGGCTAACTCAGTTTCATTATATTTTTCAAAGACTTTTTCATATATACATGCAGTCTTTAACATCTCTAATGTGTGTAATATTTACAAATTTTCTAAGTTGAGTTTTAATGACTTTTAAATTAATAAATAATCTTAATTATGTAGATTTTAGGTTAATTAAGAAATATTTTAGTTTTAGAGTCTTATTTAGGATGTTTTATTTTTGATTTAATTCTAGTCAATCTCATAGGTATAATTCCATTTAGTAGGCACATTTAGACATAAAGAAGCCTTTGACTCAACCCAACCAAACCAGATTATTCTTTAACCTTCCTTAATCTAGCAGGTGAATTCCTAATATACTTAATTATCTCCCTAACTTTTTTAACAGAAAATGACACTTCTTTTAACCCATCATATACAATAAGGTTCAAAATATATGCAATGCAGCTAATATGCAAGTACTTAGATCTAACAACAGTTGTCCCTTAATAAAGAATTTTTTTTCTAAAATAGTTTATTGTTATGTCATTACTAAAGGTATTGTCCATAATCACAATAAATACATTCTTTAAACCCTAATCAAGCAAGCAGTTTTCCAATGCCTTAGCAATAAACTCACCTTTATAGGAAGTAACAAGAATAAAAGACACAATTTTTTTATAAAGCCTCTACTCATCATTTAGAAAATGTGCAGTTATACACATATAGTTAAGCCTCTGAATAGAGGTCCAAGAATCAGTTGTTAACTAACTCTTTGACAATGGTCTTTGAAAAAAATTTTCAATTTCCATCTTTCATCCAAGTAATAACTATAAATGTCCTTACTAACAATCCACCTATAAGGGATTTTGAATCTAGGGCAACAAATAGACATGAATTTTTGAAAACCCTACCCTTCTTCAAACTTGAAAGGTAGCTCATCAATTATAACCATTTCATTAAATTTGTTTCTACTAAGGTCTTCATCAAATTTTCAAGTCCCAATTATCCCTCATAGATTTAGATTTACATGTTTTCACAACATTAGGTGTTAAAGTGAGCAAAGATTACCTACTATCTTTACAATGTGGATTTTTTGTGCAAATAAGAATATGGTTTCTTAAAGAAGATGTTCCATGCCTTTTAGAATGAGCATTAAACATTTTAGCACAGTAAAGACATGTCCTTTTATTGTAACTCCTTTAGTGTCCTTAACCCTCTCGAAATGCTCCTAGGATTTACTTCTCGAATCAGTCTCTTTTTTTTTTGCAGCAATAGTTAAACTGTCTACTTGCTCTTCTTGTTATGCTTCCACCTCTTTTTTTTTTAGGCACAACATTAGTATCATTAGGTTCTATCTACATAGGAAATTATAGGAAAGCAGAATTAAAAAGTGATAATATAAAAGTATCAACTATGAATTAAGGTTTAGGTAAACAACTAATTGAAACTAACTAAAGAAGATTTGAAAGGGACCTTTAATTTTCAAGCCTCTGCTTGTATTGAAGTCAAGAAATAATGCTTCCACCAAATTATTTTAAAACCATAAGTAATAGAAGAGTGTTGTGCTTCCAACAATTCAGTTCAATTGATTTGTATCAATTGAAATTTTTGAATACTAGAAATAGATAACAAAATCAATTGACAGAGTCACATATTAAATAAAAAGTCAATTGACAGATTCACATATGAACTAAAATAATCACACTCAATCACAGATTCTGAGACTCATGAGTGTGATTCATAGAGTCACATATTAGTATATTAAACAAAAAAATTGATTGTAATGCAAGTGTAATATGGAAAAATTTAAAATAAAATATTTGCATATTCATAAATTGTACAACAAATATACACACAAAAATGACAGATATGAAGTTCAAAGGCAATATAATTGCCTATATTACCTTATTAAATAAACAAAAATTAACAAACAACTTTTGCATGTTTTCATAACACCATAAAAAGCATAGATCTATAGTTTATCAACAACTTTGCATTTAAAACAATCAAAATAAAAAACAAAATTGGTCTTGAGCCTCTGCATGTTGAGAAATAAAACCATTATACACATAGATAATTTTCTAATAAATAATTGCCTATAACTATAATTCCAATTTAAATCAAAACAGCACATATTAAAAACTCTATATGGACCATTAAAATAATAAAAAAAATCATTAACATTTACAAAAAAAATACATAAACTATGGTTTATATAACCCAATAAAAAAAATAACAAAGAGATTGGATTTACATAACATAATAAACACAAAACACAATTAATAATAAATAGATTTACCAGATCATGAAATAAAAAGGGGATTCTTCTATCACTGGTCATTTTATTTTTATTTTTATTGTTAAGTTAATAGAATATAGAAAATGAAATAATAAAATAGAAGCACGAAAATAGGGATTGATTCATTTGCACGATCAGAGAGGATTATAGCAATAAAGGGCTACTAGAGTGATAAAATTGTGGGGGAAAAGGGTTTGGAAAATATAGAATGGTACTAAGAACTAAGAAGATAGAAGGGAGTGGCGTTAGTGAACTGCGATTAGGGTTAGGGTTTTGGTTATGTAGATAGAAATTGAAGAATTGAAAGAGAACAAAGGAGGGGGTGGGTGAGAGTGAGGCGGCAGTGAGGGTTAATGAAATTAGAGTTAAGGGTAGTTTAGGATAGTTATATACATAGATTAAACGTAATGTTTTGGTTTATTAGAATTTTAGAAAATTGGACAGGTCGAATTAATAAAAACCAACACTAACCCATCGCCCATTATTTGAGCTTGAGACTTTCGATTTGCTTGAACCCACTTCCACCCGATTTATCCCTAACCCACTCCTTTTTTATGGTTCGGTTCGGTATGAAAAAAATCAGACCGGTTGAGTCCTACACACCCCTAAATGGAGGGAACAAATAATATTTGATTTGATAACTGTTATGTCAATTAAAAGTAATTGTGACGAAAAGTTTAACGGAAGAGATAAATAGAGTAATTTTACAAAATAGAAGGGAAATTAACATCAATTTTGAATATTAAAATCAAGTAGTATGATTTACTAAACCACAGCAGTCATAGCGTAATTCATATATATATATATATATATTTAACTTTACCTTCTTTTTAATTTTTTGGAACTAATTACTTTGCCCTCTTTTTGAAAAGGTTGTTTCAGGATTTTCCATTAATTAAATGCTTGATGGATGTGATTGGTACGAGGGTACATATATGTAATAAGTTCTGACAACAAAAGCAGGGAAGTAAATTTCACCAACATATATATATACATATATATATATTTTTTTTTTCTTTTTAATTTTTATCATCTCTCTCCCATTGGTGGACTTTGTATGTAAGGACTCACTCAACAATCAAGCAAAGAACCTGACAAATGAAACATTTACAGCTGCTGCCCTTCAATCCTTTGCTTCTCATCTTCTTCACTTTCTGCAAATGAGCTCTGCAAGCTTTCTTCTACTCTTGGCTTAGGTAATTTATTCAATATTTATTATTAGGTAATTTGTTCAATATTTATTATTTTTTTTGTAAGTTTTTTTTTTCTCTCTTCAATTAGGGTTGGTTTCATGAAATTCTTTTCTTTCTTTCTTTATTTGTCTGTTTATTTTATAATATATAATTAAGAGTTTCAGATTCTTGGCTTGATTTGGCAAGAAAAATGAGATCTTTCTTTATCATTTTTCCAGTGTTTTTTTTAATATTTATTTCCTTATCAGTTAACTGTTCTTTACAATCCACATTTCCATTTACAGAAACATTCTCTCTTTATGGGGTCTACAATTTGTTTTTTTGTTTAGCTCAAATATTTTTTAATAATCAGCTTAGATTTGCACTAAAATATCTTTGTTTTCTTGCATTTTCCATTTATAGGTATGTATACATCTTTTTCTTTGGATAGATCCTGATAAAATTGGTCTTTGTTAGCTATAGTTAGCTTGATTTCTTGTAACCAAGATCTATTCTTGATTTTGTATATAATCACTAATCACTAAGCTTAATTTGACCTTTTTTTAAGTATATATATATGATTTTAATTAGATTTCTTGATTTTTTTCCTTTTAATTAACACTCTTTCTTGAATATTATCTTATTTTTAGATGATTAATTCTGCATAAAGGGTAATTGAGTTGATTTTTTTTTTTTTTTTGGTTCTTCTTCTTGTACTAGGATTCGTGGGATTGGAAATGACAAGGAAAAAGATTCAGATCAAGAAAATTGATAACTTAACAACAAGACAAGTGACTTTCTCAAAGAGAAAAAGAGGGCTTTTCAAGAAAGCATATGAACTCTCTACTCTTTGTGATGCTGAGATTGCTCTCATAGTCTTTTCTGCAACGGGAAAGTTTTTTGATTATGCTAGCACAAGGTGATTAATATCTAATCTTTACTTATTCTTCTTCTTCTTTTTTTTCATTTCTTTTTTTAGTTCTTATGCCATCATTGATTTTTTTTTTTTTTTGGTTGGATGAATGATATATGGTTTCTTTTTAAACAAACAAAACTCAAAAAGGAAAAAAGAAAAAAGAAGAGAAATAGCTGAAATGTCTCTATGTGTTCAGTAGAATCTCTTGGCGTGAAGAAAGACTTCTATTTTCATGTACTATATTTAGTTTTGATTGGTGGGTATCACCTTCAAAGAGTTTTTTTGCTTTTGTCTTCCAAGGAACTAGCTATATATAACAGTGATCTCTTGTCATATAATTGATATTTAATTATTAATTGAACATAATTAATTTTTTTGTTTCTTTTTCAAAGAGATTTGTGTACTAGCTAGTTATTCATATGAATTTTGCTTCTGTTCATAATATATTGGATACATATAATGCTAGTTATTCATACCTTAAATTCTTTAGGCCAAAAAATAAGGGTAACGATTTTTGCACTCCTTCATAATTGCACTCCACTTTAACTTTATTAATTGTTTGAATGACTTAACTATCCTCAATTTAAAATAATTATGTACCTTTCACTATTAATATTAACTCAAAGAATTATTTAATTCATATACATAAAAATTTACTAACTTCAATGCAAATAATGTATGTTGACTTAATAATTTTTATATTATAATTACTAAAAAGTATTTATAACTTTATTATTTTATTATTTTATTTTATTTTATGTTCAACTTATATTGTTACAATTTAAAAAATAATTATATTTATTTGCTAATTTAATTATGCAATATGAGTTTTTAGTTTTTAATGCTTTTAAGTGTTTATGCAAATGATATTTACATTTTTACAAAAATCGATCGTAAATTTAATTTTAATTTTTTTCAATCAATTTTTTAATAAAATTAAAAATATTAAAAAATAATTAGAAATACTTTATATTTATTAATTTTTTTTAAATAGAACCAATTAAGTTGATATGAATTCATAAAGTATTCTTTTTTGTTATTTTATTTTATATGAAATTTGTCAATACATATAATAGTTTTGTATTATATCCTATCATTTTTATTTTACAAAAATTGAATGAAGAAAATTAAAATTAAATTGACTGTTGATTTTTTTTTAAAAAATGTAAATATCATTTGTATAAACACTTAAAAGCAGTAAACAATTAAACATTAAAGATATATATTGCATAATTAAATAAGAAAATAAATAGAACTATTTTAATAAAATTTTAACAATATAAGTTGAACACACAATAAAATAACACAATAAATTAATAAAATTATAAATGATCATGAGAGATTATAATATAAAAACTATTACATCAAAGTAAATTATTTTTATTAAAATTATTATAGTTTTATTATGTATGAACAATTAAATAGTTTTTAAGTTAATATTATTTGTTACCAACGGTATATAATCATTAGAAATTAAAGGTAATTAAGTCATTTAAATTGTTAATAAAATTAAAATGGAGTTCAATTATCAAGAGAATAAGTGCAAAAATCTCTACCAAAAAATAATAGTACTGTTTAGATCTGAAATCCTGATGAGGGCCACATAAGCATTGATGATATTGACCTGAAATCCTTTTTTTTTTTTTTTTTTTTTTTTGTGTGTAAATGTAAGATTTGCATAACTATGTTACCAATTCTATGCTTTATATTGACCTGAAATCAAGACTTACAACTTTGTGTTTGTATTGTGGGTACCCATATTCTATATGATTTTGAGTAGATTTTAGTAGGCTCACATATGTACCTTGTCTGAATAAAAAGAGGCGAGGGATGAGATATTGGGATACTTTTTATAAGATGACAATTACCATAAAGGAAAATGTTATTTAAGATCATATTAATTAATTATTAGAAGAAAATAAGGTTCTGGTGCTATTGAAGAAAATCAAAGTCCTAAGAAGAAAGAGTAAAATCCACTTGAAACTAGCACAATAGATTGTTGCTACAATATCAACAACAAAAAGATAGTGAAATATAATGTTAGAATATGTTTGAAAAAGATTGTCTATATATTGTATGTATGTTTAGGCACGTACGCATATATATATATATATATATATATATATATATATATATACCATTAAGGAAAATGTTATTTAAGATGATATTAATTAATTATTACAAGAAATTAAGGTTATGGTGCTATTGAAGAAAATTAAAGTCCTAAGAAGAATGAGTGAAAACCACTTGAAACTAGTACAAGAGATTGTTGCTACAATATCAACAATAAAAATTTACTAAAATATTGTCTAAATGTTTTATGGTCTTTTATTTGGTTTAGAAGACATTGACAATGGACATAGGAAATTGATGGATAGCACAAGTTTAAATTAAGTCACATACAGGAATTTTTATAAAGCAACATAAATGTTTTCTTGCATCACCTCATGTTGTTTTTGTTTCTCTATTTTTTTTCAATATCCCTTTAATTTTTCATTGAAGAAATTAAACTGAATAAAAAGAAACAGAAAATTAAGAGTGTTATATTAGGAAAAAAAAAGTTAAATAGAAGGTGACAAAATTGAGAAAATGACTTAGATTTAGAATGGTAATAATATGCCATCAAGAGCAATTCTAGTGTCATTTTTGGGAAAATATTGAACTCTTTTCTAACAATCAATTACATATCTATGAATTTTCCACTACCATAGTGTTTGGTTAATTATGGCAGAATTTGATATGTGTTTTTTCATTTAGGCTTCTGTTTCAGTATTCTTTTTTTTTTTTGATAAATAATTTTTTTGTTAAATAATTCAGCATTTGATATTTTTCAGCACAACTGCTAACATGAATAATACATGTATATTGTTTGCCTTTATGAAAAATATTTTTCACATTTTTCAGTATTTGATATTTTTTAGCAACAAATAGTTACATAAATATGACATATATGTTATTTAAATAATAGTAATCTCAACACTATTGTATAATATTATTTATTTGCCAACCACGTTACTTTGGTTTAATGACCAAGATTCTTAAGAAAATGTTGAGGGTCCTATATTGATTTTCCCTCCCACCTCCATCCCAAAAATTATAATAGGCCAAAAAGAAAAAAAAAATGACTAATTATCTACCCAAGTGATTTGTCAAAAAGTCATTAATTTTCTTTGTCTCTTTTATCTAAATTTATAAAAAATTTCATTCAACTTGTGTATGAAA
This sequence comes from Mallotus nudiflorus, assembly GCA_947683625.1. Lineage (NCBI taxonomy): Eukaryota > Viridiplantae > Streptophyta > Magnoliopsida > Malpighiales > Euphorbiaceae > Mallotus > Mallotus nudiflorus. The sequence goes on from CANTUR010000486.1 coordinate 2,033,830, forward strand.
GCAATTAGTCAATATAAAATATATTCCAAAGAAAAAATATTCAAGGAATATAATATACTTATCAAGGAAAATAACTAAGAGATTAAGAAACAGTAATATGCATTTCAATCAAATATGCATTTAAATGGCCTAAGAGATTAAGAAACAGTAATATCTTGTAGGTTTAAAGAGAAAAGTTTACTGTCAATTTTTATTTTTTTGAAAATATTTTATTAATTTTTTATATTCAAAGTGCTTTCATAAGTTTTAAGAGAAGTATGCTTATTGTATTTCATTTTTTATTTTATTCTGAGTACATCATGCATAAATAAAGAATTATATCACAGTACTATTAACATTACTGTATAAATTTCTTAAAAAATTTACTGTATAAATAATTATATATGATTATTTTAATAAATGATAAAATGCAAAAATATCCTATAGTAGGATAAAAATAAAATAAAATAAAACATAAAAAAATTTTTAAAAAAAAACTATGCCAATGTTGGAAGATGTTTTATTAAAATTATCTAAAAAATATATAATTTTAATTGACAGAAAAGCTGACTTGTGGATACTCTTACTATATAAACTAAAATAAATAAATAAATAAAGACACTATTTTTATTGCTCATATGCAATATATTATCATCTCTATGAAAACATATACAATTGTATCAGATGTCTAGTAATAATAATGCACTGTATATATAGTTTTGGTCCTTAAACTAGCATGTTTATATAAATTATTATTATTATTATTATTATTATTATTATTAGTATTATGAGTAGACCTAGTTTATGCATTAACCCACGTTATCTTTCATTAAAAAAATATTGTAATCGCTAATAAATTATTAATTTACTCATGGAATATATATTTTATAGTATAATATTGCGATTGCTAATGAATTAGTAATTTAGTGATTGAATATGTATTACATATTCAAAATTTACTAATCTTTTTTTCCTTTGAAAGAATTATGAGAGCATTAAAATCCGAAATATCTTATCATTTTTATATGATTATTGAAATTTATAAATAGTTTTAACCTATCCAAACAATAGAAATACTCGGGATCGAACGCATTTCAAAGGGAAAAAAAGGCTAAATATATAATAAAAGGATGAAGAAATAAAGAAGAGGGAAAAATCACCTTCATTGTTCAAATTTAATAATTCAGTTTAAAGAATTCTGTTGGTGTGGTCAAATTCAAAGTACTATACAAAAGAAAAACAAATTCTATGATTTTTACTGAAGATAGTACAAAAATAAAATGTTTTTTTTTAAGGAAAAAAAAATGATAGAAAAGCTATGATAAAATTATTTATTTTATATAATACAAGAAAAGTTTATTGAAACGAAAACTTTTAATTTTTAGGAATTTGGGAAATTTTAATTTAATATTTTTTAAAATATTCATACATGTGTCAAGAATAAATTTTCCTTATTTCTTTCACTTTCGTTGTCCATTATTGGTCAACCATTAATTCTAATTAAATATATACGTAACACCAATTTTATTTTATAGTCTTTTTTTTTTTTTTAAAAAAGACATAGACCACCAAATTTCTTTAATTTGTCATCTTGTACAAGACCTACATATACACTAGGAGTGCATACTATTAATCTACTTTCTTGATGTTATAATCTAAAAAAATAATTGAGGAAAACCTAATTAAAATTAAAAAATATATATGATTTTGATGTTACATATTTTTTGTCTAATTTGATTTTCATGAAATTAAAGATATAATAAAAATAATAGAAAATAACTTAAATATCAAATATATTGTTATATTTAATTTTATGTTATAAATATTTTAAATGTTTTATAATGAAGCAATTAAAATATGATACATATCATAAATATTTTAATCAAATGACTATATAAGTGAACAGTAATTATTTTTTTCAACAGTTATATATGCCATCGCTTTTTTTTTTTTTTTTTTAAAGTTTTTCTTTCTCATTTGCACCTCAAATACATACCCTATCTAAGAATTAGAGAAAGTCATGATTGTAAATTGCACCTCAACAGTTATATGGAATTGATTCTAATTTGTAATTTATATTTACTGAATTAATAGTTTATTTAGTAAGTGTTTGCTTTATGTATATAAATCTTTAAAAGCTTTTAAACTATAATTAAAAAAAATAAAAAAAATAAAGCTTTCTTAAGGGATCCAAGATGTTAAACTTCAATAATTTTGCGTTGGCTTGAATTTTTCATCTGTGGATCATATTCGAGCATCATTTTTCAAAGTAGGCCAATTTATGAGAAATAATAAACTAGCCTTAGTATATCAACAACAAGATTATATGGTTTAGAGCTCTCTTCTCTCTCTATATATATATATCTCTCTCTCTATATATAGAGGTGTGTTTCAGACGTGAATAAAAATTTATTTAACTCGTGATATATAGTAAATAAATAATTAAACATATTATTACTATTATTATTAAATAAAAATTTTAAAAATAATAACATTGTTATTTATATATATAATAATTTGATATCAACTTAATGTAATTATAATTTATTACAATTTTTATAAATTTTTATAAATTTTTTATTTAAATAATTATATGCCATTACTTCAATATTTTTTATAATTATTTTTTCTCAACTTTATAAATAATTTCATATAAAAGAAATATTATGATCATAAGATAATAAAAAGCCATTAGTTATTTGTTAATAACAACTTTAAAATAATAAAATTAATATTTTTTATATAAAAATTTAAATATTACAATCCCATTAAACTTATAATTTATTACAATTTTAGTAAATTTTTATTTGAGTTATGACACTTTATTTTTTCAATATTTTTAATATTAATACTTTTATTTACATAAATATTATTTAATAGAATTTTTTAAGTTCAACTAATAATTAAATGATAAAGATTAATTAATTTAATTTTAACTCTTTTTTGTTAAATTTCATAAAAACACCTAAAAATAATAATTATATTACTTTTATTATAGAAATTATACTTTCAAATAAATTATATGATCTATTTTTTATTTATTAATTTTTAATTTATAAAAATATATACTTTTAAAAAATTTATATACTTTTCCTATTTTTATTTTAATTATTTAATTATTAAATTTAATATAATAAAACTTATAAAATTATGTTATCTAATTTGATTTACATTAGATAAAATATAAGTAGACCTAATTAAAATAGAAAAATATATATTTTTAATAAAATTATTACTTAAATTTTAATTAATTTAATTTTGTTAGAGATAAAATAGAAATTAATATAATGAAAATAAGAAACATACTTTCAATTATATTAGAATTATATGTTCACTAATTTCATTTTTATTGAAAATAAAATAGAAGTTAAATTAATTATAATAGGAAATATATTTTCAATTAAATTAGAATTACATTTTAATTAATCTAATTTCATTTTATTTTATTATAGATAAAATAGAAGTTAACCTAATTAAAATAGAAAATATAATTTCAATTATATTTTAATTAAATTAATTTTTATTAGAGATAAAATATAATTTGACTTTCTTATAATAAAAAATATATTTTTAATTAAATTAGAATTTTATTTTAGAGGTAAAATAGAAGTTAATTAATTAAAATAGGAAACATACTTTCAATTAAATTAGAATTATTTTTTAGTCAATTTAATTTTTATTAGAGATAAAATAGAAGTTAACCTATAAGAAATAAACTTTCAATCAAATTAAAATTATATTTTAATTAATTTAATTTTTTTATTAGTAAATGATTAAATTATCCAATTTTTATATAATAATGAGTGAAGACTTTTTTGTAATTTTGTCTGTTCTCTCTCCTCTTCTTATATTATATATATACACACACACACACAAAATTGGGTGTAATACACTCAATGGTTGGATATAAATGATATAAATAAGTATATTATTTTTATTGGCCAAGTGTTTTATATTTGACTTATGTGTTAGACATCTAACACTAGAGTATATACAAATATATAGTAGGTTTTCCTATTAATAAATGGTTGATACATATTTGTTAATATTATATAATTAATGTTAGCAAGAGATGGATATATTGAGTGTAAGTTTCCTTGAGATAGTTACCTAAATTTTTATAAAGAAAGGATTACAAAGATTATGTAACTTTACCTAGCAAGCAAGTCTTTGGGGCAGAAAAGTTGATAATTAGATGATTAGCCGTTACTTTTGCAGCCTTGGAAGAAAAAAGTAGTAGAGTTTCTTATTATAAAAGTGGCTCAAAATGCTTTGACTATATTACCGGGTAACAGTCAACATTGAACTCATGTAATAAATTAAATTTTTTATATTCAATTATTCAATATTATAAGTCTCTCTTTTTCGTTTAAATATAAAATATTACATATGAGTGTAGGATTAATCAATTATTATAAAAAGAAGTTAATTAGACATTAGAATGTAGGGTTTACTACTGTGAATTTTTGTATTTTTGTTAGACCATATAGATTACAGTTAGTCTTGGGGTCACTTTTTTTTTTATTCCTTTTATTAATTTTTATAATTTTTATTTTTATCACTTTTAGGGATTAGAACATAGCTAGGGTTTACTATTGTGACTATTTTTATTTTTTCTTTTAATTCTGATTCACAATCAAGAAAATGACTGGAACTAATCTTTTTGGGTATTGAAGTATGAATCAAGTGATTGAAAGGTACAATCTGCACCCAAAGAACCTTAGCAGTTTGGATAAACCTTCTCTTGATCTACAGGTAATTAGCATATACTGCTGAATCCTGACTATACATGTTAAAAACAAAGGAAAGCTTATTAGAAACAAAATTTTCTTGTTTTTTTTTTTTTTTTTCAACTTTTAGCTTGAAAATTGTTCACTCACTACATTGAGCAAGCAAATTGAGGAGAAGACACAAGAACTGAGGTAAAAAAAAAAAAAAAAAAACTAGAAAGTTTTTGTGGATATGCTGCTATGGTCAGTTTGCAAAATTTGAAACATGCATGATTTAATGTTCATGAGCATGAGATGACAGACAGATGAGAGGAGAAGAGTTACAAGGGTTGACCCTTGAAGAACTGCACCAATTAGAGAAGTCACTTGAACGAGGCATGAAACGAGTTATGGAAACAATGGTTCCTCCTGCTGCCATTTATACATCTTTTATGTTCATTTGAACACTTACGATCTTGATGCACTTTTCTGGGTATGCACTATACATATTAATTCTTCTATGATTTGATGCACTTATGTTTTTCAGTGTTTCTGCAGGGTGATGTAACAACAAATGAAATCAATGCCCTCAAAACCAAGGTCATATGCCTATCTGTAAACTGTTGCTAGCCATTTCGTATCATATATGATGCTTATAACACGTAAAATAGGCTTTAGAACTGTTCCTATTATACATGGACTCATAAGATGTGACCTATGTTGTGCTACATAAACTGATCAGAATAATTTGCTGCACTCTGAATTTGATGATTTAATTGTTCAACTGCAAAACCAGTCCATTAATGGGAGGAGAGAGCTGAATGTCTTATAATATTATATTGCGTACAGTATCATTTACTCACGCTGGTATATATCCATTTTCCTGTAAAGCTGATGTGATCATGTTTCAGCATTTTTGAGGGTAGAATTGCTTCCGAGCGTCAACACTGATGCAAACTGATATGTCCTGATCCATACTCACACCTAAAAACTTGCAATTATGGGGTGAGATCTCAGAGTCTTATATACCTGGATCGAACTCCCCATCTTACTTACACCTGAATGTGTGACACATACTCTTGTGTGTTTTACATTTGACTAATAGAAATATGATACATAGACCATGATTGCATCTAAACATTGGATACAATATAATCGGAGTAGGTAAGAGTATGTCATGATATAAACTAATGAGAAGCAGTGTGTTGGATAATTTATTCTTGTGTTGAGGTCTTCATACATACATGTTCAAAGTGAAAGCCATATTGATGCAGGAGCATCCAATTCCTATTCAATTTAGGATTAGAATTCAGACTCAGATTATGATTATATTTCAGCTTTCTTTCTCAAATTAGGATTATATTTCAGTTTTTCTTATTCGTTTAGGCTTCATGTTTTCTTGTTTACTATTCTTCTTTTATTAGTATTCCTCATTCCTTTAGGGTGTCTGCAAAGAGTTTTACTCTTTGTATTTGTTCTAATTTCAATTCTAATAACAATTTGGAGGTTGTTAACTCTAATTATTTTCTATTGTTCCAACCCCAACCATCTACTCTGTTTCTCCGTGTCATATATTATTAGCAAACCCTATATTAATGCCAGCCCACAAGAATGTTTGACCTTGAGTGCTATATTCAAAATTTTTGAAAATGGGGCTATTGAGCTGGCAAACCTCTCTTGATCACGCTATTTTTCTCATATTTTTTACTTCCATGAATTTACAGGGAGCTGAATTGATGGAAGAGAATGAGCGTCTAGAGAAGAAAGTCCGTGAGATATTTTATTCTTCTATAGTTCCTTATTGTTACCTATTTCTCACTTCTCTAGGTTCAATTCCATTTAGCAGATACTGCTGCAAGTACAAATTGACCAGTTGAATTTTCTGGAGCAAGGCCAATCATCAAATTGTTTGATTACTAACACCAGCAGCACAGCAGATCCTCCTCCTCAAGATTATGAAGGGTGCTATAATTTCCTTAGATTGGGGTTGGTTCCTTGCATTCATTTGCTTGCAAATTAAGAGTTTCTTTATTGTTTTTATAGCTCTTCCTATTCAAGAAAGCATTTCACATTACTTTCATATAATGCACTACAAAAAATATCGGGATTTTTTGCTTACTGATAGAGATACAATACTAATATGCTTAAATATAATTCAAAACTTTCTTTAATGGCAAATGTACTCGGTATAAATATTAGGGGTAAAAATGCACCTTTATCCTATAGTTTATTATCATATAGAATGGTGAAAAAGAATCCACATAATTGTCCCAAGCTAATTTGGAATTAAAATTCAGTCAAGTTGAGTTGAATATACATGTGAGAATAGGGGATAATTAAATTTGAGTCTTGAATTATAATAAAAATATAGTGGCTGATGCATAATAGGATATATAGTATGCTGAGTTATGTCGTTCATCCTAGTGCTGATTTTGCACTTGTGATTCCTCGAAAGTTTATAGGAGATCGAAGCACTTAAATTTGCAGTGTGATTGGATGAAAAAAATATATATATTGCATTTTGGTTTTTTAAAAATTTATTTGGCTAATTTAGAGGTGAGCTAAAGTGCAAGTTTGAAATGTCTTGTTGCAGGTTACCACTCCCAGATTGAATCTTGAATGATGGAGTGATCAGTAGGGCTGAGCATGGAGATTAAAATATCTAAATTGAACCGAATAACCGGATCAAAAATCTTCGGAACAGATTGGACCGTTGATTTTTTGGCTTTATCCAAACTGAATTGTACTAATAAAAAAATTTTGGTACAGTTTTAGATATTTATAAATATCCGAACCAAGAATTAGACCGAATTGAACTAAACTATATTGAACGGAAATGATCAAAATTTATTTATTTATATATTTATAACATATAAGTTATACAAATAAATTTAACATATAAATTATATAAATATTATTTAACTACTTTTAAATAAATAATGCTAATATTAATTATAATTAAAAAATAAATTCTTTTATTAAAAATAATAAAATAAAAGAGTTAACTAATATTAATTAACTAGTATTTGTCCAAAAAAAAGAATTAACTAATATATTTTAACAAATATTATTTAAATAATATCAAATACATTTAACCAAGGAATTAATTACATTTGTTCCTCTTGCTTCAAGATACATTGTGCAACAATGTACATGTTATTTTGACATTTTTTGCTGGTTATTATTGACTTATTATAGGCTATATTATTTTTGCAATTGGATTTATATAAGCTATGTTCGATTTTAGTTGTGTAAAACTACAATTAAATTTGAATTTATTAGTTATGTTTTACTTTGTTTGTTGGACATGAATTATGAAATTATATTAAAGTGCATATTTAATTGCTGCAAATATATTTAATGAAATTTCAAGTTTCATGAATATTTAAAAATTTAAGAAAATACTATATATTGTATAATTTTCTGAATTTCCATTCTGTATTGGATTAAAATATCCAATCACTGAATTGAATCGGATTGAAATTTTGAAACAATACAAGACGGAGATTTTTAATTTCGATTATGGTACCAATTCTTAATATTTTGAAATTCCCGATTTTCAATCCAATTACGGAAATTTACAAATTCCCGGGTTGGATTGGACTGTGATTAGCCCTAGTGATCAGTATTGAAAAGTGGCATATATAGCGCAAAATTCTTGTGTTAATTTCTCATCGATCAAAGATAGGAAATCAGCCCATCTTGAGTCATACTTAAAATCCTTATAATTAAGCTAGCTTCTTGTGTATTGGTCTTCAGTTCCAAGGGAAAATTGGCAACCGAAGTTTTGCATGGAACGCTTGATTGTTATATGTCTCTGTATCTACAAGTGTAGTCTGTGTAGATAAATAAAGAAATAGATAACAACTCTGATTTCTAGGCAACAAATTGCACCCTTAAAAAGAGAGATGCATTCATCATTTTAAGATGTTATTAATTAATTAATTAATTAATTATATATATATATATATAAGGACAAATAATGTAGGTTTGTGTGAAGCAGACTGTTGTGTTATATGTGTATTTTGGTTGCTATAGCAATGGTATTTTCATGGAGAAGATTGCTATTGAATTTGAAAAATATGGTGGTTCTCTTCTACAAAATTTATATTCTTCTCTTTATCATTAGCGTCATCATCTTCTTCTTTCATATTTAGCACACATGAATTTACTGGGGATATTGGAGTTTGTATTGTATTCCGTGAAATTTTTGAATTTATCACTTATAAAGGGTATATAATTGTTCTTTAGGGATTACAAGTAAAGGATACTTTGGCACTTTAAGTAATTTTTTTTACCATTTCATGGTTGCATTTTTTCAGTCCAACTTTTAAAAAATTTCAAATAAAGTATACAAGCAGATTTTAAAAATTAAAATAGTAACAGTTTAAATTTTCAAAAATTTGAGTTCTCTTAGCCTTCTCTTTTTCTCTCAAATTTAACTTTTTTTTTCTTTTCTAGCTACTCATCTTTCTTAAGCAAGGAGGAGGTGAATTTTGGCCATTATTGGCCTAAAATCACCCTCTACACATCTTTTTATCAATTTATTTTTTTAATAAATAGTTATTCCACATAGATTTAGGTTTTATTTTGTTGTTTTTTGTGATTTCATCATCTTGTTTCGACATTTTGGTTTTCGTCGTCTTGTTACGATGTTTTGTTGTTAGTCTTATTACGACAGTTTCCGTTTTGTTGCAGCTTTTTTGTGTATGCACGATTTAGACAAGTAAAGTATATTCGATCAAATAAAGACAATGAATCAGATTATGACCGTCAGTATATTGTATAACTGAAGTCATAAGTATTCTAGTCATTATAGTATTATCAAATTTGTAGGCTTTGAGCCGATTTATTATGCTACTAACCTGGGTGAGATTTTATCCTTCATGGTTTTTAGCAAATTCATATATGTGTTTCTATCGATGTATTGCTAGTTTAAATCAATAAAATAATATTTCTTTTAAAAAAAAATTGAGTTTTCTTGATTAAAATAATAAAAATTTGAATTCATTTTTGTACTTAATTAAGTTTCCTAAGTGTCAAACTCACGACATGCAATAAGATATTCTTGAATTTGATTTAAATAAAATTGATTAATTATTCATTTAAGTATGCAAGTAACCATCTTAAAAAACACATTTCGGATATTATGTGTATGTTTTTTAATTTTGACCAAAGTATATAATGTGTTAAAGACTAAATTAAAATATTTTATCAAATTTTAGAGATCAAATGAATTTATAGAAAGTCGCAAATATTATAATTTTTGATACTAATAGAAAATTTTTGATGCACAATTTTTTTTTTACTTTGAAAAAAAAGAAATTTTTTTGGTTCTAATATTGTAATTCAAGTAGATCCATGACTATAAAAAGGATGTATTATTTCCTTGGTCTTCCAAACAAAGCCTTGATTGCCATTTAGGTGCAAGATAGACACCCAAAAAATAGTGTGGAGGAAGTAGTTGTTGTGCGTTATTATCATTGATTCCCGCTAAAGACCAGCTCAAGGTCATACAATAACACAAAAGGAAAATGCAGATTTTTACCATTTTGAATCTATAAAACTTTGTACCTAAATGTTTTAGCCATAAAAACAAGTTCAATAATTTGTTATAGAAAGAAATGTTGTGGCTAAAATTTAGCTATGAAATTTAAATGTTTTCACATTTTTAACTACATAGCTTATGATAATAAAGCTAATTTGTAATATATATATATATATATATATATATATATATATATATATATATATATATATATATAGAGAGAGAGAGAGAGAGAGAGAGAGAGAGAGAGAGAGAGAGAGAGAGAGAGAGAGAGAGAGAGAAAGGAAATTTTTTTTATTGTTTGTTCTCAATGTAGGATTTGAAACTTTTTAGTTTTATATTTGTATTTTGCAAATTAGCCACGATTTAATTTTTGTAGTTAAAACTTTATTGGCTTATAATTTTTATTAGCCATCAATTTATTTGGCTTGAAGCTAATATTATTTATTAGCCAAGATATCAAATATCATGGACAAAATTTTAATTTTAGCCATAAAATAATTCATGTTTATGGCTAATTGATATTATTAGTTACGACCTTAATTGTTGTGACCAATAACCTGTAGCTAAATATACAGTAAATATTTTAGTTGTATAACTTTTGATGCATATAGCTAATAAGTACAATTAACTATAAAGATATAATTTATATAGCTATAAATTATATTTAGCCACAATATTTTTGTTTGTGGTAAAATTTTGTAACTAAATGTATAAATTGAAATTATGAATGTCGAGCTAGATAATATGGACATGGATAGGGAACATGAGAAATAGAAACACAGACAATAGAAAATGGTTTCCAATTAAAATGTTTCTCCTAATCAAAGTGTCTAGGTACGAAAATACAAACACAAGAAAAGACCTACCAATTGAAGTGTCCATGCATCATAAATGTCAAGTTTTTAAATTTCTGCCTAGCTGCTTAAGGGTCTTTGGTTGGTGTTTGCCACTCATGTCCTAGTGTAAAAGTTTTGTTCTCACTTTGTTAAATGTTGCAATTGCTTCTTCTTCTTCCTTTTTTTTTAAAAAAAAATTGAAGACATGTGTTTTCTATGTTGGCTCATAAAGTTAATTTTAGTTTCTCATTTATGTACAAGCTATCAAATTTTATCAATTTTGTCAAGCATGTAATTTTTTTTATTTGAGTTGCAATGAGTTTTTTGGGGGTTTCATTAAAGATATTTATAGCACAATAGTTTTGTTTTATATTTTGTCTCTCTAAATCTTTATCCAATTTGTTAATTGGACAATTCTATCAAGTATCTATACATGTCCTAATATTTATTATAAAATTTAAACTTCTGAATTTAATCGCACTAACTTTTTTTTTTCTTTATTAAAGATATTAGTAGTTCAATAGTCCTATTATGTTTTTTCTATGTCCTTTCCAGGATGGGTTGTGCTTTTTGTGGTGAGCAGAATACCATGAAATTATAATTCAGCTGTCTAAATTATTGTTGATGTTTTGCTACCTAATGGAAAACATTTACAATCCAATGATCCATAAGAAATTCTTTAATTAATGACACTACTACAATATACTACAATTAACCTAGTAACAACAAATTAAAGATAATGTTTCAATAATTTATCTCTAAAAATTATTTTTCATCTACACATAATTTAATCTATAGCTTATTGAGATAGAAATGTTGGGAATTTTAGAGATGATGTAGTGAAAAACTAATTATAAAATACTGCAAAAATAATAAAATAAAATGACATCAATATTTTATGTGGTTCAACTTTGATGTTGGACTATATCCACCAGACAAAATCCAAGATTTCTTCCATTATCAAAATAGTAGGTATACAAAGAGAGTTATCTCTAGAAGAGTAGAGGAATACAAGATTTGAGATCTTACCAAAATTGTGGCACTTAAAATGTTTCCCACCCAAAACAATTTTCTCACAGTTGACACTGATAGAACACTAAATTAGGAACTTGATTTAGCTTTGATTTAGGATATCACATCTATACATATCTCAGTGTATCTCCTATAATCTTGGGAAATAATGTCTCAATGTCATAGGCCTGCTGTATAAATATATTGTAATTCTTTGCTATCAAATACAATTTCAAATTTACATAAAATCCCTTTATGGTATCAAAGCACTCTCTATCCATTGAATAGAGAACTTTCCTCCTCAAAATTCTAACCTAATTCTAAATGTTTGCCATTGCTTCCAAAATGGCTGAAAAAAGTCTTAGAGGGGGGGGGGGGGGGGTTGAATAGGACTATCAAATAAAAATGAAAAATTAAAAGAATTCTCTGCAATAATTGAATGGAAGTTGAGAAGGAAGAATGAAGAACATAAAGATTTAAGGAGTTCGGATTTAACAATAATCATACGTCTTCACCTAACTTATCCCTAAGTTAGGATTTTCAATCACGCACAATCTTAGTCATAAGATTGAGATTACACAAGAGTTTTATGGCTCACTCTTACAACTTACAATATGAGTTTTCAAGGCTCACTCAAAAAACCAAATCCCAAGTGTTTCAATGGACAACACTTAAACCAATTCCTTTAGAAATAAATCTCACTTCATTTTTAATATATCCCAAGATTTAAGATAAAGAAAAATTCTATTTCTAACACATAACCAACTCTCACAAGAGTTATATAAATAAAGAATTATTTAAGAGAATTTGCGAACTTAATTAAAAGCTTAAGAAAGAATGAATGATAACATGTTTTCTTGACTTTCATTAAGCTTTTGAGGTGTTTATATAAACAAACACTAAAAAATATAACTGTTTGAGGTGCAAATAATATGTCCAATGTCTATATTTTGAATTCAATGTTTACAATTTTGAATTATTGAAAGTGATGATGTCAGACAAACAACTATGCATGGATTGAAACCATAATTATCTACTTAAGACATTTGATTTTTCCTACACTTTCATCATAAAAGTTGTATATATTTGACTTATATTTCTATATCATTTTAAATCACCTCAATTGGACTTTTGTAGCTCAAGATATGTGCAAAATACTAAGAGTTGTGCAATCTAAAATACAGACTATTGTCTGATAGCTATGCACAAGTTGAACCCGTGATTTTATATTAAAGACGTTTGAATTTGCCCCAACTTTCTTCATCAAAGTTGTATATAGTTGAATTATATTTCCATATCAAATTGAATAACCTCAATTAGACATCTTTAGCTCAATATATGTCCAAAATACTAAGAGCTATGCAATTTAAAATGTAGTCTACTATTAGACAGCTATGCACAAGTTGAAGCCATGATTTTATATAAAGACACTTGAATTTGCCCAAGCTTTCTTCATAAAATTTATAGATGTTTGACTTAGATTTCCACATCATTTTGAATCACCTCAATTGAGCTTCTATAGCTCAAGATGTAGAAAATACTAAGAGCTGTGCAATCTGAAATGGCAGCTGTATATGTTAATTTTGAATTAATATTTTCATAACCAAATGAACTCAGATTTTGACAAGAAAGCCCAATTTAGAAAGCTCAAGATGTCTATTTCAAATGTGAAGAAGATAACTTTCTCATTATAAAGCTCTAAGAATGTCAAAAGTCTATTTGAATCTCAAAGATCGAATTAGCCTAAGATAATCATACTTCATTTTAACTTCCAATGGAGTCCTAACTTATACACACTTAAAAAAATAAATTAAATGCTCAAAATTAAGTTTATGAAGATTAAAATTAAGATTGATTATTACTAAGGTCAATAATGGCCAACTCAGCATATTCTACACCTATCTCTCCAAACTAAGATCCACTAACCTCACTAACACACTTGGCTACAACCTTGCTAAATCCAACCCTTACAAATTTTATGACTCAAAATAACATAATTTCCGCAAATGGCAATCTAATTTCTCTCAATGCCTCATTTCAAATCCCCTTTAAACTCTCAAAATGTTGAGGAAATTATGCATCTTGGAAATCATAGATGACCAATCTCTTATTTGGTTATGGTTTGCTCGGCTATATTAACGGCACCTCACCTTGTCCACCTGACACCGATCAAACTCATTTGTTTTGGATTCATTAGGATAGGTGTTGTTAAGAATTCAACCAATCGTCCACAATAAAAATTAGTCCTATTATAAATAATTGCACTACCTCTGTTGAAGTATGGAACAAAAATAGTTATGCCAATCATTCCAATACCCGTATATTCTCTCGTTTATCATCTCTTATGTCATATAAGAAGGAAGGTAAATCAATTGCCACTTATATGAACAAAGTCAAAAGCCTTATTGATGATCTTGCTCTCATCGGTCATTCCTTGACTAATGCAAAAATTGTCGCCCACACTCTCAATGGACTTGATGATGAGTTTAAAGAACTGATAGTAGTTGTCCAGATTTGTAATACTCCTATATCTTTCAAAAACCTCTTTAATAAAGTCCTTCATGAGGAAACCATTCAAAAATGTGTTAACCAGCCCAAGGATAATGAAACTCCAATCACTGCTCAGATTACTCAACGACGTAACAATAATTATAAACGACAAAAGGGGCAAGGAAATAATTAGGAATCCAAGTCCTCAACCAATTCAAATGTAGAAAATTTTGACAATCCAAATCAATTTTATCAGCTCCACAAATCAGAACGTCAATCAAATTTCTACCACTCTCATCAAGGCAATAATTCTAATAAGGGACTCTCTTCATACGGTGATGGTTTCAATTCTAATTCTTATTCTTACTTACCGTTATGGCATATAACTTACTATGAGTGTCAATATGTAATTGTTTGTCAATAGTGTCGCTAAGTTATGTCATTCTCATGGATGACCATTTACCAATTATGGTAGACCATAAGCTCATTATACTGATGGAAATTCAAGGAACTCCAACAATAATTGGGTAATGGATTTAGGAGCCACACACCACATGACTTCAGACCTTTATAACTTATCTATGCATTATGATTACCTTAGAGATGAAGATGTCATAGTTGGTAATGGTAGTGGCATTCCTATCTCTCACACTTGTTTTTCTCCTCTTGATTCACTTGTTACCTCATTTACATTTGATAATGTTTTATGTGCACCTTTGTTAAATAAAAATCTTATTTAAATTTATTAATTTCATACATAAAATGATATCTCTGTTGAATTTTTTACTAACTACTTTCTTGTGAAGGATTTGAGCATGGGGGCATCCTTGGCCCGAGGCTGGAGTAGGAACAACTTGTATGAATGTCCATCCTTAACCTCCCCATTACAATTCTCTTCCTCCCCACCTTCACTTTTAGTTACATCAATATCCAAGCTATAGCATTAAAGGCTTAGTCACCCATCTTTGCCCATTTAAAAGAAAATTCTTGATAGAAATAAAATTTTAGTTTTAAGTCCTAATAATGCGACCAACATTTATAATTCTTGTTTATGTAACAAAAGTCATAAATTCACGTTTCAAAACTCTTTTGTCATTTGTGATAAACCACTTCAAATTTTATATTCTAATGTATGAGGTCCTGCTCCAATTACTTCCTTTAGAAATTTCAAGTATTATGTTATATTTGTTGATTACTACACAAATACACATGGTTATATCCTCTTAAGTTAAAATATGAAGTTTTTAGTATTTTTGAAAAATTTAAAAACCTTATGGATAACTTCTTTCAAACTTTAATCCAAATTATATACACTGACGGTGGAGGAGAGTATCAAGCTTTGTCTTATCTTCTTGTTAAACATGGCATTCAGCATCTCACCTCACCACCATACATACTCCAAACCATATTATTTCAATCGAATAACAACACCGTCAGATTGTTGAAACTGGCCTTACCCTTCTTCATAATGCTTCTATTCCTCTATGGTTCTGGCATTATGCCTTCCAAACAGTTGCCTACCTCATCAATCGTATGCCTACTCTAATTCTAAAATATGATACACCTTATATTAAGCTATTTGGCCATCAACCAAAATACATTTCTTTGCTTGTCTTTTCTACCCATGGCTTTGCCCATACAACACATACAAACTTGAACCCAGATCTCGACCATATGTATACCTTGGTTTCTCTCTCACCAATCGTGCTTTTACATCTCTCAATACAAACATAAATAAAATCTTTATTTCAAGGCATGTAATATTCTTTGAAAATATCTTTCCTTACAAAAAGGAATCATGTTCCAACCTCTCTATTAATAATCACTCTTTTTCCAAGGTTCTTTCTATGTTTATAGGTCTAATTCGAGAAAGTCTCACCATTTTCAACCTGTCACCTGATTTAACTACTCTTCCATCTTTACCTCCTACTGTAGTTCCCTCTAATCTAGCACCACCAATACTGCATCCCACTATTATCCCTTCCCCAACTTCCTTTTTAAGTAAGGAAGCTCCTACTTTTACCTCAAATCTAAGTATGTCTGATACCTCTTCTCATAATCAAGTAAGTAATTCTTCTTCTTCCTCTTCATATAACACATCCCAATCTTCCTCTCCATCCTCATAGCCTTGTCGTATGGTTCATGAGCATAAAATAATATTCATAAGCCTAAAATTCCCTATAATTTAAATACCACTACTACCATCACCTCATCTCCTAAACTGGAACCTACCACCTTCATTTAGGCAAATAAGCACTTCTAATGGCGTGGTACCATATAGGAAGAAATTTCAACACTTCATCAAAATATAACTTGGTCCTTAATTCCCCATTCACCTACATAAAACATTGTCGACTATAAATGGGTTTATAAAATCAAGAGAAACCCATATGGATCCATTGCCTACTACAAGGCATGCCTTATGGCTAAAGGATTTCACTAACAACTAGGCCTTAATTTTATAAAAAAAATTTAGTTAAGTTGTTAAACCATCTACCATTTGCCTTTTTATTAGCTTAACAATATATCATGGTTGGATTTTGAATCGGTTGGATGTTAATAATGCTTTCTTACAGGGTACTTTATATGACCATGTCTGTATGTAGTAATCAACAGGGTTTGTTACTCCTGAGTACCTTATTTATTTATGTAAATTGCATAAGGCTCTCTATGGCCTTCGATAAGCTCCTCGTGCCTGGTATATAGAACTTCACTCCTTTCTTCTTACCAATGACTTTGTCAACTCTAAGAGTGATACTTCTCTATTTATTCATTGCACCAATGACCATATCATGTACCTCCTTGTATATGTCGATGACATAGTCCTCATCACTAGTAGTGACTCTTCTATAATTCCATAAATTACAAGAACATTAGCATCCTAATTCTCTTTGAAAGATATTGGCTCTCTTAACTACTTATTGGGTGTTGAAGCAACTAGAACTCTGAGTGGGCTATTCTTGTCTCAAAGAAAATACATACTTGATCTTCTTCACAAAACAAACATGCATGAAGCAAAAGAAGTTAGCACCCCACTATCTTCCAATGACACCCTCAAACCTAATGATGGGTCTCTTAGTTATGATGCTACAAAGTATCATTAAGTAATTGGTTCCCTTCGGATGTCAGCTTTGCTGTTAACAAATTTGCCCAGTTTATGCATTGTCCATCTTCATCCCATTGGAGTGTTGCCAAATGAATTCTTTATTACATCAAAGGTACTCTTCACTATGGTTTATACCTCTTTGCTCGTTCCTCTTTCTCTCTACATGCTTTTGTTGATGCTAATTGGGCAAATGATGCTAACACTTGCCATTCAACTTTAGTATATACTATCTTTTTGGGCTTCAATCCCATTAATTGGATCTCTAAAAAGCAAACCATCATTGCCCGATCATCTACTAAAGCTGAATATTGGCCTATTGCCTCTGTTAATGCCAAAGTTAATTGGTTAAAAAATCTTCTTGGTGAACTTAGTATCTCCGTCACACCTACTGCGCTAGCTATTGAGTGAGCGCGACAGGCTAAAAGCTTATTGGAACTTTCCAAAATACTATAACTTCACACCACTCGAATTAAACATAACTATATATATATATATATATATATATATATATATATATATATATATATATATATATATATATATATATATATATATAACATACTCTAAATTTAGATTATTGGTTACACACCAAGTAACTAATACTATTGTTCATAATACTATAGACTTATCTATAATACTTAGAATTTTCTAAAGTACATGCCAAAAGATAAGATAACTGCATTATTGACTCAACCTCTTTTAAGCACTAAAGATCAAACAAACTAAGAGATGATTCTATTATAGGACTACTGCTGGTGCTCTAAAGGATATGAGAAAAATTTTAAAGTGAGGGGGTGAGTATAAAAATACTCAGTGAGTGAGTAAAGATATAACAAAGTGGGAACAAATGCTATTTTTTTCTCTTAATAAATTTGCAATATTGATATCACCATCATAATAATAATTTCAAAGCTGTTGAGTATATATATATATATATATATATATATATATTAATCATATGGAAAATAATAATAAACTATTATTAGTATCAATTGCTAATTTTTGAAATGTGGAAGCTATAATTAATATAATTGTTAAATCTGGCTGAAAGGATAATCAATATAAACCATTCCATACACTCATTAAATACATATCCTAAAGATTGTGTTGTATTACTAAACATTTAAGTTGTTAATGAACAAAACTTTAAAGAGTTTTCTTTAATAAAAATTTCAAGTACTAGTAAGAGAAAAGTTTATGACAAAATTTTAACTAATTAAACAAAATTTATGATAGAATTTTAACCAATTAAATGTCCATCAAATGTTCTCATTACCTAGAATGAATTAAATAAGGTAAATGACATAGAATTTATTAATTTAATACTCCAACTTCAAGTATTTCTTTTATTAATCTATGAGAATATATGACAGCTTAAGAAAAACATAGAATTAAAGAAAGAAATCATTAAGAAGTCACTTACCAAAACAAAATAGTGTAGTTGTAAAAGAAAGAATTCATATCACTTGCTTTTGTTGATTTGGAAAAGAGTTTATATAAAATCTTCTACAACTCTCAATAACAAAACTCTAAAAATTCTTCTCTTTTCTTGAAGAGACTTAAGTTTGGTAAAAGGTTGTGTGAAGAGAATTTGATGGAGAAAAGCAATGGATTTAATGGTTTGTAGAAAAATAAGTGATACTGAAATAGTGGGTGGCTAAAGGGTGAAGACATGCAGCAATGTCTTTTAACAGTTGTCCCCCCTTTTCTTTATTGCTAGAAACCTCCATAGTTGCCACCTCTCCCCTCTTCTTCCTTATTCTAATAGTTGTACCTTCCCAAATGCCACCTATATCTTCCATGGTTGTATTATTATTATTACTATTAGAGTAAGGATATCACAATTCTCTCTCCCTTAAGAAATTTCATCCTCAAAAGTTTAATACCTATAAAGGAAACAAATGAGGGTACTAAACATACATATCTTCCTCTCTTTCCTAAGTTTCTTCCTTCTTAGAATGATTGCTTCATAGAACTTTAACTACTGGGATCACTTTATTTCTCAAAACTTTCTATTCTTTAGTTAAGATTGGAATGGGCTCTTCCTCGTAGGTCAAATCTTGCCTTAATTTAATTGGTTGCTTCTGCAAGATAAGGGAAGGATCACTTCTATATCTTCTTAACATGGATACATGGAAGAAATCATGCACCTGAGATAACTTTAGGGGTAGGCTAACCGATATGCAATTGGTCCAATTCTTTTAATTACTTCATATGGACCAATAAAATGAGGACTTAACTTTCCATGTTTTCCAAATCGAACCACACCTTTCCATAGGGATATCTTTAAGAATAATTTATTGCCTACAAGCTCACTTTTATTTCTCTTGCTTCACACCAACATATTGGTGCTTTGCACTTTCCATTATACAATGCTTTAAACGGTGCCATGCCAAGACTTGTGCGATGGCTATTATTGTATGAAAATTCTATTAATTGTAAATACTTGTCCAAGCTTCCTTTAAATTCCATCACACATGCTTTTAGCATATCTTATAAGGTTTGGATGGTTTATTCATATTGACTGTTCATTTGCGGATGAAAAGAAGTGCTAAACTTCAACTTTGTGCCCATAGCTTAATGCAAATTGGGCCAAAATCTGGATGTAAATCTAGAATCTCTATTAGATACAATTGAAATTTGTGCACCATGAAGTCTTACAATCTCATTCATATAAATTTATGTTAATTTATCCAAGGAGTAGTCCACTTTAACTGGTAAAAATTGAGCTAACTTTGTCCATCTATCCACTATAACCCATACTAAATCATGTCCCTATTAAGTATGAGGAAATCCAGTTATAAAATCCATGGTAATATGCTCCCATTTCCACTCCAAAATAGGAAGTGTTTGCAAAAGACCTGATGGTACTTGGTGTTCAGCTTTTACCTACTGACAAATCAAACATCTTGCCACAAAGTCTACTATATCTCTTTTTATACCCTGCCACCAATAGTTTTCCTTAAGAGTCTGATACATCTTGTTACTACCTGAATGTATTGAGTAAGCAGAGCAATGCACTTCCTTCATAATTTCTTGCTTTAATTCTTCTACATTTAGAACACAAATTCTTTCTGCAAGTGTTAAGGTTCCATCTTCTCTAAGAGAAAAATTAGCTAGTGACCCACTTTTTAATTCCTCAATAACCTTACATAAGTAAGTGTCTTGAGTTTGAGCTTCCTTAACCCTTTCTACCAGAATATGTCTAACCTTGGGTATTACTAGCAACACTCCTCAATTGTCAACTTCAAAACCACATTCATTGATCTAAATTCTGCTAACAAAGGAAGTTTTACTTATATGATAGGAGCTAAGTTATTATAGGATTTTTTACTAAGAGCATCCGCCATAATATTAGCTTTTCCAAGGTGGTACTCTATTGTACAGTCATATTCCTTTAATAACTCAATTCATCATCTATGCCTCAAATTCAACTCCTTCTGACTAAGAAGATATTTAAGAGACTTATGATCTATAAAGATTTGACGTGTCTCTCCATAAAGATAATGCCTCCAAGTCTTTAGAGCAAATACTACAACAACTAGTTCCAAGTCATGAGTAAGATAGTTTAACTCATGAGGCCTAAGCTATCTAGAAGCATATGCTATAACATTTCCATATTGCATGAGAACACAACCTAATCCCTTCCTAAAAGCATCACTATAAACCATAAACCCGCCACCATTGGTAGGAATAGTTAGTACTAGAGCTGAGGTTAGATATGTCTTAAGTTCTTCAAAACTCTTTTGACATTCTTCTGTCCAAATGAACGTCACATTTTTCCTTAATAACTTGGTTAGTGGAGTTGCTATGATGGAGAAATTATGAAAAAATCGATGATAATAGCTAGTTAATCCTAAAAAACTCCTCACCTTTATGGTGTTGGTTGGCTGCTCCTAATTAACCACTACTTCAACCTTCTTAGGATCTATTAAAATGCCCTCCATTAATATAACATGTCCTAAAAAGTCAATCTGATCTAACAATAATTCACATGTGCTCAACTTGGCAAATAATTGTTCACTTTTTAAGGTTTACAATACTATCCTCAAATGCTCTTTATGTTCCTTTTTACTTTGTGAATAAACTAGTATATCATCAATGAATACAATCATAAATTTATCAAGGTACTTTCGAAACACTTTCATGAGATCTATAAAAGTAAATAGTGCATTAGTTAACCCGAACGACATTATAAGGAACTCATAATGTCCATAACGAGTCTTAAAGGTCATCTTAGGCACATCTGCCTCTTTAATTTTCAATTGATGATGCCCAAACCTCAAGTCAATCTTTGAGAAAACTTTAGCTCCTTATAATTGATCAAATAGATCATCAATATGAGGTAATGGATACTCGTTATGCACTGTAACCTTGTTTAGTTGCCTATAGTCTATACTATACATATCCTCATGGAACCATCCTTTTTCTTCACAAACAACATAGGAGCTCCTTAAGGTGATACACTAGGCCTAATGAAACCTTTATCTAACAGTTCTTGCAATTGAAGTTTTAGTTCTTTTAACTAAACTGGGGCCATTCTATAATGTGCTTGAGAAATAAGAGCAGTACCAGGTACCACATCAATAAATAATTCAATCTATATATTCGAAAGTAAACCTAGAAGATCTTCTGGAAAAACATCTCTAAATTCACACACTACTAGGATTTCTTTTAGGCTCAATCCCTTAAAGTTGGTATTAATGACATGAGCTAGAAATGCATGGCAACCCTTCCTTAACATTTTCCTAACTGTCATGCTTGATATCACAAATGAAGGAAGAGCATGACTTAATCCTTGAAAAGAAAATTTATTTTTCGCTGGGCGCTTAAACTCTACTTTCTTTTTAAAACAATCCATAGTAGCATAATGACAGGATAGCCAATTTATGCCTAAGATTGCATTAAGCCCTTGAAGATGTAGGGGAACTAAATTTGCCAAAAGTTCATGCTCATCTAATTTAACTACACAATCCTTATACACTTTCTCATAAGCTTTAGAATTTCCTAATGGATTATAAACAATTATCACATCATCTAGAGAACTTGGTTTTATATTAGTATACAATGTGAAAGTGTGAGACACAAATGAATGTGTAGCTCTAAGGTCAAACAACACATAAGCATCTCGATAAAAAATAGTTAACATACCAGTAACAACTTCAGGAGATGCCAATGCATCATCTTGTGTCATCGCATAAACTCTAGCATGAGTTAGAGGTTGATTGACTCGTGCATTATGTCCTTACTAAAATGTCATGGCAATAATACCACCTCTACCAATATTAGAGTTAGAGCCACCAGTAACTTTTCTATTTTATGGAAAAGTTCTTCCACCATTTTGGTTTGTAGGTCCTGTAAATCATTGTATGATACCACTAGTGTGTACTAATAAAGGACAATCTCTCTTAATATTCCCCAATTCTCCACATTCAGAGCAACCAAAATATCTCTTTTTGTATTCTCCCTCATAAAGCTTACTACAATTTAGGTATTATGGGTATGTGTGTCCCTTTTGGTTACTCAATGGTACACCACCATGTGCTTGCCTCTAGACACTTATAGAACTACCAGTGGCTACCTTATAGAGCTCTGACTGATATGTGGTTGGCTAACTTGATGCCCTATATTCATGTGCGAACCTTGACCACTACCATTATAGCTTGATCTAGGTGGAAATGCACATTAATCCCTCTATTAACTTGTTTATCTCTATTATCTCTATAATTTTAAGAGGAATTTAGGTTAAACCTCTTATTCTTCTACTATTGCTCTAGTTATTCCTTTCTTACCTTCTCAAAAGCAAGTGTCTTTTAAACTAACTCTTTAAAATTATTCCCTTCATACTAAGCTATTTCAGTTCATATACAAGCTTGTAATCCACTTCTAAATCTGTTACACTTAATCTCCTTTGAAGGCATAATCTAAAAAAAATGATAAAGATCCTCAAACTAGTATGTGTATTCTTTGATTAATAGACTACCTTGTGTATGCTTGTTTGGTTCTCTTCTCCTTCTTGTTTACTCTTCTTATAACTTCATGTGAGGTACTCTTTATGGAACTCAGTAATGAATATATCCCACATTAATCCTTCACTATACAATCAGCATATTCTAGTTAGCCAATCATTTGCTAAGCCTTTCAAGAAGCTATGCATATTTTGAATTTTCTCAGCTTCTGACAAACCTAAAATGAGGAAAGATTTCTCTAGTTTCTTCAGCCATTCATCTACAATTTCACCATCTATAGATCCTTTAAAATCATAAGCATCTAGTCTATGAAGATGATTTACAATCATCCAAGGATCATGATAATACTCCCTAGCAGCCATAGTAGCAATAAATGCTTGCATCATAAATGCTCCCATGTGAGCTTTAGCTTGAAAAGGAGGTACTTTATAAGCTTGAGGTGGATTAGCTAGAGATGGAGGATCTTGTTATAGAGGTGGAGCAGCAGGATATGCTCTTGAAGCCACATCATTAGAGGTGGAATCAACATATTCCTCTCTACTAAGAGACGTGTCATCCATCTCTCGAGGATGATTCTAAGGATTTCTCTAAGGTTGGCCAACATCTGCAAGTCTAATAATTTAACCACCACAACCTATACCCCTCCTAGCTCTAGTCAGCATGATCCTATAAAAGCATAATAGAACAAGACTTAATATTCTATACAAGCTATTCAACCTAGAGCTTTGATACCAATAAATGTCACACTCGCTCCATTGGCTAGTGAGCGAGTGCAACTAGCTGAAAGCTTACTAGAACTTTCCAAAATACTATATATAGACAGTGGGGTTTAGTGTGCATGCAATATTTTAGCAACTGCGACACTATTTAAGCTTATGGCTCTAAAGAACACACTACTATATCATAAAGACATAATGTGAAGATGAGGGGTCACCACCTAGGGTAATAACTAGGACAAATTGAAGGTGTTGATAATTCAATTCTCTAAAAGAAAGTTGTACACTACCAGGAGATTCTGGATATGGAATACCAACTTCTTTTAGTCTTATGTTCATTTAAAATTACCTTATTAATTACTAATTTATTCTCTAATTACATGCAATTTCATATAAACCTAATATGTCATTCATCTAACTCCAAAGCAATTGATAATGAAAAGTACATATAAAAACTGCATTCATAAAGCAAAATGGTCCCTAAGTTAGTATAATCTACATTGATTTTAATTAAATGGACTAAATCTACATGTTTTATCTATAAATGAGTAAAAGCTAATGGGCCTAATTTATATTTAATTTTAATTTAAATGAGCCTAAGTCTATTGATTTTAAATTTAAAAAGTGAGCCTGATTCTACAAATTATATAAGGCTTTAGACTAATGGGCTTAAGTCTAATGGATTTTATTTAAGTGAAGTGATCCTAAAGACTACAAATTATAAAAAATGCTTTATGTGGGTTAAGCTAAATCTAAGTTGATTTTAATTAACTAAAAAAAATGGGCCTAAATTGATTTTAAAGTTAATTAAACCTAAAACCAATTTTAAAGGCCTATTAATTAAATGGGTTAAAGCCTAATGTGAGCTTGTGCCCAAAACAAATAAAATAAAGAAAAGCCTAAAAAACATAAAACAAACCAAAATAATCAAACGAAAAAGATCAAACAAAGCAATTAAAATTATTTCTTCTAAAAACCTAATTTGATTTCATGCAACCTAGATTAACTAAAGCCACCATTAATTTTAATTGAAATTTACCAGATGAACCCTAATTACTAATCATTTTAAAATATATAAACTTAAATGATTTTACTATTTTCCCTCTACTAGGGCTATTACAACCTACATGCACTAAAATTAAAATTAAATACAACCTTAATGAGATAAACATAGAACATAAAAAAAAATAGAAAAAGATGCAAATGTTGTTTGATTGCTCCTCAGAGAGTGATTTGATCACCATTCTTTTAATAGAATCAATAGAAAATCCTTTTTCCTTCAAGGCTTCTTTGCATTTTTCTTTAAAAGAATCTCTTGGAATAAGTTTTTTTTTCTTGCAAAATTTTTTTCTTTTTGTGAAATCTCTCTTTTTTTCTCTGAGTGTTTTTTCTTTTTTTCCTCTATCTCTCTCTCTCTACCTCCTCCAGGGCTTTTTTTATAAAACCTTTCTCCGCACTTCGAAAATCAAATGTCCATCCCTAAAAAGATTTTTTTTTACAAGAAAGATATTTTTTTTGCATTTATCTTGAAAGATCGCAAAATAAAAGAATTTTTTCAAAAAAAGATAAGATAAATGCAGTTTTAAATAATTTTATTTTTTAAAAACAAATCATATTTCCACTTTTTATTTAATTAGTTAATTTTAGACCAATAAAAATTTATAAACATAAATTTAAAAATAAAAAAATAGGGTCAAAGTCCTATCGGAATTGTACATTTCCGATCGAAAATGTACAATTCCGATTAGAATTATATAATTCCGATTCTGAATTTTACAATCCTATCCTTTTTGAATTTTCTTTTATTTTGAAATTTTCCCATAGAAAACAAAAAAAATTGCAATTAAGTCTTTTAAAGCTTTACAATTTAGCGTTGAAATTTGAAATTTGAAGTTCTAAAATATAATTTCAATTCAGAATTTTACAATCCTATCCCTTTTTGAATTTTCTTTTTTTTTGAAATTGTCCCATAGAAAAACAAAAAATTTTGCAATTAACTCCCTTAAAGCTTTACAATTTAGCCTTGAAATTTGAAATTCTAAGTTCTAAAGTTTTATTTATAATAAATTATCATTATCAGATCCTTTATCACATATGCATATTAATGCATCCCAAAATTGGGTAATTATAATTATCCTTCTTTGTCGATATCTGCTTGACAAATTGCGGCAAAGTAAATAAGCACACAATTTCTAAATAAAAAGTTAGAACACTTACATGTGTACTATGACTATGCATAACACTATACAGTGTTGAATGCGATTTAAGGAACGTTAGAATTCCTTTGGAATTTCTAGCTTGTGATACTATCACTGTATTTAGTGAATAGCAATTGACACTGTGTTTAGTGCATTTTAAAAATAGGCTATAGTTCTAATGGAACATATAACAGTGATGCTATCATTATGTTTAGTGAATAGTGGTTGACACTGCATTCAGTGCATTTTGAAAATAGGCTATAGTTATAGTGGAACATATAACGGTGATGGTATCACTGTGTTCAGTGAATAGCGAATTAATACTGCATTCAGTGCATTTTGAAAAAAAGTTATAGTTCTAGTGGAACATTTAGTGATGATGCTATCATTATATTCAGTGAATAGCGATTGACATTGTGTTTAGTGCATTTCGAAAATAGGCTATAGTCTTGGTGGAACATATAGTCATGATGCAATCACTGTGTTTAGTGAATAGCGATTGACATTGTGTTTAGTGCATTTTGAAAACATGCTATATTCCTTATGGGATTTCTAGTGATTGTGATTTTTACTATATTCTCTATGGAACATTTAGTGATTATAATACTATAACTTGTGTGTAGTGTCTTGCTAATTGTATTATAGTTCATATGGAATGTCTAATAATTGAAAGTTTCGCTATATTTCCTATGGAACATTTAGTAAAAATATTCTATAACTACTGTGTAGTGTCTAGTTAATTATGATTATGCTACCATTCCTCAGTTCAACAAGAAATTATTTGAAATTGAGTTATAGCTACCATGTAGTAAATTGAGTTATAGCTACCATGTAGTGTATAACTGAGATTGAGTTATAGCTACCATGTAGAGTATAACTAAGTGAATTAATTTATAGCTACCACATATCATATAATTGAGATTGAGTTATAGCTACCACATAGCATATAATTGAGCGAATTGAGTTATAGCTACAACATAGCATGTAACTGAGTGAAGTATAGTGTATGCAAAATGCAGACATCATATTGGAATTTCATGTTGGGTAGGATTTTGTATTAATCGAATGTGCTGACTGATTAGAATTTTTTTTATGTTGACTGTCTTCAAATTTTACTAATTTACTCTGATCAACTGCCTTTATAGCTTACTAACTTTAATTAACTTGATAGTGCTAGTGCTAATTCCACATGTTAGGCTTATCTTCTTCTGGACTTATTGTTCCTGAAGACTTATTGAAGTTAGTTTTAGCATGATGATTATTATAAAAGGTATTCTTTGTTTTTTTTTGTTTAAATTTATGAGAAAATTCATCACCTTATCATGAGATAGCATGCACTCAACGAATCTTACTAATTTTGATTTTTATGACTATCATTTATTTGCCATTCATAAAGCTTAGAGGTATCATTAACCATCTTACGCTGAGAGCATATTTTTTACCAAGTGAAGAGCTTACTTCCAAACCTAATTTTAGGGAGAATTTGATAAAAAAAAACTTATGAAAATTAAGCATAAACAAATAAAATTTTGAGTATCAAAATAATCTTTGAGTTATTTTTGTGCTTTTCTTCCTTATTCAAGTATTTCCCTACCTTTCTAATATTACTCAATGTGGATACTGTTGGAAAAGTCCTTCGGATACTCATACTTTTACAGAGCATTAGAGTAAATAGAGCAACTTTTGATGTGGTTCATGGTCCTCTTTTAGTATTCCCTCGCCTTTCTTGTATTACTCAGCGTGGATACCACCAAAGGTTTCACATTAATACTCTTACGCATTTTTGAGCATTGGAGTACATTATGCTTGCTCTTATTTTAATTCTCCTCTTAGTATTCTCCCACCCTTCTTGTATTACTCATCGTGGATACCATCAAGAGATTTTGTACTCATTCTCATTTCTGAGCATTAAGTAGATTATATGCACATTTATTATTCAAAGGGCTAAAATAATACTCTAACATTTAAGCAATTTATGCTTTCGGTCCACATATTTTATTTTTGCATTTTCTTCCCCTCATTCGGGTGTAAAGTGAGCATTAAATTGATTAGAATTTTGGAAACTCTCAGCACAAAGTTATCAACTGATCATCTAAATTT
The DNA here is from genome assembly GCA_947683625.1 of Mallotus nudiflorus. Taxonomy (NCBI): domain Eukaryota; kingdom Viridiplantae; phylum Streptophyta; class Magnoliopsida; order Malpighiales; family Euphorbiaceae; genus Mallotus; species Mallotus nudiflorus. The sequence continues at coordinate 2,062,495 of CANTUR010000486.1, forward strand.
TATGAGGCTAATAAAAGACAACCAGTAAAGTCATAGTTCATGAGATAAATTTTTGCATATGATCTCGTGAAGTTAATGAATTTACTCTTAATTTATGGATTTTCTTATTGAAATTTTAAAGATATAGAGTTGTGCTACTTCCCTTTATTATTTTTCTGGGTGTTTGTCATGCAAGGTGATACTCTAATGAACGATTAGCATTTGCAATCTTGCTTGTTCTTATTATTGTACTAGTTCTCTTCTTCTTCTTCATTTTTTATTTCTCCTGCATAAAATACCATAAGTTAGTCAAGTTTATTTGCAGATAAAGAGAATTTATTAGAATGTAATATTGTTCTTTTGCACTCTTCCCTTTTGATTGTGATGATGATTTCTCTGATAACAGAGTTCATGATACTTCACCATTGAGGTTATGGCCTAGGGCTAAATTCATCTTTCTATCATTCCATTAATGTTATGGTAGACGACTTCGTTCATCTCTATAACATTTCCTATAAGAAAGGTTTATGGGTTAGAAATCTCATTCATAATCAGAGGAGTTTCAAAGTGCATTCATCTCAAGTTTTGAGTGCATTCTTCCATTTTTAGGGTTAATGCGTGTATTGGTAACATGTTGGACCTTCTCATCACCATATTCCATACCCTATACTAGTTTAGATATTGTGGAGTTCTACTTTGGCTGGCCAAGAGTTGATATGGCTCTTTAGGGATTCAATGCTTCATCCTCACTTGAGTTTTCTTATGGCTATCAAAAGTACAACCATGAACATCTCTTAGAGAATATTTCCACTAACCTATCTAAAGTACACTTGTCTTTTGTTGCTCATCATGTTATTAACTATCTTTTGCTTTTATAGTTTGTAGGGAATAGGTTCTCCTCTTATTGAGGCTTCAAGTGATATTCCAAATGATGCTCCAAATGAGAATATAGAGATGGATGTTGAGTTTATGGAGCCTGAGACTCCTATCCAGTCCCTTGAGGTTGCCAGGATGATGCTTTTACAAGTATCACATGTCAGTGATATTCCCTTGCTAGATGGGCCCATGATTTATTAGGCTCCTGCGATTTAGAGTCCCGTTGAGCATTAGGTTCACTTTAATAGTGTTACCCTTTTTTCCTTCAAATGCTTCACATGTGAACATTCTGAATATCTTTTTGCACTTTTACAACACTAATTTTGAATATTAGTAGCAGAGTATTTGCACAATCTTGCCTAGTCTTAAAGACTTTTATTATACAAAGTAAGTATTTTACAATAAATGTATGCAAGTGTATGTATGTTATGTATGACATGCATGATCCTAATAGGTCTTTTTTTGGAACAAAGCTATGTTGTTGATCTTGGAGTGTAAGAATGAGGTGATTCATCAACATCTTATGGGTTTAACCTTTGAATGCTTCATTTTTGGTACTTTTGATGTTAGAGTTTCTGATACAATTTGTCATATAAATGATTAGGCTAACGAGTGGGGTCCATGGCTTGACACTGGAGCTTGTGATTGATGATGCATTGTTGAACTTTTCTTTTTTGCTATTGCTTTTATTGTATGATAACTGATGTATCTGCATGCTTGTTTCTACCCCATAACTCTTTTACTAACTCTCATACTTCAATGTTTTATCTTCAAACCTTGAATGTAGATTTAATATTTTGCCCCCAAATTGCCCGAAAGTTTCATATTCCCCTGGTTTCATTATGAATTCATTAGTGTTATTCTAGCAATTTCTTTTTTATTCGTGAGTATTGAAGATGTAAAGGAATGAGTGAATTGATTGAAGAGAGTTCTTGAAATTAAATTCAACTAGACTTGCTCCTGTTGGAAGAACTCCTGATCAAAATATAAAGTTTGATGCTAATGTAATGATTGATGATAATTACAATAGGACACTAAACTTACAAATGGAAATACAAAAAGGGTGGAAATAAGAGAAAACATAATTAAAATAGTGATCTCATAGCTCTAATTCTAGCTTTCATTATGTATTGTCTTTCCATTCAAAAATTTATGCAATATGATAAAGACAAATATGTAATATTTGAATAAAAATTTCAAATTCAATCTTATTCATTCATTAAGGAAAATTGAGAACATTCATTACATTATATGACATAACCCCTATTATCAGCTAGGTTTTTTTATTTATGATTTCTTCTTTTTTCTTCTTTTTTCTCACTTTTTATTTCCCTCAAATTTCATATTCAGAAGTTACATTATGTGATATATTAATGTTCTTTGAATTTTCATTTGTTCCCATGTTGAATGAATCTAATTGGATCAAATTTATGTCAAACATGTAGATGCAATCGATATCCTAATGCACTATATCATCAGGATGCACATTACATAAGTAAGCATGATCAGAATTCATATTATCGATCACTAAAAAAAACAAGTTCTAAAAAAACTAAAATTTTATTCAAAAAAGACAATAAGAAAATTTATTTCCTATTATAGATGCTAAGCATGCTAAGTCTTATAGTGGTTTTCCTTCAGGTGGCTAACATAACAACTATTCTTGCATTTCGTCATTCTTATTGTCTTGCACCACATTCTCAATTATTTGTTCCTTGAAGATATCATTCTTAAGAACATCCACACTTGGCATATTAACAGGTTCCTCTGCATTGAGGTAAAACTTCCTATGTCCCATGTCTTTCTTTGATAAAACTCTCCTTTAATGGTTTTGGTTTCTTCCTGAATATGTATGTTTCTTCCTTGCCTTGCAACTTCTCACCATCAAACTCATCACCCCACCCTGTAGGCACAACTGACTCAAAAGGTATATCAAAAGAAGGTGGTTTAGTGTAAAGCACCTTGTAGTCAAACTTGCCTGAAGGCTATCCTAAAAAATCCTCAAATCCTAAACTCTTTCCACATATTAGGAGATTTCTCATTGGTTTTGAGGTTTATGTTCTCAAAGGAGTTTACCTCTTCGTCCTCATTAACTACCAAGTTGATTATCATGGTGGTTGGGGGTGGAACATTTTAGTAGTTTGGGAAAGGATTATTTCTAGTGCTTAAGGTTTCAAGGTTTGTGATTTTTCCTGAGTCTATAAGGTTTTGAATTTCATGTTTAAGGTAGGTACATGTGTCTGTGGAATGGCTTTAACTTAGTGGAAATTACAATAACTGTTCAGGTCATATCTTAAGAAATTTAGATTTGGCAGTTTAGAAAAGGTGAGGAGTCTGAGCAAGCCCTTTTGTATTAGGCGGTCTAGGATTTTGGATAGGGGTTGGTTAAAATTAAAGAATCTCCTTAGTTGTTGAATAACATGTACTTCTATAACCCGACTAGTGCTTCCTTATTGTGTGCCCGCACTTGGGTAGTTTCTTGCCCTAGTAGTTCTAAAGCTCTTCTTTTTCTTACTCTCAATTTCCTCAGCTTGCAATCCATCATCATAAAGGTCTATAAAAGATTTAGGGTTCATCATTTGTAACTTTTTAACTAAATTAGGATACACATTACGGACAATCATCCTAACTTGATCCTTTTTAGCCAACTTATTTTTCATTAATTCTACCTTGTTCATGAATCTAGTGAGAAAATCAGAGAGTGATTCACTTGGCTTTTGTTTAGTCAATTCCAAATCCTGAATGGATACTTCTAGCTTAGTGTTATGATCATACTATTTTAGGAATCTAGTGTATAGTTCCCTCTAGTCAGCCCTAACAAACTTTTCTTATCCATGATACCAGTTCACAGCAATACCCTCCAAGGAAAGTACAAACCACTTTATGACTACAAATAATGGAGCTTTAGTGGTGTTCATAGTGGTAGTATATTAGCTAAGGTGTATCCTAGGATCTTAAGAACCATTGAACTTCTATAGTTAAGGCATTTTTAACTTATCAAGCAATATGTTACTTTCCATGCACAGTATATCATCAAAGTCAAATGAGTAACCTATGCCTTGCCCTTTTTTCAACTCTTCCATCTTAGACATTTTTAGAGTTAGTGCTTGCATCTGCTTATTAGCTAGTGGTATAATAGCAGCAGGAGGTGGTACTAACCTAGTTAAAGCTTGTCTCAATTCATCTTTCATAATTGCTCTCATGTCATCCATCAAAGCTCCCTTAATGTCCTCTAAGGTCAAGTTTCCTTCATATTGTTGTTCCATCTGTTCTATTTGAGTTGGTGTAGCTTTTAGGTAAAACGGGTTGATAGGGCTCTTTTCTAAATTGCGAAGGATCTTTTTAGCTATTGATTTTAGACTCAAATTAGTTCTCACTAATCTACCATTACTCTATTTCCAAACATATTAAGACCCAAATGAATCTATGATGGCTGAAAAACAAAGTGTTAGGATGATGCACAAAATGCATGTGTGCATGTATGCATAATGCATATGTTATGCAACAAGTAGCAAGTCAAGTCAAGTATACAAGTAACAAGTCAAGTATACAAGTAATAAGTCAAGTTTACATACATCCTTCCAACCTTATTCCTCCCATACACAAGTTCAATGGTAAGTCTCTTTTCCTAGAATTTTTGTCTTGGCCTTAATATCAACAGGGGATATCAAGAATCATCATGCATGCCAAATCTCTCAAAGCAGTAAAATATAGAAACAACATTTCTAGGTATGAAAGATTAGCTCAATCTTTATTAACCCAAATGGGCCTCAAAAGGTATGGACTTAGGCCTTTATAGATAGAAATACCATAAAGGTAATTTGGGTAAATATCCTAAAGGAAGTTACTAGGTCACTATATGAGCTAAGTTCGATGGAAAAGTTATGGTTCCATTAGTAAGATGCCCTCCTTTAAGACTTGAGTTACAGGCTAAGGTCAGAGGGGCCCAACATCTTTTACAAACTATAGAGAAGACTACCTCCCTTTAGGACTTGGGTTACAGACTCTGGTCAAAAGAGTTTAGTAATCTCTTTTAAACTGAGTTAACGCTAAGAGTGATGGTTAACCAATTTACAATCCTACGAAGCTAGTGTAATCATGGAACTATAAATCAACACCATTAGTTTATAGGGACATGAAAAATTAATGCAAGAATAACATAATAATTAATAAAATAATTATAAAGAACACAAGTAGAATCATTATCTCTTATCCCTAGTGGAGTCGCCGTTATAGATGGTAGGGTTTAGAGTGCATTAAAGATTTTAGCAATCGTGACACTGTTTGAGCTTAAAGCGCTAGAGAACACACTGTTATATCACAAAGACATAGCGTGAAGAAGAGGAGTCACCACCCAGGATAATAATTGGGACAAATCAAAGGTGTTGATAACTCGATTCTCTAAAAGAAAGTTAGCACTACAACTAGGAGATTCTGGATATGAAATACTAATTTCTTTTAGTCTTGTGTTCATTTAGAATTACCTTATTAATTACTAATTTATTGTCTAATTATATGCAATTTTATACAAACTCAATTAAATAGGCTAAATCTACATATTTAATTTACAAATGAGTCTAAAAGTTAATATGCCTAATTCCTATTTAATTTAAATTTAAATGAGCCTAAGTCTATTAATTTTAATTCTAAAAAGTAAGACTAATTCTACAAATTATATAAGGCCTTAAACTAATGGGCTTAAGTCCAATTGATTCTATTTAAGTGAACTGGTCCTAAAGTTTATAAATTATAAAAAAAATGATTTAAGTGGGTTGAGCTAAATCTAAGTTAATTTTAATTAACTAAAAAAAAGGGGCTAAGTCTAAATTAACCAGATGGGCCTAAATTGATTTTAAAGTTAAATAAACCTAAAACCAATTTTAAAGGCCTATTATTTGAATGGGTTAGAGTTTAACATGGGTTTGGGCCCAAAAAAAATAAAATAAAGAAATGCCCAAAAAAATAAAACAAACCAAAACAATCAAAAGAAAAGATCAAACAAAGTAATTAAAATTATTTCTTCTAAAAACATAATTTGATTTCATCCAACCTAGATTAACTAATTTATTAGATGAACCCTAATTACTAATCATTTTAAAATACAGAAACTTAAATGATTTTACTATTTTTTCTCTCTACTGGGGCTATTACAACCTATAGACACTAAAAATTAAAATTAAATACAACCTTAATGAGACAAAACAAATCAGCATAGTAAATAGAAAAAATAACACAGAACATAAAAAAAATAAATAGAACCTAGAATCTATATAAAATTGCTACAAAACTAAATCCATGGTATTCCATAGATCTTCAATCCACGAATTCCCATTTTTCCTCGTACCATGCTCATCACCAAGGCAAAAATCAACACAGCAAAACTAAAAAAAATAAAAGAAATGATTAGAAAAATGAATGACAAAGAAAATAAATAAATAAAACTAAAATAAAAAAATAATGAAATAAAAAGAGAAGAAAGAAAAGAAAGAGATGTAGATGTTGTTTGATTGCTCCTCAAAGTGTAATTTGATCACCGTTTTCTGAATAAAATCAGTAGAAAATCTTTTTTCCTTCAAGACTTCTTTGCATTTTGCTTTAAAAGAATCTCTCGAAACAAGTTTTTTTTTTCTTTTGTAAAATGTTTTTCATTCTATGAAATCTCTCCTTTTTTCACTATGAGAATTTCCTCAAAGGCTTCTCTAGGTTTTTTTATAAAACCTTTCTTCCCTCTTTAAAATTCAAATCTCTGTCCCCAGAGAGATTTTTGTTACATAAAAGATTTTTTTTTTGCATGTATCTTGAAAGATCGCAGGATAAAAGACTTTTTTTTTCAAAAACAAATGATAAGATAAATGTAGTTTCAAACAGTTTTATTTTTCAAAAACAAATTTATCTTTTCATTTTTTATTTAATTACTTAATTTTAGACCAATGAAAATTTAGAAAAATAAATTTAAAAATAAAAAAATAGGGTCGTAGTTCGATCGGAATTGTACATTTTCGATTAGAAATATAGAATTCCGTTTGGAATTATACAATTCTAATTCAAAATTCTGCAATCCTATCCCATTTTGAATTTTATTTTATTCTAAAATTGACCCATAAAAAATAAAAAAATTTGCAATTAAGTCTATTAAAACTTTACAATTTAGCCATGAAATTTGAAATTTGAAGTTCTAAAGATCTATTTATAATGAATTATCATTATCGGATCCTCTATCGCATCTACGTATTAGTACATCTCAAAATTGAGTGCTTACAATATAACTTCACAACACTTGAATTAAACATAACTTATATATATATATATATATATATACACTTAAGGTTTATAACATACTCTAAATTTAGATTATTGGTTACACACCAAGTAACTAACACTATTGTTTACAATACTACAGACTTATCTATAATACTTAGAATTTTCTTAAGTACATGCCAAAAGATAAAATAACTGCAGTGTTTACTCAACATCCTCTAAGCAGATCAAATAAATAGAGAGATGATTCTACTATAAGACTACTACTAGTGCTCTAAAGGATGTGAGAAAAATTTAAAAGTGACAAGGTGAGTATAAAAATACTCAGTGAGTGGGTAAAGATATAACAAAGTGGGAACAAATGCTTTTTTTTCTTTTTAATAAATTTGCAATATTGATATCACCCTAATAGTAATAATTTGAAAACTGCTGAGTATATATATATTAGTCATATGGAAAATAATAATCAACTATTATTAGTATCATTTGCTAATTTATGAAATGTACAGGCTATAATTAATATAATTATTGAATCCAGCTGAAAGGATAATCAATATAAACCATTCCATACACTCATTAGATACATATCCTAAAGATTATGCTATATTGCTGATACATTGGGCACATGATGACACTGAGAAGTCCAAGTGTATATTGCTAGTCATACACATGCATAGAGCTACCCCCAAAGGGCTAACCACCCAATTGTACGCCCCTAAGGCTACATGTACAATCAAGTGTTGTCCCCAAGATAGTTGCTGAGATAATATATATATATATATATATATATATATATATATATATATATATATATATATATATATATATATATATATACCACGAGTATAAAGATTTTTATAAGATAAATCATTCTCTTTAAACAAGCTATCACAAAATATATTTGCTGTTATTTATTGTTCTAGGCATTTAAAATAGTAAAATTAAATATCATGTATTTACTAAATATTTATGGAAACTAGGTGCATGTATATATATATATATATATATATATATATATATATATATATATATATATATATATACACACACACACAATGAGTGTAAAGATTTCTATAAGATAAATCATTCTCATTAAACAAGCTATCACAAAATATACATGCTGCTATTTATTGTTGTAGGCATGTAAAATAATAAAATTAAATATAATGTATTTACTAAATATTTATAGAAACTAGGTGCAGAATAAACTTTCTGAGATAAATTACTAAGTTTCAAATAAAACTTTTAGCTATAGTAAATTGCTGTAATCATAACAATAATAAACATACTGCTATTTGGTCCTGATTTTTATTATATAAGCTAAATGACTTATAATATCATAATATTTAATTTTTATTAAGAACTATTTGTAAAGAAACATCAATATATAGAAATCTAAATTTAACATTATTTATGTATATAAATAAACATAGTTTCAAAACCAACATTATATAGTTATCCACTCACCTGGGGTTGCTGACCAAAACAAAATAGTGTGGTTGTAAAATAAAGAATTCATATCACTTGCTTTTGTTGATTTAGAAAAGAGTTTATGTAAATCTTTTATAGCTCTCATTAAAAAAAACTTTGAAAATTCTTCTCTTTTCTTGAAGAGATTTGAGTTTGGTAAAAGGTTTTATGAAGAGAATTTAATGGAGAAAAGCAATGGGTTTTATGGTTTAAAGAAAAATAAGTGATACTGAAATAGTGGGTGGCTAAAGGGTGAAGACATTCAGCCATGTCTTTCAATAGTTGTCCCCCCCCCTCCCCTTCCCTTTTTTTATTATTGGAAACCTCTATAGCTGCCACCTCTCCCCTTTTCTTCCTCATTTTAACAATTATACCTTCCGAAATGCCATCTATATCTTCAAATATTATATAATAATAATAATAATAATAAAATTATTATTATTATTATTATTATTATTATTATTATTATTATTATTATTATTATTATTATTATTATTATTATTATTATTATTATAACATATTAGTAGAGTAGGGATATCACAATCTTACTCTCATTATTACCTATAATTTACTATGATAACATTGGTGCTATGTATTAATGTTCCAATCTTGTCTTTCACTCCCGTATGAAATATATCAACATTAATTTTCACTTTGTCTGTGAATAAGTAGCCTAAAAGTCAATTTGAGTAATTCATGTTCACTCTTTTGATCAACTTGTAGATTCACTAACAAAGCCATTGGCTCATTAACTCCACTACCAACATCGTACCAAGCTTAGTGTCCTTCTCGAACCCTTACGCTTGCAGGGGCATGATAGAGCACTAAATTAGGAACCTGATTTAGCTTTGATTTAGGATATGATAATTGTACATATCTCATTGTATCTTCTGTAATCTTAGGAAATAATGTCCCAATGTCATAGGCTTGCTATATAAATATATTGTAATTCTTTACTATCAAATACAATTCAAATTTACACAAAATCTCTTCAGATGCCAGCGCATTGACTCAACACTGTTTTGGTTAGGAATATTGGAAGAGCTCAGGGATGGCATAAATGCACTTATAACCTTTTACCCATCAAGAAAAAAATGGAGTGACCACTCAGTATCACCCTAGAAATTTATTCAGTTAGGGACTAGGCAAACTCGAATCCCTCGCTTGGAACCAAATTTGCCCATAGGATAAAGCATTAGGTTTGGACGTTAATATAAGCAGGAGTAAACTCAATATCTTAAAGGCATCCCCATACTACTCGAATGTTAAGCAAGCTTGACCTTACTAGTTTTAAATAGTGCTTCCAAGAGATATGTACTATTATAAATCAACAATTACATGCAAATGTAAATATAATATACTCACATAAGAAAGCCAAAACAATAGTATTAATGATGATGCATGATCATGGTATAAGCATGCAAATTAAAGAATAAAAATATACTAAAGGAATGGATCATGGCAATTATAATGCATGAAATATACTATAACTACACGTATGTAACATAGCTATCATGAATAATAAACATATAAAATAAACATGAAATCATGTATGTAAAAAAGAAAATATGATAAAAAGAATTGAGGAATGAAAGACAAACTTTCGAGTAGGCTCTTCCTCTTTATTTCTCCTAATTTCGAGTTTTTAAGGGCCATAAAATCAATTTATTTAAAACAAATTCTAAAACCTTGTACTTTTATTATTAATACACATCATGATATCTCATTTTATTATTAAGCATCAATTGTTTACATGTTGTTACTATATATATGTATATACATACATACATATGCATTAACTAGTGAGCAAATGTATGTTACAAAGAGAGAGTGAATTAGGGTTGGCTGACAACATATGTTCCATGCTTTAATTACAATGCTTCATGCTTCAAAATAACCAAAACTAGACTTCTCTATCTAAAAAATAATTATGATTTGATGAGTCGAAACTCAAAGAATATAAACATCAATTAAATTTTAAAGGCAACTGTAGACACCCAATTTTGAGATGACATGTTATGGATACAACAAAGGCCTCTAGTGATGAAAATATCTTCGATACTTAATCATTAAAAATTCTAAGGGCTTAAATGCAATTTTTAAAGGAAGGATTTAATGTTTTCAGGGACTAAATCGCAAAGTTCTTTTTAGGACCTAATTGCAAAATTTAAATTCTTCTAGGGGCCTTTTTATAATTAAAAAAATATCAGAATTCCATAATTCCGACCAGAATTATGTAATTGCGGTCAGAATTACACCAATTCTGATCAGAATTACACAATCCCGGTCGGAATTCAATTCTTCCGGTCTCTGTTTCCTATTTTTTATTCAGTTTTAATTGCTTTAAAATTCCTAATTAATTTAGTCCTAACTGGTTTAAAATTCCTAAATATAATTTTAAGTATTAATCTTATACTTTAAGAATTAGAATCATATTAGGATTGGGGTTAGGCTTCCTAATTCAACTATATAAAGAAAGGGGGAGAAAGGAGGAGGCCGTGTGAAAGAAAAAGAAAAAGAAGAGGAAAATAAGAGAGGAAGAAAAACGTGATTTTCTCTTGAATTTTTTACAAAAATTCCTTTTATTAACAATTAATTCAAGATTTGTAGAGAATTTTTGAAGGGTAAGATTTGAAGATTTATCAAGAACGGTGAGCTACCAATCTGAGGAGTACCTTAAATCATTCATAATCATATCATCTTCTTCTATTATTTATTTATTTGTTTTTTTTCATATTATTATTTTTTTATTATTATTCTCTCAAGTTATTATCATAATTTATTCATTAATTATTATTTTATCTTTTTTTTTGTGGTGATTATGGAGGAAAATGCATGGTGATCATGTGGGAGGGATGAATTCATGAGAAGTCCGTGGAAAACTATGGATAAAGCCTCGTAGAGACTTAGTTTTTTTAGGGTTTTATTTTTATTATCTTTATTTTTTATTTATTGCTTTATTTTTATTTTATTGCTTTATTTTTATTTTATTAATTATTTTATGAATTAATGTAATAACCCTAATAGTGGGAGTAATAAAATTATATGTGTGGTTGCATGTTTATTTTGATTAAATTGGTTAGTAAAAATTAGGTAATTATTTAAAATCAATGGAAGAAGTATATTAATATAGGTTGTATGTTAATAAAAATTAGGGTTTCAGTAAGGATTAATTTAATTATTTGTTTGATCTTATTTAATTTTTTTTATATTTTTTTATTTATTTTTGGGTTTTATTTATTATTTTTATGTGTTTTGGGCCTTAAGCCCACTTTAGGTCTTGATTTATTTATTTAAGCCCATCTCATTTAATAATTAATTAGGTTTAATTAATTAAAAAATATTTTTAGGTCCATAATTAATTAGATTTTAGGTTAGAAATATCCTTAGGCTCATTTAGTTAATTAGACATAGGCCCACCTAATTTAATTAAATTAATTTAGACTTAGCCCATTTAATTTAAGCTTTTTTCATAATTTGTAGATTTAAGATTACTATTTAATTAAAACATGTAGAATTAGGCCCGCTAATTTAAATATTCCATAATTTGTAGATTTAAGCTCATATTTAGAATTAAAATTAGTAGATTAAGTTCATCTAATTCAATCAAAAGGGAATTAGGTCTTTAGGTTCACATATAAATTAAAACATGTAGATTTAATTCATTTATTTAAAATCCATATAGATTAGACTAACTTAGGGATTATGTAATTTGTTGAATGCATTATTTACTTGTATATTTCATGACTAATCTGCCTTGGAGTTTATTGTTTTGGGTTTATATGAAATTGCATGTAAATAGAGAATAAGATAATAATTCATAAAGTAATTCTAAATGAACACAAGACTGAAAGAAGTTGGTATTCCGTATCTAGAATCTCCTGGTTGTGGTGCTAGCTTTCTTTTAGGGAATCGAGCACCACTTTTTTGATTTGTCCCAGTTATTACCCTGGGTGGCGACTCCTCATCTCCATGCCATGTCTTTGTGACAGCGGTTAGTGTGTTCTTTAGAGCCTTAAGCTCAAATAGTGTCGCAATTCCTAAAATATTAGATGCGTGTTGAACCCCGCCGTCTACAGCTTCTTTAAAAATTAGCTCAAACATCTCATAAAACAATTACAAGATTCAAATATTGCAAATGCATATGCTTTGATTCCTTTTATTTGTTGTGACCTTCTAAGAAAATACTGCACTTAGGTTCAAATGAAACAAGTGACAAGTGATAATTGATTTTGTTAGCCAGCATATAATAATTATATTAAGTGATGTCCTTTGATCATTAACATTTGCCAAGTAATTTGCAAGTATTATTCAAGCTGGTCATAACAATTTATCATTTGTCGTATATTCACATAAGTATAAGCATGAACAATCTATAGTTCAATAATAATCATGTAAGAAGACATAGAGAAACTCGATTGAAGTTTCATAGAAACCATATTTCAATCAAGCTACAAGTCACAAATTCCATATTCATATTCATATAATCACAAAATTGCACATTAGAATCTAATTAATGTATATACTCACCTCATTAGGTAACAAATACTTTAAATGTGGCTTGTATCACCTTCTCATCCTTTAACATATTTTGCAAGCCTAGAATATAACAAGTATTTTTAATTAAAATGAAAGAATTGTGCCTCATATGAATTTCAATGCTTTTTATCCAATGGTTAATATGTTTCATATAAATAATATTATGATGTTGTTGCACTTAGAAGCTAATAATTCTTTATATATAATTAAAAATAATCTAATTCTTTTTACTTCTAAAACTAGACATGTGACACTATAACATATTAAAAATCCATATTAAATTGGACCCTACACAAATTATGGTGAATTTTTAAATTCTACCATGTTTCCTTTACTTGCACAGCTTAATCAGGTCATGATTATTTTTGGTATTCCAAAAAGAACTACACAGCCAATTACAAACTTTATCTAAATAATTTTCTAGCATCCTTATAATAGCCAATCACTATTAGTTAGCTTGCTGGAACTAATAATTCAACCAATCCCAAACAAGCTTTCATAGAATTTCACATACTTACTATTTCACAAAACCCTTTTATAGGCATGAAAATGTGACATAAAACCATGAGCTTCATGTTTTTCATTCCCCTAATTCTTATTTGATGGCCATGAAAACTAAAGTGCAATATTCGACTATAAATTGGAATTCTCAGCATGAAGAACTATTTTTATTATCAAAATCAATTAACGAATATCCTTTGTAATTCTTTCTAATTACCATGATTAGCATGTCATGAGTGAATAATTACATAAGAATATAAGATGAAATCACTTACCTTTGCCAAAATTAAAAAACCCTAGAATTTTTGCCCCTTTTTCTTTCTTTTTCTTCTCTTTCTCTTTTCCTTTTCCTCACTTTTTTTCCCTCTTCTAGCCCCCTTTTGTGGATTTTTGTTTTTTGTTTTTGCAAAAGCTATTCCCTTTTTAGCCACTAAACTTATTATTTATTACTTCTAATTAGTTAATTATTTTCTCAACTAAATCCTTAAAGATTAATCTTCACTATTTTTATTCCTAGAATATGGTTTATATTTTCATATTCTATCAATTCATTGAAATTTTTTTTATTATAATTATGCTATCCTTATCTTTATTTCTAGAAAAATAAATCACACAAGTCATGCTTATGTCATATTCTATATTTTCATATATATGATATGCAATGCATGTGAAATGCACATGTTTAAATGAGAGACTTTTATGATACATTTGTTCATATAATATTTATAATGGGTGAAGAAGATTGGAATCATTGTCGGCTTTAGGCATAGGCCTCCCCCCCCCCCCCCAAAACACACACACACACACACACATATATCATAGTATTTCAATATAAGTACAATAATTTTGATTTTTTGTAAAATATAAAAAAGTTAAAATCACTGGATGATGATGATTTTAAAAAAATTGCTTAAATCTTGAATTTTTTTGTAAAACATTTGTTCATATAATATTTAGAATAGGTGAAGAAGATTAGAATCACTGTCAGCTTTAGGCATAGGCCTCCCCCCATATATCATAGTATTTCAATAAAAATACAATAATTTTATTTTTTGTATAATATAGAAAAGTTAAAATCACTAGATGATGATGATTTTAAAAAAATTGCTTAAATCTTGAATTTTTTTTAAAACAAGATATATTTTCTAATATTGATGGTTTAGATTTACTTTTAGAATTAAAAATTTTAAAAGAAATTATAAGTATAGAAATGAAAACACCATTTGATATATTAAATTTTATTAAAAAAGTGAATTCTTTTCCAAATGCCTAGATAGCTTATAGAATATTATTAACTATTTCTATTACTGTAGCTTCAATTGAAAGGAGTTTTTTTAAATTAAAATTAATAAAATCTTATTTATGCTCAACTATGTCATAAGAAAGATCGAGTAATGTATCTATATTATCAATTGAAAAGGATTTAGTTTCTAAACTTGAATATAAAAATTTAATTAGAGATTTTGCATTTCAAAAAGTAGGAAAAAATAATAATATTTTTATATTATATTAAAAAAATTGAAGAATAAAATTCAGAGAAAAAGAGAGAAAATTCAAGGGAAATATTTCTCCATGATATTCAAAGAAGGGTCACACCCCTTATATATACACATAGGAATCCTAATCACAACCTAATTAGAAATAGAATAGCATCCTAAATAGAATAAAACTTTATTCCTAATTGTATACAAATATTTACTTCCTAATATATACAATAAAAATATTTACTTCCTTAACATGCCCCCTCAAGTTAGTGAATGTATGTCAATCATTCCCAACTTGCCAAGTGAGTTATAGAATTTTTTTCTGGATACAGCCTTTATGAGGATGTCAACTAGTTGAGTCTGAGAAGAACCATATGAAAGATCAATTTTTCCTTAGTTCAGATGATCTTTTATGAAATGTCGATCAACCTCTACATGCTTAGTCTGATCATGTTGAACCGGATTTTTTGCAATTGTTATGGCTGCCTTGTTATCACAATGTAACAACATAGGCTTCAGATGTTTTAATCCTAGATCCTAAACAATTCACCTTACCGTGAGCAACTCACATACTCCATAAGCCATTCCTCTAAACTCAGCCTTAGCACTTGATCTTACTACAACTTTCTATTTCTTACTTCTCCAAGTGACTAAATTATTTCCAACAAACGTAAAGTACCCGGATGTTGATTTTTGATCAGTCCGATCTCCAACCCAATCAGCATCAGTATAGCCAGTAATTTCATAATCCTTACTCCTCCCAAAGAATAACCCTTTACCTAGAGAAGACTTTAGATATCTTAATACTCGGTATACTACATCCTTATGTTCTTTACTCGAAGAATGCATGAACTGACTTACAACACTTACTACATAAGCAATATCTGGCCGAGTATGAGATAGGTAAATCAACCTTCCCACCAACCTTTGATACCAATCTTTATTAGTTGGAACTTGATCTCCTAGGACTGAAAGTCCATGGTTGACTTTAATTGGAGGCTTAGCTGGCTTACAATCAAGCATGCCCGTTTTTATCAGTAGGTCCATTACATACTTTCATTGGCAGAGGGAAATTCCTTGAGCTGATCTTGCAACTTCAACTCCTAAAAAATACTTCAAGTTACCTAAATCCTTAAGTTCAAACTTGGATGCTAACTGTCTTTGCAAGATTATTGTCTCACTCGGATCATTTCCAATGACCACCATATCATCAACATATACAATCAACACGGTGACTTTACCTAACTTCTGTTTGATGAATAGTGTGTGATCAGCATCACTTTGCTTATATCTGAGCTTCCTCATGAAAGTTAAGAGTCATCCAAACCATGCTCGAGGTGATTGCTTGAGTCCATACAATGCCCTTTTTAGTTTGCATACTCAGTTAGTACATTTAGTTCTGAGTGGTGGATCCATATATACTTCTTCATCTATGGTCCCATTCAAAAATGCATTCTTCACATCAAATTATCACAGCGACCAGTCTAGGTTGGCAGCTAAGGAAATAAGGACTCATATTGTGTTCATTTTTGCTACTGGGGCAAATGTATCTTCGTAGTCAATTCCATACTTCTAAGTATACCCCTTTGCTACCAACTAAGCTTTATACCAATTTATGCTTCCATCTGAATTTAGTTTGATAGTGAATATCCACCTGCATCCCACCGTTTTCTTTCCTTACAGAAGAGGAACAAGATCCTATGTCTGATTCTTCTACAATGCCTCCATTTCATCATTCATAGCTTTCTTCCAATCCGGATCATCTAAGGCTTCCTACACATTACTCAGAATAGATACAGTAGATAATTGATTTACAGTAACTGCATGTGAGTTATACAAACGGTTGGTTGATATGAAGTTGTTGATAGGGTATTTAGCTTTGGTATGAAGGTCTGGATCATATTGTTTTTTTGGAATCCCTCTATTGATTCTAGAATGATAACGAGGCTCAGTATTTGGAGGTACTAAAGGAGACAAGTTTACCTTATTGTACACATTCGCATCCGGAGTTTCTTCAGCTTTTGGTGTGGGTTGGGAAGATGTACTATCTTGATTACTCAAATTTTCTTCTATGATCTGTCTAGGTGAGATGCTTAGACTCGGAACATTAGATGTCTGTGAGATGCTCAGAACATTTGGGAGACTCGAACTTGGAACACTCAGAGTGCTATCTTCAACATTCGGACCACTTGGAATGTTATCTTCAAATTCAAAGATGTTTGGATTTTTCTCCCCTTGAAGAGAGCACTCGGAGTGGGAGAAGAAAGGAAAATTTTCATGAAACTGAACATCCTGAGTGACATACATCTTCTTTGCATTCTGATCATAACACTAATATCCTTTTTGTAGATTCGTATAGAAAACAAAGATACACCGGACAGCTCGAGGGTCTAATTTGCCAAGTGACTGATGAACATATGCCAACCATCTAAAGACTCAAGGCTTAAGATTATTGAGGGGTGGAGATATGACAAGTTCCTGAAGTTTCTGAAGAGGGTTTTTAAAATCGAGTACTTATGCTGGTTTTCGATTTATGAGGTACGCAACGAATCGAACAGCCTCTCCCTAATATTCTCAAGGAACATCCATTCAAATAATGATGCTCGGACAACTTCCAATAATTGCCAATTCTTCCGTTCGGCTATACCATTCTGTTAAGGAGTGTAGGCATAGGATGTTTGGTGGCGAATGCCCTTCTTATGGTAGAAATCATTTAGAATTGAGTTAACATACTCCCCATCATTGTCAGACTGCAAAACTCAGATTTTACTCTAGTATTATGTAGCCACCATTTTGTACAAGTCCTGGAACTTGGAGCATACATCTCCTTTATTTGAAAAGAGTGATACCCAAGTCATCTGGGTACATTCATCAATAAACGCTACAAAATATCGAGCATTGGATATAGTAGGAATCCGAGTAGGTCCCCATACATCATAATGAATGGTCATAAATGGAATTGAATTTTTATTATAACTCGGTACATAAGAACTTCAATGGCCTTTTGCCAATTCATAAATATCACACTTGAATTTTGAGTCTGTGGTATTCAAAAATAAATCTGATTTTATTTGTCTAAGATAATGAAAAGAAAGATAACCAAGACGATGATGACATAAGATTACTTGGTCTTTACTCGAGCAACTTCTACCAACCCTATTAACTTGACTTGACTTCTAACTTAAATCATCATGCAACTTAAGATAGTACAACTTTCCACATTTAACACCAGAGCCAAGAATCCAGTGCATTGCAATGTCTTGAAATACACAATAATTAGGCTAAAATTTAATAGTGCAATTTAAGGTTTCAATGATTTGGCCAACATATAGTAGATTATAAAAAAGAGATGGAACAACAAGAATAGTATCTAGATTAAGAGAGTTGGAGTTAGATACTGATCCTTCATGAGTGACCGGTGCTATGTCTCCATTAGCAGTCAAAATTTTTTATTAGGTTAATGGGTAGATGGATGTAAGATGGTGAGTGGAGTTGGTTATATGATTAGTAGCACCTGTATCAATAATCCATGTATTATTTCGAGTAAGATTTGTCATACCTGATGTTGCATCAAGATCACCACTTGGTTTAGTACCACTAGAGGTGGCAATTACAGCATTTTCGAGCTTCTTATGAGACTTTCTATTGAAATCCCACCATTCTGGATATCCTATAATTTCATAGCACCATTCCTTGGAGTGTCTAACTTCACCATAATGAGTACAGGTGTATGTGATGGCCTTACTCGGTATTTTCCCTTTAAATTAGGGACAAGTCTGAGCTGCTACAAGTACAGAATGGTTCGACAGTATCTTTGGCTCTTCCATAGTATGTCGCTGGTTATGATCCCTCTGTACATATGCATAACCAGACTCGAGATCAAGAGGTGGATCCTTCCAAAGTATTTCACTATGAGCATTATTAAATTCTGAATCAAGCCTGGCTAGGAAATATGTGTTCGAAGTCGAGTAATATGTTTATGGAGTGATACTACTCCATTAACATCCTCCCCTTATGCACACGTCCGGGCATCGATTTCCTGAAATATTCCAATCAGTTCATTATAGTATGCAGGTAATGGCTTACCATTCAAACGTGTTGTGAATGATTTCTAGTTCAATTCAAATAAATGAGTTTCGTCAAATCCATCATAAAAGGTTTTTGAGACAACATCCCATATCTCATTTGCTGTTAGAAGACAGATGAATCTTTACATCAATGTCAAACTTATGGAGTCAATCAGCCAAGTTTTGACTCGATTATTATTAAGGAGCCAAGTTTCCAACACTTTATCTCCTACTGGTGGCTTTGGCGTAGTTCCATTAAGAAAGCTAGATTTATTTCTGGCTCCAATTCGTATCTCCATGATCTATGACCATAGAATATAGTTCGTATCATCAAGAATAATTCCTATGGGAAAGGGAGAATTATCTTGAAGGATTTGAATAAAATTGGGTGTTCCATGAGATACGATGGATGTGTTTTTGGTAGTCATGATTTTGAAAATTCAAAGAATTCAAAGGAAAAAAATACGATTTCAAGAATTCAATAAAAAATTCGATTTCAATGGGTATGCTCTAATACCATGAAGAATAAAATTCAAAGAAAAAGAGAGAAAATTCAAGGGAAATATTTTTCCATGATATTCAAAAAAGGGTTATACCCCTTATATATACACATAGGAATCCTAATCACAACCTAATTAGGAATAGAATAATATCCTAAATAGAATAAAACTTTATTTCTAATTGTATACAAATATTTACTTCCTAATAGATATAATAAAAATATTTACTTCATTAACAAAAATTGCCTAGGGTCTCAAACATCCTTGAGCCTACCCTAATAAGAATGATACATTAATATGGTAAAAATTGATAACATCCTTATTTTAAAATTTATTTTAATTTTTGAATGAAAAAAAATAATCCAAATTTATTTGAAAAATTGTTTACAAGAAAATGTTGAGAAAGGACTAAAGACTTTTATTTTATGGTGTTTGTAATTCATTTACTCATAAAGAGAATTTCCCAGCAAGTTAGGCCTTAAAATGTAAATTTTGTACCTTAGATGGTTTAATTGGTCACCATAAATTGATGGATACAACACCAAAACCTTTATTTTGAAAGAGACTTTATTTTTTAAAAGAGAGAATTGTGATCATCACTCTTAATTTGAACATCTTTTAAAATAAAGAAAAAGAAATGAAAATCGCAAATAAGGCACAAAATAAGTAAAGATAATGAAAATAGGAAAACCAATATTTGAAAATAAAACTCTTGTAAAGAAAATGATGAAATTTTAACTTTTACAATGAAAATTGCTTAATAAAAATTAAAAATGAAAGAAAATAAACAAAAATAGAAAGTAAGTGCAAAATAGGACAAAAATAATAAAAATGAAAAAGTTCATGTTGAAAAGAAAAACTTATGTACATAAAATAATAAAATTCCTCTTAAAAGGATAAAAATAATTAAATAGAAAATATATGAAGATGAGATTGAAAAAATAGAAAATTGAGAAATCAAGAATTTAATTAGAATAAATATGATTACTTTTTGTAAAATTGACATGATTTTGCCTGAAAATTGAGGTTTTGTTTGTCATTATTGAAATTGATTTAAAACCCCATATTAAACCAAAGTGACTAAGTTAAAAATGATAGGCTTCATCTTGGTATGCTTTTGGTATACTTGTGGTATATGTGTGGTATATGATGCAAGAATTACAACATAATAAACAAATAGGATAGAGACAAATTCAGTGTTTGAACTTTTTAAAATTTAATAATTGGATGTTTAAACTTTCTAAAATTACAATTAAGTGTTGCAATTCGTTTAAATATAACAAAATAGTTTTTTTAGCCGATAATAATTAAGTTACTTATAAGTTTGATGCTAACTCACCATATGGAGTTATTGACCTGTAGTTGCATAGAACAGTCGTTTGACATTCAATTGGGAAATGATAATAATAATAGCCCTATAACTAATTAAAAGACGTAAGGCCTTCGATCTTCTTTCTCTTTAATATTTTTCTTCTTATCTTCAACATTCTTCTCATAAAAAAAGGAAAAGTTCATTAGACAATTCCAAAAACAAACTAGTTTTACTTAATTATGTTCATTTTCCATTTCTCATCGAGTTGTGGCATCTCCATCTTGTAATTTTGCATAGTATGCTAGAATTGGAATAAATGTGAACCTCTAAAAGATAAAAAATGAAAATAAAAATTTTCAGTTGACGTCTCTCCTAAGGTGGCATGTCCTTTCATAATTATAGCATCTCAAATTCTTTCTTATAGTTGTCATTTCTTTTAGAAGCAGGACTCTCCATATTTTGCCATAGTAGTGTAAGCTCTCTAGTATAATACAAAAGCCCATCATCCATTCTAGTTCTGGTAGTTTCTTACTCGATTCATCTATAAGAAATACATAAGAAAATTGAAGCGAAGGAAGAGAATCTACCATTAGTTGAACAATAGAATCTTCATTTGTATAATACCCTATAGCTCTTAGCCTATACCCTAAACTAGACATTCTCAAAATGTGGTTACTCACTCTTCCTTCACAATCATATTGCATCTACTAAACCTCATTCATGTTTATGAGACTACACTTGCATTCCTCGGTTCACAGAAATATGCCTTTAATTGTAGTAAAAAATTGCTTAGCATCACCAAAATAAGTTGTGGCACAAGACCAACTAAACCATCAAACATCTTTTTTTGCATTATCATAAGGCTCAAGCTATTACTTCTCTCCCATTTTTCATATATAGATATCTCATCCAAAGAGATACTACTAATAGGGTCTGATCAATGTGAGAATGAACCTTAAAGTTTTATTTCAATTCAAGTACCTTTTACATAGCTCAGTAGTAGAGTTTAAATACATAAAGGAATTAACCACTACCTTAACTAAAAGGAGTGAAATGGCTCAATAGCAATAAATTAGCCAACAATTATCATATAATTGGTTCTAATAAGGTTAATGTTTGTTCATTTTTTTCCATTTCGTGAATTTTCTTTCTCTAGTTGGATGACATTGTTTAAATCATGATTTGATTAATAGACTTTGCAATATGTGAAATTTATGTTATATTAGTAACAATCATATTTGATTTTGTTTTTATGTCTTTGATTTTTTTTAAAGGAAGAGTTCGATTTGATTTTAAATTTATTAAGGAAAAAAGCATGATTTTGTATGGAAGAGTTCATGTTTGAAACTTTTATTCTTCACAACTAACCTCTCAAAGCACCATTGATGCAGAGTAAAAGAACTTCATTAATAGTTGTTTCTCCTTTTTTTTAAAAAAAAATTAGTAGCCCTTTTTAGTAATTTCATAGCTTTAATACACATACCACTCATATGCATCTCACTTACACATGTTTCAAATACCAGCTCATTAAGGTTATAATATTACATATCAGCATTTACCTGTTAAATACACTATTATAGGATATTTATATTGCAACACTCAATTGCAATTTAAAAAGTTCAAACATCTAATTATTAAATTTTAAAAGTTCAAACATCAAATTTGTCAATATAAACAAATTGAACATAACAATATTGATATATAACAAAAATTGAGATGATAATTAAAATATAAAGCAAAATAGAATAAGAATGAGAGATGGGATAAGAATATCAATTACAATCAATATACAATCAACATAAAAAAGAGGAACAAAAATAAAAAAAAAATAAGTTAGTAAAGTTAGTGAGTTAGTAGCTTGTAGAGATTAAGAGCTTTAGTAACAAGATATATATAAAATGCAATGGATGATGCTAATGCAAATGCATGAAACATACGAGCATAAAAGTAATTTTTGGGTGCATGCAAAGATAATGTATGATGCAATTCGGGGTGCATACAATATGATGCAAATTGCAGGGTGCATCCAAGTATGCATTTAGAGGATCTAAAAATGAGCACACACACGGTAGTGATATGCACCAGGCAAGTGATATGCATAAAGGCACATGAATGCATGAAAACACAAAAATGCGAAAGAAGTTAAGGGAGAGAGATATATTATATAGTTTATAATATATATAATAATAGAGGTATGTTAGTAATCAAGAAAATAATTAATTGAAATAATTGCATTTAAAGTACCAAAATGATCAACAACGATCATCTATCACTTTTATAGGTTAATGTAAACACAAAAATCATAATCAAACAAGCATAGACATTGAATATAAAAAATACTTCACATATAGTCCTAATCAAGACTCTTAAACATGTAGAGACAACTAACATACTTAGATAACAAAAACACAAAACTAGACTCAACAACCTAGCACATATTGAGTACTCATGAACCAATCACAACAAAACCCAACAATAAGACTTTTAACAAAACAAGACTTAACACAATGCTTACACAATCAACAGGTGACTTAAAAACATATAATCAAAAGACAATGACAAGAAATGTCACAATAATAAGACTATATATTGATATTTCATAATTGTAATCTTATTTGTATCATTGTTTCTTCAAGATGTATCTTCAATTATTTCATGAATGAATGGTTCATTTTTTCTAAAAAAAATTTATAAATCATTTGATAGAAAATTATTATTTTTGGTTAAATATTTCTAGACATGAGTGATTGTGCTCTAACACTCAAATTTATATTTTCTGAAATACACTTAGAACTATATTATGTGAAACCTTAAGAAAATTAGAGAAATAAATATTTCAACATCTATTAAACAATAAATTAATGTTTAACACTTTTAATATGTTCTTATTGGGTATGCGAATGTAATTTTGTACAGTTCTTCTATTGTTATTATTTTTGTATTCATGATTGGTTTTATATTCATTACTCTTGTTGTATTTTTCTTTAGCTACTCATTAGGAAATTTCCTCACGAAATTACTCATACTCTATTTTCTTTTAACTTTTCCAATTTAGGCATTTGACTTTATGTAGCTAGTATATAGTCTAGATGGTTGTTTCATGGACTACCATGACTTTTGAGGTGACTAAGACAGAGACTTTGGTTCGGTATGTTATATGTCATGATATAGATGTCGAGTTTATCATTCGTGTAGCTATTAAGTCGATAGGTATAGACATCCACATGTCTATAGTGTGTGATGTGCTTATGGATAGCATGTGTACCACTGTATGAGTTTTCTATAAGACTAACTCTGGAGTCCAGTCACCTTAACCTAGATATAAGCTAACTGTGATGGATGAGTGATTATGTGTTAAGTGTAATAGTTTTTTAGTGCATGTTTATAGTGTTTATTATTATATTTTTATTAGCATTTAATTATTTCTATGTTTATATTTGCTTTTATAGAAGTAGAAAGGGTAATGAAGAGTTTGGAATTTTTCAAGGCATTTGTAACTTATTATTTTATCACTATAGAAGCAAAGCTTCGACCATAGCCTTTGGAGCTTAAGTGCAACAACATCCTCTGTCACAATTGAATAAAAGATTCAACTGTAGCACTTGGAAGACCCTAAAAAATATAGTTTTCTATCACTATCACAGCATGGCTACAACTGAAGCATTCCACAATCATTCAGAGCTAAAATATTATGTCACTATAGAAGCAAGGTTGCAATAGCAGCATTTGGTAGGATTTTGGTTACAGGACCACATACAGTTTTCTCTATTATTATGGGATTTCGGTGAGACATGTTAGGTTGGAAGGAGACATACTTAAGTAAGGATAAAATATAGTAATTATGAAAGAAGAAAAACTAAAATGCAAAGAATATAAAAAGAATAAACAATAATAAAGACATGGGAAGAAGGGGGAAAAGGTGGAAGATATATAGAAAGGGAGAAAGGGAGAAAGAAAATAGAAAAAAGGAACATGGTTGATGTGTAAATTATTTATGTGTCTTAGAGTTGAATTCTAATAAGTTTTAAATAGATAATAACTTAATTAATGTTGTTTTTTGGTACAATTAGGACATTAGAATAGTTTAGGGACTTATTTGTGCTTTTTAGTTTATTAATGTGCTTTTGGTGGAATTTTTACTAATTTATGGTTTTTACCTTTTAGTGGGCCCTAAGACTTTGAATTTGATGAGCTAAAGAACCAGGGGTTTTGGTTGAACAAAAAAGGAGAAGAGAGGGATCAAGATACAGAAGAGGTGGATAATTTTTCAAAAGATTTAGCTCACCACTTTTTAGTGTTCATTAGTCTTATCTTATTTCTTTTATTATTCATGGATTTTTTCCTAGCCATGAGTGGCTAGTTTTATTTACAGAGTCTTGGTTAGGAGTAGTTATTCCATAATATGATTTAAATATTTATTCTTAATTATAATTAATTTGGTTTTCAGTTAATTCTTTGTGTTTCAATAATTGTCTTGTGATTCATTCTAGGCATGTTTGAGTTGCATATTTATGGACAATTTCACAAATGAGAGTTAGGGGAAATTGTTAGCTTTGGGCATAAAGAACTTAGACCACTCGGCCACGAGAGTAGGCGAGCTCTTCGGGGAGTCACGATTATAGAGATACGGTCGCAAATAATTACTAAAGAACTTAATGAGTTTGGATTAGAATTTTAATCATGAGAGTAGGTTAAATCCTGATCTTTGCATGCTTCATTGAACTCAAGAGAGGATTTAGGTAAATTAGAGCAATTACCTTTAACTGAATTCTAGGTTAATTAAATTAATGTTGTATTCATGATTTGATTGGAATAGTGAAACTAGACTTAGACTCTGTGTTTGCAATTAATTGATTTTACTTCTCAAAGCTATTAGTCATTTGTTTTCTTTTACCCAATTTATTAAATTGATTTTCTAGCTAAGATAATAAGTAAGAATTATTGGTAATCAATAGTCAATCCCTGTGGGAACGATAATCCTTTACATCGCAACCACAACTGTGCACTTATGGGTATTTAAAATGCAACAATGCTGGGGGGACAAAAAGAAATTAAAGAAAAAAAAAGTAGAAGTAGAGAATAGAGAAGAGAAGAAGGCCAGAGGAGTTTATAACAAAAGCTAGAGATCAAGGGGTTTTTCTTTCTTTCCTTTTTACTTTTATAAGTTTTTAATGTATTTTATTTTTGAATTTGAGAACATAATGAATATTATGTTTAGTTAATTGTATTTATGTTAAGGATTATTGAACTTATTTAATTTAAGTTGATTCAACTATTAGTTTTTCTTTTAAATTGCATTAAGCATTAATTAAGCTTAATTGTTTATAATATGGCCATTCATAATTGATTATTGATTAATTATTGAGAAATATTAATCTTAAGAGGAATATGAATGCTTGTTGATTGATTTACATCTCGAGATAGCTTAATTCATTTCAATTCCAACTGGATGTGCTTTATGATTTATTTATTAAACTTGATTAGATTTTAATTTCATGAGAATTATTTGAAGTCTTTTAAATTAATAGAGACAAATTAAGTAATTTTTACTTAAGAAAGATTAATTACTATCATTGAAACCACAAGAATTACAATAGAAAGAGAGACTAATTTATTGTGATCAACTTAATTAAAGTATAGTGATACAATCCCTAACATCATTTTCATCATTGCTTATTAAAAATTAAATTATTTGATTTTGTTCTTTAGTTTCATGTTGACTACTAAAATTTAGCAATTATAATTCACTTAATGTTTGATTCTTAAACAAGTTAAAACTGAACTAATAGTTGGATAAGCATTTAATCCTCATGGGATTGACTTTTACTTCTTCTATATTACTTGGAAAACTCATATGCTTGTAAGAGTGAATCAAGTTTTTAGTGCCATTGTCGGGTTTGAATAAGTTTAGCAACATAATTGGTTCTGTGTTACTTGATTTAAGTTGTTTTTGTTTTAAATTTAGATATCTATTCTCTATTTTTAATTAATTAATTTTGTGTATGCATAATACGTAAAGAGTAAGGATAGATCTTCTGATTTTTATTCTAAAGGAATCAAGTACTGTGGCATAACAATAACCAAAAAAAACACTCTTGGATTTTTTCATTCCAGGTCTAAATGGTACACTGCAAAGTATTACAAGGTGAACAATCATGCCAATAATTTTGAGATTAAGATGGCCTTACTTCAAATGATCCAGTCAAGTGGTCAATTTTATAGCTTGGCAAATGAAAATCCCAATGCTCACATCGTTAATTTTTTAAAAATCTGTGATACTTTCAATTATAATGGGGCATCAGATGATGCAATTTTCTTAATGCTCTCTCCATTCACACTAAGGATAGAGCTAAAGTATGGTTGAATTCATAGCCACTTGCCTTTATCACCATATGGGATCTTTTAGTAAAGGCATTTCTAGCAAAATATTTCCCACAGGCAAAGATGGCGAAGATTATCAATGATATCACCACCTTTCAATAATTTGACATGGAGTCCTTGAGTGATGCTTAGGAGAGATTTAAAGAGTTGTTAAAGGGCTATCCTCATCATGGTTTTCCAAGGGATGTGCTCATCAGAACTTTCTAAAATGGTATTACCTAATCCATTAAAGATACCATTGATATAACAGCATAAGGTTCTTTGATGCAAAAAATAGATGAGGGTGCATTCTTACTTTTGGAGGAGATGACAAATAATAATTGTCTTTGGTCATCAGAGCATTAAAATCCACCAAGCCAAAGAGGCAGAATTGGGGTAGACATAGTGATAGCCCTTCAAGCTCAAATTGTTGCACTAACAAAGCATATTGGCAACCTCACCCATAAAAATAATTCAAACCTTTCAGGTGAATCTTGCAATTTTTTAGGCTACTCTAATAATGAGTTTGGTGCTTGTAATGCAAGTATGATGAGGGATGACTATATGGAGCAAGCTAATTATGTGGGGAATAAATTTCAAGAGCAAGCTAACAACAATTATTACCAAGGATGGCGAAATCACCCAAATTTTTCATTGAGTAGTAACAACAATGTGGCTGCACCTAGCCTCCTTAATAATATTAACTTGTAAAGCCAACAAGCACCACCAAGATTTCAGCACCCACCACAAGATAGGAGGGCATCTATGGAGAACAAATTAGATACATTTTTAAATGCCATTATAAATAAGTTGTCAAGTCATGAGGAAAACCATAAGAGGATGGAGGCCAAATTTGATCAAATTGCAAAGAATCACTCCTCTTCAATTCATAATATTAAAGTGTAGTTGGGTCAGCTTGCTAGTACATTAGCTTCAAGAAATAAAAGGAGACTCCTAAGCCACACTGAAATAAACCTAAGGGAGTAGGTGAAAGCAATTACACTTAGGAGTGGCAAGGAGATAAGTTCAAGAGCTTAAATGAAGAAAGAAGGAGAGAAAATACAAGATAAAAAAATTCTACATGGTGATGACTATTCTCAAGAGAGCAAGGAGCAACAAGCAAAATAAAGGAATGGAAAGGAGTAATTGTCTATGCCAAATTCATAGAAATATGAGACAAGGATGTCTTTTCCATAAAGACTGAAGAAACCTAAGTTTTTGGATATTTTTGAAAAGCTTACAGTTAACATTACATTTATTGAGGCTCTTATAGAAATGCCCAATTATGCCAAGTTCCTAAAGGACATCATCAATAATAAAAGGTGATAGGATGATAATCAGACAATGGAATTAACAGAGACTTGTAGTTCCATCATCACTCGCAAGATACCAACTAAGCTTCAAGACCAAAGGAGTTTTAACATACCTTGTGTAGTTAGTACTCAAGAATTTCCTAAATACTTATATGACTTAAGTGCAACTATTAATCTTATGCATTTATCTCTCTTAAGAAATTACGACTTGGTAAGTTGACTTTTATGAACATGACATTGCAATTGGGAGATCACTCCATAAAAAAGCCACATAGAATTATTGAAGACATTATTGTAAAGGTAGAAAATTTTATATTCCTTAAGGATTTTGTAGTTTTGGACTTTGAAGAGAATATAAAGTGTCCTTTAATTCTTGGGAGGCCATTTTTGAATACTGGGAGAGCTCTCATAGATGTTCATGAGAGAAAAATAAATCCTAGGATTAGTGATGAGAGTGTTGAGTTTGTTATGTCAAATTTAATGAAACACCCTCTAGAAGATGAGATGTGTATGAAGATGAAGGTTATGGATGTGTGTGTTAAGGAAAGAAGTTATCCAAGAGAGGTAAATAAAAGAATTAAGAAGAATGATGAGGATTTTGAAAGTAAGCTGAAGAACACATTTAAAAAATTTAAATTTTTATTAGGAAGTGATAACCTAATACCCACACACCTATAATACCTTCCTAAAAATTAATACATTTCCAAGATAAACATGAAGAAAAGGAAGAAAAAAGGAAAAAGAAGCTGAAGTTCAATAAGACTAAGCAAGTAAAGCATAAGGATGACAAAAAGTCCTCTATTGAGTTAGTGCTTTTGAGAGAAAATGAGATGAATGACTCAATGCACTTGGACACCCAGTTGGAGAAAGGAGTAATATTATAACACATAAAACCTAAAAAATATCATTAAGCTATTGGGACACCAAGTGCTTTCTCTTTTGCCTCTAGGATTACCTCAATGTGGGGAGTATTCTTTCTCCTTAGCTTTGTCTATTTCTTTAGTTTTCTTTTAAGTTTTTATTTGCTTTATGTATCATATTTACGTTTCACATTAATGACAATGTGAAATTTAAGTGTGGGGGGGATGGTGCATCTTGCATAGGCATGACATTTAGCTTATGTGTTTTATTTTGCATTTGACATGCTTTATTTTATTATGTTTTATTACAATTCTCCCCACAACTTCGATGCTTACAACTTATCAATCTCATGTGCGTAGCACATTGGTATAGTTTTCTTGATTAATTGATTTAATCTCTATTTAATGTTTGATTTGAGGTTTTTAATTATTATGAGCAATTTGTGGTTAAGGACATATTTTTACACTTTAATGAATATAATGTTACTATCTTTTTGAATGTGTAAATGTACATAATTTAAGAGGAATTAAGAGAAGTAGCAAGTTAGATAGCTTGAGTCATTGGAATTGCTTGGAATTGATGCTTAGTTAAAAAAAAATTTTGTTGTGGAATGGAGCTGAAATCTTTTACTCAAATTTATTCGTGCTCCTTTACTTCAATGCTCTTAAAAGTGTATAAGTATCCTAAAAGGACCTTTCAGAGGGTTCCACGTTGAGTAATGTGGGAAAGGTGGGGGAATTCTGACGACTGGAATGTCCACAAGCAAGCTTAAAAAAAATAAAATTAAAAAATAAAAAATTGAAAATAAGAATTCTTAAATAAATTTTCTTTGTGTCTTGTTAAAGGTAATTCTAATAAAAGAGTTGTCTGCTTATTTTTTTCTTCTTTATAAATCTTGTTTTGTGTACATTTGTATTTTCAACAAGAGAGTTTGCTATCCACTTTGTAATCTTTATATATGTTCTTGATCATGAGTTGCTTTTTCTATTTTTATGATTTAAATCTTACATTAAGCAAAGATTTTGTTAATTGGTCAAGTTAAAATTGATTAATGGACCAAGTTCGTGTTATTGGTACATATTGTTTTTATTTTCTTACTTGAGGACAAGCTAACAAGCTAAGATAAAATAAAATAAAAATTTATATTTAAATTTTAAATTAAATATACTTTATTATAACAATTAAACTTATAATAAACATATGTTAACTTATTTTATTGTTCAAATATTTATTATTAAATAAAAGAAATACTTTTTATTTTTTTTTAATTTAAATTTTATTGAGTTTAAAAATGTTTTGAAATCTAACACAAAGTATAATACTGATAAAAATAAATGAGTTTTTTCTCAATTTTTTTTCATTTATGATATATTAATTAAAATTATATATTTAAAAATAATGAAGAATATTTAATTAGTTTATTTATCACTACCAATGTAACTAATAGCTCAAGAAAAATATTATTTTTATTTTTATTTTTAAAAATTATTTTAGTAAATTATATAGTTATTATGAAAGTTAAATAATAAAAAAAGGTCAAAATAAAAATAAAAATAAAAATATTATTTATTTACAATATCAAAAAATATTATAGTTTTAGGATTAAAATGTCAAAAAAAAAAGTTTAATTTTAAGGGTTGACTAATAAAAATTTACTTTGACTGATGGATATATAGAACTAATGGAGATCCTTTTTAAAACTTATAAAATTTGAATGTAAAAAAAAAATTTGTTATATATATACATCTGCAACATTTAAAATTTATATAATCTCCCTTTCTATTTTGAAAAATTATATTATTTACCTTTTCCGTTAAATTTTTCGTCACAATTACCAATAACTGACATGACAATTATCAAATAAATACTATTTAGTCTTTATACTTAACTATATTGTACCATTTGCCCCCTCTATTTGAATATATTATATTATTTTTCCCAAAATTTTACAAAATATATATTTTTATTATTAAACTAATTACTTATGAAAATTTATGTTAAATGAAATTATCATTAATTTAATATAAAAATGATAGTTTTATTAAAAATATTTTGATAAAAAATAAAAGAGCAAACTTTATTTTTAATCTAATCAAAATTTTAATCAAACAACAATTCATTACTCCCGATCTTAAAATATATTTATTTAAATATTAACTTAAAATATTTATATTTCATAAAAAATTAACTAAGCAAATTCTCTTTTTTAACTTAAAATTTTTATTTTTATTTAAATTATTAGTTTATATTGTTGTGTAAATAAATTATATTTATTAATAAAATTAATAATTTTAAATAATTTAATTTATATACCCAACAATTGAAACTAACAAGTCAAACAAAGAATCAAAGTTTAAAAAAAAATTGATTTGATTAAAATTTTTAATGATACATAAATATTTTAAGTTATTGTTTGTGTAGAGATATTCTAAAACTAATACTAATTAGTTGGCATTTAATAAAAATTTTAATTATATAAAATTAAACATTTTATATTTTGATGCAAATGATATAATTATCATTTTGTAGTTAAATTCTAAGAAAATTAGTTTAATAATAAAAATATAATTTGTAAATATTAGGGGCTTATAGTATAACATATTTTAAGGGAGGTAGG
This sequence comes from Mallotus nudiflorus, assembly GCA_947683625.1. Classification (NCBI taxonomy): domain Eukaryota; kingdom Viridiplantae; phylum Streptophyta; class Magnoliopsida; order Malpighiales; family Euphorbiaceae; genus Mallotus; species Mallotus nudiflorus. The sequence continues at coordinate 2,094,632 of CANTUR010000486.1, forward strand.
GGTGTACAGCAGTTGGGTCAGGTGGTTCGGACCGTCAAACCATTAATCTAATTGGTTGAACAGAAGTAGATATTATAACCGAACCAAGCTGAATTTATGTACAAAACCGACGGTTTGGTTAATCGAGAAACTTTGGTTTAATCGCATCAGGAGAACAGGTTGGGCCATTTGGATTAGGCCTTCATTTATTAGGCTTTGACATACAATTAAAATACAAATACTAATATAATATTTTAATTTTTTACTAGTGATGGCCCATTAATAATGGACTTCAATTTACATAAATTTTGATATACAAAATAATGGGTTCCACCACCCAAAATAACGGGTTTGGATGTTAATGTCTATAATTTTTACAAAATGAAGATGGGCTTCCAGCCTTCTACAATACAAAATAATGTAAGAACTATACAATAGCTACATTTACAAAAAGAATCTCCAAATTGCATAAATAATTGAAGTAGGAATTGAGAAGTGGAGAACTATTACAAAAAAAAAAGGCTTCCACCACTTGATGTTTTGTCTAATGAAATAAAAATTGTATTTGTGCAGTGCCAAATATTGTATAGCACTAGCAGCAATAAAAAACTGAGAAAAAGTGAGCAAGTTTATCTTGCAAAATACAATTTCAATTAATCAAATTTAATGTTATTCATTATGTCCCATCCATGTCCAAAAAGTTCATCGTTATTGTGAAAAATGGAAATAAATAAAAATAATTAATTAATTAATTAATTAAAATAAAATTATAATTATAATTATAATTATAATATTAAGATTAAGAGTACCTCTTGTTTATATTACTTATTGTAATAATAATATACTTGTGAACTTTGCGAACTTTGCATATAAACTGAAAGATACTTATGATTGGTGAATAGGAGTTGGTTAAGGTCACAGAAAGGAGTATGTCAAAGTAGTGAGGGACGAGAAAAGAGCTGCACTTGATGGTGAATGAACCCCCATCTCCTCCCCTTGTTGGGATTTTGAACTCTTAGTGTTGCCTTTTTTACGAAACCTAAATGTTTTGTGAACCGTTCTGTTGCTGGGAGGTATTGCTCTTCCTTGTTGCATTTTGATTCTTAGAACAGACCTGAAACTTGTTGTTTTCAGTGTTGCTATCTTTTGATTTTGATTTCATAACTTCTATTTGAAACATGTTATGTTGTCCATTTTGAATCTTTGTGAACCTTATAACTTTATTGTAAACAACTATCTCTTGGCCTTTAAGTTGAGCTCTTCAAGATTTATATGCATAGTTAGTTTCAATGACCTATGTGCCGAGCTAGTCTCGATGCGCTCTTCTCAAATTGCAATCGACTTGAACCATTGACTTATGCCTTTTTCTTTAATATAATTGTTTGAAAGTATATTTTCATGAATTATACTTAGAGCAACCGAATAATTAAAGGTTTTGGAATTGAGTTCGTACCGCTTGTTCATTATTAAATGAGTTTGTAAGTGCCATTGAACATGCTGAATAATGGACATAAGTTGAAGTCACTTCGATTGGAAATCAAATTGTGTATTAAATTATTAAGTACTGAAAACTATTATGCTAGTACATTGAAACCTTATGAACTTGTAAAGTCTGGATTAGTAGCTTGTAAATTGAAAAAATTAACCATTTGAACTTAGGTCTAAACTAGGGAACCTAATTTACATACATATGTATTAATCACCACTAATGAATTTAATCAACTACACTCAATTCGATTAAGCTATATCATACTTCTTATTTTGAAGTGAGAAGTAAGTACTCCCTAGGAAGATAAGATGGTTATTAAGTACTCCCTAGGGCACGCAATTGATACTGTGTTAGACTAGAAGGTATAGGTGGAACCTGCAACTGTGCCTTTCCATACCGTGACAGTAAGGGAAAGTCATGAAAACCTTGTTATTGTGATGGCACTTGTGATCCATAAGACTGCCTTTGATGTCTGTGTTTCTCTAATCCTTGATTAGCATTGATGGTGGCCTGAAAACACTTTTTGAGTTCTTTTTTACTACATGACCCTATGATGTATATATAACTATGGTAAATAGGGTTTACCCATTTGTAGTTTATTATAACCTTTTTATTTTAGTGCAATTAAAAGTAAATATTTTGGTTGTATTCAGTACTCAACTTTTACAAGAATGTATATAGTGTCATGAATAGTTAAGAATAAATAATAATTTCCTATTGTTCTCCTCAATATTGTGATATATATATATATATATAATAATTGCTTATGAGAGTTGCTAATATACTAGTCAAGTCTAGATATAATATTAGTGGAATCCAACTAAATACACAAGTTGAGTTTCATTATATTTAGAATATTGAATTAAATTAAACCAAGATTTTACTTTCCCTGTAGTTAGTTGTTCCATTATGTATAACTCTTATTCTATTTTATTCAAGTTTTAATAGTCTAATTTTAATTCTTAGAGTGCCATCTTATATTGTATGCTTCCCTATTGGATGTGCGAGGGTAACATTCCAATAGGGTGCTTGTGGGGTTGGGTGTCACAATTTTTAGTATCAGAGCCTAGGTTTTATATATATATATATATATATATATATATATATATATATATATATAATTGAAATTTGGTAGTAAAGATTATTAATGTATTTTAATTGTGGATTTCAAGAGAATGGAAAGAACAAGAGGAGGTAGAATAGGTGGTTGGGGTAGAGGCAGAGGTAGAGGTTGAGGTTAAGGTGCCCAAGTCAATAGAATAGAATTAATTGCTATGGTATAAAGCTCAACTAGGAGTCAAGCACCACAATAAGAATTGTCTCTATCATCAGCCTCTGTTGGTAATGAGAAGGATGATGTGCAAGAAGCACAAATATGTATCGTGCAAGGTAGTTCTTTATTAGCTATGTCAATATTAAACTTTGAGAATGTGTCTAGATGGGTGAGTAACTATAAACCATCCAATTGCACTAGTTATGCACATAGATGTTGTATAATTAGCACACACTATGACAATATTATTTACAAAGAGGGATAGATATAAACAACCTAGAGATATAATTGAACATGCCAAGAAGTGTGGTGTGTATGTTTCTACAAAACATTAGACTGTGGTCAAGTAGATAAATGGTTAAAAATCATAGACAATTAAGTGGTGAGGAGAAGGTTAGCAATGTATATGGCTTATTGTTTGATAAAGCTGACAATTGGATGACATGAATTAAAAACCTGTTTTGTGAAGAACTAGTATAAGAAATTTTCAAGGAAGAGTTTAACAGAGAATACTTAACAAAGAATTATAGAAAGAAGAAATTGGGATCGTTCATCTCCTTGGTACAAGGATCGATGATGGTAAGGGAATAGGTGGATAAATTTAAAGATTTATATAAGTACACAATGAACATTTATCTTACCAAGTAAAAGAAGGGTGAAAAGTTTTAAGATGGTTTACATGTGTCCTTATGAGGAAAGCTAAATTTGTATACAAGCACACTACGTTCTGAGGTTGGGTTGAAAAGGGAATGGAAAAATAAAAGTTAGACAAGGAACTGAAGACTACATTAAGAGCTAGATCCAATCAACAAGTTGGATCATCCAGAATCTAATCAACAAGTTGGATCATCCAAAAAACCTTGGAATGGAAAAAGAAATCAAGATTTTCTCCTTATTCTTAAAACAATAGAGGTATATGAAGGAGTGATTAACCCTAAAGTCAAGCATTTGTAAGGAAACCTATGATGCCACCTAGACAAGTCAGAGTTGGTAGTGTGCAAGCTGGAAGGAAATATAACACCATAGTGTAACATTTATAAGAAAAATCATATAGAGAATTACAAAAACAATAGAATTCATTGTTTTAAATGCAATGAAGTTGGGAATTTTGCAAAAAAGTGCATTAAGGCAATGCTAGTAGAGCAGTCACTGCTAAGATCAAGTAATCCTCATAATGTGAGAGGTGGTAGACCACCAAATTTGGGAAGACCAATAGCCACTCAAAATGAAGTGAGTAGAGTAGTAGGGCCATCACAAAATAGGAATATAGGATAGGGCACTACTAGTAATGCACAACAAGTAAGAGTATACGTTGTCATTGAGCATGAAGCTGGGAATTTACCTAATGTAATCATGGGTATGGCTTACATCTTTGATAACTTAGCTCATATTTTATTGACCCTGGAGCTATATTCTCATTTATGCCAACTGTATATCCAATGCATATAGGACTTACATCATGCAAATGGTAAGTATGGCAATGGTAATTAGTGTAGTATATGAAAATGTTTATAGGGATGTTTTAGTAAAAATAGCTGAAAGTGCAATGAAGTGGAATTTTATATCCTTACCTATCAATGAATTTAATGCTATTGATTGCCTCGATATAAAGAAAAAGTGGATTGTTATGAGAAAATGGTAGAGTTTAAAGGATAAAATGGAAAAATAATCATATTTTTTGTAGAAAAAAAAAGTATTACATAAATTATTTCAACAATGCTAGCAATGAAGTATTTGAGAAAAGGATATGAAGAATATTTAGTATTTGTTATTGATAAGTGTTTGTTATTGATAAGGAACAACAAGAAGTTCCATTATAGCATTTGTTAGTAGTGAATAAATTTAATGATGTATTTCCTAAGGATTTGCCAGGCTTGCCACCAAAAAGGGAAATAGAATTTGAAATTGAACTTTTGCCAGGAACAGCCCCTATATCATGAGCACTGTATAAGATGGCTTTAGCAGAATTGAGAGAATTAAAGGTGCACTTACAAAAACTATTCGATAAAGGATTTATTCGACCTAGTTTCTCTGATTGCTTATAGATTATAGACAACTCAATAAGGTCACTATTCAGAATAAGTATACGTTGCTAAGAATATAATATATGTTTGATTAATTACAAGGGGAGACAATGTTTTCAAAGATCAATTTAAGATCTAGCTATCATTAATTGAAAATTAAAAAGACTGATGTAACCAAAACTGCTTTTAAACTAAGGTATGAACATTATGAATTTTTGGTGATGTCGTTTGGACTAACTCTACTACATTATAGATTTGATGAATTGAGTATTCAAACCATATCTAGATAAGTTCATAATCATATTCATTGATGATATTTTGATTTATTCTAAAATAAAGGATGAACAAAAAGAATATTTAAGGATAGTATTAGAAATTTTGAGGAAGAGACAATTGCATGCTAAATTTAGTAAATGTGAATTCTAATTAGATAAGGTGATTTTCTTAAGGCATGTGATATCAGCTGAGGGGGTATATATTAACCCTAATAGGATAGCTACAATTGTAAATTGGGAACTGCCAACAAGTGTCACAGAGATACAAAGTTTCTTAGGCTTAATAAGTTATTATAGGAGGTTTATGCAAGATTTTTTCCATTATTATATTACCTTTGACGAAGTTGCTAAGGAAAATTGTGAAATTTGTTTATACACCTAAAGGTCAATAGAATTTTGAGATCTTGAAGGAGAAATTAATCACTATGCCAATTTTATCATTAGTTGTGGAAAGAGGAAAATAAGTGGTGCATAGTGATGCTTCTAGATAAGGACTTGGTTATGTACTGATGCAAGAAGAAAAGGTGATAGCATATGCATCAAGGCAACTGAGACCTCATGAACAGAACTATCCCACACATGACTTGGAATTTCTAGTGATGATATTTGTATTAAAAATGTGGAGACATTACTTGTATGGATAGACCTATCAAATATTCACATATCATAAAAGCATAAAGTACATCTTAAGTCAAAAAGAGTTAAATCTTAAACAAAAGCATTGGGTGGAGCTATTAAAAGATTATGAATGTATAATAGAATACCAGCTAGGGAAAGCTAATGTAGTTGCAAATCCTTTAAGTTGAAAGTCAAGTGGAAATTTATATTACATCTGAACTATTAGAATGCCCTTATTAATGGAACTAAGAAAGTTAGGTGTTGAACTTAAATTGGGAAATTCTGAAGGATTATTAGCTACATTAAGAGTAAGGCCAATGTTGATGGAAATGATATTATAAGTGTACTTAATGGATGAAGAAATAAAGAGGATGTGTGGTGATGTAAAAAGCGAAAAAGTAAAAGATTTATGTTGTGATAATAAAGGAGTTTTAAAATTTAGAGATAGACTCTATGTACCAAATGTTGGTGATTTGAGAAAGGAACTAATGGAAGAAGCACATTTTTCAGTGTATGATGTGCACCCGGGGAGCACAAAGATGTAGAAGACCATAAAAGGAAATTATTAGTGTAAAGGTATGAGGGGTAAGATAGCTAAATTTGTCTCAAAATGCTTAAATTGTCAGCAAGTTAAGGTCAAACATAAGCATCCTGCTAAGTACTGCAATCCTTAATAATCCCATAATGGAAATGAGAACACATTACAATTGACTTTGTGTGGGATTTCCAAGGACACAACAAGGAAATGATATGGTTTGGGTGATTATTTATCAATTAACAAAATTCGTGCATTTCATTCCCATTAAGTTAGTTATAACCTGAACAAATTGGTCGAGTTATATGTTAAATAAATTATCAAGTTACATTGAGCACCGACATCAATTATATCAGATCATGATTTAAGGTTTACATCATGATTTTGGCCAAGTTTATAGGGAGCTTTAGGTACAAAATTGAAATTTAGTATTTCCTTCCATCCTCAAACGGATGGACAGTTAAAACGCACCATATAAGTGCTAAAAGATATGCTAAGATCCAGTCCTTTGGACTTAGGAGGCAATTAGAATCAGCAAGTGCCATTAATAGAATTTACTTATAATAATAACTATCATAGTAGCATAGGAATGGTACCTTTTCAAGCTATGTATAGAAGGAGATGTATAACACCAATCTACTAGGATGAAGTTAGTGAAAGAAAATTGCTTAGTCCAGAGTTGATTCAAATTACAATAAATAATTTACAAGTGGTTCGTGATAAGGATATGTTCGCTCAAAGAGTTTGTTATTATATACAATTCTGTTTTAGCATGTATATCTGTCATTAGAATCTATTGTAACCATCTGATCACATTCCTTGTATTTATACCTATAATACATCAATAATATGATATGCCATTACCTTCACATGGTATCAGAGCTCATAAAAGGTCTAACAACCCAAGCTCATCTTTTGCTTTCTCACATTTGTAATGGCTAAAAACCCAAGAGCTATTATTCCAATAAATACCGAGAAACACACCATCACCACTTTACCAAACGTCACTCATCAGCTACCAATTAAGCTAAACTCCTGAAACTTTTTATTGTGGTAAGCTCACCTTCTTCCGCTTCTTAATAGCTATGATCTTGCATAACATATTGATAGTTCTCTTGTACCACCACAGAAGCTTGTCAATAATGCACCAAATCTAGAATTTGCTTCCTAGTTTCGCAAGGACCAGTTGGTCCTTAGTTGGATTATTGGTTCTATAACAGAGTCCTTTATACCCCAAGTTATTGGTGCTACCAGCACTCGCCATGCTTGGTAAAAATTCACAACCACTTATACATCTAGTTCTTATGCTCAAGTCCGTACGCTTAAATCTTGATTTTATTGTTTACAGATGAAGACTAATTAAAATGTTACTAAGTTTATGCAACGTGCAAAGGGCATGTTTAATCAACTTTTTGCCTTACAAAATCCTCTTCAGGATGATGATCTAGTCCAAGTCATTATAAATGGTTTGAGCAAGCCTTATTGCCCTTTTGTTCGCTCTCTTGAACAACGATTGGATCTTGTCTCCTATGATGATTTGTATGGATTATTACTTAGTGAAGAGGAAAATCTTGCTAGTAATAGTCCTCTCAAGGACACTGTTTCACCGACTGCTCATTATGTTGCTCAATCAATGGCTTATCTTGGCTTATCTAGACAATAATCCTCCATGTATGGTCGAGAAGGCAAACATAAGGGTCGTGGTCATCACTATTCTTCCTCATACCCATTGAGTTACATGCCTTCCTTGCCTTCTAATTTCTCTCATACTGCTTACAATGCCACTATTCCTCCCTTGACATGTTTTGATTACCATGGTCATAGACATGTAGCTCGGCAATGCCCCACTCCTAAACCTCTAAGAAATATGATGCAGCCCTCACATCCCAACAAGCTAGATGCTCATCTTGCCACAGCCACTACACTAAAACATCAATGGATCATGGATATTGGAGCAACACACCATCTTACCCCAGGTCTTAATAATATTACCTCTCCTTCTAAATACCATCGTCCTGATGAGGTTACTATACGAAATGGTAAAACTCTTTCCATATCTCATATTGGTTCTTTAATCTGTACATCCACATATCATTCTTTCACTTTAAATAATATTTTGCATACTCTTGCCTCTTGCCATAATTTACTTTCTGTTTCTTCTTTTACTATATATAATAATGTTTCTATTGAATTTTTCCCTAACCATTTTGTTATTAAGGATATCCATATGAGGGATTTGCTGTGAATCAGCCAGAATGATAGTGGATTATATTCTATGCTCCTTGAACCGATTTATCAACCAAGCTCTCCAGCTTAAGCTTTGTCTTGTACATTATCTACTTGGCATTCTCGGCTTGGACATGCTAATTTTTGCACTGTTCGACATCTTTTAGATTCCAATAAAATTTCATTTGTTGATAATAAATCAAGCTTATGTCATGCTTGTTCTATAAGAAAAAGTCATAAGCTACCTTTTTCAAATTTAGATTATCATGCTCAAGGACCCTTAGATTTAATCTGTTCTGATCTTTAGGGACCTTCCCCTATTCCTTCTTTTTATGGTTCTCGTTATTATGTTTTATTTTATTATCACAACAATAAATGCTATTGGATTTATTTTATTAAATTCAAATTTGAAGTTCTTAATGTATTCATTAAATTTTGACACATAGTTGAAAATTTTTTTCAACGACCCATTAAAACCTTTCAAACAGATTAGGGTGGTGAATTTCAAGCCCTTAGTACCTATCTCTTAGAAAATGGTATTTCTCAGAGGTCCTCTTATCCTAAAACTCTAGAATAAAATGGTTGTGTTGAATGCAAGCACAAACACATAGTCAAAACTATACTTTCTTTATTACATCATTCATCTATGCCTAATGAATATTGGAATCTTGCCTTTGATACAACTGTTTATTTAATAAATCGGTTACCAACACATGTTCTTCATAATGATAATCCCTACCATGTCTTGTTTAATCAAAATCTAAATTACAATAACCTTCATATTTTTGGATGTCTTTACTACTATGGTTATGACCCTACTCATAAAATAAATTGTCCCCTCACTTTAAAAAATATGTTTTTCTAGGATATAGCAAAATTCATAAAGAATTCAAATGCTTAGATTTAATAACAACAAAAATTTGTTATCTCACAATATGTTATCTTTGATGAACAGGTCTTTCCTTTTCAAACACATGGTGATGGTGCCTCCATTATTCCAAAGTCCAATCCAACTATAATTGTTCTACCACCCAACATCATTCAACCACTGCCAACATCACCCATGATCCCTACTTCCTCCTCCCATCTGCAACCAATACAAATGACTTCCCCACCAAATCAAACTTTCTCTCCTCCACCACAATCATAATCCCATCCTACTATACACCAACCCAACTCTGATATCAATTCACCTGGACTCCCTTTAATTGTGGACCTCTCACATTATAACCAATCATCATGGCATCATATGGTAACACGCTCAAAAACTGGGAACCTCAAGCAATGCACCTTTTGGCCTTTACCCATGCTGGACATGAACCCACTACCTACTCTCAAGCAGAAAAATCATTGGAATGGCATAAAGTGATGCAAAAAGAATTCCATGTCATGCTTTCTAATGATACATGGTCTCTTGTTCCTCCCTCTTCAACATAAAATTTAATTGGCAATAAATGGGTTTTTCAAGTCAAGCATGATAAGCTTGGCAACAATATGTGTTACAAAGCGCGATTAATGACAAAGGGCTATAACCAATGTCTGGGAATGGATTATTTAGAGACATACAGTTTGGTCATTAAACTAGCAGCAATTAGATTGGTTCTTTCACTTGCAATTTCAAGACAATGGAATATCAAGCAATATGATGTCTCAAATGCCTTTTTTCATAGCACCTTAGATGAAGATGTCTATATGGATCAACCAAAGGGTTTTGTTAACCCTTCATGTCCAGACTATGTTTACAAGCTAAAGAAGTTCATCTATGGGCTTAAACAAGTTCCTTGATAATGGTACACATGCTTAAGCAATGCTCTAGTTTCTCTTAGTTTTGTGGGATCTAAGACTGATAGTTCATTATACATATATAAGGATACCAAACGCATTGTTTATTTCCTTATATATGTTAATGATATATTGGTCATGAGTAATGATGACAATTTCATAGCTTCCATAATTCACACTTTGCAACTGAAATTTCCCTTAAAGGATTTAGGGACACTTATTTATTTTCTTGGTGTTGAAGCTACATGGTGAAAGAATGGGTTATTGCTTACTCAAAAAAAAATATGTGAATGAATTATTAACCAAGACACATATGCATAAGGCAAAAGGTGTGTCCACACTAATTAGTCTGAAGCCTTCTGGTTCTTCTTCCAGCAGCTCACAATTTTCTGATCCTCACTTGTTTTGAAGTGTTGTTGGTGGGTTACAATACCTTTCCTTAACACAGTCAGATATATGTTTTGTTGTTAATAAAATCTCACAAACAATGCATCAGCCCACAGACAACAATTGGATGGAGCTTAAGTGCATCTTGTGCTATTTGAAGTCCACCTTGTCTTATGACATTTTCATTTAACTATCACCACACTTCGATATTAATGATTATAGTGATGTTGATTGGGGTAGAGATGTTTATGACAAGAAATCCACTTCAAGTATTTATGTGTTTGTTGGTAATAATCTTATTTCCTAGAGCTTCAAGAAATAGCGAACCGTCGCCCACTCCTCCAGAGAAGCTAAATATCACGTAGTGGCAACAATAACTTCTAAAGTTCAATGGATTCAAGTTTTACTAACTGAATTAGGAGTTCACACAAGTACTACTCCAACCATTTAGTGTGACAATATTTCAATAACTTATCTCACTACTACATCTATCTTCCGCAGCCAGTCCAAACATTTGGAAATTGACTTTCATTATGTTTGAGATAAAGTGTCTAAGAAGGAACTGGTTGTTAAATACATCTCCACCAAGGACCAAATCGTTGATGCACTCACTAAATCTCTTCCATGATCCAACTTCACTTCAATAAGGGACAAGTTGATAGTTTTCCCATCACCTGTACAACTTGAGGGGGGATGATAATGATACGTTAGCTCAAAGAGTTTGTTATTATATACAACTCTATTTACCTCTATTTTAGCATGTATATCTATCATTGTAATCTATTGTAACCATATAACCATGTTCCTTATATTTATACCTAGAATACATCAATAATATGATATGCCATTACCTCTATAGTCTGAGCTAATTTGAAGACAGTAGAGGATAAGCAAAAAAAGCTACCCAAATCTTAAACGTGCTGCCATTGAATTTGAAGTGAGAGAAAAAGTATTTTTAAATGTGTCACAGTGGAAAGACTTATTAAGATTCAGTAATGTGGAAAATTGAGTCCGAGATTGATAAGGTCGTACAAAGTAATTGAACATGTTAGGCTTATAGCTTATCATTTAGCCCTACTGCCTAACTTAGCAGGAATCCTTAATGTCTTCCATGTTTCAATGTTGCGAAGATATAGAAGTGACCCTTACCATGTACTATAAGAGCAACTTTGCAACTGGTTGAATTAAAAGAAAATTTGAGTTATGAAAAGGAACTAGTAACCATTTTGGCAAAGGACCAAATGATATTACGAAATAAGGTTATTCCCTTAGTTAAAGTACTATGGAACAGTCATTCTTATGAAGAAGTAACTTGGGAAAGAGAGGAGGATATAAAATAGAGATATCCACATCTATTATTCTATGTGATAAACAGAACAGAGAAAAGAGCAACTAAATTTTGAGGACAAAATTCTTGTTAGAGGAGGAGAATTGTAACATCTGTGTCCAAGAAGTTCACCATTATTGTGAAAAATGGAAATAAATAAAAATAATAAAATAAATAAGTAATAAATAAAAATAATAATGATAATTATAAGATTAAGAGTACCTCTTGTTTTTATTACTTATAGTATGTATAAATAATGATAATAATAATAATAATTTCAGACAAATGTATGTATATGTGAAGGGATTAAAAATACCTTAGGACTAAATTAACACACATTTAAGCTTTGGAATTAGGATGGAAGTGTAAGGAAAAGTAAGTTTAAGGATAAAAAAAAAAGAGAAAAGGAAGTAGGAGCTAACAGAATTAGGGGAGTTTAAGAAATGACTCATCAAGGTCAAATAAATTGAAACCTCTCTTAAGCTGTGTCTTTCCTTTTGAATGCAAAAAGAAAAAAGAAAAGAAAAAGAGAGAAAATGCAGAAGAAGGAGAGCAAGTGAGAATGAGCAGCATCACTTGAGAATGAATCGAATTGCATGTGGGTAAAGGAGAGTTTCTATCATTTGATTTTCCCTTGGAAGCAAGCAGATGTGATTTCCTTCTTTTAGAATCGAAGATCAAGAGGAAGGACAGAGGCAAGCAAAATAAAAAAAAAAAGAAAGAAAAAGAAGAAACAGAAAAAGATGGAGCTCGGTAATTGATTGGTGAGTAAGAGGAAATGAATAACTGATTAATTATAGAAATTTTTTCAGAGGTTAAAATGATTTTAAATTTAGTTGCATGTATAGATTTAGTGAAGTGTTGTCACAAAAAGATTAGAAATAGGTTTGAAATGAATCAGAATCCAAACTGATTTCAAAGTTTGAAGTTGCATGTAGCAATTTGGGAACTTTGAGTATAAACTGAAAGATACTCGTGATTGAAAACTAGGAGCTTGTCAAGGTCACAAAAATGCGAGGGAAGAGAAAAGATCTGTACTTGATGGTGAATGAACCCCATTTCCTCTCCTTGTACTGATTCTATATTTACCTCTGAATTCCTTATTGCTTATTGGGATTTTGAACTCTTAGTGTTGCCTTCTTTGAGTAACTTGAATGTTTTGTGAACCATTCTGTTGTTGGGATTTAATGTTTTTGGTATTGCTCTTCCTTATTACATTTTGATTCTTAGAACAGACCTAAAACTTGTTGTTTTCAGTGTCGCTATCTTTGGAAAGATTTCACAACTTCTATTCGAAACATGTTATGTTGTCCCTTTTGAATCTTCATGAACCTTATAACTTTATTATTATTGAACTTGTTGATGTGTAAAATGGAAATGTAAAAATAGATCAATTTTGTGATGGAGCTTCAAAATGGAGCTTAAAAACAGATCAAGAAATAAGTAAAAAAGAGAATGTAAGTTTTATTGCTGTCCAAAGTGAGTTTTGCTACAGAATTTCATGAGTAGAAGGTGTGGAAATTGTAGGCTTATTTATGTGCTGAAAATGTTGTATGAACAACTATCTCTTAGCACTAAAATTGAGCTCTTCATGATCTGTATGCCTGGTTAGTTTCAGTGACTTGTATGCCTAACTAGTCTCGGTGTGCTCTTCTCAAATTGCAACTGACTTGAACCATTGATTGATTGCCTTTTTCTTTGACATAATCATTTAAAAGTACATTTTCATGAATTATACTTAGAGTAACCAAATAATTAAAGGTTTTGGAACTAAGTTCGTACCGCTTATTGATGATCAAATGAGTTCGTAAGTGCCATTGAACATGCAGAATGATGGACATAAGTTGAAGTCACTTCGATTTGAAATCGAATTGTGTATTAAATTATTAAGTACTAGCAAAATATTATGCTAGTACATTGAAACCTTATGAACTTGTAAGGTCTGGATTAGTAGCTTGCAAATTCAAAAAATTAACCACTTGAACTTGGGTCTAACGTAGCGCAAGTTTAGTAATTAGGGATAATTATTAAAACTTTATTGATTCACAATTTTCTATAACTTGTTGATTATGATAAATACTAAGAAATAAGCATCCAAAAGTCATTGATTCATAAAAGAATATCGAAAATTAGGAAAAGAAATAGAAATTTAATTATCAATTTAACAAAAACTATCTCCCAAAAAAGATAAACAAATGCTGTCTAAGAAAAACCTTAAACGAAAAGGGCAAAATGACCAAAAACACAATAAAAATGAATATAAACTTCAAAGCTAATTTTGAAGCCTTAAACAGTGAATTTTGGGCCTAAAACCTGGGCCGTTACAAATAAACCTCATAAGAAAAATAGGTCTTTGAATCAATTCCATTTTGATATATTATGGTCTCATGGTTCAATCGGGCCTGAAAGTTAAAGCATTTAAAAGACTAATTGCACACCCCTCTCCTATCAAACTCATCCAAAAAATGAAAAGCAATCTATTTCGAATCAAGGTCTAAACTAGGGAACCTATTTTACATACATATGTATTAATCAACAATAATGAATTTAATCAACTACACTCAACTTGATTAAGCAATATCATACCTCTTATTTTGAAGTGAGAAGTTTTATAGCTAAACTTACATATACATGTAAAAATAATAAATAACAAGAATTTAATTTCTAAGAATAGAACTATTAAATTGTATACATGTAGATTTAATTTAAGTAATAGTTAAGAGGAACATTAGAAAAATAACAATTTGAGTATTTATTAAAGTTGAGCATATGCATGGATGTTAAATAGTGGTAGTAAAACCATGTCTGAGACATAGCCGAGTCAAGTGAATTATAAGATGGTGTCTAGGACACTACATTTCACACTGTGAATGATGTAAAATTGTACTTGGGTGCAGCTTTCTAAGTGAATTGACGAAAATAAATTATTCGAAATGGCCATTTTATTTATAACTATCTTTGGGATAGCACTTGTGATCAAACATGCTTTTGGGGGGATTTTGAGTGGCTAATTGTATTCATCCTTCGTTGTGCTTATAGTACCCAATGTCCACTTGTAAATGTGCATTTGTGCTCGTTAATTTATTTAATTACTAAACTCATTTAAATTAAGAGTTTATCTTTAATGTTTATTAACATTATGCTTAAAGATTAATATTTGAGTTATATTAGTCCATTAATTATTCTGGGAACACATTTTGAAATGGGTGGTTAATAATTTTATTAGATTTTTGAATAAAACTAGCAAGAATGACAAATAACCATTAATTAAAATTTTAATACTTTAGATAATAATTAAATTCTGAATAATATGAATACTCTATATTTTATTTAGTTATTTAATAAATATAACTCTTTCTTAATTAATCTGCTTGTTCATATTGTGATTCCACTTTCTTGTTTACTTTGTTTACTCACTGGGTATTTTCTTGGAAGATACTCATGCTTCACCTTTTATTTTTTTCAGGTTGTAATTACTAGTTAGATTTGTTTGCATTTAGAAGAGTAGAAAAGATGTTTTGTAAGTATATGATTATGAGCCAAGATGTGCAGGAAGATGAGATGGTTATTAAGTACTCCATAGGCCACATGATTGATATTGTGTTAGACTAGAAGGTGCCAGCAGAACCTGCAATTTTGCTTTTTCGTACTGTGACAGCGAGGGAAAGTCATGAAGACCTTATTGTTACTATGATACTTGTGATCTACGAGATTGCTTTTAATGTTCGTGTTTCTCTAATCCTTGAATATCACTAATGGTGGTTTGAAAACACTTTTTAGGTTCTTTTTTACAATGTGACCCTATGATGTATATATAACTATGGTAAATAGGGTCACTCATTTGTAGTTGATTACAACCTTTTTTATTTTGGTGTAATTAAATGTAAATATTTTGGTTGTAATCAGTACTCTATTTGTGCATAAATGTATATAGTGCCATGAATAGTTAAGAGTAAATAATAATTTCTTAGTTTTCTCCTCAATATTGTGATATATATAACTATTACTTATGAGAGTTGCTCATATACGAGTCAAGTCTAAATATAATGTTAGTGGAATATAGCTAAATGCACAAGTTGAGTTTCATTATATTTAGAATATTAAATTAAATTAAATTAAGATTTTACCTTCCATGTAGTTAGTTATTCCACTATATACAACTCGTATTCTGTTTGATTCAAGTTTTAATATTCAAGTATTAATTCTTAGAGTATCGTCTTATCCTGTATGCTTCCTTATTGGATGTACAAGGGTAACATTCCAATAAGGGTGCTTGTGGAGTTAGATGTCACACATTGAATAATAAAAAAAATTAAAATCAAATATCTATGTGAGGCTCAATTTGTGAATATTTCAGTCAAAGAATACCAAATGTCAAATATCTGGCAACAAGTAGATAAAAGTCTACTTATTCGCCACCAAAGATCTTTAAACAAATTGTGATTCATAATACTAAGAATCGTAGAGGTGGAAGCACATAATCATTACCTCAAATTCAAAACAAATAAGAAGTAACAAAAAAACAAAAATTAGAAGAAACAAGTTAGTAGTATCACAGTAAGCAATAAAAAAAAGTTAGAAGTAAGCACCTAACTAGAGCATGCAACATATAAGAAGTAGTTAAGTAAATTAAAATACATAACTAGCAAGGAAATTTATATAAAGCTTAGAGATATTTTATCTGCTAATTGAAAATAATATGCCACATTTCAGGAAACAAGATAAATATGTCACCAATAAAACTTAAGTAAGTATTCTTTTAACATCAGACATAATGGTGGAAGTTTCACCATCACCTCTAATAAAGTGACTTAGTGAAGATAGTAATATCAACTTAAAGAACAAGTTGGTCATATATTTAATTCACAGTCTCTTTTCACAGTTAGGTATAATAAGTAATAAGCAGACAAAAAGATTAATCAAAGCCTCAGAATTAATTCATCAAGTGACCTAATGAGACTGCAATAATAACCAGCATAAAATAGGAAGGTCATAAGTCTCACATAATAGTCACTGGCTCACAGATAGTTTGTATATATAGATAGCATATAAACAATTAAGTCAGAGTATGAATGAGTTAATTTATTGAAGTTTTTAGCAAAATATGCTAACAAACTAGGATGCAAATGGATTTGTTGAAGATTCACTACCTAATTAAAGTATATTTTCCAATAACACAAGGAAAAAACATTAAAAAGTACCAATACTTTGTTTAAAAATTAAAATCAAATCAAAATAAATTAATACATAGGCTCTTTACAGACCTTTTTCAAGATTTTCAATATCATATATTGCCTCTTCAACTGAAATTAGGTTATTGAATAATCTCATCCAATCTTGTGTGTAAATGAGGGCTTCCACAATCCTAGGAGATATAGAACTCCTAAAAACATTAAGAACTCTGCCTCCTGTATTAAAAGTTGATTCAGATGCAACTACTGAGATTAGGACTGCTAATACATCTTTAGCCATATGACTAAGAATAGGAAATCTTTCATAATTGAGCTTCCACCATCTTAACACATCTATGCATCCTCTTCTACTACAGCTTCACTCAGATACATTTCCAATTCAAATTGTTTAGAACCACCTAGTTCACTTTCCAATTTATGCTTTTTGTATTTAGCTTTAAAGAAAATCATAGGCTTGACATTATAAAGGATAGCATTAGAAGTTATAGATTGACTACTTTTAGAAGTATATTAAGACTGAAACTTAGATCCAATAGCAAAATGAGTACTATAAAGGGCTTTATAGTTCTCAAAGAGTTCAAATAAAGAGGACTTTATAAGATTATAAAGTCTACTACCAACATCTCCAGAAATTTGACCCAAAAAGAACTCTAAATACTCAAGTTCATTTGTTGGATCCAAAATGTTAGCAAAGAAAATCAAAAAATTCATTTTCTCAATACAACCCCAATATTTATCAAACTTTGCTTTTCATATTAATGGCCATATTGATCATGCTATCATCAGATGATTGCATTTATTCAGACATGACACAATATAAATCAAACAATTCATTGAAAAAAGTATTAGAAGTGACAAACTTAGAACTAGGGAGTCTAAGTGTCATTTCATAGAACTGCTTTAAACATTCCACCATTACATTAAATAATGCCAAAAAAAAAATATTTGGCACTTCATTAGACAAATTTGCCTTAAAGGCTAACTCAGTTTCATTATATTTATCAAAGACTTTTTCATATATACCTGCAGTCTTTAGCATCTCTGATGTGTGTAATATTTGCATATTTTCTTAGTTGAATTTTAATGAATTAATAAATAATGTTAATTGGGTAGATTTTAGGTTAATTAAGAAATATTTTGGTTTTAAAGTCTTATTTAGGATTTTATTATTTTTTATTTAATTCTAGTCAATCTCATAGGTACTATTCTATCTAGTGGGCATATATAGACATAAAGAAGCCTTTGAATCAACCCCAACCAAACTAGATAATTCTTTAAACTTCCCTAATCTAGAAGGTGAATTCCTAAAATACCTAACTGCCTCCCTAACTTTTTTAATAAAGAGTGACACTTCTTTTAACCCATCCTATACAATGAGGTTCAAAATATGTGCAATGCACCACCTAACATGCAAGTACTTAAATCTAACGGCAGTTGTTCTAAAATAAAGAAACTTTTTCTAAAATAGTTCATTGTTATGTCATTACTAAAGGAATTGTCCGTAATCACAGTAAATACATTTTTTAAACCCTAATTAAGCAAGAAATTTTCCAATGCCTTAGCAATAAACTCACCCCTATAAGAAGTAACAGGAACAAAAGAACAATTTTTTTATAAAGCCTCCACTCATCATCTATAAAATGTGCAATTATACATTTATAGCTCAGCCTCTAAGTAAAGGTCCAAGGGTCAGTTGTCAAACTAACTCTTTGAAAATGGTCTTTGAAAAAAAGCTTTCAATTTCAATCTCTCATCCAAGTAGGTACTATAAATGTCCTTAGTAACAGTACACCTAGAAGGGATTTTGAATCTGGAGAAGCAGGCAGGCATGAATTTTTGAAAACCCTCTCCTTATTTAAACTTGAAAGGTAGCTCATCAATTATAACCATTTCAGCAAGTTTGTTTCTAATGAGGTCTTGGTTAAGTCTTAATTACCCCCCACAGATTCACATGCTTCCACAACATTAGGTGTTAAAGTGAGCAAAGATTGCCTACTATTTTTACTATGTGGATTTTTAGTAAGAATATGGTTTCTTAAAAGAACAAGTTCCATGCCTTTTAGAATGAGCATTAAATGTCTTAGCATAGTAAAGACATATACCTTTTATTGTAACCCCTTTATTGTGTTTAACCCTCTCAAAATGCTCTCAGGCTTTACTTCTCAAATCAATCTCTTTTCTTTTTTTGGCAGCAGTAGCTGAACTTTCTACTTGCTCTTTTTGTTTTGCTTTCGCCTCTTTTTCTTGAGGTACAACATTAGTATCATCAGGTTCCATCTACACAAGACATAATAGGAAATCATAATTAAAAAGTGATAATATAAAAGTATCAACTGTGAATTAAGGTTTAGGTAAACATCTAACTGAAGAAGATTTGAAAGTGACCTTTAATTTTCAAGCCTCTATTTGTATTGAAGTCAAGAAATAATGCTTCCACTAAATTATTTTAAAACCTTAAGTGATAGAAGAGTGTTGTACTTCCAAAAATTCAATTCAATTGATTTGGAACAACTAAAATTGTTGAATATTAGAAACAGATAACAAAATCAATTGACAGAGTCACATATGAAATAAAAAGTTAATTGATAGAGTCACATATAAACTGAAATAATCATACTCAATCATAAACTCTGAGACTTATAAGTTCAATTCATAGAGTCACATTTAGTATATTAAACAAAAAAATTGATCGTAATGCAAGTGTAATATGAAAAATTTTAACATAAAATCTTTGCATGTTCATAAATTGCACAACAAATAAACACGCAAAAAGACAGATCTGAAGTTCAAAGGCAATATAATCGCCTATATTACCTTATTAAATAAACAAAAATTAACAAACAACTTCTACATGTTTTCAAAACACCATAAAAACACAGAGATCTATAGTTTATCAACAACTTTGCATTCAAAATAATTGAAATAAAAAAAAAAAACAAAATTGGTCTTGACCCTCTACATGTTTACAAATAAAACCATTATACACATAGATAATTTTTTAATAAATAATTGCTTATAACTATAAGTTCGATTTAAATCAAAACAACATATACTAAAAACTTTGTACGGACCATTAAAATAAAAAAAACCACTAACATTTACAAAAAAAAAATACATAAACTATGGTTTATAAAACCCAATCAACAGGAAAAAAAAATAACACAAAGATTGGATTTACATAACATAATAAACACAAAACACAATTAAATAATAGACAAAATTACCAGATCATGAAATAAAAAAGGGATTCTTCTGTCATAGGTCATTTAAATTTTTTTTTTTGTTAAGTTAATAGAATAGAGAAGATGAAATAACAAGAATAGAAGCCTAAAATAGAGATTGATTCATCTGCACGGACAGAGAGGTTATAGTAGTAAATGGGCTACTAGAGTGATGAAACTGTGGAGAAAAAAGGGTTTGGAAAGTATAGAATGGTACTAAGAACAAAGAAGACAGAAGGGAGTGGCAGTTGTGAGCTATGATGAAGGTTAGGGTTTTGATAATGTAGATATAAACTGAAGAATCGAGAGAGAACAAAGAAGTAAGGGGTGGGTGAGAGTGAAGCGGCAGTGAGGTTTAATGAAATTAGGGTTAAAGGTAGTTTAGGATAGTTATATACCTAGGTTAAACATAATGTTTTGGTTTATTAGAATTTTGAAAAATTGGATAGATCAAATTAATAAAAACCAACACCAACCCATCATCCGTTATCCCAGCTTGCGACTTCTGATTTGCCCAAATCGACTTCCACCCGAATTATCCCCAACCTATCCTCCTTCGCGATTCAATTCAGTCCGAAAAAAATTGGACTGGTCAGGTCCTGCACACCCCTAAATTGAGGGGGCAAATAATATTTATTTAATAACTATTATGTCAGTTAATAGAAATTGTAACGAAAAATTTGATGAAAGAGATAAATAGAGTAATTTTACAAAATAGGAGGGTAATTAACATAAATTTTGAATATTAAAAACCAAGTATTATGATTTAACAAACCGCTGACGACAAATAGTAATTCATATATAAATATAACAAAGGGGAACAAAATATACAAATCAACTTTGTATTACTTCCCTGACATGGCAAGAGGTGTTTTGGAACTAAAACCTTTTCAAAAAAAGTTATTAGTTCCAAAACACCTCTTGCCATGTCAGGGAAGTAATACAAAGTTGATTTGATTATTTTGTTCCCCTTTGTTTTATATATATATATATATATATATATATGGATAGATAGATAGATAGACTCGAAAATAACACATTACAAAGTTAGACTTGAAAATAAGAGTGAGAATAAAATTTGGACCATTTCTCCCAAATGTTTTTTCTGCGCCATATGCTATTAAGCTAAAAAGCCAAGGCATATAAAATAGGAAGAAAATAATAATTTAATACTTGAAATATATCAGTAATTACTGGGAGGAAGACAATTATTCAAGTTTTTTGCCATTACTTTTATGTTAAAAATTATAATAATTCAAATAAATATCATAATAATTCATATAGCTATACTTTATTTTTTAAATTATTATCCTTAGTATTTATATTTATTTTTCTTTAAATACAAAAAAATCAAAAAGAAAACTTGTTTTTTATGCTCTTCGTAAAAATAAGAAAACTTGTTATTCCTTTTTATTAAAATTTTTTATTCATTTTATTTCCTTTGAAATTAATACAAAACATTATTTTATACAATTTTCACATTTGATAGTAATGTAATTTTCTTTTACTCTAATGAGTAAATTAATTTATCAAAATAGCTAAAAATGTTTTAAAATTGCCAATATAATAAGATAATTTAAATTTAAATCTCATAGAATAGTCAAAATATTATTTCAATTATTAATTTAAACTAGATATTTTGCACTGTAGCTATATATTCTCTGTCTACTTTTGTAGTATGTTGTACATGTAGACCTCACTCTCTTAAAAGAAAAATAAATTTTTTTCTTTGGACCACAATATGTAGAGTCAATTCATTTGGTTAGGATAAAACTACAAAAACGGTAAAATTTTCAAACTAAAAAAATAAATTCTTTGATAAAATATATTGCAAAAGTAAAATGGTTTTTTTTTTAAAAAAAAAAAAAAGTAAAATTCACAAAGAGCCCCTTCTTGATTTTGCTGGCCATAAAAGGAATATTTCTTTTTCCAGCTTAAATACAGATAGTCCTTACTTTATTAGTCTACTGTGTATATATATATATATATATTTTTTCTTTTTAATTTTTATCATCTCTCTCCCATTGGTGGACTTTGTATGTAAGGACTCACTCAACAATCAAGCCAAGAACCTGACAAATGAAACATTTACAGCTGCTGCCTTTTAATCCTTTACTTCTCATCTTCTTCATTTTCTGCAAATGAGCTCTGCAAGCTTTCTTCTACTCTTGGCTTAGGTAATTTATTCAATCTTTAATTTTTTTTCTTTTTTGTAAGTTTTTTTTCTTTCTTCTGTTAGGGTTGGTTTCATGAGATTCTTTTCTTTCTTTCTTTATTTGTCTGTTTATTTTGTAATTTATAATTCAGAGTTTCAGATTCTTGGCTTGAATTGTCAAGAAAAATGAGATCTTTCTTTATCATTTTTCCAGTGTTTTTTTATATATATTTATTTCCTTATCAGTTAACTGTTCTTTACAATCCACATTTCTATTTACAGAAACATTCTCTTTATGGGGTCTACAATTTGTTTTCTTGTTTAGCTCAAATATTTTTTTAATAATTAACTGAGATTTGTACTAAAATATCTTTGTTTTCTTGCATTTTCCATTTATAGGTATGTATACATCTTTTTCTTTGGATTGATCCTGATAAAATTGGTCTTTGTTAGCTATAGTTAGCTTGATTTCTTGTAACCAAGATCTATTCTTGATTTTTGTATATAATCACTAATCACTAAGCTTAATTTGATCTTCTTTTAAGTATATATATATGATTTTAATTAGATTTCTTGATTTCTTTCCTTTTAATTAACACTCTTTCTTGAATATATATCTTATTTTTAGATGATTAATTCTGCATAAAGGGTAATTTAGTTGAATTTTTTTCTTTTTTTTCTCTTTGGTCCTTCTTCTTGTACTAGGATTTGTGGGATTGGAAATGACAAGGAAAAAGATTCAGATCAAGAAAATTGATAACTTAACAACAAGACAAGTGACTTTCTCAAAGAGAAGAAGAGGGCTTTTCAAGAAAGCTTATGAACTCTCTTCTCTTTGTGACGGTGAGATTGCTCTCATAGTCTTTTCTGCAACGGGAAAGTTTTTTGACTATGCTAGCACAAGGTGATTAATATCTAATCTCTACTTATTCTTCTTCGTCTTTTTTTCAATTCTTTTTTGAGATCTTATGCATCATTGATTATTTTTTTTGTTGGATGAATGATATATGGTTTCTTTTTAAACAAACAAAACTCAAAAAGGAAAAAAGAAAAAAGCAGAGAAATAGCTGAAATGTCTCTGTGTTCAGTAGAATCTCTTGGCATGAAGAAAGACTTCTATTTTCATGTACTATATTTAGTTTTGATTGGTGGGTATCACCTTCAAAGAGTTTTTTTGCTTTTGTCTTCCAAGGAACTAGCTATATATAACAGTGATCTCTTGTCATATAATTGAAATTTAATTATTAATTGAACATAATTAATTTTTTTGTTTCTTTTTTCAAAGAGATTTGTGTACTAGCTAGTTATTCATATGAATTTTGCTTCTGTTCATAATATATTGGATACATATAATGCTACTTATTCATACCTTAAATTCTAAAAAAATAATAGTACTGTTTAGACCTGAAATCCTGATGAGGGCCACATAAGGATTGATGATATGTCCTATTTCTCAAGATTTGCATAACTTGTCAATGAGCCCTAACCCAATTGACAAAGGTGAGGAATCCATGACCAAGAGGTCATGGTTCAATTCCTGGAGTACGCAAAATCATGGCTCTCGGTTCATGATATACTATTGGGGATGATATTTCTCACACTCTTTATATAACTAATATATAGTAGTAATAATAATATTTGTAATTTAATATCATAGATATTGATATATATATATATATATATATATATATATATATATATATATATATATATATATATACATCATGTTTTGGTTGTAATTGATATATATCATTGTTCGGAAAAAAAAATATTTGCACAAATTTTTTTTTTTTTTGAATGTAAGATTTGCATAACTATGTTACCATTTATATGCTTGATTTTGATGAACTTTTGCAGTATAGTTTCTATTAAAGCCTGTACTTATAACTTTGTATTTGTATGGTAGGTATCAATATTCTATATGATTTTGAGTAGATTTTAGTTGGAACTGTGCTGTTATAGGCTCACATATGTACCTTGTTTGAATAAAAAGAGGTGAGGGATGAGATATTGGGATACTTTTATAAGATGACAAGTACCATAAAGGAAAATCTTATTTAAGATCATATTAATTAATTATTAGAAGAAAATAAGGTTATGGTGCTATTGAGGAAAATCAAAGTCCTAAGAAGAATGAGTAAAAACCTCTAGAAACTAGTGAATGAGATTGTTGCTACAATAGCAACAATAAAAATATACTAAAATATTGTCTATATATTTTAGTTTATATAAAAATATACTAAAATATCGTCTAACTTTCAAATGATTTCTGATAAAAATATACTAAAATAATGTCTGTATATAAAAATAGACTAAAATATTGTCTAACTTTCAAGTGATTTCTGACAAAATGTTTTATGGTCTTTTATTTGGTTTAGAAGACATTGACAATGGGCATAAGAAATTGATGGATAGCACAAGTTTAAATTAAGTCACATAAAGTAATTTTAAAAAGCAATATAAAAGTTTTGTTGCATCATCTCATGGTGTTTTTGTTTCTCTACTTTTGTTTCCATATCCCTTTAATTTTTCTTTTTTTTATTCAATTTTTTTACTATTGTGATTTCGGTTCTTTATCTCATAAAATCTAATGGTTTCAGAAGAAAAGGAATAGTGATCATTGCAGAAATTAAACTGAAAAAAAAAAAAAAGAAACAGAAAATTGAGAGTGTTATATTAGGAAAAAAAATTAAATAGAAGGTGGGAAAATTGAGAAAATGACTTTGTTTTAGAAGGTAATAATGTGCCATCAAGAGCAATTCTAGGGTCATTTTTGGGAAAAAAATGAATTCTTTTCTAACAATCAATTATACATATATGAATTTTCCACTACCATAGTGTTTGGTGTATGTTTTTTTCATTTAGGCTTCTGTTTTCAGTATATATATATATATATTTTATAAATAAATTTTTTATTAAGTAATTCAGCATTTGATATTTTCCCGCACAACTGCTAACATGAATTAACATGAATAATACATGTATATTGTTTGCTTTATAAAAAATGTTTTTCACATTTTTCAGTATTTGATATTTTTTTTAGCCCAACTAGTCACATAAATGTGACATATATGTTATTTTAATAATAGTAATCTCAACACTATTGTACAATATTATTTATTTACCACCTACCTTACTTTTGTTTAATGTCCAAAATTCTTATGGAAATGTTGGGGGTTCTATATTGAGTTACCCTCCCACCTCCATTCCAAAAATTATAATAGGCCAAAAAGAAAAAAAAAGAAAAAAAAACTAATTATCTGCCCAAGTGATTTGTCAAAAAACATTAATTTTCTTTGTCTCTTTTATCTAAATTTATAAAAAAAATTCATTCAACTTGTGTATGAAAGCTATTAGTCAATATAAACCTTTTCTTGGTTAAAAAGAAAAAGATATTTAAGGAATATAATATGCATATCAAGGAAAATAACTATGCATTTCAACCAAAATATGCATTTAAATGGCCTAAAAGATTAAGAAACAGTAATATCTTTTTGGTTTAAACAGAGACGTTTACTGTCATTTTTTATTAATTTGTTTTTGAAAATATTTTTTTAATTTTTTTTCATATTCAGAGGGCTTTCATAAGTTTTAAGGGAATTATTATTCCGAGTAAATCATGCATAAATAAAGAATTTTATCATAGTACCGTTAACATACTATATAAATTTGTTAAAAATTTATTGTATATATAATTATATACGAATAATTTGATAAATGATAGAGTGTAAATGTAACGGTCACACCCCTCCCTTCCGGTATCACCATATAATATCATACTACGGATGATGGTACAGTCAGAGAGTAGCGTTACCTAATTACCTTCATGGTACTTAACAAGATATCCCTTAGGTTGCATATAACATAAGCATACATCTTTGAATATTTTAACATTGGCAAGCAACATTTGATTACATAACTTAATATAAATATATACAAGATTAGGTGTCCTATCACCTGAACATTAGTATTCTTAATACAAATACTGAATACAGGTTAAGCAGAATATAAACAAAGGAATAAACATCAAGTACTATGATAACCCTCTCTCTAGCTTCTCTCTAGAGAGTGCAAAATGTGCTTCATCCTCTAGCACATCATAGGACATAGCAATAGTCAACCCCTTTCTAGAAATACTGAGCAAAAAGTGAATCAATTACAATTCGGGAAAATAAGCTAGGCCACAAGCAAAAAGTCAAAAATGGACCTCATCATAGCTACATCATATCTAGGCCAGAGAGACATGAACTCCAGTGCTAGTGTCATAAATGACTCGAATAATGGTACACATGGAATCCATATACTCATCTCTAACGGTTGTAATGCAAACATCCACCCCCTATGGGCTCTACAGTAATCTTGAAAGCACACTCAAAATCTTTGTCATGACATATTACAGACTTGACCTTTGTCTCTAACTCAGAAATATCATAAGTCATGGTAGTTCATTGTATTGCCATCTGAAAGTCTCTAGCTATACAAACTAATATGTGTAGCCTATACTAAAAAATACACAAGAAAATGAGTGTGAGTAATTTTGTACGGAAATTATTTAGTGAGTAACTAAAGAAAATATAACAAGAATCCCAAAAATAGAATTGATCATGTCTATGGAAATAATAACAATAGAGGATTTGCACAAAAATTAAAGTCACAACTCAACAGAATTGATTTGGAAAAAAATATATAAACATTATCTTCTTATTTCACAATTGTTCAGTTTATTATTCTCCTACTTTTCTCAAGGTTTTACATAATTATTCTGAGCGTATTGTCACAAAATTTGAACCTGAGTATGATTCATAAGTACATAAATTTTGAGAAATAAAACACAATTACACATGTCTAGATATTTTATTCTTTTAATTTGACTGTCACATACTAGACATGACCCAAATATAAATCGACTGTATCTCCCAAAATAAAATTTACAATTAACTCCTTCTCAAAGTAAAATCATCGCATAGCTCCATCTCATAGCAAAATAAATAACAACTCTTTCTCATAGCAAAGTGAATTATAATATCAGTATGCATACTTAGTTACCACATAAATTTTCCTCTAAAGGCTTTTCAATTTACACGCTATCCTAAAGACAGTTCTATTTATTTTCATTGGCCAACACAAACATTTAACTGCTTATAACAGACTTCGCTTAGAAAAGTGACTGTATTTATGCATATATATAAATATGTCAAAATAAGACTTGTCAAAAATCCCATGACAGTACTGGACATAACAGTCACAAAATAAAAACATTTGGAATTAAACATCATATTTCATTAATAGAGGTATACTCTATTAGACTCATACTATTATGCTCTTGACTACTCATTCAAAAGTTTCAAAGTCAAAAATGCATTAGCTTGGAAGTGAGCATTCTGCTAGTTAATTCCTTTAGATATTTGTTTTTGTATTAGAGTAACTTTCTCAGCATACCCAAAATAAATACATTAAGTTCACTGGCATTCCAGAAATATTCATAAAATTTTAAATTCTTAAACAAGAGGTTTAGAAAATATTTAGAAAGCACTAAAATATTTATGCTATTAATTATTTATTTATGGTTCACATATTAACGTCTATACTAATGTTTAATATAGATACATACTAGAAATATTTATCTCAAATATTTCCCTTAACTGGTATTTAAATAAATTACAAATGTATATACAAATTTAACTACAAAAACTTATTCCTTATTAAAATAAAATAGGAAGTAGCTTAATTAAGCAGAACATAATTAATTTAATAATCAATATATATATATAAAGATAAAGTTTGAAAATACAATTTCAAGTTCAAGTATTTAATTTTCCAGTGTGTAAAATTCTAATCAAAACCTTGCAAGTCCAATAGGTTTCAAAGTACTTGATTAATAATCATAATTGGTGTAACTTGAACTCGTGTTCATTATTCAACTTATTAATTTCTTTGCATTTACAAGGATACAGTCAAACCAATTTTAACCAAAAATAGAACAATTAATCTTTAACTTAAAATCAATTTAAGCTTAAGAAAAACATGACTAATCTTGCCAAACTCGCAGTTCAACAACCAATCAACCCAATAGCCACAAGAAGGCCATTTAAGTTAAACTTTGTAACACTGATCAAGTTCATGAGATTCCAACATATTCATACATATCTTTGGAAGACTTTCTTATTTCAATAAATGAATGCTTCAGCAGCAAAGCATGCT
This sequence comes from Mallotus nudiflorus, assembly GCA_947683625.1. NCBI lineage: Eukaryota > Viridiplantae > Streptophyta > Magnoliopsida > Malpighiales > Euphorbiaceae > Mallotus > Mallotus nudiflorus. The sequence continues at coordinate 2,123,316 of CANTUR010000486.1, forward strand.
TCTCTACTTGTTTTTAAATCTTTTATTTCCTTGTTCAGTTACAAAGCATTGTAATTAAATTGTTTAAGCAGTAAATTCTGCACTAGCAACTCACAGAATTCTGCACTTGCAACACACAGTATTCTGCACTTGTAACACACGGAAATCTGCACTTGCAACACACAGAATTTTGTACTTAATCTCACAGAATTCTGCACTTAATCTCACAGAATTCTGCACTTAAATTACTGAAAATTCTGTATTTTTAGCATTTAGAATTCTGCAGAAATTTAGCATATATGACAGCAATCAATTTCCAGATTTTGAAGGAAACTTGTACAACCAAATTTTCCAAGAATTTAACACAGAAATAAGTGACTTCTGGGGCTGCTTAGGAACAAATTTTCAGCAGCAAATTCGACATAACACAACAGCAATTTTTGTTGACAACACAATCAAGAAATCTTGATGATTTAAGACAAGAAGTTTACCATGTTTTCCAGCTTGCTGTGCAGCTGATTCCCGAAAGAAATTACAAGAATAAACAACATAGCTCAAAGTCATTTGCTACTCAAATTCGAAGGAATCGAATGGGACAGAAATCAACCTTAAATTGAGCAATTGAGCCAAACTTAGCATTTAAACATCCCAAGAAATAACAGCACCGAAAACTCAAGAGTTCAACAAAAACAATAATCAAGAATGTATCAAGAGATCGGTGAAAAACCACTCACAATCAAAGCTAGTCTCCTCTTTATCCCCTCGCTGCTTTGACAGACTCCAAACCAGGGCCACAAGCAACTCCTAATCACCATTTACAAGGAACTTCTTAGTTCTAGCACAAAGCTCAACATTTACAACATGCATTCTCTTGAAAACTCATGTTTTCTTTACTGTTACACCCTTACTTTTCCTTCCTTTTTCATTTGTACCCTTCTTAATTTTGAATTTTCTTTCAATTGAACCCTTAACTTGGTTATTTCTTATAAATTAAGCCCTTCCATTAATAATTCCATCAATTCGGGACTTAATTAATTTCTTAAATTTAATCATCTAATCAAAATAAATCCTCAATTTATAATTTATCATGTCCGAGGACATGGATGTATTTATCATGTCCGAGGACATGGATGTGACAGTAAAAATATCTTATTGTATTGATAAAAAGAAAATGAAAAAAAAAAAAAAAACTGTGCCAATGTTGGAAGATGTTTTATTAAAATTATATAAAAAAAATATAATTTTGCTTAACAGAAAAGCTGACTTGTGGATACTCGTACCATATAAACTAAAACAAATAAATAAAGACATTATTTTTATTGCTCATATGCAATATATTATCATCTCTAAGAAAACATATACAATTGTATAAGATATATAGTAATAATAATGCACTGTATGTATGTTTTTGGTTCTTAATCTAGCATGTTTATATAAACTTATTATTATTATTATTATTATTATTATTATTATTATTATTATTATTATTATTATTATGAGCTAACCTAGTTTATGCATTAACCCACGTTATCTTTCATCAAAAAAATATTGTAATTGCTAATAAATTAGTAATGTAGTCATTGGAACATATATTTTATAGTATAATATTGTGATTGCTAATGAATTAGTAATTTAGTGATTGAATATGTATTAAATATAATATTAAATATCTAAAATTTACTAATCTTTTTTCCTTTCAAAGAATTATGAGAGCATCAAAACACGAAATATGTTATCATTTTTATATGATTTTATATATAAATTTATAAATAGTTTGAACCTATCCAAACAAAATAATACTCAGAGGATCAAAGGCATTTCAAAGAAAAAAAAAAAAAAGAAAGCTAAATATATAATAAAAAGATGAAGAAAGAAAGAAGAGGGAAAAATCACTTTCATTGCTCAAATTTAATAATTCAGTTTATATAATTCTATTGGAGTGGTCAAATTCAAAGTACTATAAAAAAAAATTCTATGATTTTACTGAAAATGGTACAAAAATCAAGTGTTTTTTTTTTTAAGGAAAAAAAATCAAATGTTTTAATTTTATAGAAAAGCTATGGTAAAATTATTTATTTTATATAATACAAGAAAAGTTTATTTAAATGAAAACTTTAAATTTTTAGGAATTTGAGAAATTTTAATTTAATATTTTATAAAATTTTCTTACAAGTGTCAAGAATAAATTTTCCTTATTTCTTTCACTTTCGTTGTCCATTCTTCGTCGACCATTAATTCTAATTAAATATATGCGTACCACCAATTTTATTTTATAGTCTTTTTTAAAAAAAAATACATATAGACCTCCAAATTTCTTTAATTTGTCATCTTGTACATGGCCTACATATAGACTAGGAGTGCATACAACTAATCTACTTTCTTGATGTTATAATCTAACAAAATAATTGAGGAAAAACCTAATTAAAATTAAAAAAAAAAAGGTATAAAGTATATAATTTTGATGTTGCATATTTTTTGGTCTAATTTGATTTTCAAGAAATTAAAGATATAATAAAAATAATAGAAAATAATTTAAATATCAAATATACTATTTTATTTAATTTTATGTTCTAAATATTTTAAATGATTATATATATATATAGAAAGAGAGTAGGTTTTCCTACTAATAAATGGTTGATACATATTTATTAATATTATATAATTAAACGTTAGCAAGAGATGGATATATTTAGTGTAAGTTTCCTTGAAATAGTTACCCTAAATTTTTATAAAGAAAGGATGACAAAGATTGTTGCACTTAGTCTTGGGGTCACTTTTTTTTTTTTTTCCTTTTATTAATTATTATTATTTTTATTTTTATCACTTTTAGGGATTAGAACCTAGCTAAGGTTTACTATTGTGACTTTTTTTTTTTCTTTTAATTCTAGTTCACAATCAAGACAACTGATTGTTTAGCCTCTGATAAGTGAGGGCTTAAAATCTTTGTTTTTCAATTTTTTGCGCTTAAATAATTCAAAACTTTCTTTAATAGCAAATATACTCCTCGGTATAAACATTAGAGACAAAAATGCACCTTTGCCCTATAGTTTATTATCATATAGAATGTTGAAAAAGAATCCACATAACCGTCCCCAACTAATTTGGAAATAAAATTTAGTTGAGTTGAACAAACATGTAAGAGTAGGAGATAATTGAATTTGAGTCTTGAATTATAATAAAAATATAATGGCTGATGCATAATAGGATATATAGTATGCTGAGTTATGTCGTTCAGCCTAGTGCTGATTTTGCAGTTGTGATTCCTCGAAAGTTTATAGGAGATTGAAGCACTTAATTTTACAGTGTGATTGGATGAAAAAAAATGTATTTCATTTTGGCATTTTTTTTTTACAAAAAAAAAAAAAAAAAAAGGGAGACGACTAGAGGTGAGCTAAAGTGCAACTGTGAAATGCCTTGCTGCAGGTTACCACTCCCGGATTGAATCCTGAAGGATGGAGTGATCAGTACCAAATTCTTATGTTAATTTCTCATCCATCAAATATAGAAAATCAACCCATCTTGAGTCGTATTTAAAATCCGTATAATTAATCTAGCTTCTTGTCTGTTGGTCTTCAGCTACAAGGGAAAATTGGCATATGAAGTTTTGATTGTTATGAGTCTTTGTGTGTACAAGTGTAGATAAAAAAGAAAAAATTCTGATTTCTAGGCATTCACCATTTTAAGATGTTATATATATATATATATATATATATATATATATATAAGGACAAATAATGCAAGTTTGTGAGAGTTATAATTAGAGAAAGGGTTGTTGTATTGAATAATGAATCATCATAATACAGTATTCGTACAAGAGTATATATAGGAAATACAAGTGTTGTATCTATAATAAACTACAAAAAAAAGTTGTGTGGAGAGCAGTTTAGTAAGCATGTTGGCAAGCTGATCGACAGAGGAAATAGAACCAACAGTAACCTGCTTAGAAGCAACCAAATTCCGCACAAAGTGGAAATCAACCTCAACATGCCTTATTTGGTGGATATAAGTGGAACATAGGATTGGTGGATACAAAGATAGCGCCCACATTATCACACCATACATGAGGAGATCAATTGAATATAACTCCAAGTTCTCGAAGAAGATGAGTGAGCCATTTGATTTCAACACAGACGTTTACAACAGCCTTAAACTCACTCTCCATAGAGGAACGTGTAACTGTATGCTGTTTTAGTGAATTCCAGGAAATTAAATTGTTTCCAAGATAAATGAGATAACCCCCAGTGGATCGGCAATTATTAGGACACCCAGCCCAGTCAGCATGAGTAAAGGAAATCAACTCATAAGAGGTAATAGGAGTGAAAAATAAACCATGAGTGATAGTGCCAGCTAAGTATCGGAGTACCCATTTCAACGCTTAAAGATGAACATCAGTAGGACAGTGCATAAATTAACATAATTTATTCATTGCAAAAGAGATCAGGCCTCGTGATGCTGGCATATTGAATACTCCCACAACACTGGCAGTACTTTGTAGCCTCATTTGGTGGTAACCAAGTGCCAGTGGAAAGAGATAAGGGATGTCCAATGGCCATTGGCGTTGAACACGATTTAGCATTGTGCATATTCATCTTGGGCAGCAGTTCGGTTAAATAAGATTGCTGAGAGAGTAGCAAGCCATGAGGCAAGTAATGAACCTGGATCCCCAAAAAATAGTGTAACCTTCCAAGATCACTCAATTTGAATTCATGAGAAAGTCTCTGAATAATATTGCGAATAATTAATGGACTATTGCTAGTCAAGATAACATCATCAACATAGACAAGGAGATAGCATTTGGAACCATCATGATCATAGATAAAAAGAGAGGAATCAGACTGAGACCCAACAAACCCAATTTGAAGCAGAAAGGTGCCTAGGCACTGGAACCATGCACGAGGCACCTGTTTGAGACCATACAGGGATTTGGCGAGTTTACATACATAATTTGGGAACTTCTTACGCACAAAACCATGTGGTTGTTGCATGTATACAATCTCATCCAGAGTTCCATGTACATAAAGTTGTCCAAAGTACCACCGATTGGAAAGAGCTACAGAAAGTACTGTTCGAATCGTGACAGGCTTAATAACGAGACTAAACATTGTAGTCTAAACCATGCTCTTGGGTGTAACCCTTCGCTACTAATCTTGCTTTAAATCGCTTTATGGTGCCATTTGCGTGCCGCTTGATCTTGTAAATCCATTGATTGGCCACTATATTAACATTATTTGTTTAGGAACCAAGGTCCAGGTATTGGTTTGATGTAGAGCATTAAGTTCTTATGCCATAGCTTGTCTCCATTGTGGATATTTGGATGCTTGGGTGAAGGATGTAGGTTCAATGTCAGGCGGAGTAGATTCAGTGGTAAAGGATTTTTTTGGTTTTATGTGACGGGTAGATTGAGAAGGTGAGGTAGCATAGGCCGAAAATGTTGAGAGGTGAGTTGTGTGGGTATCGGGTTTGTTATGGTGCCGTAACACCATATGATGTGTTCGTTGTGGATTGGCAGGAATAGTAGGTGGATTGGTGTCTGGTGTAGTGGTTGGATATGGATTGGGTAAAGTTGTTGGATGAGATATGGGTAAGGCTATAGTAGTAGTTTGGTTATTGTATTTGGAGAAGTTGACAACTAGTGGGAATCCATCAGGTTGGAAGAGTTGTACATTAGTGGTTGTGTTCAATGGGGAAGGTTGTTTATCAGTAGGATTAGTTACAGGTGGAGATGTGGTTGAGTCTGAGTTGGAATGTGGAGAGGATAAGGATGGAGAGTGAAGAGGAGATGTAGGAGAGTGAAGTGGGGTACTTAAATGGGGAGTCCGTGGTAAGTGGTTGGATGATGATCCAGGAATGGATGAGGATTAGCAAATTGATTATGATGATTAGATAGGCATTGGGTAGGTTATTTGCAACCACAGTGCATCATGGGAATCCAAAATATTAGGAGGAAGTGGGACAGCAGCGGATAACACTTCGAAAGGGAAAATTTTCTCATCAAATTGGACATGTCGGGCGATACAGATATGACTTGTATCCTTATCTAAGCTACGGTATCCCAAGTGACGTGGTGAATAACCCATGAATACACATTGCTTGGACCTGAAGGAAAATTTATTGTGATTGTAGGGACGCAAAAGAGGGTAGACAACAAATCCAAAAACCTTTAAAAATAAATAATCTGGTGAAGAATTGAATAACACCTGAAATGGGATTCCATTAGATAATGCAGTAGTAGGCATACGGTTAATTAAAAATACTATTGAAATAAAGGTAAAATGCTAATATTTAAACGGTGCCCCGTAATGTCCAAGGAGTGCTAAACCAATATTAATGATATGCTGAGTATGGGGACGATGTATAATTCCACTGTCTTTAAAATGAGCATGTAAAGGCCTAAATTCACCATCCCAATCTGAATTAAAATATTGAATTTTGCAATTGAATTGGTTTTCAACCATTTTCTGAAATTGATGAAAAATAGTAGACACATCACTCTTGTTCTTGATTGAATACAACTAAGTAAATGAATAAAAGTCATCAATAAACAGTACAAAATATCTATCACCATTGGAAAAGCACGTTAGGGCAGGACCCCATACATGAGAGTGAATTAATTGTAGAGGTCGAGTGCTCCTATGGTGAGTTAAAGGTAGAGTAACACGGTGTAACTTGCGAAGGTCGCAAGCTTTACACTTATTGCTGGACACTTTATTGCTAAAACATGGTAACTGAAATTGGCGGAATAATGCACGGACTGTTGAATAATTTAGGTGACCCAGATGACTATGTTAGTCTTTTAAGATGGCCAAAAAAGTAGCTGCACCATACTGTTGTTGTCGGCAAAGATTATTGTGCAGCTTATAAAGACCCAAATCAATAATTCTATGGAGTAAAAGTTGATTGGTGACTTGATCCTTCACAAGGTAGTGATCCTTATGAAATTCAAAAAAGCAATCGTTGTCATCACATAATTTGCGGACAGATAATAAAGGTTTAGTAATATGAGGTACATGTAAAACATTCTTCAATTTAAGTGTTTTGGATGGAGAATGAAGAATAGTATTACCAATGTGAGCAATATTCAGACCCTGACCATCACCAACAAGAAGCTTGTTTGTTCCCTTATATTCATCTGCCATAGATAAAGAACTCAAATCTAGAGTAATATGATGCGTTGCCCCTGTGTCAGGATATTATAGGTGTGGAGAAGATAAGTGTTGTTGTGCAAATGCATTGGGAACAGTTGATAAGTGATCCTGAGTAGAATAGGAAGACTGAAAATTTTGGTTGCCATTATAAGTTGATGATCCTGTATATGAGTGATCAAAACAGCGATGACATTGGATGGCGATATGATTTTAAAACCCACATATCTGACAGGTAGCCATGGATCTGTTGGTGTTGAAGGATTGTCCACGACCACGACCTCTTTGGAAACGGCCACAAAAGGACAGAGCCGAAGAAGAAGTGCCACCAGAATGACGCTGTGCAACATGGGCAGCATGAATGATTGGTTGTTGAGTCTATAAGAAGCTCATAATAGATGATCTGACTGTGTAAATCATTAAAGGTAGGTGGAAGAGGTCGCTGCTAGAGAGCTGCAATGATTGGATTATATTCAGCTCCAATTTGGCAAAAAATTATTGCATTAAATTCAGCATCTAAGATGGGTTGGCCTACAAGAGTTAAAGAATCAACAATTCCCTTAGCGTTATACAAGAATTCAGAGATTTATTTGTCTTGTTTGGAGAGATTATACAACTCAATATGTAATTGAGTTTTCTAGGCATGACTAATAGTTCCAAAGGTTGTTGTAAGGGCTTGCCAAATGGCAGCCAAAGAATTTAAACCAAGCAAATAAGGATAGATTTCTTCTGTGATGGAAGATAATAGCCATGAAAAAAGTAATTGGTCCTTGGTAAACCATTGAAGGTATGCAGGATTGGGTTCAGTTTATTGAGTTTCCGGATTAGTTCGTTCCTTTGAAGGACAAGGTTCTGTACCATCCAAAATTCCATGAAGATTATAGAAATTCATAAGAGATGTGAACTAAAGTTTTCAGGCAATATAATTGTTTGCGTCGAGTTTAATGGAAAAGCTTTGATTGATGTGAGTAGGTGCAGTTGAAGAGGGAAGAAGAGTTGGGAGAGAAGATGGAAAAGAAATCAAAGAATTTGTTTAAGAGGAAGAAGAAGAAGAAGAAGAAAGAGATGGGGTTGTCATTTTAATAGATGAGCTCTGATACCAAGTTATAATTAGAGAAAGGGGTATTGTATTGAATAATAAATCATCATAATACAGTATTCATACAAGAGTATATGTAGGAAATACAAGTGTTGTATCTATAACAAACTACTAACAATATATTGTTAATCCTTATCATCTCACAGTGAGAAGCAGACTATTGTGTTATTTGTGTATTTTGGTTGCTATAGTAATGGTATTTTCATGGAGAAGATTGCTATTGAATTTGAAGAACACGGTGGTTCTCTTCTACAAAATTTATATTCTTCTCTTTATCATCCGCATCATCATCATCTTCTTTCATCTGTAACACACAAGAATTTTATTGGGGATACTGGAGTTTGTGTTGTATTATGTGAAATTTATGAATTTATTACTTGTAAAGGGTGTAATTGTTCTTTAGGGATTACAAGTAGAAGGATGCTTTGGCACTTTTAAGTAATTTTTTTTACCATTTCATGGTTGCATTTTTCGCTTCAACTTTTAAAAAATTTCAAATAAAGTATACAAGCATATTTTAAAAATAAAAATAGTAACAATTTAAATATTCAAAAATTTGAGTTCTCTTGATTAAAATAATAAAAATTTGAGTTCATTTTTGTACTTAATAAATTTTTGTTAAGTATAAAACTCGTGACATGCAATAAGATATTCTTGAATTTGATTTAAATAAAATTGATTAATAATTCATTGAAGTACACAAGTAACCATCTTAAAAAACACATTTAAGATATTGTGTATGTTTTTTAATTTTGACCAAAGTATGTTAAAAGAATAAATTAAAATATTTTATCAAATTTTAGAGATCAAACAAATTTACAGAAAATCATAAATATTATAATTTTTTATACTAATAGAAATTTGTTTTCCTTCTAATATTATAATTCAAGTAGATCCATGACTATAAAAAGGATGTATTATTTTCTTAGTCTTCCAAACAAAGCCTTGATCCCCATTTAGGTGCAAGCCAGGAAAGCAATAGGAAAATAGTGTGGAGGAAATAGTAGTTGTGCTAAAAACCTGCTCAAGATCACATAATAACACAATAGGAAAGAACAGACTTTTTCTATTTTGAGTTTATAAAATTTTGTACCTAAATGTTTTAGCCACAATAATAAGTTTCGTAACTTTTCATAGTAAGAAAAGTTGTGACTAAAAGTTAGCTATGAAATTTAAGTGTTTTCATATTTTTAACTACATAACTTATGATAATAAAGCTAATTTGTAAAAAACCTATTAAAATTAATTGCTACAGAAATATAAATTGTGTAATAAAATTTTTTTAATTATTAACCTCAAAGTATTATTCTATAGTAAATAAAATATATGTAGGAAGAAATATATGAAGCTAATAAAGCAATATAAAAATATAAAACTTTTTTATTATTTGTCTTCAACGTGGGATTTGAAACTTTTTAGTTTATATTTGTATTTTGTAAATTAGCCACAATTTAATTTTTATAATTAAAACTCTATTGGCTTCTAATGTATATTAGCCATCAATGTATTTGGCTTGAAGCTAATATTGTTTATTAGCCACGATAACATGGCCAAAATTTTAATTTTAGCCATTAAATAATTCATGTTTATAATTGATATTATTAGTTACAACCTTAATTGTTGTGGCCAATAACCTATAGCTAAATATACAATAAATATTTTAACTATATATAACTTTTGATGCACATGGCTAATAAGTACAATATTAGCTATAAAGTTATAATTTATATATCTACAAATTATATTTAGCCGCATTTTTTTGTTTGTTGCAAAATTTTGTAACTATATGTATAAATTGTAGTAGTGAATGTTGAGCTAGGTAATATGGACATGGATAGGGAACATGAGAAACAAAAATACAAACACTAAAAATACAAACACAAAAAACTATCTACTAATTGAAGTGTTCATGCTTAGATGTTGAGTTTTTTAATTTCTACCTAGTTACTTAAGGGTCTTTGGCGGGTGTTTGCCACCCGCGTCCTAGTGTAAAAATTTTAGTTTTGACTTTGTTAAATGTTATAATTGCTTTTTTTTTTCCTATTAAAGACATTTGTTTTTCTATGTTGGATCATAAAGTTAATTTCAGTTTCTCATTTATGTACAAACTGTCCAATTTTGTCAATTTTGTTAAGCATCTATGCCATGATTTTATTATAAAATTTAATTTTTTTATTTGAATTGCAATGACTTATAGGGAGAGGGGGGTTTATTAAAGATATTTGTAACTCAATAGTTTTGTTTTGTATTTTTTCTCTCTAAAATCTTTATCTAATTTGTCAATTCTATCAAGCATCTTGTCACAACCCAAAACAGGGGGTCATGACCGGCGCTAGGGAACGGAAATTCTTTCGAATCCGGAACCCATAGCAAGCCTTAAAAATAAAAACATGCAATAAAGTAAAATAAATAAAATATTATTCCACAAAAATTAAATCTCACAAAATAAAATAACTTCTCAACATCCTTTAATATCATAAATCACATCTCATATCATAAGTAAAAATCTTTTAGTACAAATCTTTCAGAATAACACTCTGAATTTAGAATCTCATACAAGTATAATTCAAAAATAACCCACAACAGATTTAAGTACAACTACTACTGCAGTATCTAGAGTACAAAATAAACTCAAGTAAGCGATTTACATAATAAAGCCGGAGCGGAAGAAATCTGGCATACAGGTCTACTGCTGAAGTCTGAAGATGAAGACTCTCCTGAAAAATATCAACAGAGGAGAGTCAGACCTCACTGAGTGAATTATTATAATATATATACATGCATAACTAAATGTCAAATGTAGACACTCAAAGGTATATATAATAAATATATATACAGGCAAATACACACAGATGCAAAGAAAAATCATTTTATAATGAAAACCATTGGTTTATGAATGATCAAATAGAACCCTATATTTTCGCAATCTCAAATATCAATAGAACTCACTTAAGCCATACAGGCCCACTTAGTTCCAAATAATTCACTTAGTCCAACTAGACAGTAAACTGGCCCTGAGACGCTAAGTCAATCGAGCTTCAGTAGTCTGACTGTTAGTGTGATTGGCCTCGAGACACTTGGTCAATCGAGCTTCAACAATCACACTCTCAATCACATCTCATATCAATCAAATCAATCAACAAGTCATAATCCACCAATAGGTTAGTAATTTAACCTAAAATCTATTGTCGTACCGGTACGTACTCGGTCCTAGTGTTGCCCACTATGAAGCACGTTCTATCGATATCCTTCATTTTAATATAAAACATACATTCAAGAAAATAAAGAATGCATAATGGTATTTAAAATAAACAAATATACCATATATATACCAGAAATATACCTAAAATAAACTAAGTATATTTCAGGTATATATACGTATAATCAACTTAAATAAATCACAAAACATATTAAATTCAACCAATACTATATTTAAAAACAAGTAATGTTTAATTGAAAAAGGAAAACATGCATTTATTTCATAATATACTAAAAGTATACCTAAAATATACTCAAATATTCAAATAGGCAATTATGCAAAATTTGATGTTTAAAACATAGAGGTCTAAAACATGCAACCTAAGCAATGCATATACATTATAATAACTCACAGTTGTGCACTCCATTAGACAGGTCAGACTGGCCTGATCCACTAGGCCTTGGTCTCAGCGCAACAAACAAATAAATAACAATACGAAAATTAGTATAATTCTAACTTAATTTCTAGAAACTCGAACTAGAATTCTAGACACATATAGAGAATAAGAATTTGATTGAATGTCATGTTTTACGAGAATTCTATCAAAAATTTGGCAAAACCTCCTCTTTAAAATGGACATCTCTCTACTTAAAAAGTAGAGTCAGTCCTGTAAGAAAACACACTTCGAATACAATTCACATAACTCCTTGGTCGGACCTCAGATGGCAAATTCCACCGACCGAGGTTCACAATTTACAAGAAAATACACAAAATATATTAAAATTCTATAAATACGCAAAATACCCTTTTGATACCAAAATATAGCAAATTAAATATTTAAACATTAAAAATAATTATTTCACTGATAATTACTTAAAAACCATAATATTAATATAATATTAATAAAAATTGAATTTCTCGATAATTTCACAAATATTAATGAAATTTGTTTTATAAATCCAAATTACTCAATTAGTCCAAAAAAATACTAAAAACCCATTTATTTACAAAAATAGTATATTATATATAATTTGAAAATAATTTTTGAAAAATAGTATTAATTAGTTAAAAATATTAAATAATTTGTAAAAATCATTTTTATTCTTAAAATAATTATTAAAACCAATTAAACTTAATATTTAACTAAATTACTACCAAATTACCAAAATACCCCTAGTATATAAAAATTCACATAATATACTAAAAATACTCAAAAATTCAATAAAAATTATATAAATACTCTAAAATTATTTTCTCAACATATAATTCAATAAAATCAACAAATACACCTAATTAACCAATAATTACTAACAAAATATATATTTAACCTAAATTTCCAAAATTGACATAAACTAAATAAAATTATAATAATTACACAAAAATCACAAAAATTATAAATTAAATTCTAAAATTAATTCCAACCACCAAAAAAACTAAAAATCACAATTTCAAAATTTATTTAATTAATTTACGAAAATTATAAAATAATAAAAAATTCACAAAAATCAAAATAAATTCCAAAAATTACACAAAAATTCCCAGAGGTAGATTAAGCTAAGGGGAACAATATTTGTGAAGGAATTAAGCTTGAATCACAAGGAGTGAAGTTCAAAAAAATCAAGAACCAAAAATGGCCGAAAATGGAAACTAGCTTAAAACCTTACCAAATCGAATTTTTAGGCAAAAGGAAGCTTGGAATCATTCTCTAGGGAGTCTCAGGAGTCCAACGGCACTGGAATCATCAATTTTGGTGGCCGAAATGGACTTGAACAATGAAGAGAGAGACTTTCGGCCAAATCGGGTTCCTCAAGCTTCACCGGCGTCGGAGAGGACGACAAGAGGCAACGGAACTGCTGGAGGAGGAGGTGGATGTCAGGGAGGCACACTGACGGCAGTCGGCAAGAGTTGCAGCGGTGAGGGAGATGGTGAGAGTGAGGAACGGGATGGGGAAGGGGAAGAAAATGTTGTTTGATTATATATATATAACCTTATATTATAATATTATAAACCTTATAATATATACACATTAAACACACACACCACACATTTATCACACATGCATAAATAAATAAATAAATATACATATATACACACACACACACATATGTATATAACACAATTAAAACACAATATATACACATAACATAATTATCAAACCCTACTATTATTCATGCATGCAAAATAATGTATTATTTATAAAAATTTAGTTCAATAATATAATTCATTAAAATAATAATATTAAAGTATTAATGCTCTAAGTTAAAAACTTATTAAAACACTATTTTCCAAAATAAAAATAATTTAAAGACATGTTTACGTAAAATATATTAATTAAATGTAAATAATAATAATTCATGAAATAATTAAATAATTAAATATAGTTTCAAAATTATTAACACTACATATCCTACTTTATATTAAAATAATTTAAAAACTTGGATTATAACACATCTATACATGTCCTAATATTTGTTAGTCTCTCTAAAATCTTTATCCAATTTGTCAATTCTATCAAGCATCTATATGTGTCCTAATATTTATTAGAAAATTTGAACTTTTGATTTCAATCGCACCGACTTTTTTTGCTTTATTAAAGATATTAGTAATTAAATAGTTCTATTATGTTTTTTCTACGTCCCTTCCAAGATTGGTTTTGCTTTTGTGGTGAGCAGAAAACTATGTACCATGAAATTATAATTCAGCTGCCTAAATTATTGTTGATGTTTCACTGCCTAATGCAAAATATGCTGAAAAACAAAGATAAAATAAAAATAATTCACCAATTTTTATAACTAAAACTTTTATTTTGAATTGTTTCTGCTTGATGATTACAATGTAGGGAAGATGAGGTATTTATACAAACTCCAAATTAATATAAATCACATAATATTCTCACAATTAAAATATTTAAAGCCACACACATTAAAATCTCACATAATATTCTCACATAACACCATACTAAACCATACACATGGAAAGTCAACTTCACACCAACACTAATCATCATTCCTTTTTTTAAATCTTAGCCACAACTTTTCTTATTTTGATTAAGACCATATATATGTCATAAAAAAAAATTAGTTATTCAATACCCCCCTTTAAACTTGTTTTATAAGAATAAGCAAAATTCTCAACCTCACAAAATCTTCAGTCTTCAATGGCTTAGTGAATATATTTGCAATTTGATCTTGAGACTTGACATATTCCAGTTTCACATCTTGCTTTGTAACACATTCTCTTATATAATGGTACTGAATATCGATGTGTTTGCTTCGATAATGATACACTAAATTCTTGGCTAAAACTATTGCTGACTTATTGTCAATGCAAATCTCCATTGATTCATCTTGTTTTATGCATGGCTCCTTTAGTAAATTTCTCAACCAAACTACATGAAAAACACATGAAGTAACAACTATATACCCAGCTTCACATGTTGACACGGTGAAAATTGGTTGCTCCTTTAACATCCATGTGAAAGCAATATTTCCCATGAAGAATACAAATCCTATAGTGCTTTTTCTATCATCTAAATCTTTACTCCAATCACTGTTACTACATCCAATAATAATGTAATCATTAGAAATGGAATAGAATAACCCAAAGTTGATTGTACCTTTGAGGTAGTGAAGGATTCTCTTTGCAACTTTAAGATGATCGGTTGTTGGAAATTCCATGTAGCAGCTCACTAATCCAACTACATATAGAATATCAGGCCTCGTGCATGTTAGATAGCGTAAACTTCTAACTAGAATTTTAAAGTATGTTGGATCCATGCTTTCTCCTTCTTCATGCTTGGATAATTTAACTACACATTCCACTGGCATGTTTATCAGTTTATAATTTTCCATCTTGAACTTCTTGAGAATTTCCTTTGTATAGCCTTCTTGTGAGATGAAAACTTCATCCTCTTGTTATTTAACTTCAATGCTAAGATAATACGTCATAAGCCCAATGTCTGTCATCTCGAACTCCATTGTCATTTTTTTTAAAATCTTTGAACATGTTGGGGTTGCTGCCAATGAAAATCAAATCATCCATATATCGCCACATGATTAAGACATCTCCATCTTTTATTTTGAAATAAAGGGCATGTTCATATGGACATTTGATGAAGCCACTTTGTTGAAAATACTTATCAGTTCTGCTATTCCATGCTTTGGGAACTTGCTTTAATCCATAAAGGGCCTTCTTCAATTTTAGGATTTTATTTTCATGTCCTTTCACTGTACAACCCATCAGTTGTTTAATGTAGACTTCTTCTTCAAGGATTCCATTTAGAAAGGTAGACTTTACATCCATCTAGTGAATCTTCCACCTATTTTGAGCTACTAAAGATGTAATATCCCGTGTTTTTAAATATTTTAATACTGCATCGGGATATGCAATGTTAATAATTTTTGTATATATATTATGATATTTTTACGAGTTGATGTGTATTTAAAACCTATTTTAATTATTGTGTCTTATTTACAGTGCTTTATGTAAAATTTTCCCGGGACTTGCATTTTCGAAGAAATTTTCACGTAAATAATTTATTATTAATTATTTTAAATATATTTTCGGACTTGCATGAACTCATACGTATTTTTTAAAATACTAAATAAAGCCTATGTGTAATTATTTATTTAATTAGGGTTTAATATTACCCTAATATTTTATTAATTATTTATTAGTTTTATTATTATTTAATTATTTTTATTAAGTATAAATTATTAAAATATTAAATTATATGTGTGTGGTGTATATTTAATGTGTGTAATTTAATATTATTTTAATATATAGTATAAAGTATATATATATATATATACATATAATACATTAAAAACCAAAACTTTTGGAAAATTACCATTTTACCCCCGATCTCTCCTTCTTCCCCGATCACCTTCCCTCGCCGTTCCGGTCGCTGCCGTCCCGTTCCCTTGCCGTTGGTGTGCCGTCCGGTGTGCCACCACCTTCCCCAGCCTTCCTCGCCGCCTGTAGCAGCTGATTCCGGTGCCTAGAAGCCATTTTTGGCCGGAGAAGCCGAATTTCCTTCCACCGTCAATCACGACGATTCCGGCCACCATTTTTGACACCGCTAATCTCTTTATTCTCCTTGAGCTCCGGTGAGTGTGATTCTAGCTTTGGTTTGAGCTTAAACGGTCTTGATTTGCTTAGGTTTTGAATTTTTGATTTTGGCCATATTAGTTTCAATTTTTTTGAGCTTCGAATTGATTGATTCATGAAAACTCCCTTCAAAAATGTTGATCCTTGTATCTTAATCTAAATGTATGAATTTTTGTGGAATTTTTGGAGATTATTTGGATTTTTGGGTATTTTTGAATATTTTAATATTATTTTCTAATTTTAGGAAATTAATTATTTAAATTATGAAATTGTGTTTTATGGTAATTATAGGTGTTTAAATGAATTATAGGAATTTATTTGGAATTTTTATGAATTTCTAAGTATTTATTTTGAATTATTTAAGTTTATGTAATTTTGGGAAATTAGGGTTAATTATGTTTTTAATTGAATTTAATTGGTTAATTGAGTTTAATTATTTATATTATTGATAAATATGTTGAGAAAATTAATTTTGGATAATTATACTATTTTTTGTGAATTTTTGAAGTAATTATAGTATATTTATATATATAGGGGTATTTTGGTAATTTTACACAAAATTGGCTAAAAATGTAATTTAATTGGTTTTAATAATTATTTAAGGTATAAAAATGATTTCTACAAATTATTTAGTATTTTTAACTAATTAAAACTATTTTTCGTGAATTATTTTCAATTATATATATAATATACGATTTTTCTAATAAAATGAGTTTTTATCGGTTTTTATTATGTTTAAAGGTTAATTATGTAATTTCTACCTATAAAATGTATTTCTATGTTATAAGGGCATTTTGGTATTTTCAGAATTATTCTGTGTTTATGGACCCCGGTCGGTAAACTGTAGTTTGGAGTCCGACCGAGGGGTTATGGGTGTGTTTTGAGCTTATTTTTCGAAGTGTGTTTCTTTGCAGGGTCGGCTCTAGTCTTTGAGTAGAGAGATGTCCGTTTTATAGGGGAGGTTCTGCCGAATTTTTGGTAGAATTCTCGTAAAACGTGATGTCTGGTCGATCTCTAATTCTGTTTCTGTGATTAATATTCTAGATCGAGTTCTAGGATTTTCTGTTAGGTTTATTCTAATGTCGATTATTTATTATTTGTTTAGTTGCGCCGAGACCGAGGGCTAGTGGACCAGGCCCATCGGACCCATCTCATGGAGCGCACTAGAGTGAGTTCCTATTTTATATATATGTGCTTTAGGATGCATGATTTTAGAAATACATGTTTCATTTTGACTAAATATGCATAAATAATGTGATTTGTATTTAAGTATATTTTTGGTTTATTTTAAATTATATGCATGTTTTATTAATGAACTGTGTTTAAAATGTTTTCAAATATATCTCTAGTTTATTTTGTAATTTAACTGGATTTATTTGACGTATATATATTCGAAATATACCTGGTTTACTTTTGGTATATTTTCGGTATATATATGGTTTATATTGTTATTTTATTTAATTTTATGCATCATTTATTATGAATGGATGTTTTATATTTATTAATGAAGAATATCAATAGAACGTGCTACCTAGTGGGCAGCACTAGGACCGAGTACGTACCAGTACGCCTATAGTATTTAGGCTATATTACTAACCTATTTGTGGATATTGATGGAATATGATTATTTGATATGTGAGATATGGTTTGGAGGTGTGATTGTTGGAGCTCGGTTGACCAAGTGTCTCGGGGCCAATCACACTGACAGTCAGACTGCTGGAGCTCGGTCGACTTAGTGTCTCGGGGCCAGTCTACTATCTAAATGGATTAAGTGGATATACTTGGAATAAGTGAGCCTGTATGGCTAGAGTGTTGTCTAACACTGATTGAGGTTTCGATATCATAGGGTTCTATCTGATCCTTCATAAAAGATGATTTTCAAAGAAATATATATAAAATGATTTTATTGCATCTGTGTGTAATTGTCTGTATATATATTAGATATATATATATATACTGTTGATTGTATGTATTGTCATTTAGTATGTATGTATATATATTATAGTAATTCACTCAGTGAGGTCTGACTCCCCTCTGTTGATAATTTTTCAGGAGAGTCAACATCTTCAGACCTCAGTAGTAGGCCTGTACGCTGGATTTCTTCCGGCACGGCTTCTTTGTGTAAACTGCTTACTTGAGTCTTATTTTTATAATCTAGACACTGCAGTAGTTGTAAATTAATTGTGAGATTTTATGTATTTTATTTATGTGAGATATTGTATTATGTGAACTGGATTTGTATTAAAAGAGTTTTATATATATGAGATGAGTATTTGACTTAAATCCAATTGGTGAAAATAATATTATGATAATTGTGATATTTATGATTTTCATTTCCGCTGCATTTGATATTGTTATTATTATTATTGCATGTTTTATTTTATTTTTAGGCTTGCTACGGGTTCCAGATTCGAAAGAATTCCCGTTTCCTAGCGCCGGTCATGGCCCCTGTTTTGGGTCGTGACAAAAGAAATAATCAGTCTAATAGTCTCTAAGCGTACAATAGGAGCAAATACCTCATAATAGAAAACTATAGTTTTTTTACTGTAACCTTTGGCAACTAGCCTTACTTTATGCTTTTTGACTTCTCCTTTGACAATCTTCTTTGTTTTGTAGACCCATTTAACATCAATTAGCTTATATCCTTTTGGAAGAGCATGCAGTGAGTTCCTATGTGTCATTCTTTTCAATGGCTTTGATTTCATCATCCATTGCATTTCTCCATTTTTCATCTAGCATAGCTTCTTGGAAGTTCACAATCAATAAAAAGGCAAAAAAAAGAGTGAGATTCTCAAGTTGATCAATCACCTCATAAAGATATTGAATACTTCTTATGTGTTCTTCATTTCTTTCAACCAAAAAAGATGGCGATGAATTTCCTTTATCACTTCGCATTGATGAAGCAGGTGGTGTAGTGGGCTCTTGTTGAGGTTAACCTTGTTGCTCCACTGGTGTTTGCTCTGTTTCATCAAACTAAAAAAAGAAGTTGAATTCATCTGTGGAAGAGTTGAACTCTCATTCACCTTCTCCGTCAACATTTATTAATTAACATTTTATTTTAAACTTTATTTTAGAGGATAAAATTATTTTCAAAAATTAATTTATTCTTAAAAAATTATTTATTTTGAAGCATATGTCATTTATTTTCTTAAAAATAAATTTACATTAAAATTGAAAAAATTTATTCAAATGTATAAGAAATATCATTAAAAATTATTAAACTATATATGTTTTTTCTTATAAAATAATTATTATTTAAGAATATTTAAAATTGACAAAATAATTTAAATCAATAATTTTTAATGATATTTTAATAATTAATATTTAATTATTGATTAAGTTAATAAAATATAATTAAAAATTATTGATTTAAAATATTCCAAACTATATATTTTTATTATTAAAAGACAATAATTTTTAAGAATATTTTTATTCTTAAAAATAAAAATATTCTTAAATAATAATTATTTTAGATGAAGAAACATATATAGTTTAATAATTTTTAATGATATTTCTTACACTTTGGAATAAATTATGTCAATTTTAATGTAAATTTATTTTTTAGAAAATTAGTGACATATGCTTCAAAATAAATAATTTTTAAGAATAAATAATTTTTAAGAATAAATAAATTTTTAAAAATAATTTTATACTCTAAAATAATTTTTTTAAAATGTTAATTAATAAATATTTTAAATTTGAAACCATTTTTAAAAGTTTATAGATTTTTTTCACCTTTTTTTTGTTTATGGTGCTAAATGCTCTTGTCATAAAAGTTCAAGGGTTTTTTAACCTATTGTAGCACTTGCGTGTATATATATATATATGTAACTTGACTTTTTTTTTGTGGAAAAATTTTTGTATCTCCTGTATTTTGGCATATTATACTACTTCATCCTTAACATTTTAAAATTATATTTATTTATCATTGTACTTTGCTTAGTTAAACTCGTTCATCCTTTCATAAGCGTGACAGCCCAACCCCACCAATAATCTTACTAGATGGTAGCTACTTGGTCCCACCTAACTCATGCACTGGTGTGGCAGAGTATCACCTCCATCTCATCCATCCACTATTTATCTTTTCATTCTTAAACATATGGATACATTCCACCATTACATATAACAAATCCAAATCTCACTTCTTAATTATGCACAAGTGTCGAATTAAAAAGTATCAATACAAACTACTTAATACTTAACATTTATATACAAAACATATATTCTAATAAAGCATTACTCGCATATTTGTTGCATTTGCTAAAGACTTAGCTATCTTCCTGATAGCTACTCATAATAACCTATTAGTCTGGAAAAGAAATTTATAAAAAGGAGTGGTGAGTATTTCCGAAAAAAAATACTCAGTAAGTGGAATAGAGTACAAATAGGAATATTCAAGAATAACATAACTTTTGAATTTCAACAAATAAATCACAAAGGTAAAAACTTGAAATTTATATTATGATCAAGCAGGTTGTTCATGTGATATTACACTTAAAATAAATAGTCATCAAACTCTTTTGTCATGCCACTAAAATAAACATTTTAATAACTTGAACATTTGAAGTAAAAATTTAACCTTGGTATTTCGATGGATTTTATAATTCCACACTCTAAAAACTTTGGCACAAAATATCGATATTGTAATAATGCTTTTTATTATAATATTAATGCTATATGACACATGTTCATGAAATTTTTCAAAAGATCCTTAATACTTTGTTTAATTTAACAGATGTGTAAAGCATTTATTTTCAAATAACTTTTCTATATATCGTCATCATGCATATTGCACATTTTCTATACCACCTCGGTCGTACTAGCCTCCCCGGCCTCTTGAGCTCACGCTCAACTTTTGTACGAACTCATTTTTGTATTTACTCGATAACATTATTTGCACTAATCAAAATGAAATTTGAACCTGAAAGCACAATGAATCTTGTCCATATGTATTTAAAATTTATAAACTTGACTATCACAGACTAGTCATGAAATATTTAAAAACACCTTGTATTCCACAAGTCATAAGTATTATATCAAGTTCCACAACATTTAAATTTTTATAGCAAAATTCTCATTTATTGAAAATCATCGTAAATTCTAAAATTTATGTTCAAAAATTATTTAAGTGTTTTATTATGATTCTCTTTTACTGTT